>CM053743.1:35493264-35545608 GCA_028658305.1 Pachyuromys duprasi
TCACAGGGAAATTTCTCCAGGTAATAACTGGGTGTCCCTAGGGTTTTCCCACTTGATTTTCTCACCGTAGGAGTTCCGCTCACCTGGCACTCACAATGCTGGCGTTTTAGGTCCCAGAGTTCAGTCTCCTGGTCGCTGAGTTGTTTCTGCTCTCCTACTCCTCAGACACAGTGTTCTCTCGTGGCAGCCATCTTGGATCTCCACATTCTAGTCTTGAGGAGTATGGCCCCAGTGACTCTCCACCTGCCATCTGTGTAACATGGATACTCACCTCCCCAACCCATTTAAAATGACACACTTTCTCCAAGGCCCCAGGGGAAAAATGGCCTCCTTCAGGGCTGGCAGTGTGATAAAGTGATAAAAAATCTTGCTTAGCATATACAAGGCCTTGTGCAATCCTACACAGAACAAATAAAAAGGGAAAGAAAGGCCTCTTCTGAGGAAGCTACCTCCTCCCAATGGGAGAAAATGAAATATATGGGCTATTTAAAAATAATGTGAATTAAAAATGATCCACCTGCCTTTGCTTCCCCAAGTGCTTGGACTACAGGAGTACGCTACTGTGCCTGCCTCAATTTCCTTTAAAGGGAGAAAATGACATTATTTTCCTTCCATGAGGTTTTTTGTTGTTGTTGTTGTTAATTTGTATATACACTTGACAAACTTTACAGCCGTGGAAATACTTTTTCTCCTTAGTAAGCAGCTTAGTATAATGCTAATAGGGAAGTTGATTTGATAATTATAAAAATAATTATAAATAATATTTTAAAGACCTTTAGTTGAAAATAGGATTATTTATAATCATTAATTCACAATCATAACTTTTAAGTATATATTTCCTTCAAAGTTTAAAAGTTGATAGATCAAGGCAACTACTACACATTAAAAGAAAAATAATTAAATTAGCTTATTCTGCCTTGGTTTTGATCTGAGGGCTTGCCTTTGCGTAAGCAAATTTGTTACATTCTTTAATTTTTAGATATATTTCTAAACATTTATCATTTATAAGTTTGGTTTCTCTTAAGATACAGACAATTTTAGCACTGGTAATAAAATTGAGACAATTGAAAGATGGTACATATTCTTTGTGAAATATATTATCATCCGAAAATTGCTTCATTGCTAAAGTTACTAACTGTGAAAAAATGTTGAAACAAAAATTGAAAAATATGATTGATGGAACACTTGAATCTTTCTTTTCCATCACCAACATCTTATAATTTTAAAAATTGTAATGTAATTCTTCATAATTTGGGTATTCTGACCATAAAATATTTATTATAGTTTAATATAATAAGTATGGATTAACATATTAAAAAGCAAAACTACCAGTGGAAAGAAGTTGGTGTGTTCAGTTATTTGGTTAAAACTGCAATCAACCCGAAATTCTTTAGGAAGTACAAATAAGAGTATTCATTGACACTTTTTGTCATTAAAGTGTTTTGAATATTAGATGGTTTCCTGTTCTAGTTGAACTGGACATTTTATTAAAAAGTAGAAGTCAGTTTTGCAAATTATTTTTACATTATAAATCTTTTATTCCATACCTTTTTTTTTTCCCCTTGAGACACAATCCTAGGTGAGGCTGCTCTCAAACTTACAGCAATCCTGCTGCCTCAGCTTTCTGAGTGCTAGGATCACAGACCCGACCATCACACTTGGTCATGTGCTTTGTCTCTGCAGAATTTATGAGATGAATATGTGGCATTGATGGCTGTTTTTCTCCTCGGTCGTACTGCCTTCCTTGAGGACAGGGCTTTTGAAACTTGTTTGCACAATTTGACAGGCCATTTTCTTGTGTGTATTTTAGTTTTTATTGGTAGCTCATTTTGCGTGTGCGTCTGAGAAGAGGGTTCTTGTGGACATGCAGAGTGGCTCTGGTTTGCTTCTAGCAGGAACCATGGGATGTCGTCAGTTTGGTGTCTACTTCTTAAAATTTCTTTTACTTTTTGAGATCAGAATATAATTACATAATTTCTCCCTTCCTGTTTCTCTCCTCAAACCCTCTCACATGCCCTTCTTTGCTTTTTTTCTCCCAAATTACGATCTCCTATTTTTTAAAAAATTAATTTTTACATACACATTCTTATTTCTAAATACGTGAGTACAACCTGCTCTGTGTAATGTTGACTTGTGTGTATGTTTTCAGGTCTGACTATGTGGTATTGGTTAAGCAACTGGTGTGCTCTTCCCTGAGGAAGACTCTAGTTTTCGTCTCTCAGTGTTCCTTAGTTGCCTGTAGCTGTTTGTGTAAGCCTGAGACCTCCTGACCTCCCTGTGAGCATATCTATTGTTTTTGTCCTTGTTCAGCTGCTGTTTATGCAGTCATGTTGATGAGGCTTTATAGGTGTCGCTTCTGATGTTGCTAGGAGACACAATCTCACAACAAGTTCCGTGCTCCTCTGACTTTTACAATATTTCCACCCCCTCTTCCACCCCCCTCTTCCATAGCTCCCTCTTCCAGAATAATCCCTGAATCTTAAGTGAGGGGTTTGTGTCACAGTTGTATCCCTTAGGACTTGCCTCCACAGCTCTTCACTTTGATTGTTGTGGTTTTCTGTGTTCTCTGTTGTAAAGAGTTTTCTTTGATGCAGAGTGAGGGCTGCACTTACGTGTAGGTGTAAGGACAAAGATCTACAATGTAAGGAGAGAAAGACAACACTCCCACCGAGCAATGATACCTATGAACCACGACAGTGACCGACATAGTGTAGTAAGTCTAAGTGTGCAGTAGTGGCATGCGTATCTTGGCAGTAACCAACAGCTCTCTAATCAAATTTAAGACTTGCTCAACAAGAGAGAAATCATCCCTTGTACTGGAAACTTAGCTACCCACCTAGGCATAGTAAAGTCATGAATTTTGGAAGAGAAGTGAAAGACAAGAACAAACTCAGCTGTGGATATCAGCATTCCCAAGAGAGAAGCCATATGCCTGGCCCTTTGAGGCGAAGATGTTTCAAAATCCGCATGCTAATGGAGTGCAAAGGATCATTTTTCTTCTCTCATTCACCTTCCTTATTTTGGTGGACTCTGCCTCTCTTTCAACATCCCCCACTGATTCTTCCTCCTGCCTTTGTAAACTTTGGTAGGTGTGTCCTTATATTGGAATCTATATTGCTCGTGTGGAGAGGTCATCTCTGTCGTTTCTCCGGGACTCCAGCCCTGTCTTTAGTTTGTCCCTACCTGACCCTATTTCACATGGGTGCTGTACTCTCTGCTGTGCTTGCTGTATTTGTTTTCTCCTTGAACCTTTCTTTTTCTTTCTCTTTCACCTTCCTTCTGTGAGGTCTTCCATAACGAGAAATATGAAGTCACTGGATTATAACTCAACCAACAGCTTCAATAAATCTTATCTCTCATTAGTCTCCTAATTGGCCAATTCTTACCAGGAAGTTGTGAACCTGTGAAATCTACATCTTACCAATATTTGTGTCCAATCAGTTATGGAATGCCCAGTCCCCTACGATAGGCTTCATTTTTTCTGTGTCTTCCTTTATTCCTATTTTCAGGGGTCTATGGGTATCCGATCTTAGTAAGGAGACCCATTGCAATACTAATGGGCGTACCTATAAGACCCACATCAACTCAAGTCTTGCTCAGGAACTTTCTGCCGATTTTCTAGTTGTTCAGTATATCCATAGTTTCATTAGTCATGTGGCATGATTGTCTAGTCTTTGAGGCATGGGTTTCTGATTTTTCTTGTGTTGAACTCCAGCTTTAACACCTACCTTTCAGCAATTTCCCAGACTCTTGGCCACTTAGGGGCAGCATTTATTTTCTGGTATCATACCCTTTCTCCTCTGGGATCCAGCAATACTGAATTATTTAGTAACTATATAAAGTATTTTTGTCTTTTTTAGTGTGTTCTTTAGGAATACCAGACTTGGGGGCAGGGATGACTCTCTACTCTTCTGTATCGATCTGCTTATTCTAACTTTCTGGGTTGTGGTGTTTTTCTTTTTTTTCTTGTTTTTTAGCTCAGTTGGTATCAGCTTTTCTAAATGTCAGACAAGCATATTTTTCAAATCATCTCACTCTCCCTTGACTTCCCAAGATGAGTAGGACTTGCAAAATCTGAGTGGTTAACACAGGCATATTCAGTTGCCTCTTGGGTCTTTGGATTTATAGAGTTTTACTGATTTTTTTTTCTGCTTTATCCCAAGAACATAAAGAGGGCACCGTGATGACTTCAATTATTTATTTGGAAAATAATCTTACACCTTCCTATATCTGAGTCTAGGAGCTAGGTCTCTAATAACTTCGATTCTGGATCAGAAGTTATTTGATTACTGAGAACTTAGGACCACAAGATGGAGTGTTCCTGGAATTTGTGGACAAGTCCTATAGTCCTGAGGTGTGGTAGCTCTAATGTTGTTTCCTTCCATGGCCCTGAATGTAGTTTAAAACAACATAATAAGATTTGTATCTGATTCTCTCTCATACTCAAATTAACACTGCAGACAATCAAAACTCAACACACACAGCTGTATCATTGAGAGCTAAAGGGGCCTGAAGGTTTTGTGTTTCTGGTGTAACACAATTTGCCCTGCTCACCCCCAACATCCAAGAAAGGCTTGGTCCTAGCTCAGCATCAAATGAAACACTGGACCAATTTCTTCTGGACCCAGCAGAGCCTACAGAAGTCAAAGTGTGACGTCTTATACAGAGAAGAGCATACTGGGTACTGGCCTGCAGGGCTGAAAGGACAGTATTGACATATTTGAGACTGAGGGCAAAGTCATCTCCATACAAACAATGCAGGATATGTTCGTTAGTCACTCTGTGTGTGTGCACACATACACACATGAACGTCCATGTTCCCACCAGCATTTATTAGGTCATGCCCAGGCATGCCAAATATCTTGAAATGCACAAGAGTCCACAGGAACAATGGACTGTTCAAAACACAGTGATGTTTCTTCCCTCACAAACCTCTCCTTCAGTCATCACACATACCTTGAGATTCATTGAAATGGGTGGTCAAGAAATATGATGATCTTGGAACAAAGTGCTATTTTACTTGTCCTATGCCTGGTCCCAGTCTTTTTCAAACTTGCCTATATTTCTTTGTCCCTGTGTATAGAAGTATTACTAGACACTATTATCTCCTTGGAAGGAAGTTATGAAGTGCCTGAGGGCAAGGACTATGTCTTCCTCATCCTCATGTGCCTGGATCACATTTGAGTACAGAAAAGGCTCTGAATAAACATTCCTGGAATAAGCCAAATTAATATCAACATGTAACATAGGTATGTTCTATTATGAGGCTCTCAACACATATTTTGTTTTACTAGAATATTCATGATATATGGCAAACTACGTAATGCATATTAAGTTTGGAATTCATCCTCTGCTCTAGGTATTCAGCAAGAAGCTGCCACTTTATCTAACACATACCATCCCTCCTTGTGCTTTTGCACGGCAGGATCCCTGTCTGCAGGTGGGGTCAGGAGGTTAACCACTCCACATCTGTTTATGCTTCGCTCTGCATTAAAATGCCTGAAATGGGTTGTCATAGAGCAGAAAATCCATTTGGTCGTGTATGCTCTCCCTGATTGTTTTCAGCTGCAGAAAGTCAATATTTTAGATGTCTACTCATGTTGCCAATCTCTTTCGATCTTGAAATCACAAGGTTTTCACTGGTAGAGGATCTGTGAGTCAATTAAATCTCTACAGTTTGTACAGATTCCACAGTGTTCATTTGGCTATATGAAAGAGAATGCTTCCTTTTACAATATGCCCAGCTCCTTTTTAAGCAGTGTAGTAACAAAACCAGGATGCAAAACTAAAAGCATTTTTTATGACTAAAATTCAAATATTTAATTTCCTGAGGAACAGATAGTTCAAGCTTATGTTTTTTTCCTCACCTCCATTGTTCTACAAATGCACAAACAAGGGCAACAACAATAACAAAAGATAGAAAAAGAAACAAATCTTAGGACTCTCCAATGTGTGCAGAAGAAAGAGTTCTGGTATTTTATCTGTCTTCAGGGAAAATTTTCATTACCTTTAGGTTGTGTTTTCCATAAAATGACAGCATTGAAATATATGAGATTGAGGGCAAAGTCATCTCCAGGAAGGACTGCGCGTGTCTGTGTGTATGTGTGTGTTGGGGTGGGGGGTTTCTGTTTATCTTCCTCTTGTCCTTTTCAGCTTCCTCCTTCTTCTCAGGATAAAGGGAGTCTATTGTATTTGTATATTTGTAACTATTGTGGAAATATGATCCTTCCACCTTGCTATGAAGAGAACAGGATTTGAGGATTATCTTATTGTCGCTAAAGAATAAAGATGATACCTTTTCTCCCAGGAACTGAATGGAGTTGACTCCTTCCCAGCTGCTTGAACCAGGGAGAAATCAGGTCTCCAAATTTCATGAAGTTGTAAGAAAAACAAAACCTTTATTGTTTTCTTCACTAATTTCATTTAATTTTTGAACATTTGTGGTGGTATTAAGGTATTTCTTTTTTTCTTTCTTTTCTTTTGGTTTCTAATTTACAGATATAGGCATCTGGTCAGGGTGAAGGGACGGCTTTATAAGGTCACCTAAGCTTCCAGTGGTGGAGACAGTTGTGTATGTCGCCTCTGAAACATTCCAATCTGTTCTCTCATAGTTCAGACTTGAGCTGAACAATGCCACCTTGAAAACAGGAACACAAATGTGGCAAGCTGTCTGTGTCATTGGATAATTATTATCTTGTCTCTTGGAGAGAACAAACATTGTGTTGGTATTTAGTCTCTAGGTTGAGCATCCATTCTTGGATGTGTGAATATGTCTTGGGAGAGGACTGTCTGGTGCTGTTGTAATTTTCAAAGGAGAAGCTGCGGGCAGGGTTGGCTTGCAGAACCGTGTGTTCTGGTGTGAACTCAGTAATTTCATTTTGAGAGAGGGCACTGAGTTATTTGAACCTCATATGCTTCAGTTAAATGCCAGAAAATGGGATGAAAAGACTTACTGAAAACCAGATGCTCATTCTCCATGCCTCTCGGGATATTCAAAACAAATATCACAACAAAAGACACTTGTGTCTAGGGAAATTCACTGATGGATGATTTGGGAGCATTTTGTTTACTGGTAGAATGAAAACTAAAATAGAGAATTGACAGATGGTTGGTTTGAGGAGTACCTATATTATTGAGCTCTTATTCAGTAAATCTACTTTTAATTCATGCGAGGGACTCTTTCATGGTTGATTGAGAACAAAGCGGTATGCATCTAGCACTGGTAACTATTCATTTTAAATTTGGGGTAGCAATTGTCTTGTTGATGCTTGGTGCACACAGATGAAGTGAAAAGACTCCATCTCTATCTAGTACTGAAAAAAGATGCAAAGCACATTTGGGGCTGATCTTTGGACAGGAGAACATTCCAGTGTGAGTCTCCAGTGGGAGTCCAATATTTGCACTGTTGAGTGTGTGAATATGCTGACCCATGATGCTATCCCCACAGGATTTCCACGAGCTTTGTGTCCTTTGCAGGCCTCAGGAGTAGGAGTGACTTCCTGTCCTTCCAGCCTGTTACCTGCCTTATTACACCAGCAGAGCACAAATGCATTTATAGTTCCTCATTTTCTTACCTCAAGAAATATGGGACTCAGTTTCTCTCAAACAAGAGTAGCCTTGATTCTCAATGACTTTTAACTGTGATTAATTTTGTAACCCAGTCTTCTGTGGTGAAGCTATTTTATTCCACTGTAATTTTAAGTATGGTCTCACCTCCTCATTGTGTTTTTAGAACACTTGAAAAAGTTTAACTAGCTGTAATAAACTTTGAAGCAGTAAGTGATTTTTAACTAATTCTACCAGTTGACTATCAGAATTAGGGTAACCCTCTAGCAAGGAGTAGTCGGACAATCCAAATCCACAGATTCTTGGACAAACTGTTCTGTCTCTATAATTTCATAGTGTTGTTTAAGGAATACAATGATTTTGTTGTTTATATGTAATGGTGTCCATGATATAGAGACACATTTTGCAGGTAGAATTAACATGCACACCACACAAAATCCGATGAGTGAAATGGTTTACATAATCCCTCAAGTCTGCCTAATATTTGGTGCTAATTTTACCAAATCATACAGGAGATGGCATTATTGGAATCTGCGTATGTGATGCTGAAACATAAGACAGAGCATATCACCGTCTCTTTGTAGGCTATCTGAGGGTGAATATTAGTCTTCACAGGTGATCAGAGGCTAAGGATGACATTTGCTTAGTGACACCTTAGAAGGATCAGAAATGTCTTCTTTTTTTAAATTAGGTTGTTGACTTTTTAAATATAAACTTGATCTCTTTGTTTCTTTTAAAATATTTATCATTATAATTATGTATAAAGATATGGGGTATTTGCATGTGAACGCAGGAGCTTGCTGAGGCCAGAAGTATTGAAACTTCCAGACTAAAGTCAGAGGTGGTTGTGAGCACTTGATGTAGGTGATTGGACACAAAAGAGTTCCTGGGAGAACAGGGCATGCTCTTCACGGTGTATCCATCTCTCCAGGGTTCCCTCTTCTATCTCAGCTTTTACTACTCTCTTAGTTACTTTTCTGCTGAAAGCATTCCATTTAGTGTGCAATTGTTCTTTGAGAATGAGGTGAGAGTGCTTATTTCCATGCAAAAGTAGTATTCATTTGAATGACAGTTAAGTTTTTAGGATGTGAAAGCTTATAAAATCATCAGACTAAGGTCCTTAATATATCAACAGAACCTGTTAGTCATTTCTTTTTGACCTATGAAAGATAAAGAGGAAGAAGAAGAAGAGGAAGAAGAAGAAGACGAAGACGAAGGCGAAGAGGAAGAGGAGGAGGAGGAAGAGGAAGGAGAAGGAGAAGAAGAAGAGGAAGAAGAAGAGGAAGAAGAAGAGGAGGAGGAGGAGGAGGAGGAGGAAGAAGAAGAAGAAGAAGAAGAAGAAGAAGAAGAAGAAGAAGAAGAAGAAGAAGAAGAAGGAAAGAAGAAGAGGAAGAAGCAGCAGCAGCAGCTGACAAAGACGATATTTAATGTGCCAGAAAGCAGAACCGCCTAGGAATTTCTGATTTGGGGGTTGGCAGTGTCCCAGGGCCTCTTGTTGTATCTCAGCATGGCGGTGTTTGTGGTTTTGTTCTTAGTAAGATCCACTACACTTTACTTTCTACAAAACAGTTTTCTATTTGACCCCAAAGTTTATAATAACGAGGTCTGAATGTAAGCTTCCACTGACAGTCCTAGGAAATTTGGGAAGTTTCCGACCTTTGGTTTAACTAAAGTTTACTAACTTTAGGATGCTTTCCATACAAAGACCCGTATCTCACTTAACATTATAATGGTTGTACATCTGTAAATACAGTTTCCACTGGAGAGACTTTGGATGATTCAGGAATAGAGTCCATGTGGGGGAATCTCTAGGGAAACATTATTTTAAAAGAAGTTGTTTGCATAACTGCAGAATAATTTTGTTTGGGTGATTTAATTTACTCATTTATTTGAAAATTGTTAGTTCCCTCCAGTGACTGGAGAGGGATGTAGGCTCAAGGATTGATGAAATCAGCAGGGACTGAAGATTGCTTCTCCTCCTCATCTTTCCTGTTTGTGTATGGTGTGCATGTGTGTGTACATATGCCTTTGCATGTGTGTCAGTGTGTGTGTGTGTGTGTGTGTGTGTGTAGAACCCAGGATGATATCAAGAATCATCTTCCATTGCTTTCCACCTTATTTACTGAGGCAGGGTCCCTCAGGGAAACTCAGAGCCTTGCCGATATGGCTAGTCTTACTTACCTGCTTTCTCTAGGGATCCCATGTCTCTCTCTTCCAAGGCTGGAATTACAGGCAAGCTATCAAACCCATCCAGCAGTTACCCGGGTTTTGGGAATCTGAACTCAGATCTTTGTGCTTGCCATTTCCCTATCCTCATACTTAATTAAGATTTTAGGTTTGGTAAAAAGCTGTCCATAGAGGATGTGGTGCTACAGGAAGGAGGGATGGAGGGGGAGTGGAGAGGATGGAGGGGGAGGATTAAAAAGGTGAATGTAAGACTCTTGAACAGAGGTAGCAGGGTTTGTAGCAGAAGTGGAAGGGTCAGTCTTAGATGAGGGTAGGTTTTTTTATTTTTGAGAGTGTCAGAACAGAAGAGTCTGAGAATAAAGTTTTAAACTCACCAGGTCTACACTGCATGGTGTTCAGAGGAGCCTAACAGATGCACAGCTGACACAACACTTCTAGCCACAGTCTTCAGGAGCCAAGAATGTAGGCAGGAGCCATGTGACTGAGAAGACAGTGTTAAAATACTGAGTTGCTTTAAGTAGTTCCTCCTTTCCTTCCTTAAAAAAAAAAGAAAAAATAAAGGATTTGATTTCTTAGCCATTGGAAAAAATATTTAGACTAATCAGGAATGTAGTTTCTGAAGGTCACTTACTGCTATGAACTTGTATGGAATTGTGGAACTCCCTGCCTCTGATTCTTTCCTTGTGAGTACTAAGTAGAGTGTGCTTTGCTATAGCATTCTGATCATCAAGAAGCCATGGATAATCTGGAACAGTTATCCCTAAAATAGTCCAATGGCCATCTTAATAAAGAGATGGCTTCCTGTCATTTCATTGCATGGAGGAGTCAAAGGAAGTTCATGATCCTTTACTGCTGTGGTTGTCTTGTCCCTTCTTATATACTCTTTCGGGATTACATTTATTTTTTAAATAATTATGTTGGTTGAAGTGCATCCTCTCTATAGGCCTTTCACAGGAAACCATATTCCTGTCTTTGAGTTCCCAGGGCAGTGTAACTCCTATAAGGTATGAAATTTGGAGAGATCATTGGTTTGAAATCATTGTTAGACTTATTGCAGGCATTCAATACCTAATTGAGTAAATTAATTCTGTCACTATCTTTGTTGGCCTGAAGTCCCATCAAATAAACACCATCTGCAAGCTTGAAAGGGTTCCCCCTGTCCAACGACAGAGCTGTGATTGAGGTGCTGTCTTAGGCCTCCTATTTTATTATACCATCCCTCTATCTGCCTCAGAATCAACTGCTGACTGATTAAATGAGCTCGCCTTGGCTGGTACCTTGAACCAGGGGCAGTGGGAATGGGTCAGTAGACAGCTTAATAACCGAAGCCCTTCCTAAGCTCACATCACATGTTCTTTCATAGAGCATCTCTTCTGGAGAATTCTTAAGGTTACTAGAGACACCATTGCATTCTGTGTCAGACACTTTTTGCTGTATGCCTCAGAAGAACCTATTGAATGCCAGCTCATTTCCTTTGCATGTCCTAGGAATACTATGGGCCAGCCAGGAAGTTCTAACACTACTGTAGGACCATTCTGTTGGAGAAGTCTTGATAATGAAAAGGATTTAGGCAGGGCCTTTCTTTTATTGAAAATTGCATGTATATTAAAGAGGAAGAATACTGGCCATGTGTGGCAAGGGTTCAGGAGGGGAAGTGGTTGGTATTGGGGTTGTTAGAATAGTAGAGCTTCTGTGAACATATAAAAAGCAGGAGAGAATTAGTTTGGAAGTAGGGAAAGAGAAGCAAATTAATTTTGGGTTTGGGTTGGTCACCACCCAGAACAGGGTGTGCACAACATAACAAGAAAGGCAGTTCAGGGCTGAACAATGGTGTTTCAAAAGACTGTAGGGGTTAACAGACCTAAGTGCCAAAACTGTCAGGAGAGCAAGGTTGGGGCTCAAGAACTAGGAGCTATCCTTGTTCTGGGTACTAGGACAGCAGCCTGTCATAAATTGAAGCACTTTTAGTAGCATCTCAGGCTTCCGCTGAGAAAGCTTCTGCCTCCAGTTAGCCATTTGTAATAAACAAATTCCCAGACAGGAGCTTGAACTTCACACAATGTAAAGCATTTGCTGACAAGAACTCTTGAGTCATCACTGTGGTCTGTCTCTCGCTCTCATGGATGGGCTGTGAGAGAATGGGGGAGGGGAGCAGCAGAGCTAGCCCAGCCATCGAGTTGCTCTGTTTCACTGACACCCATGATGGTCTCTCCCTGTTGGACTTCTAGTAGATGCGTGGTTAGTAATCCTTAACCCTGTAGAATTATGAAGGCCTAAAAACTCATTTTACCCAGATGTGTGAGCGTGCAGACCTGGATTGGAACTGAGACAAATAAGAATGAAGTCCACTGAGTGTCCTGTCTGTACCTACTCACCAGTATTTGATGCCTGTCAGACAGCTCTGGCTTTGTTCATATCTGACTGAGGAAGGGTAATGCCATGGTAATTCACAGCGTTTGGAATATTGCCAAACGGATAAGTGCTTCTTTAAAACAAACAAACAAACAAGCGGACATATCATTAAAGTTTATCTAATGAAAAAAATTCAGAGTAATTGACAAAAAAGTAACAAGGAAAGTGGATAGACTGCTTAGCATGGGGGAAAGGAGAACAACAGAAGGAGAAAGGAAGAGTGTGAGGAGGAAAGGGAAGAAGAAGAGAAGAAAGAGGATGTGGACTAGAAGGACTTATTTGTGCTTGCACTTGTTCGCTTGCTCATTACTGTTTTGGGACTACATTACTCATGCCCTCAAGTACACAATATCAAACCCCTTAGGAACAGCGCTTCCCTGAAAGGACAGCTGTAATGTAAAGTTTCACACCAGCCCCCGAGCTGCTGTGTGATACTAAAGCCATGTTCTGTTTCTCCCTCTTCCATCAGGTCTTGAGAGCCGACAGCGACAGCGGCGTGGGCGAGGGCTGTCCTCGGAAGCTGGTGACGGCCAATTTGCTACGCTTCCTCCTGCTGGTGCTCATCCCCTGCATCTGCGCCCTCATCGTGCTGCTGGCCATCCTGCTGTCCTTCGTGGGTGGGTGATACTGTTACTAAAGGAAGTCAAAATTACGATTAATGTGGTTTAGAAGGCAGTTCGTAGTCCACTCCAACTTGTTAGGTCCTAACGTGTCAAATCAGTGAGAGTGTGGCCTTTGGCTTCCCTTAGGAAAACCTGGAGTTTTAGCCATGTAACCACATGACCTGCTTTTGCTGTTAATGCCAGTGATGCTAATAAAGAAAACAATTACCATGAACACTGAGTAGCAACTAGACTAGTCATTTTTCATAGGTGCTCACAGCTGCAAGGAAAGAATATCACAGAGGACACACAAGCTGAAGACAGAGGTGTATAGAAAGCACTTTGACACAGTATAAGGAGGGGGTGCTAATCAGCTTCTGAACCTTTTCAGTGAGTTGAGTCCAAATCCAGGATGAGGGCAGTAGCAAGGGCAAGAACCAATTAACTCCCTGACTACAAAGGCAGACATCAGAAACTGAGTAAACCATGAGCAACATTGGAAAGTGCAGCTCTATGAATGCACTACACATGCCAATAGATCGTGTCTGTCATAGTGAGGGTTAGGGCTTTAGTATGTCAGTCATTGGTTTTCAGAGCATTGAGGGGGAAGATTAAGAGCTACACCAAATCAGCCTTTTCTTTGTCTTTGAAAATCAAGCTCTTCAATACACAAAACGTTACACATTAGATTTTAACCAGGTAGACACCAGCAACCAAGTAATATGTGCTAAGAATTAATTTATTTACATATTACCATCGCAGTTTAATGGATAGCAGACTAAGTTAAAAAGGTAGTCTCTTGGGAAAACCAACAGCCTATTATCATTGGTGTCCACTAATGTTGTAAATCAGGCTTTTTAAAAGATGCATATGATCAAATGAAACAGGAAACGAATAGCAAGTTAGTGATGATCAAATTCCAGCACTAAAGATTTAAAAATTGTAATTTTATCAAAGCAAACCATTATTTTTTCATAAATGGCTTAAGAAAGCCGTATGTTTAGAATTGACAGGTTAAGTTGGTTCTAGTAAATATCAAATGCCCATTTGTATGTATGTAGGATCACATGTGATGTTTATTGGAAAATCATACTGTGATATCTTGATATTCACAGAGGATATGTTCCAAGGCCTTCCTAAGATACCAAAACCCATATTAGCCAACATGAGATAAGGAGTATTTGTACACAACCTATGTACACTCTCCAGTTACTTAAAATGACATTTAGATCACTCATGATACCTAATGAAACATGAATGTAATGTTAGTAGTTGCTCTACTGCTTAGGGAATAATCAGAAGAATATAAGGTCTGTAGATGGTCAGGGCAGATGCACATTCTTCTTGCCCCCAATAGTGTCCATTTGTGGTTAGTTGTATATGTGGATATAGAGGAAGCGTTGTGTTTGTTTGCTGTGAAAACATTTGACACTCCTTGTGATGGGCAGTAGGTTACAGGTGGAGGAACTTCCCAAGGAAAAGAAATCTGACCATGCTTGTAGCTGCAAACAATGGCAGAGCTAGATATCGGACTTGGCAGAAAGAAGCAAAGGAAGGGAGACTTGCTTATGGCTATGGCTGTGACTTAAGATGAACTCAAGTTTAAAATGAGGTCTTGGATACATTTAAAATAAGCAGAAATCAAGATGAGCTGGATTTTATGGTAATAGAGGAAAAGAAGTAAAGACTGATTTGCAGCTTTCTAGCTTGGGTAGACAGGCTATTCGGGGGAGTAGAATGATGCGGGCCAGTGGAAGCTCATTGGAAGATCAGTTTGTACATTAGGGGTGCCATGAGACAACGAAGTTCAGTAAGAACACAGCAACTGTGTATATGTCTTCTATAAATTTGGTCTTGGCCAAGAAATAGAGGAACATAAGAACCCCAACATGCCATTTTCTTGGGGAAAATATAACAAGAAATTAAAACTCCATATAATATTTGTATTATGGTTGTCTTTCGAATTTACCTTCACCCCTCTGCTGAGGCATCAGCAGAGATGCTGAGATGGAGCCCGGCTACTCTGAAGGATGAGGGGATATCAGGCATAACTGAAAAATCAGGGGTCTGGGACATTTGAAGGGAATACATGTTAAAAGCCAAAGCCAAAGATCAGATAAAGAAAAGACAGACAAGAATCGGAGCAGAAGGGCGGAGGCAGAGAAAAAAAAAGAAAGGGATCTGGGAACTCCTGAGCTTCTCAGATGCTGAGGGAGGTGAGAGAGCGACCAAGTTCGAGGAAGACAGAAGAGGGGCCTTGTCCAGGAGCACAGATGGGGACTAGCGGGACACCAGGGGTCAGATGTGGCCAGTCAACAACACTGAGCCGTGTCTCTGTCGTGTTCTTCCAAGAGCAGCCCTGCCCCACCCTCCTTTCTCCAGAGCCCCTCTGTGGCTGCTGTGTTTGACTTCTGTCCAGATCCATACTTTTCACCTCTGGGAACATGTGTCTCCTAGGAGCTTTCCTTGGTCACACCCCCATCACTGTGAAAACCCCCATTCTCCTCATACTATGAATGGCTCACACACACAGAAGAGCACTTCCTTTCATTCTCAAGGTCCCGTGCTCATGTAAAGTTAAGCAGGGGGTTAAGAGCTCCCATGGTTAGTAACTGCAGAACAGAGGGCAGGAGAGGGTACCACTGAAGCAGCATTTTGGTGTTTTGTTGTTTTTCTTTTATTTCATTGTGATTAGTTTTTGGAGAATTTTATGCAATCTATTTTAATCACACCCCTCCCCCCCAAGTCCTCTCAGATCCACTCTACTTTCCCTACCCATCAAATTTGTTCATTTTTATTTTTATTTTTTTTAAACTACCCACCAAGTCCCGTTTATGTTGTCCTTTCATCCTTAGACCTGTGGCTTTCCCCTGAAGCTTGGTTGACTTGCCAGGGCCTGTAATCTTAAGGAAAGCCCATGGTCCCTCTCATAGCAGCCATCAGTTGCTAACAGCTCCTTAGCTGGGGATGGGACCTCATGCCCACCTCCCCTGCCAATGCTGAGATTTGGTATGACTTGAACATATCGTAGCAACTGCTGTGAGTTCATACATGCACTTGCCCTGATATCTTAATGTCATCCACCATTTTTGGCTCTGGGGCTCTTTTCTGCCTGCTCTTCTACAATGATCCTTGAGAATGTGAATCAATACATCATTCTTTTGGATGGCTGAAGAATATCTCATCGTACAGTTATTATACAATGCTCATTGACCAAAAAAAGAACATTTGAATTTCTCTCAGCTTTTGGCCTCTATAAATTATCTGTTATCCTCCGCCATATACATGTATAAGTTTTTGTGTGTGCAAATGTTTTCATTTCTCTTAGGCATACGCCAGCAGTATAATTTTGTATATTCATTTGTGGCATTGTGGGGGCTCTTAATTCACATCCAGCCCTAAATTACATCCTGCTTGTACACTGGAAACTTTCACAAAGTAGGAATCTCATGACATGTCTTCAGAAGCATTTTTTCTATGTTCTGCACAGCACGATTTCATAAGTGAAGCAATATCTTGCCCCATAAACATTTCATATTTTATAACTGAGATGCATGCTGTTGTAACGAGCACCTCAGCCACTGCATAACTTTGCTGACAAATGCTCATTAAATCCTGCTTACTTAGGGAAGTTCTAATTGTTGGGGTGGATAACCCCATGCTGTCCCAACTCCTGCTGTTGCTCATGTATCCACAAGGACTGCTCTGAGATCCTGGTTGCACTATCTGTCTCCAGTCTTTCCCATTCTCACCAGGCTCCTCCCAGCATGGTAAACAGACTTCTGTAGAGAGTCGAACTTCATAATGTAGTTGAGCAGCAGGCTATGGAGGGGCGGCGGCCACGCAGTACTAAACGAGAATGGCCAAGGTGAAGGTTAGGTTTGTATCTCGAAGCTTCTGAGAAGCTTGAATTGTCCACATGGGCCCCAAGATGTGGATGTAAAATAAAGATTAGGCAATGTTGTTTTAGAAAGGTGACCCTGCTGATCTGCTCTTCTCCAGCAAATGTTTACTGCCTCTATAACCACAGGGAGGGGCCTTGTGGGTCTTATAACATTCTATCTCAAGAGCTCCCTCCATGAGGGAACATCCAGAAGAAAGTACATCCAACAGCCATCCTGAGAGTAGTAAGGTGATATCTCAGTGAGGGTCTGTTTGTTTGTTTTTTCTGGCTATTAATGCCATTGAACAGCTGGTGATAATTTTTGTTGTTTTCTTTACTGGAGAAGAGTCTGCTTTTCGTTCGTTTTTAGAGCTCAGGCTGTTTTATTGCTGTTGAGTTACATGAGTTCCTTATATATTGTAGTCATTGACCTTTTATCAGATACACTTTCCATCATCTTTCTGTTCTGCTTGTTGTGCACAAACCTCCTTGCTTTATACAGTTAGACTAGCTAGTACCATTAGACTATTTTTTTGCATTCATTGATTGAGCTTCCATGTCACGTTGATGCCCACAACATGAAAAACATGAATAAATCATTAGAAACAAACATGAGCAGGGGGATTGAACACACGAGCCCCATGTATTTTGAAGAAGTCAGCTAGAAGATGGAAGTAAGCGGAAGATGTTCTGTGTTCATCGACTTCACAGATTTTTACTCTTAAAGGGACTGCACTACCCAAAGAACTTGATAGCTCGATTCAGTAACTAGCCAAATTCCAGTAGGAAAAAAAATAAGTCCTAAAATTCATGTGGAAGCTTAGCAATCATCCCTATATAACTAGAAAAGTCTTGAGCAAGAAGACCAAAGTTAGAGGCCATCACACTTGACTTAAAAAAAATGGATTTTAAAGGAAGAGTTGTCAAAACCACATGGCCATTGGCATTACAGACAAGGTGACCCACAGGGCAGAAATGGGCCCGGACTCAGCTCACCTTCTCCAACATATGTGTGCTCACTTGACCTTCAGCAAAGGAACTGAGAATGTACAGCGAGCATAATTTGGTCTCTGAAAGATGAGGTGTTAGGATACCTGTGTATCCACATAGAAAAAGAACAGAACTGAGCACTTTAAAAAAAAAATCACACCAAAATAAATTATAAAATGCTTAGAAGGACTTGCGAAGGGGCTCATTACTATTTATCTTGGCATTGATGTCTTGATTGTAAGCATTTTTTCCTTTTACTTCTGTGTGGCTGAAGGTTGGAGGATACCTAGACCATATGCTTGCCTCTAAAGCCAACTCCAACTGTTTGGTTTGGACTTTTAATAGATGTGTTTGGTTCTGTGTTGAGAATGGGGTGACATGGGTTGAGTATGCGCAATGGAATCCTAATAGTCATGGGGTCTGGCTGGAACTGACTTTTAAACTGTTGTTCATACCAGTTATTTTTCTAAACGTCTCAGTGGAAGGCTATTGAATGTTTCTTTCTCAGGCTGTTAAAGACTTATATAAAAAGCCTTAAACTCATCACCGCCTAAAAGTAATTATTCTTGTTTTGTCTGTAGTCTTATAAAGAGAGGTCTGAGGTCAACTTTCTAGATTTCTTCGTGATATGAAAGCTCTAGACTTAGCTCGTTAGACTTTTCATCTGTGACCGGAAGAATGAAAAAGCAGAGTGGTAGAGAGACCGTGGGAAATGTGATTTTTATTTCCCACCTACTTCTCTTGAACTCAAGAGAAAAGTATTTTTCAAAAGTGGTGTTCCTTCCCTCAAGCTGGCTAGCTCAGTTTGAGAGTACTGAGGTGGAAACCACAAGTTTTTTGTTTTTTGTTTTTGTTTGTTTGTTTTGCTTAGCACATTTCTTAACAGCTTAAAGCTTTTTATAAAAACTGGGAATTTGAAGACTCCGGACCTTTTAATTTATAACGTTGGATTCTAAGCCCCATTTTCAATGAAACACTCTCCAGGTTCTTCTCTAAACCAGAAAAGGTCAGGTTGCTGATGATCTGTCGTGATCTCCTCATTTCTTGTTGCTTATATAAATCTTCAGGTTATTTTCATAACTTTAGCTTTCTGGTACAGATTCGTTCGTCAACAGAGAGTTTTCAAACACAAGCATAGGTCTTTATAAAGTCCTCAGGCTGTAGTTAGATCTATGCCTCAGGCTTCTTGAAATGATGATCAAAGGGTTTGTACTTAAAGTGCAGTTCAAACAGCCGCCCCCCCTGGGGGGGACCCTGAACTGCAGGCTGTGCTCTTAGGCTCCACACCAGGGAACCCCCTTGGAGATCCCCGTACCTATCCATCCTCTCCTCTGTGCAATAGATCTTCCTTTTTCCTTCTCCCTAGACCAGCGGGTCTTTTCTATCACAGCTACCAAAGCCGTTTTATCTAATGCGCTGCATCTGGAACTTAGAGTTATTTTAATCAGATTTTGAAACAAGGGGCCCGTGTCTTCTCTCTGGGTTTTGTTCCCTTAAGCTCATCTTTCTCTGTTTGTCCAGTGAATGTCAAGGTGTCTTAAACTCCTTTCTCACTTTACACTCATCCCTTCCTTGGCAACGTCATCCACCCCTATCACTCCATTTATCACTTGTATATCCAACACAGTTATGGTGGAGGCCAGGGCTGATTCTGGGTGTTCTTCTGGGTTTTGAGATGAACAATTCCACATGGGTGCCTTCTCTAAAGTGTAAGCAGATGTGCTCTGGGCGCATGATGAAGAGAGCATTCTATGGGGAGCATGACAAGGCATTCCACAGGAGCTCTGTACATTGCTTCAGCTTGGCCCTTTCCCTTAAAACTTGCCAGACATTTCATACTAATTATATGCAAACCAATTAGTGCAAAATAAACCTCTACAGGTTGGGTTTGCATTCCTCATTTTCTTTTTTATCAGCCAGGACTGGTTAGATTACAGCTATGTAACATCATCAACAATAATAACAGCATTAGGCTAAATTCTCACTCACTCTACAGGTGATTTGTGGGATGTTGGTGGGGGAAGAGTGTGTACCATTCAGGGCTTCCAGAACCTGCACTGATAGAATAGTTGTCTCCCTGAACTTTGTGGCTGTTGTATAAAAGGTCTGGAGGCTGTCATAGTGGCAATTAAATGCCTCTGCTTAGCTTTGCTTGTGTCTTTGAACTTGTTGAGAGACTGTACCCAGAAGACCAGACACTGCAAGAGCTCCATGTTTATTACTAGAACGGAACAGGATGAAGTACCCAGTGAACAGCACAGAGGGACAGGCACACTTAACATGATCACGGGTGCTTTCTGGGTCCCACACATGCAAACCTTCCCCTCATGTTCTTACAGTTTTTGCTTCTGGAAGTTCTCACTTAGCTTGTAACACTGGCTTCTAATTCTGCTCTGCGTTTGATCTCTTTAAACATCACCTGACAGATACAGTGACCAGCCCAATAAGACCCACTAAAAGTGCAGCATCACAACGTGATGCCTTTCAAACCTCTGATGTGATCTGACCTCTGCTGCCTGCCAGGTTTTTTTTTTTCTGGTTTCCTGTGCTTCATTGCTGCAAGGCTTTTCTGTCTTTCGTTCAGTCTAGAAAATGCCGTGATCCCTATTACCACCCCTCTTATTCCCTACAAATACTTTGCTCCAACCTGGAACATCTGTAATCCTCCTTGAAGATTTCCAAGGATGTTTCTTCCCCTAAGAAATGCTTTCTGACTTTCTCAAATGGAATGATGACTGTTTCCTCGGTTGCAGCCAGCAGACCATCCTGTGTGCACCGTTCTCAAAGCACACGGTTTGTGTTTTGTAGATTTCATGCTCACTTCACTTCAAGAATCTGTGCACATCTTGATGGCAAGAACATGTTACCAAGTCATCTGTTGTAGGAGAGAATAATTATGCAGTTCCTGGCACGTGGAAAATGTGAAGTAAATGTGCTATGCACAAAGACTCAAAGATACAATCACAACATCAAAGGCAGATTCTGCAAACATATAATGATATCTATCATTTATCTATCTATCTAAATATCTCAGAATAGCTCAGTGTGTATTATATGTATGTCTTTTCTTGGGTAAGTTAACTATCATAAACTTCAGCTGCTTTATCTCTAATACTCTGTGCAGAGGGCTTAATGGTTTTGCTTATTTCATAGACCTGTTAGACAGTCAACTCACTGACGTTTATAGTGAAGGCACTTAGCAGCCTGTAGTAGTTCCTTAGTATTGCTATGACCAATGATCACACCCTTGGTAGCTTCCAACACCCCTCTGTTACCTTAGAGTTATGAAGTCAGAAATCCAAAATACGTTTACTGGGCAAAATTCTTTCTGGAAGTTCTAGAGGAGTAATCCATTTGATTATCATTTTGTTATTTCTAGAAACAGTATCTCAGTGAGCCTTTCCTGTATTTAATGACTGACACACACCCCTTTCTGCTTAGAAGGACCGTTGTGAGTATGTGGCAGGATAATGTTCCAACTTACAATCCTTAGTTTAATTGTGTCTACAGTGCATCTAAGTGCAAGGGGAAACAGAGCTACAGAGTCATAGTTTCAGAGAACTGGGATGTAAACATTCCGGAGGAAGTGCTATCATGCTTTTTCACACATGCTAAAGGCTTGCTATCATTTTATCCACAGGTTGGTTCTTAGATCTAGCTAAATTGTTTTTATTTTAGAGCCCAAGCACTCTTGAGCCATACATCCTTGATGTGATTTACTGTCTACTGATAATCTAGCTTGAAAGAGCCATGCTTCCCTCACTCCAAAAGTGTGTTAAGCGCTTAACCTTTGAAACTTAGCCCTTTTGTGATGCTGGGATACATGCTCTAGTAAGAGAAATTGAAATTTAAAAATATCTTTGTAGTACTAAGAAAAAAAACCCTTTTTTTGGTTTGCTATTATTGTGGAGAAACGACTAACAGCTATTTTGAAATTACTGTGAGCTAAGAGCTGTTTTCAGTGTTTGCACAGTAAGCATCCACTGGTGAGGTCTCTGCGGTGAGCCTCTACCTTTAGAGTGCTTCTGTTTTCCTAATTTCATAGTACTGGAAGAGTTTGCCTTACTACGGGGTAGAAAGCGGCCAGGATGGGGTGTTAAAATAAGGTGTCCAGGCTGTGGACACTGTGCTGTTAACTGCAGAGCCATGAAGACTGGAAGGGAGACCAGGACAGTGACTGTAGATTGAACTCTACTCTGGGCCCCTCATGCTTAGGCTCTTTGTACTCCTCGAGCTACTGGCTGGATTCATTTAGTACTGTTGACTTCTCATTTTTATGTTTTCAGAAGAATGCTTACTAGCTGATGACCGCCTACGTTGGGAGGTTGGTCAGTTTCCAGAGATGCCTGAGAACCATTTTCTAGGAAGTTCCAACTTTTAAAAGTGCATCCCTGAATTCTCCACCCCACAACACCCACTTCCTGTGCCACCTCTCCTCTTTTCCTTCCTCTGCTTTCTCTACCTCACCACCTTCCTTCTTTCCTAAGTATCCTCCAATAACGTCGGCTTCAGCAACTGTCAAGCATTATCTTTCTCTGTTTCCTGACAAATTGCTTTGCCACACAGAGCTAAGGGCTAGGAAACTGCTTGTTAATTTTAAAGAAACGTGGTCTCTAAATTAGTGTTTTCTACAAATGCTATTGTTTCCAAGGTCTCCTTAGGCCAAGCAGATGCCACCACGGCGAGGTTAAAAATACAAACAAGATTATTAATAAGACTAGTGATTACAGAAACATTAAGGACAACTGCTGAAGCATTTCATATGGCAAGGCCCTGATTTTTACAGTATTAATTTGAGGTGTAGATGTAAGGAATGGGCATTTTCTGGAAGTATGTTGACAAAGCTGGCTGCCTACTCAGAGTTAGCATGGTAAGAATCAGCTCAGTGGATCTTAGTTATACCAGAAATATGTTATCTGGAAAAAAACCTATGCAGAAATAAGCAAGGAAGGGAGTAATGAACACAGAAATGAAATTGCAAGCAATGGCAAAACATACAAAATAAGAAAGTCAATAAACCCAGATTATTAACTGGTCACATTCACAGGAGCCAAAAATACGATTATTGAGCTTTTGCAATGCACTGTATGTAACAATGACATCTTCATGCGCATTTCTTGTGATCTGGGGTAGATTTTGAATCATTTGAAGATTGAAGACAGTGGAACAGTTGCCTCTCTTCTCTGCGTGTGCCTGACGTTTCCTCACAGCCACTCATGGTTGAAGAGTGTGTTACCTGAATCATGAGGCTTGTTTTTAGTGTCCAGTGTTTTATTTAGAAACCTTTGGCAGATGAAACTGTTGACGTTAGTTAGCAAGAGACAGCTGCTTGGCTATTTTGATTTTGTAGTTAATGTTTTCCTCATGCAGAGAAACCTTTTTTTTTTCCCCCATAGACTGATAGTAAACATTGCATTTACATTTCTTTTGTGTTTAATGGTCCATGGGAATATTTAGAAAAGTGAAAATCAATTCATTGCAAATGGTTTTTGAATATAAAGAAATCTCCCTTGGGTGTTTCTAAGGCTAGGTCAATATCACATTCATTTGCTTTCATTGTTGGGCTTCGCTGCAGTGTCATGCCCACAGGGTGCAGTCTACTATCTGTTTTGAGTCTGTTAAAACTATGTCATCTCCTTCAAGGTCTTAAAAATTCTCCCTGAAAAGAAAGGAGTTATCAATAATCTTACATTTGGTTCTCTGTTTTGTGAATGTGGCCAGCCAATAATCCAAGTTTATTGAGCCTTTCTTATGTTATACTTTTATACTGTTTTGGTTAAAGACAAAAGTAATTTATCTTCTCCATTTATTTTGTGCTAAAATATGGGTTTAATTCTTTTTTGCCTTCTCTAATATTTTTGTGGTAAATATTTGAGTCTGGTTATATTTTTTATCCCAAGATTCAATCAAACTCTGGAGAAATATAAAGCAGAAAGCAAACTCATCTCACTGTTTTTAAGGGGTAGGCACTGTATAGAGCCATGCGGGTCATGTCTCCTGGGTCTAGGGTCATGCAATGATAAGTGACATGGAGAAACTGAGACAGTGGTACAAGAACGCTATAGGATCATCGTCTTTTATTCCTGGTGCATGTCAACTGGGGTATAATTGTCCCACAGTCTCTGTGTTCCAGAAACAAACAATGGTTTCCTAAAAGGCTGTCTGACAGCAGTTCTCAACTTGTGGGTTGCAAGCCTTTTTAGCAAACTTCTAACTCAAAAAATATTTACATTACCATTCCTAACAGTAGCAAAGTTATGTTATGAAGTAGCAACAAAAATAATTTTCTGGTTGGGGTCACCACAACATGAGGAACTGTATTTAAGGGTCACAACATTAGGAAGGTCGAGAACGAATGTGATAGTAGAAACTTCTCACTGTCCCCATGAAGATGGTGGTTCTAAAAGTCGCTTTTGTCTTGCTTTTGGTGTTTGCATGGGATGGCAGGCAAATAACAATAACATCTTCTTGATGTCTACTTTTTTCTTTTAAGAATAAATACTTTGAGAAATGCTGTAAATATATATATATATATATGTATTTTGTCTTTCAGGGACACTAAAAAAGGTTTATTTTAAATCAAATGGCAGTGAACCTTTGGTCACTGATGGTGAAGCTGAAGTGCCTGATGTTATCCACGTAAATGCAGTTTATAATGAGAGCACAGAGGCACCTTCTATGTCTTCCAGCCAATCCACTCTAGCCTGGACGCCTAGAGCTCCTCCTCTCTCTGGGGACCAGAATCACAGGAATTCAAGTAAGTGTGAAGTTGCTGAACAGGAATGGCTTTGTGTCAGTGACAACTGACACTCTGAGGTCACACAGGTCACCTGGTGAGAGCCCTTCATTCTGAAAGCCTACCGGATGTCTGTCCTTTAAGTCTGAAATGCCAGCAGGCAATGCTCTGCAGGCAAGACTGGGATGGAGCAGGAAATATAACGAGTCAACATTTCTGAGCTATAGTCCTTTGTAAAAGTTGCTTACTCCATTATGAGCCTAAGTTATTAGGTTATTTATTAAGTTAGTAAGCAAAGTCACTTGCTGTGTTCTCAGGACCATGCTAGAGGGATGTCCCATCCATACAGAAAGAGGAGAAGATGACTAAAAACTCACACCTATATGCTTTTGAGGTGTGCTTGTGTTGTTTTTATTTATTTATCTATCTCTTTATTTATTATTTTTATTAAAATGTATTTACTTTATATCCTGATTGTAGCCCCCTCTCTCATCTCCTCCTGGTCCCATTCTCCCTCCCTCTTCCTCTTCATCCCCCTCCCCTAGTCCACTGAAAGGAGGAGTCCTCCTCCCCTACTATCTGACCCTAGCTTATCAAGTCTCATCAGAACTGCCTGGATCCTCTTCCTCTGTAGCCTGGCAAGACTGACTGCCCTGCTGGGGGAAGTGATCAAAGAGCGCAATCGAGTTCATGTCAGAGACAACTCTTGCTGCCCTTGCTAGGGAATCCACATGGAGACTGAGATGCCCACTGGCTACATCTGAGCAGGGGTTCTAGGTCCTCTTCATGCATGGTCTTTGGTTGATGCTTCAGTATCTTCAGGACCCCTGGACCTGGAGTTTATGGCCTTGTCGGTCTCCTTGTGGACCTCCTGTTCCCTCTAGGTCCTTCTATCTCCCCCTTCTTCTATTAGACTCCCTGCACTCTGCCCAACATTTGGCTGCGGGTCTCTACCTCTGTCTCAATCCCCTGATGGGTGGAGTCTTTCAGAAGACATCTATGTTTGTTCTCTAGTGCTTGTGTTCTTTGTCTCTTGCTTCCTTCTTTTATTAGTTGTGACAGTTACTTGACATCTTGGAGACTGAAAATGATCACACCTTCAGGAAAATGGAAAGTGCCAAACTCCTACTGGGTGAACTCCAAGCAAGGGAGGAGTTAGTGTTTCCAGAAAAAGAGGTGGGCCAGAGAGAAAAGACAGAATAAGGAGACATCATACTATGGAATGTGACTCCATCCCTAGACAGCCCCAGACCTTCAGTAAGGTTACCCCAGTGGGTTTGTGTATAAAGACATTCTGCTACCAAAAACACACACACACACACACACAATATATGAAGGCCTTCTGTCAAGTTACCTGCCTCTTTCTTTGTTTTAACTCCCCTCAGCAAGATGGTGTCATTAGAAATGATATAAAACTCATCAGTCCATGGTCACATTGTTTCCTCTCCCATTCATGACACCCAGAAAAGGGGATCACATCTTAGTCCCGGCCAGAGTATTTATTTTCATTCTGAACTAAGAGGGGAAAAACTGAAGTTGACTTGGCGCTGTCACATTGTGGATTTGCCAGTGATGGAGAAAAAGCAGAGTTATTTTAATTCTCCAGTTCACAAAGGCCAGCATGTTTATATTTCTCTATTTCACAGCATACCTACAGGTCTTAGCCATCTCTTACAGTCAGTGTTCACCGGCAATCCAGGTGCAGGCAGGCTTATGACCTGGCGGCAATATTGCAAGGCAGAATTATGGCACGCTGAAATTATTTTCCTCGGGAGTTCAATTTCAGGCCTTCATATTTTGCTCAAGCACTTCATTACTCTCAAGGACAGGGCTTTCCACCAGAAGTGAAGAAGTCGTTTACATAAACACAGCCCAGGTAATGTGGTCTCGATTACAGCAACTGCTATTTGCTTCCTCCAAGAGGATTTGTCTGTATTTTGAAAGTACAGTCATTCATTAAGATTCGAATAAGTTTGACAAGTTCATACCCTGGAGAGTGAGTACACACACACACACACACACACACACACACACACACACACACACACACACACGGTGCTTGATGTTGTTTAGTTTGGAATTTTGATAGAACACTGACTTTTTTTTTCTTCCTTGGGCTGGATATGAACTTATTTGGACATGTAGATGAAGTCCAGGAGAAATCACAATAATTACATGAAGAGAGGCCTCTGACAATTTGCCCGTCTGTGTTGCTCCTGTGCTTGAGAGTCACAGGATACGTGACTCATCTTAAATGTCAGTGTTTAAGACGTGTGATCAAGTCAGAACATCCAGTGTCATTTGCCTGGTGGTTGGTGGCTGTGAAGCTGTGTCTCTGACAGGACACCGGGCCTCCTCATGCTGCCTTTTTTTTTGTTTTTGTTTTTATAGAATTTGATGGCTTCTTTTGTGGTGCTCAGGACATTTCTGCACACATCTTAGGCTTTAGAAGACGAGAGGGAGTCCTCTGGTTTTGGCATTTCTGTCTTCTTTTGGTTTTATTGACGGATAGCCATGCTATTCTGATACAAAAGTGATTCCTTGAATGAACTAGTGTAGCGTAGTCACTGAAAAATGTTAACATATGATTGTCATTTTTGTTAGTGGCATTTGATTGCACTTGATTTCATTTAACCAACTTTATCATTTACTGACTTTTTAAATATTAGCCTCTTGCAGAAAAACTGTTTTCTGTTTTATTTTCCTTGTTTTATTAATATTCTCCAATTGAGAGTTTTAAAATTTCCTGGCATATGTAAAAGCTATTGAAGTCTACGTTGGTCCTGACATATCATGGCTAGAGAGTCTACCTGGATTTCTTGGTTGGCTCTTGTCCAAATGTAGTTAGAAACAGTCTTGCTTAGAGAGACTTCCTCCTGGGGGACCCTCATGTCATGCAAAGACTGAGAATTCTGCACTTGCAAAGTATTGTCTAGAATATACCACATAACTGTACCTCACTGTGTGGCAACACCAGCCTTTCTGAATGTGGGGTGGCTTCTTGTAACAGGCTATATCTTTCTGGGGTTTCCTTCCCCTCATTGTGAACTCCAAAGGCAATGTAGAGAAGGAAGTGACCCACCATAAACTTTAATGCTGTGTTTCAGCAAGAGATTTTTCTAGGTTTTGTGCTATATCTGGGTTTCAATTTATATTATAAATACTTAAACACATGTTGAAAGAAAGGGAAAAACTGGCTAGGAAGAGGCCAGGGAATCAGATGAGTGTGAGTCACACTGAGGTAGACTGTGCTCTGGTCAAGTATCAGAGTGGACTGATGTTCTGAGAACTTCACGTGTTCTGCTATCTTTTCAGACCTCCAGTGGCCAGCCCTTAGATGTCCTACTTCAGATAAAAGGGCGTCTTTCTTTTCATTTATTCATGTCTTTAAAAATAACTTCTTAAAAAGCAAAACTGAAACAAAAGAACATGAAAGCAGGATATGAGCTCAGTGGGAGGACTGTTAGGGGTGGAAGATGAGTGAGAGAGGGAGGAGGGAGATCTGTGACCAGAATGCATTCCATGCAAATATCGAACTGTCAAAGAACCAATTAATAAAGCAAGCAACTGCTTCCTAAGATGTCATCAACGTATTAAGCCTTATCTTTTCAATCTGTACAGTTCAGCAGTTTTAAATGTATTTATTAAGTTGTGCAATTATTACTACTACTTAATTTAACTTTCTTTGACTGCGAAAAAAATGCTGTATCTATTGTTCCATATTACCTTTGTATAAAATCCCTAGCTTAAACTAATCTAATTATGTCTCCATGGGTTTGCCCATTTTGAAACTTGCAGGCGTGTTTAGCCTGAAGCTCATGTCCTGTATCTGGCCAAAGAAAGCTACAAATGTGCCTCAAAACTCAAGGTGGATTTAGGACAGTGATGAAATGTTTTTGAACTCAGTTGTGTGGTTCTTAGTGTGTGCTTTGTAGATGACAATGTGGTGTCTTAATGTTAAAACGTTAGACATATGTGGAAGGGCATCAGACGACACAGGCTTCTTTCCTTTAGCAAGCTTTCTGGGTGATTTCACGTCAGATATGACAGCTTCAGCCTCTTCTTAGTGCTAAGTAATATTCTGTCAAATGGATATGTAACATTTTATCTGTCTACCTCTCTAATGATAGGTACCCAAGTTGTGCCCATCTTTTTAGCAGCCTCTGTGACTCTGTTCAAGCTGTGGTAGAGGCACATGCTTCCAATTTTCTTTGGGTTATAAGCGAAGTAGAAATGTGTTAATATTTCTCTACTTTCTTAATTGTTATCTGTCTAGTTGTTTTATCCACTACCAAGAGTGGATATTGAGGCCGCCCACTGTTCTCATTGTCACCACCACCACGACCAAATCCACTACCGAAGCATCACACCAAGTTACTCTTAGTCATTTTCTTGGATCTGGGGCTTGGGGTGCATTTGAATTATCTAAGAATTCTATGTAAATCTTCTCAACTGTATGTTTTTCTTTAAAGGGTTATAAAATAATTTAAGTCTCTTCTAGATCACCTGGCAAAACAACTTATAACAGCCACCACTGTGGAGTTTTGGTGCTCATTTGAGTCTCTTTACATGATTATATCACTACTTAGCTATATTTTTATAGCTTACTTATTCAATAGCTATAACAAAGGAATGAAGCACACACTTGATTTTCTACTCTGTTGAAGATCAAACATGTTTCTGAAGGTTGCCTCTATAGTAGCTCAGATAGAAAAAAATGACCACACACTCACTCAGCCAAGATCAGCATGATAGAAGCTTCCTAAGTATGTCACTTAGGTTATAACAGCCAGTTTTGTACTCAGGTTATTTTAGCAGAACCATGAGTATGTTAGTTAATTGTTAAGTAATTTAAATTATGTTAATTTTGCTTATATTTCCTTTATAATATCCAGGGTTTTATATCTAATTATATGTGTGCCTGTAAACAAAAACTTTCTTTGTATGAAAAGTGTTGTATGTTAGATGACAGTTCTTCAGGATGAGAAAAGCTGCATTGGGCCCCAGCTCTAGCTTCTCTAGTTTCCAGAAGCAACATGGATGCTCAAAGGCAGAGTTCTTAATGTTCTTATGCCAAGGACTTCTTCAGCTATCTGGTGAGGGCAAATGCCTTTCCAGAAGAATATTTTGGTACTAAAGTATATTTACACAGAGTTAAAATAATAAGAATTATATTTAAAACACAGTCACTAACATGTTAGAAATGTAAAACATCCATCAAATAGTCAAATGTCTGCTTATTTATTAATGCATTAAATAGTGGTATCTAACAATTGGTCAAAAGCCAAAAATTTCTAACAGGGATGAACCATAAATAATATTTTAGAATTTCTGCAACATCTCTATATTGATTTAATTTCTATGATTTATATATATTTTTCTGTATTTGTTGCCTATGTTGGTAATTTAATTACCCCAAATTTCAGTCAGAGATTCTAGAACAGAGATGCTACTTTGCTGTTATACAAGTTTGTAGAGAGCCCAAATGTTTTGTCTCATTGCTATGGTCTGCGTTCTGATGAAGGGTGCTTGATATAGAAGAACATAATCTGTTGGTGCTTAGCGGGGTCTTGTGTCTCTTTCAATCTTAGTGGTACTTGCAAAGTTACTATGGCCACAAAGCTTGAACATCTTCCCTGATGTGTTTCACTGAGTACAGTGATGTATCCAAATGGCCATGTCCAATTGTTGGCCCTCTTCTACATGTCAAATCAAACTACCCAGGTTAAAAATACAGTTAGGAGATACAGACATGGCCAATATAAGCATCTAACTATGAACAAGTGAATTGCTAATTAATGTTTGCATGCTTGTTGTTGGATACTCATTTGGGTGTCAGGCTTCTGGTGAAGACCTAAACAGTTTATTGGGAAAGAAGGAAATGCTTCCCTGTTCTCTTTCTTACTCCATCTTTCAATGCTTTCCCTGGGATGTATTAGGTTCCACCAGAAGCAGCAAACTTAATTTTGATGAACAGAGATGATTCTTTGGCAAAGGTAATGGAACAGTGTCTATGTTACCATTTCTATTATTATTATTATTATTATTATTATTATTATTATTATTAATCATTTCTGGGATTGTCCTCCAACCTTTTCTCCTAAGAAAATCCTGATATATCCCCTATGTAACATGTACCTCTGAAAGTAATGGTCCCACAGCAGATTGTTATAGCAAATAAGAGCCAGATTAGTCATGTGTAAAGGTTTGTGGCTCAAAATTTTTCTCTCCAGATCCATTATCACTTCCCCTTTAGGAAGAACAGCCCAACATGCTTGATCTAGCTAGAGTGAAAATCATGCACAGTAGCACACTGATATCAGCATTAAAAAAAAAACACCAACAGCAATAAAAAATATTCCTGGTCAAACTCAAGGCAAGGAAGCGATTCTCCAGGAACAAGTGAAAATCCAACCCAAACAGAGCAATCTGCTTTACTCTGTGGTTCTAAAAGAAACGTGATACTGTGTATAATTTTTGGCTTGAATCATTCAATTTGCTGACTGTCTCAGGGATTTGGTTTTTGTGCAATTTTGTACTGAGAGTGAAAAACCTCATCATTTGGGATCTGTTTGCTGTTACTTGTGTCTTTGGAGAATAAGCCTTTTCGCATAGTTGTAATTGAAATGAGTATGGTGATGAATTTTCCAAACCCAAAGCTTTCTATCTGTCCATACTTGATGCAAACCATCCCTTGTGCTTTTGTGCTAGCATGTATTATTCCTTTATCTTGCTGCTCTGCATCATTTGCCTCAGATGCTTGAGTTGACAAGACTTAGAACACTGTTTATAATTATGTTAAGCTGTAAAAGTCCCTTCTGATGCCTGTGTGATCTTCCAACTTTTATGAGATTTCAATTCCAGAGCGTTTGGTTTAACATTCTATGGGGAGTTTGCTTGTCTGTGGTTATTTGTTGGACACTAGCTCTGCGCTGTCTCCAGGGACCATAAAGTTAAGTATGATAGAAATCCCATCTATCCAGCCCTTGGCTGGTTAATTGCTGGAGACATGAAGGTTTTACTTATAGTTTGAGAGAAAAAAAATGAAAAATTACATGAAGGTTCAAAGAGGAAAAATGTGATCCACTTTAATTCATTAAAAGTATATATATTGTTATCTTATACAATTTGAATGTTATAACAAACACTTCATTTCCTCAAGATTAAGTTTTAATTATAATTTAAAAATATATTTTGGTGTAAAGGTCTATGCTATAACTTTTATATTTAATTACACTAGACATACTCTTTTGTATCACAGACTTGTCTATTCTCATATTCATTGTTGGGTGTGTGTGAGGATTTCTGCAATTATTACTTTCATACTATAGCACTTTCTACATGGGCTACTCCACTGTTACAAAAGCTGTTGGCTAAATCTGTTGGTGACTATGTCTTATCATAAAGTAGATTCCAAATAGGCTTTAAAAGCTAACATCCATAGACAATCCCATAGACACTTCAGACTCAGTTTATACAAAACCAAATTTATTATGACTTGCAGAGGCCACACTTTTTCTATAGACTTTTTGATAAATTATTATATTAGCAAATTAAAAAATTTATAATGTGTGTGTCTTCAAATGATTTAATGGAAACTTTGCAGCTATAACAAATGGGAAGACAACCCTGCAAACCCAGAAATTTTATTACCTTAGAAAGTTGGGGCGCTAGAATTTTACACTTTGTCTTAGAATTGCCTTTGAATTCGCTACCATTTATTGAGTAGCCAGACTCAGATAGTTTTGTTTTGCTTTGGTAAGAGTTTATACATTTCCTCTGGAGTTTATGCATGTCTTCAGGATCTGATGGAGTTTAGAAAGTTCAGAGAGTGGCCAAGTGGCTCTGTCCCTGCTGCTCATGGGCGGCAGTGAAGTAGATGAGCCTGAGGGATACACAAGCACCATCAACCTCCATAAAAACTTGAGCCAACAGGTGTCAGCAACATCTTTTCCAGACAGCATTCAGGGTTCTGGGGCCCTATCAAGAACAATCACAGCTAGTATTCTTATCATCACCCAGACATCTTTCCAGTTCTGTTCAACTCTGGAACCATGAGCCAGAAATGAGTATTTTGCCTCCCATACCATTTCTGTCCAGTGTTTTGATCACACCAATGTAAAAGTAACTAATACCTGTGTATTTAGAGAATAGTAGATACTTGTTTTAAAACTCCCACTGGGCATTTACCATACATTTTCCTTTACAACCTTCCCTTGCAGATTCAGAACAAAAGCAAACAGTAGTTATTCGTCAGTATGATTGCATGTTTCAAGCTTAAGGGATTCTAAGTTGGAGAGGCATCTGAACGAACATTTATGAGGAAGCAATATGCAGTTGATACTGTGGTTGGACTCTAGCGCAGGAGACTGCCCACGGGAGCTTCCTGCTTCCTTTTACCTTCCTGGAACACTCTTCTTGCTAATTTCTGAGGACACAAAATTCTTTCAAATTGGCTGGTCTCAGAAACGACTCTGAAAGCATGGTCCCCTTTATGTAAGTTATCAAGTGTAGAGGATGACCTTCATCATTCCAGTCAGTGTATGTATTTCTGACCTGGGTTGACTTTGCCATAGAGCAAGGAATGGACTCTAAGCCTTCTGTCTAGCTGGCTCATAGGTGAGGACATGCAACCCAATACAAAGTCCTGGCTGCTTTCATATTAAGTATGAAAAAACTGTTGTGCCATTATCTGGGTCTCTCTTCTTGACTGCTATTTATTTATTTTATTTGTTTATTTATTTTAGGAGAACACTCACGGCACCTCTTGACAAATTCCAAAGTGTAAAATACGATATTAGTACTTGCACTATTGTGTTGCACAGTAGACTTTCCACACTCATTCTCCCCATCTTACTGACACTCTGTGCCCTTTAACCAATGTCTTCCAGTGTTCACCTCCTCTCACTGAGCCCCTTGTGACTATACTATTACTTTAGTTTTTAAAAATATTTAAAAAATTATCATTATTATTTTATTTTATCTTTTGCCTGGATGTTTGTCTGTGCACCAGGTGTGTGCCTGGTTTCCGGGAGCCAGAAGGGAGAGTTCGAGGTGTCGGAACAGTGGTGTCAGCCATGTAGGTGCTAGGAATTAAAACTGTTCTCTGGAAGAAGGGCCAGTGCTCTAAACCTTCGAGACATTTCTCCATCCCCAATATGAAGCTGTTCTTAATAGTTTGACATTTCTAGATTTCAGAGTAACAAGTAAAAAAAAATATTAAAAGAGTATTGGAGAACAGCATGTATATTTGTCTGTCATGTGTGAGGCAGGATCTCTTTAATTTGTGCAGGCTTGCCTTGAGCTCATTCTGTCCATGTGAGCCAAAAACTTGTGTTCTTCTTGCTTCTGTGTCCTGGGTAGCTAGGGTTACAACCTGTGCCAGTAGGCCTGGATGATATTTGCAAATTTCAATGGATTTGTTAGACTCTAACTTTATGACGTAAAAGGATATCTGTATTCGTTAATGCTATAATGAAGATAGTATTTGACACAGTATAAAAAAGATGCAGGGACACTGTAAAATGGGATGTTCGTGGGGTGTGTCCGTTGTCTGGGAAGGTTAGGTCTCTAAGTCAGGCCCTCCTGTGGCTCTTTATTCTTCAGGAGCATTTTTGCTGTTACAATTAAGCCAGTTTGCCACTGTCTTTGCTGATCTCATTTGATGACTATGAATCCTCAGTGATGACAACTTAAATATCTTAATAGGAACAATGAAGACAGGGTACAGAAAGCAAAATGTTTGAATGTGAATAGAACTTTACAGAAAATAGAAGAGCTAAGTCAAATTGTTGCTTTTGATGTCTGAATCTTGCTTTTTTTTTTCTGCCTGAATAGTCAGTTCTGGTGTGTTTTCTTTTAGAGGAGGAATTTACCTTTAAAACTGTCAGTTCTGATAATAATCAGAGTTTCTCCAGGTATTAATTATCTGTGAATAGCAGAGCCCTGCTGTGAGAATATGCCTGTCATAGTGATCAATATATATTCAAAGAAGTGTGTATTCAACGAGGGAGCTTGTTGGGGTGTGTGTGTGCTAATGGGGGTTACATATTTTCCAATGAGAATCCTTGACTACAGTGATTAGCTGTACAAGGGTGACCACACAAGGGTAGCATCAGTCCAAGATTAAAGAAAAGGCAGCTGCCCAGATGTCCCTGCGGATACACTTCTGTGCATGTTTGCAGTGGCCCTTGTGCAAGGCTATGACCCTCACAGTCTTTTGTGATGGTTCTTGTTGCTAGGTAGTAATGCATGGGAGGTCTTCGCGCATAACATCCCAAATTAATTAATTCCATAATGGATTGTGAGGGCTGACCCAGGGTCTCCGCTCTGATTCTGACTAATGATAGTCCTCACTTCATCCTCAGTAAGAACAGGCTGGCTGGAGGTGAGCTTCTCTCCCTGGAGAGGCGTGTCCCTTATTTGGCTCCTTCTGAAGGTTAGGACACTGGGCATGTGTCTCACTGTATAAGACAGGCAGTGCATATGTACATGTGTTTGTTTTGTGTTTCGTGTACTGGTTTTCTCTGAGGCTTGAGAAGCGTCTGACAAGCACTGGGGTATGGTAGGGATTTGTCACATGGGGAGAGAGACCTCTTTGTAAGTCAGGCACTGGTTACATGGAGCTCTTCAGAACTGATCTGAATTAGGTGAGAAGATGCTCGGCGGAGGAGGCATCTGCTGACAGAGTGAGCGTGGAGTGAGGCAGATGGTGTTAGCGTCCAGCCTTGGCATTTGCCAGCTGTGTAGGCTGATGGGGAAATGCCTCCACCTTGTTTCCTCAGCTGTGGATCTGAGAGAACGAGTTGTAGGCAGAGCAAATGAACTAATAGTGCCCGGAGAATGGGCCGAGGACAATGCCGGGAGGCCTATGGTCACTCAGTCAACACTGAGCTCAAAAATACACAGACAGACGTGAACTCGAGAATGTTCACAGCAATGTCACCACACAAAGGACAGAAGACCACATGGGAAGTAGCATCAGAAGTAACGACAGACTTTATGAGAGGAACTAAAGGAAAAAAAAATCCTTTCTCCACAAACCACTGAGGAGGGCTGTGTACAAAGAGTTTTTTGGCTTAATCTCACAGATCCACAGGCTCTGGAGACAGGGCAAACAAATATAGGAACATTGCCAGGGGAGACCTATGAGGTAAAGCCATGGTTTAAAATGATGTGCTCTGAGCAAATTAGGGTAAATTTGGGGTATGATATAGTTCAGAATAGTCACCCTTTAGCTAAATACTCAGCGGTATCCAGGCAAACGGAAGCTCCACCGAGGTTTCCAGATAGGATATCAGAGAACAAATAGCAAACTTCGATAGAAAGCCAAGTTTTAAAAATTATTTGAACAGCTCTTGCCTGTCAAATGATAATATTACATATTTGGTGTGGTTTTGTTACTACTTTGATTTTCTTAAAAAAACAGGCCTTATTTAAAGAAACATTTAAAAGAAAGCACTGTTGAAATAAATTAAAATCAAAATGAAACACTATTTACTCTGTTGCATTAATCAAAGATGAGATCATTTGTGATTAAAGACGATAAAGAATATTACTAATAAAACAGAAAAACGTAGTGCCAAATGTCTAGGAAGTGAATGTGGACTATTCCCTCCCATAAACTTTCAGATTTCCTTCCCAGACAAGACAGGCCATGAATATCATCAACATTATTTTTAGTCTTTCTAAGAGTCATCTGTTTTTATCTTATATGTATGGATGTTTTGCCTGCATGTATGTCTGTGCATTATATGTATACTATATGTCTGCAGAGATCAGAAATATAGGGTCCCCTGCAACTGGAATTATAGATGGTCGGGAACCACCATGTGGGTGCTGGGAATTGAACTCCTAGGCTTCAGGAAGAGCAGCCCATGGCCCTAACCTCTGAGGCACCTCCCCAGTCCAGGGGATCATCACTTTCAGGTTAGGTACTCATCACCTTTTGAAAGCACGTCTCCCTACTCGTGAGCATGGCTATCAGGCGTACCGCACTTTCACAGTTTAATATCTTTCCAATGGGGAGCTCTCTCAGTCAGTGTGTACTCTGACAACTGTTAGTGAACCATTTCTAACTAGGAACAGTGCTTTAGAATCAAGGCACCAGTGAGAATCCGCATTTCACCAGGAACACTATGGATCAGGCAATAGCATTCCTCCTTCAGGTCTGTTTTTTGGATTTCAACTCCTGCAGCTTTTGACTTGGAGTAACTACGCTTCAACAGTAAATATAAAAACTGAATAACGGTGTCTATAAGGAACACTACGGCCAATTATATCCGCTGGATTTTGTATTTGTTCTCATGCATTAATCCTAACCTCCAATTTCCATGAGGCTCACTCCGAAGTTCTCAGGAAAGAAAAATGCCCCCAGCTTTCCCTCCATTCTACGAAAACCAAGTTTGATGTGGTAGTAACTGCAAATGGGCCCATTTTCAAAAGACTGTCTGCCTCCCCACAGAGAAGTGACTTTTCATGGTGCACAGCATGTAGCTGGCTTAGGAAAGAAATTTCTGCTGTTGAGAATGTGTACACATACAATATGTGTTTTGAAGACAATGGAACATTCTAGGAAAGAGTAATATTTGACCCAGGAGGGATAATAAGAAAGAGACAGAATTGTCTGCACATAAAAGAGTTGAAGTTAATACCCTTAGAAAAGAATTTCTTTTTATATTTGTTGGCTATGGCCTTGGCTAGGTCTGCTGAGTGTTCTCGCCTAGCCTTAGATTTACAGCCCTCCCTGGCACTGCAATTATAAGGCAGTCCCATGGTCACTGCACTGGCCTCCACTGTCCTAGATGCCATTTGCCAACCTAGAATTCAGACATGCTTTCACCCTCAGGCTGGGTTCTTTCTCATTCAATCTTTCATTCTCATTTGCCGTCCATTAAGTTCTTGCCCATTTACGCTCCTTCAGAGTTTGCTGTGCTCTCAGCAGGTGTGGGACACAGAGGAAATGTGCCCCAGGGCAGAGTACCTACATGCCAGCCTCACTCACATTACTGCCCTTGAATGTTTCTGTAAGTTCCTTTTTCAACTTTCTGTCTGCCTCTTGTCTATCTGTCTGTCTGCCTGCCTGTCTGTCTGTTACCTTTCTGTGTAACTACGGAATAAACTAGTATCTATGGAATAAACTACAGAGCTTATGAAGAAATTTGTGCGGTAGTGTTAGGTCTGAATTCTATGATGTAATTGTGCCAGGAATATAAGGAATTGTTATTTGTGTCTATATAAATTGAGATTATAAAGATTTATAGTTTTAATTAATTCTTCTTGAGAATAGGTCTCTCTTACTTAAACGAACTTAATTATTTTTTTTCGAACTTAATTATTATGAACAGAAAGAGTGAGGATTATGGTGTGTGTATGTGTGTGTGTGTGTGCAACTCACATTGCCATACACTATCCATAACACTATCATTTTTCTATCTTGTATTTTTCAAATGATCTATCAGTAGTCCATATTTTCTTTGTTTAGATAAGGAACGGTCTTTTGGTTATCCCTGAGTTTCAAATTTGCTTTGCTGCAAAGTATATAGATATAAGAACTGATAATCCTGGAAGAAAATGATGGAATAAAAACCATGCGATGTAATGGGAGAATGTGAGTACATTTGATATTCATGTAAGTTCAGGCTGCTATGGTTAAAAAGCATTCTCCACACTCTGTATATTAAAAAGCATATTGACCATCCAAGAGGGCACACATCCATGATTCCAACACTTAGGAGGCTGAGGCTGGTTAATCATGAGTACTAGTCTGGGTTACAGAGTAAGGCCCTGTCTTTTTTTTTTAATTTACTTTTTATTAATTACACTTTATTCACTTTGTATCCCCCCTGTAGCTCCCTCCTCCCTCCCCTCCCAATCCCTCCTTTCCTCCCCTTTCTCCACGCATGCCCCTCCCCAAGTCCACTGATAGGGTAGGCCTTCTTTTCCTTCTGATCCTAGTCTATTAGGTCTCATCAGGAGTGGCTGCATTATCTTCCTCTGTGGCCTGGTAAGGCTGCTCTCCTCTCAGGGGGAGGTGATCAAAGAGCAGGCCAATCAGTTCATGTCAGAGGCAGTCCCTGTTCTCATTACTATGGAACCCACTTGGACACTGAACTGCCACGAGCTACACCTGTGCAGGGGTTCTAGGTTATCTCCACGCATGGTACTTGGTTGGAGTATCGGTCTCAGGAAAGACCCCTGTGCTCAGATTTTTTGGTTCTGTTGCTCTCCTTGTAGAGCTCCTGTCCTCTCTAGATCTTACTATTTCCCACTTCTTTCATAAGATTCCCTGCACTCTGCCCAAAAGTTGGCCATAAGTCTCAGCATCTGCTTTGATAGTCTGCAGGACAGAGCCTTTCAGAGGCCCTCTGCGGCAGGCTCCTGTCCTGTTCTGCGTTCTCTCCTTCTTCTGATGTCCATCCTCTTTTCCTTTCTCGTTGGGGATTGAGCATTTTAGAGATGGCTCAGCCATTAAAGGCTAGGTTCACAACCATAAATATAAGAGTGAGGCCCTGCCTTAAGAAGAAGATCAAGCAGAAAAGATTAAGTAAAGAAAAAGAAAAAAATGCACTACTGCATTTGGATGTGGTATCTCTGGGGAGTAGTTTAGGATTAAATGATGTCATGAGGGTGAGATCCCCTATGATGCAATTAGAAGCTTTATAAGAAGAATCAGAGAGGTTGAAAGTAGCAAGATTCTCTGTATTGCTCTATGATACCCCACACTACCATAGAATTCTGAAGAGAGTACCCCCAACATGAAGGCCCTAACCAGGTATGACCCTCCTCATTCTTGAGCCTCCAGAACCATGGGGAAAATATGCTTCTATTCCTTGTAACTTGCTCTATGGTATGCTGTTATCAGCAACAGAAAATAGTCTGACGGATACACAGACATTATGACATATTCTTTTCAGTCTTTCCTTCCCTCAGCCATGAAGACTAAGCTTTTGGAAATAATTTTTAGTAGATTAGCCTTTTTGTGCTTCCAGGTAGAAGCTACTCAGAAGTTTAGCATTTGGTCTTTATGGCTGTCCCGGCAGGAAGGTTTTAGTGTTCTGAAATTAAGTTTCCTTGCATGTAGCACAGGCCAAACTCTCCTCTGGGTTGTGGAAGTAAGACAGCTGTGGCCCAGAAGAACTGAATGCTTCTTTTGGGTTCCAGCACCAGGCTGGTTCTCAGCAAATGAGCTCATGCCTAGATCTTGTCTAAATCATCTCATCTTTTGATGGGGAAACATTTAGTCAGCTTTTTCAAAGAAACTTCCTCATAGCATCATGCATGTCTTCCTGCTCTTGCCACCTACAGTAGTTTTTTTTTTCTTCACACTAAAGTGTTTTAACTTTCATTCTCAAGTAACTTTATGAAACCTGTCCAGAATGTCCCTTCGCAACAATATGTCTGTGTGTGTGCATGCATATGTGTGTGCTTGTGTATTTATGTTCTTTTATCTATTTGAACGTTTCTTATTCTTCAAGTCCTTCATTCTCATTTTGTAGTTTGAAAATTGAGGGGTACATGAAAGTGCTATTGCTTTAACTTTTTTTTGTCACGTTTATGATAGGGATCTGTATACAGAGACATCTATTTCCAGTTGCCTTTAAAAATGGAATCCATGTTTTGATCTTGTATCACTGAGCTCAGCACATTTTAGTTATCAATGAGTGTCGTCTAAAAATGAAAGATGGTATCCTTTGAAGAAGCATGGGGCTCTTTGATCAAAGAATTACAGTCTGGTCATGTGGGGGAAGGGCTTCATGTGGAACAAGGTAGCTTTTTAGAGTAGTGTGGAAGAAACATGAGAGAAGAAAAGTGCTTGGAAGAAAATAGGGATTTCAGAGTAGAGTCTGAGCCATGTCTGAAAGAGTGGGCAACGCTGCCCTAGGGAATACATTCACCATCATGTGGTTTGCCCATCTTAACTCAACTGCAGGCTTGTCTGTCAACATTAGTTTATTAATATGGAATGAGCTTTAAGTATGGAGAGGATATTTTCATCATTTTTCTGGAAATGATATGGTACCCACAAGAAATGTTCCCATTTTGTTGAATTTTCCCTCCTATTTTTTCTTCCATTAAAAGAGAATTAATAGTTTCACTACATTTCTGAAGCTTTTGAATTTTGTGTGTTTTAATTAATTTATTTATTTATATTTTTAATTTATTCACTTTATATCCTGATTATAGCTCCGTTCCTAGTCTCTTGGGTCCCACAATCTCCCTATCTTCCCTTCCCTAGAAAGGCGGAGCCCTCCTCCCCTACCATTTGACGATAGCCTATCAAATCTCATCAGAGCTCTCTGGATCCTCTTCTTCTATGACCTAGTAAGGCTGCACTGCCAGGGGGAAGGGATCGGAGAGTGCAACCAAATTCATGTCAGAGACAGCTCCTGCTCCCCTTACTAGGGCATCCACATAGAGACGGAGATGCCCATCGGCTACGTCTGAGCAGGTGGTCTAGGTTGACTCCATGCATGATCCTTGGTTGGTGCTTCAGTCTCTGCAGGCCCTTCCAGGCCCCGATTTGTTGGTCTCCTTGTGGAGTTCCTCTACCCTCCGAGTCCTTCTATCCCCCAACTCTTCCATGAGACTCCCAGCACTCTGCCCAAAGTTTGGGCTATGAGTCTCAGCATCTGCTTCAATCCTCTGTTGAATGGAGTCTTTCAGAGAACGTCTATGGTAGGCTCCCATCCTGATCCCTCTCTTCAACTGCTTCCCGTGTCTGTTTTATTTGCCTTTCTGAGTGAGAATTAAGCATCCACCCTAGATTTCCTTGTAATTTAGCTTCTTCAGGTCTCTGGATTTTGGTATGGTTATTCTGTACTATATGGCTAATAGCCTCTTATAAGTGAGTATGCACCATACTTGTCTTTCTGGGTCTGGGTTACCTCACTCAGGATGATCTTTTCTAGTTTTATCCATTTACCTGCAGAATTGATGATTTCTTTGTTTTTAATAGCTGAGTAGCATTCCATTGTGTAAATGTACCACACTTAATCAAATCCATTCTTCAGTTGAGGGACATCTCGGTTGTTTCCAGATTCTGGCCATTACACATAAAGCTGCTATGAACATAATTGAGCAAATGTCCTTGTTGTATGATGGAGCATCTTTAAGGGTATATGCCCAGGAGTGGTATAGATGGGTCTTTGGGGTAGCCCTATTCCCAATTTTCTGAGAAAATGCCAGATTGATTTCCAACATGGATGTACATATTTGCACTCCCACCAGCAATGAAGCAGGGTTTCCCTTTCTCCACATCCTTGCTAGTATGTTCTGTCATTTGAGTTTTTGATCTTAGCCTTTCTGATGGGTATAAGATGGAAGCTCAGAGTTGTCTTGATTTTCATTTCCCTAGTTCTGTGTTGAGAATTCTTTGTTTAACTCTGTACCCCATTTTTAGTTGGGTTATTTGGTGTTTTGGTGTTTAACTTCTTGAGTTCTTTATATATTTTGGATATTAGCCCTCTGTTAGATATAGGGTTGGTAAAGATCTTTTTCCAGTCTCTAGGCAGTCATTTTGTTCTGATGACAGTGTCCTTTGCTTTACAGATGTTTTTCAGTTTCATGAGGTTCCATTTATTGATTGTTGATCTTTTAGAGCCTGAGCTGTCGGTGTTCTGTTCAGGAAGTTGTCTCTTGTGCCAATGAGTTCAAGGCTTTTCTCCGCTTTTTCTTCTAACAGTTTAGTGTGTCTGGTTTTATGTTGAGGTCTTTGATCCACTTAGACTTTAGTTTTATACAGGGTGATAAATATAGATCTATTTGCATTTTCTACATGTAGACATCTAGTTAGACCAGTGTCATTTGTTGAAGATGCTATCTTTTTTTCCATTGTATGGTTTTGGCTTCTTTGTTTTTAAATAGTAGCTTACATAAATAACAACTTTAAGTTAAAAACACTAAATGGTTATTAAACAATATAAGAGTAGAGAATAAAATGAAAAATAAAAGTCTTCTAAAATTCTGCTACATGAACCCATGTCAACATTTTGATTCATGTTAGACGAAGCAGACAAGTTCCTGGGGTGGATGCATTGGGTGGGCCATGGATGTAATAGTATCATCAGAACTGCCTATGAAAGAAATCGAGGTCAGAGACTCTGAGATGACTGGGATGTATGTTGTAGGCTGGATTGCGCATCTTTGTTTCATTGTATATGTTAGGTGGATAGATTTTTTTCATAAGGTACTATTTTTTTTATTAGCTTATGACCACCATTCTATATGATTGCGTTGTCTTCCAAGGCATTCCACATATCCTAAGATTCAGTACTCTATTGTCTAGTCATACAGTTTAAATTAATCTCCACAGTTAAAGGATTGGATTTCTATCTTTGAAAAGTAGTAAGTTATGTGTGATGCATGTGCATAACTCCACATTCACAACCAGGGTTGTTTTTGTAAGATAAAGTTCCTATAAGTAATATTGGAGTGTCAAAGAATTTGGGCATCTAAACACAGCGATGAATATTTTTCTTCCCAGGTAGGTGTTCCGCAGCAGCTCCCTATAGGAGAATTTTCTACATTTTCTTAGGAAACACCTGCTCTCCCTTCATAAATGTCACTAAGCTGATTTCATTGTTGTACCCACATAGGCCTATGCGTGTGATTGTCTGTACTATATTTGCCCTAGAATATAGAATATATGCTAACCTGTTATATCACATAAGCTTACAAATGTGGATTTCTTATTCCTCTTCTAAATGTGAGTGTCTCTGCTTCCCAGGCACCTGCGTGAACATCACTCACAGCCAGTGTCAGATTCTGCCCTACTACAGCACGCTGCCACCTTTCTTGCCAATTGTCAAAAACATGGAGAAATTCCTCAAGTTCTTCACATACCTCCACCGCCTCAGTTGCTATCAACATATCCTGCTATTCGGCTGCAGCCTCGCCTTCCCTGAGTGTGTCATTGATGGTGATGACAGGTATTTTGCAACCAAATCATTTAACTATAAGAGCCCGGTTACTCTAGGGACAAGTGTCCCAGAGGAACAAATCATCCTGTTACTACTTTTTATTTTTGCTGCTTTTAGGGGGAGAAAGGACCTATATCTGTCATAGTTAATTGCAAGTCTCTGAAACTAATATATTTAGAATATCCAGATTAATTTTTATGGGAAGAAATTATCTATATATTAGTCAGGGGGACACTCAATTGCTCTTTCAGTGAGGGTCTGACAGAGGAAGAAATGTATCTGAAGGTATAACTGAAATGTTTATTGGTGAGATTTTTTAGTGGAGGTATGCAGGAGGGAGGGGCAAATGGAACAATTAAGTAATAAGCACCAAGGTCTCATGATAAGAGGATGCAGTTCTACTACCAAAATCTTCAAGAGAAGAGAAGGCACGAAGCAATTGTAAACTCATAGCGATGGGTAAGGGGAGGAAATAGACAACCCAGACCCCTTCTCCAATCATCCTTTCTGCCAGCAAATGTACTCACCAGCAAGAGACAAAGACATCCAGTACAAAAGATGAGATCCAGAATCTCATCAAACATTATCAGCTAAGAAGTCCAGAGTCTTATTTAAATCAGTTATGAATGGTATCCTGGCTAGTTCTTCTCATCAACATGAGGACCTAGTGTTGCGGTTGGTGTGTAGATATGGAAGGACAAACAGAAACTACTCAATAGGATGTAAATAATTTTCAGTAGCAGTCTATCAACCCAAATAATGTCATGGTTACTTATAGCACTAAAGGTATATTTGGACAATTTCAAAGCACATGGTAAGAACCTATTCTCATGTAACATATTATCTGAACTTAAATGTTAGGAACTTTTGAGAACAGTAATAGCAGGACACATTTTATTTTTCAAGTGCAATTACATCCCATGTTGTTTGTGATAAATTAAGCAGTGTGTAAAATACCCTGAGAATCAGGCAAACACCTATTATTTTAATTGCAAGATGCTACACCACCATTGTATTCAGGTAGAGCAGAAGCAGTAGATGTTGAGCTGTATAAACAGAGGACCAGGAACGTGGCGGAGAATTCAGCAGAACTTGACTTGTCAAGGATTCAGGTACAGAGGGTGGCTTCGTGGCACACAGAAAGAGAAGGTGGATTTGTTCTTTCTCATGGGTTAAAATCAGAGATGCTTGTGTGGGCTGTGGTTATGAGTCAGCGCCATAGTGCTTGCCTAGCACATGTAGAATCCTGCACTCCAGAAACAATTGAAGATGGTCACCCAGAGATGTTTTGTTTTCCCAGACTGTGGCAACATAGTTGGGGGTTGTGTTGGCTTTCTTGGGTCGCTTTAACAAAGTGCCACCTGCTGGGTGGCTTAAACAACAGGAATGTCTTCTCCCACAGATCTGAAGGCCTAAAGTCTGCAGGGCTGTCTGGTTCCCAGAACTCTATGGGAGAATTCATTTGTCCCTTTGCCGGTTTCCTAATATTTCCGTTCCTTTGTCTTGTGCCCGTATTTCTCCAGCTTGTGCCTCTGCTACCGCAGAGCACCCATCTCTTCCTCTTCTGTCTCCTGTAAGGACACTGCCATTGGATTCAGGGCTCAGCCACACAATCTAGCCTAATAGCTTCACCTCCAGATCCTTAATCATACCCAGAGAGACCTGTCTCCAATGAGGTGGCATTTCCAGTTGCAGAGGTTAAGATGTGGACCCCTGTCTTTGAGGCAGTGGTTGGGAAACAAGCTAAGGGAACTACCTGTCATGGCCTCCTCCTACGTAAAAGAGAAATAACGCTTATACTGACGTTACCAATTTCATGTGAGGATTTAATGACTCATGGGTCTTGGGATACTGCCTGGATCTTAGAAAGAGCTCAATAAATGTTAGCAATAGCTATAAAGTGGTGATTTTTGAAGGACAAGTAGAATGAATGAAGTGGAGTACACAGAAATGTACTTCTAATATATATGCTATGTGTGAAGGATTTAAAATAAAAAGAGTACTCCTTTGCTTAAAACAAAATTACATACAGCACCAAAGGTTTTTAGAACTGCATTCTCATTCTATTTCTGTCTAATTTCCAAGAATTTCATATTATATATAATATATTACATATATATTATATGCTAGGTCCTCTGTAGACTCATGCACACACACAGAAAGTCAGTGAAAGGGAGTGTGTTCATAGTCTTGGAACCACTAAGTTCATTATGATGATCCTCTTTATTCTAACTCAGTCTCTGCTTGAATAAACACTTTTGAGCTGACCATACTTTCCAGGGCACTTTAAGATAAATTTGTTTTTCCCTTGACCTGATTTATCCTTTGATAACTGCACTAGTATGAGAGTTTTCCATTTTCTATTATAATTAATAATAATTCACAGTTACTTTTCAAGTGTTCCTTGGGGACTGATCCCATTTTTATTATTATATTTAGTTTTATAATTGTCCTTTTAGGCCATGCTTCCTGCTGCCATTTACTGTGTATATGGGAACTGCAACCTAATTTAATAAGCAGAATCATTTCAACAAAGTAAATGTATTGTAGAAAACCATTATAAGGTCAAACATATTTTTTTGTGTTTCACTGTTTTGTATCCTCTGTTATATGCCACACTATTCGAATAAAGGAAAAGTGTTTGTTTTCCAACCTAGAGAAAAACAGCTAATTATATAACATTTAAAATTTCATTTTAAGCCATTGTAGTGGGATGTATAAACAGCACAGTGTTTAACCTGATTGTTTGGAGACCACAGACACTAATTAACTGCATTGTATGATGAAGCTACAGTGGACTTTCTTGGTCTTTATTTTGGACCAAGTGTATGTTCATGGACTGCAGCATGGTCTAACTGAAAAGCAGGAGAACATATGGCTCCAATGGAACATATCTAAAAATATAAAATTTTAACTGATAAGCTATTGAGGTGGCTCTAAAGTATGTAGGTTAAAAGACAGTTCTTAAAATATCAAGCAGCTAGCAAGAAAATATTGGTTAATTAACAGAGTGTTAGATGCAGATGACATTTTGATATAAGAAATACAGTCCAAGTCTTTATGTGCTTTTGATAAGTACTGTTGCTCTCTGCTACCTCCTTCAAACCATTGGCTTGTAATTTTATCAGCCCCCAGAGGGTATTAATTTGGCTTGGAAATATCAGCCTTGACTTAGCTTCTAGAAGGTTCTCCAGAAACTTTGCTGACTTCTAATCACCCCATCAAACCTTCTTCTACTTTGCAGGGAACGTCCTTATCTGTGACAGGATGGGTTGAAGTATGGAAACAGATTCATTGTCTATTGATTTTTCTCCTTGGGGGTGCCAATCTGTGGCTGGGCTTTAGCAGAAATACCCAGGGCAAAGAAATAAAATTTCTTTATGTAGGTAGATGACTAGATATTAGAAAGCATATCTCAAATGTAGGACCATTTCCTATAGTAGTCTAAATTCCTATAGGTTTGTGCTGGAGAGTAAATGAACATCCTCAAATGAACACTGTGTACAGTGTGTGTGTGTGTGTGTGTGTGTGTGTGTGTGTGGCCAGAGGTCAGCTGCAGTGTCATTCCTCAGGAACCAGCTGCCTTGTTGCCTGAGACTGTCATTGGGTTGGAGCTTGCAGAGTAGACAGGCTGGCCAGTCAGTGAACTTCAGACACCCTCCTGCCTTCAGTCCCCCGTGCTGGAGTTACAAGCCCGTGGCACTATGCCTACCTTTTTTATTTTTTTAAACAAAAGTTCTAAGAATTGAAGTCAGGTTCTTAGGTGACAAGCACTTTACTGACTGAGCTTTTTCCACAGCTTAGAGTATAACTCATTTTTTATAAGATTTATTTGTTTATTTTATGTGTCTGAGTGCTCTATCTCCAAGAAGAGGGTATTAGATTACATTATTGATGGTTATGAGCCACCATGTGGTTGTTGGGAATTGAACTCAGGACCTCTAGAAGAGCAGCCAGTGCTCTTAACTGCTGAGCCATCTCTCCAGCCCTCCTGTAACTCATTTTTAAGTGTAAGAATTTTTAGTAACATAAAATTGTACAAATGTAAGAAATAGTAACAACCTTTCTGAGCAACCTTGCTGAAATGAACCACCAAAGTTACTCAACTGTTCTGATTATGTCTCCCAGCTTTTGTTTTTTATCACTTCTAGAAAGTGTTCATGTGTGGTTTATCTGGCAAATAAATTCTTCATAAATAGTGGTTCCTGTTATTGATGGAACACAAGCTTATGTCCACTTGATTCCATGTTTGGAGATACCAGATTTCTATTGTCCCCTCCTCCTTTCCATTTCCTGACCCACTGTCCTTTAACTGCTCACGTGATAATTTAAGAACATTTTGAATGGTGCCATTCAGTATCCATTTGTACTTTCTGTCAGACTTATATTTCAAGCTAAGCTCCATGCTGTAATTTTGAAGCCCTTCCTGACTCTCTTATGTCATGGACCCAGCTCCACCTTCATTAACTTTCCTTTCCCTTTCTCAACAAACAAACCCCAAACCTCTTTTGAGCAGCCTTTTCATGTAATGCTGTTTCCTTTGCCTCAGATACTCCCTCTCACTTTAAGCCCTTAGTCTCAAAGTCCTGGCTGTAGTGAAGCCTTCTCTGAACACCCCGGGTTTTTATTTTCTTCTCATGGCAGCCTGGCGGTGCTCCTTGCTTTCACCATACGTTAAGTGTTCTTAAAACGCATAGCCCCCTAACAAACACACTAGGTTTTGCATAAGAAGCAAAAGGAAGTGGTGGAGTTTATGGGTTTGATGAAGGTGACGGCCTCACAGTTACTTTCTAATTTCTGAACTGGTCATATTGTTTGTATCAATTATTTAGAGCTTCTTATATGCCAGTCACACTTCTAATTTGGATGGATAGATGCTAGGCTTTTTCTGTTTGGGCCTCATCGTGTTACAAAATAAGCCTGAGATGACTCCAGGAAGTGGTCATGGTATGTACCAATAATACATTGGGATGGTTTCTGAAAAACCAAAACTTTTGCTACACAGAGCTACAAAGCTTCTAAAGAGCAGTTTCTGCTATTTGCTTACCCAGTGCTGTCACACCACTTTCAAGTTGGACTGTCCTAGTAACGTTTCAGTTAAATAGTAACACACTTGCTTACATATAGGTTTAGGAGACTTCCTTTGCAGCAGTTACGTCAGAGCACAGCCTGTCACAGTCACCTATGAACTCCCAGCCCTGACATTGGGTTAAATTCTGTGTAATAGAAATTAGAACATTCTCTGGAGAATTAACTAAACATATAAGGTCACTGTAAGCGCATGTTATTACTATCTAGGGAGAATAATTGCACACTGTTAATTTATCTTACTGAAGACTTTATATCTTAAAAACCTTACTGTGTCACCTTTGAGTACATATGGAAAATTAGAATTAAAATAATTATATTAAAAATGTATAGGGCAGTGGTCAAAGAAAGTGGACTCTGACCCTGTTACAAACTATGCATTCTAGAGTTGCTCTCTGGTTATTTGCTAGGGTTAAGTGAGTTCCTAACTTGGAAGCAGAGGTCTAACCTTTTATGTACTTGTCAGCTGACTGTTGAGTTAGCCAAGTGTAGCACAACTCCCTTTAATACCAGACAACACTGATGAGCTACTCTGTAAAATTATGCCTAAAATGTCAGATTAGGTGAGATTCCTCAGATAACTCAAAATGGTCCAATAATGTAAAGTTGCATAATTCAGTTTGCTTTTATTTTACCACGTTGTGAAACTGGAGAATTGGGCCAGCCAAAATCTTCCTGAAAATGTTTTGTCGAATTACTGCCAGTTCCTGGGACACTCACACTTTACCCAGTTCAGTGGTGTCTTCATTTACTTTTCTCTCCAATTCTTGGTATCAGTTGCATGTGATTAGAACTTAAAAATAATACTTGTGATTCCATTCACTGGGAAAACCCTTCTCATTGGTGTCACTTGATGATACAAAAAAAAAATCAAAACATTTGCAATGTTGCAAGTTGCTTTCGATATTTGTTAATCTCTCATCCTGTGGGTCTTGGTACGTGTGGCACATATTAGAGATAAACAGTGTCCCATCAGTTAGAAAGCATGTCTTTTGACATTCTTTCAGGAGCCGTTTTATGGCTTTGTGTTATTTTGCTGGCTTAAATCAACATGTCTTTATCTGTTTGCATTTCTTTGAGTTTTTTATCTCTTAAGAGTGAAACCCCCAAGTTGTCAAATAAACAAGACAATCTGTCTGCAGGTGTTTTTATCTATTTTGCTGACATTTTCCTATTATGTGGGAAAGGTGTAAAGACTGAAGAGCAAATGTAGACTTTGCAGTCCTGAGGGAGAGCGAGTCTGGAGAGCAGAGAAGGTTTGCATCCTTGTCCAGCTTACTCAGCTGGGAGAACAGTACTGTGGTGATGGCTCTCTTTCCACATTTGCTACTGACAGCTTCATTTCTAGGGTGCCTAAGTCATCCTCTGCACATTTCACTCACTAACTCAACAGCTACCTGTGTTGTCCCTATTTGTAGACCTGGGAGACACTGTAAAGATAATGCCCAGGAACCATTGGCTTTGTGGAGTTTACATTGTACTGTTGGGAGATTAACAGATTATCAAATAAATCAATAGATGAGTGGCTTAATATTGAGATCATTTCTTATTCTTGCTCAAAAAGACCACAAGAGTAACTTTCACTTGACTGAAAATTATACTCACTTTTCTTTCATGGATAGAGACATGATTTTGCTTCCATCCAAATTATGCTCTTCTGCAGCAGCCCCCAGAGACAAACACAAACAGCAGCCCACAAAACCTGCCATGGCTGCATATGCTGAATCTGGGTGATACAGTCTCCTACCAGGTTTTAAGCTAATTGTAGTTGAACCATCCACTCAACATGCCATTGTGTTTCCTTGCTGAACAAGTATTTATTGAGCCCCATTGGGTGTGAGGCATACAGCTGTGTGCTGGCCATTCTTTGTTTACATCTTCATAGTCACTTGTCATATGCCTGTGCTCCAGATCTTCCCTAGACACTGTTTTAGAAGTGGTCACATTTGGGATCTCTGTTGAGCTCATGCTAGGGGAGCCACCGGTAGGAGATCAGAATGCACAACAGGGAGTTTGGATAATAATCACCTCGTATTCCTCTATGCCTACTTGTACCTATCGGGTGCATCTTAAATAGCAGGTCTTGGCTCCTGTGCAGCAGCCTTTCTTAGATGGCACGTCCTAAGTTCCAGCAATTGCTCCTTTCCTTTTTAAACTTAGATGTCAACAGCTTTTGTCCCCACCCTACTGAACAACCCCTTGTTGGGATTAGGGAACACTTTGTCGGTAGTTTCATTGAACACTATGCAGTGCTCCAACTTCAGTGGTTCATCTTTTTCTGTCCTGGACCATGATTATTACAAATGAAGATAAGATAGTCACAGTCCTAGTGCTAGAGTTCCAGGCTAAAGAGGGTAAGGAATACTCTGACTACTTCCATTATCTCTTTTCTGATGGGAGACTATGGCAAAGGCAAGCTTTCACTTGTATATCATCTTCATGCCTAGTGAAGGTAGAGACAAAGGAAGAACTCTACCTTTCTCTTATGTGACATGTAAGGATTCTTCGGTCACTTGATATGCTGTTGACCCCTCACGGTGACACCATGCCACCTGTTGTCTTGCCCTGTCTTGCAATGGCGAAGAGTTCATATTCTTGTATCATGTTGGTTCATATGTAAACGTGATCACCTAGTTAAACAATTCTAGGGCCATAGCATTTTGTCCTGAGATCTCCTGTTTAAGTTTTACTCTTCTCACAACAAGAAAGGAAAAAATGGAGGCAGCTGATCTTGCAAGACTCTTTAGACATGAACAGTGTCTTCATGGCTGAAGAAGGGTCTCGGCTCTAGGAGTTGCCCAGCTCTGACTCTGTGAGCATCAGTTGCTAAACAGCTCAGTCTAAAAAAGACAAACTAGGGTTGCATTAGAAATGATCATTTAAGTCTCACCCATAAATTAACTCAGTAACGTGACTTTCACAAAGTGACGTGCCCAGGAAACATTATGACAGATGGCTGGGTTATACATTAGCACCCTCCCAGTGGCTTAAAACAACCCACATGTATTTATACTACTACCTCTGTAAATAAGAACCTTGGTAAGGTTACTTAGCTGGCTCCTCACCAGAGCCTCATAGTATGAATTAAGGTGTTGACTAGAGCTGAGGCTTTATCTGAAGGCTTGACTGGGGAAGGATCCATTTCTAAGTTCTTAAGTCATTAAGAGAGCTTCATTTTCTCAAGGGCTGTTGGGAAATGGTTCACCCTCAAGGCTAACCATGTGATCTCCTTAATATGTATGACAACTTGCTTTGTCATAGTCGGCAAGAGAGAAGGGGGTGGTGGATAAGATAGATTATGATTATATGTAGCTCAATAATGAAATGGTATCCCATTGGTTTCTATGGTTGGAAGTAAGTCAATAGGCCAGTATGTAATCAAGGGAGGGGCTTCCACAGGCAGGAGCAGTAGAAGGCAGAGGTCATGGGCAATGTTTTAAGTTCTCCCAGCCACAAATAATCCTCTCCAACACTCACAAAAGAGTTTTAAATCTAAAGCTCTTCTAATATATTTTAAGCATAGCTTATTAAAAATAAAATTTGACAACTGTAATATGAGATTTTGAATGAATATCTTGGCAATATTTGGCTCAAAGGCATGCACTACTATTAATTTCTTGTGTTTTTTTTCTAAGTATAGTTATATGAAATGATTGCTTTTGGGGAACTCAAGGGAAAACATCTACAGCGCACTCAGTTGGGGGCTGGTGATAACCAAGAGGTGTAGGCTTAAATTTTCTTTTTTTAAATTTTAATTTTATTTTTTAAAATATTAATCACAGGTTATTTACTTTGTATCCCAGCCATTAACCCCTCCTTCATTCCCTCCTAATCCCACTTTCCCTCCCTCATCTCCTCCCTGCCCCTTTCCAAGTCCACTGCTAGGGGAGGTCCTCCTCCCCTTCCATCTGACCCTAGCTTATCAGGTCTCTTCAGGACTGGCTGCAATGTCCTCCTCTG
>CM053743.1:35546108-35570764 GCA_028658305.1 Pachyuromys duprasi
ATAACCTATATTTGATTATAGTTTAATTCATGATAATTCTGATTTAAGTATATAAGTATTTGTGAATAATTATTACGCTTCAATTTGAGATTAATCCGGAAGTCATATTTTGGTGTTCATGTTGTTTGGTGGTTTTTGTTTTTAAAGAACAGGTTAGGAGGGGTGAGTCCGAGGGGACATGTGCTCACTGTGCTCCCAGAGGACCTGAGTTCTGGTTTCAGCACTCATAGTGGGAAGCTCACAACTGTCTGTCACTCCAGCACATATAACACTCTGGTTTCTACACATCCACACACAGATCCCTGCACTCGCATGTACATCCTCAAACACAGATACTGATGTGTGCATATATACACAAACACATTTACCTACACTCACGTGTACATACCTCCCACATATCTGCATTCATTTATACATACCTACACATGCATGTATGAACACCCACACACACTTAGCTGAAGTGATGTGCACACATACAAACACATTTACCTGCACCCAGTACATATACACAGAGACACATGCACAAAACATACTTTTATAAAAAAATTTGGTTTGTGAAGAATGTGTCAGGAAATCAATACTATTTGCATTTTCCTTTTGAATGGCAGTGTTTCGGAAACTTGCTCACACAGTTAAAAACACAGGAGAAGAGGATGTTTTATTGTAATGATGATATTTAATTGTTTGACTAGCTTGGCCATCTAATGTGAACATCATGTATTAATTCATCTGTCATTGATACACACACAGAACTTGTGAATGAATTTGGTGCGTGCCGGTAAGGAAATTCATGTTCTTCATTTCTGGAAATTTTACCAGGATTAGTCCTTTATACATTATTTTTTAAACTTAATTGAACTATTAAAAACCCTACATACTCTTTAAAAATGTTAGGAAGACTGACATACTGGTGATTTCAGTTGATCTTTGACAATATGGTAATTCATGACAAAGCGTGTTGCAAGTTACCATGTGCCTTAGATACTTAACAAAATCTCAGCATCCCTAATTTTATCAATTCAGTTTACATTACGTTGACCTAAGTGATGAAAACTACCTTCAGTGGCAAGCTTACTGGTCAACATTCTGCATAGACAGTGATGGGTTAACTTCAGTTTTTAGTTTTATACTTGTCTATAATATGATTCACAGTTTTGTGTACAGTTACACAGATTTTCACATATCATATATTTATGCAGCCACTAACAAAATCAGTTTTAGAATAATTCTGTCAAAACCATGTCCTGCTGTCTTTTGTACATTCTCTCTCATGCTTTGCACTCCTCCTCACAACCCCTGGCAATTACTAATCTAGTCTCCATATCTGTAGTTCTGCTCTTCCAGCATGTTCCAGAAGTTGCACTGTAGGCTACCATTTGATGCTGTCTCCCTTCACGTAGCGTGGTAACTTCAGCATTAGACCATGATACCATAGTATCAATGACTTACTCTTTTGTAATGCTTACTAGTATTCCACTGTGTGGATGGATTTCAACTAACTTATTCACTCACTTGTTGAAGGATATTTAGTATTTGCACCCCCCCCAAGATTCTTGTAGTTATGAAACTATTGCTACTATAAACATTTACTTACATTTTAAAATGCTTATTTGTGTGTGTAACATGTATGTGATGTGTATATTTCTGTGCATGTGTATATGTGTACATGTGTGTGTGCCTATGCAGGTGTGTTTGTATGTGAGCACATGGGCCTTTGAGCCAGTGACTGACTTTGGGTACCTTTCTCTGTCTCTTTCTTACTGAATCTTGAACTCACTGTTGTAGCTACCCTGGCTAATCAGAAGTCCCAGGATCTTCCTGTCTGATCCATGTTCTGAGCCTCACACCTACACATTGAATACTTACCCTTTGAGCCTTCTCTTAAGCCCACTTAAAATATTTTAACATGTTAAATTTTATCAAAGGTGTTTCCTACATTTATTGGAACGATCATGCAGTTTTACTTGCCTTGTTAACGTAAGAATTGCATTACTGGTTTTCTATTGTTTTTCCTTGTGTTCCCTGAATAATGCCTGTCTGATTTGTTGTGTGTCTAGGCATGATTTTCTTTGTGTTTATACTATTTGAGTTTTTTCTGAGAAGCTTGAGTCTACATTTATACCTTTCACTAGATTGATGAAATTTTAGTCACTAGCATTTCAAGGAGGATGTATGTCTTTTTCTTCGATGTTTAGACCTCAGTGACAGGAAGTGGTAGATTTCTGTTTATATCAGTCCTCTGACATTGTGAATACTTTCCAATTATCTTCTCTGTCACCTGTATTGTTGTTCTAATCAGGAAGTCTATCGCTTCTTCCTTGCTACCTTCATTCTGCCACACAGTGGCTATTCAAGACCATGTAGTGTATGTTTTAGTTTTAAATTTACATTTGATTTTTTTTCTCAGCTGTTCTTTCTTTACTGTAGATTTTTACTCATTTGAAATTTCTTGTTCCCTTCTTCATTTGACTCTTTCTTTGGGTAGCAAGGTTATAGTGGCTGCTATAGGGTTATCAAATAATTTCAGTATCTAGGCCACCTCAGGAATAGAATCCATTGATGTCCCAGAGTTTCCAGGAATGGCCTGCTTTTTTGCTTTTTTGTGATTCTAAAATTACACAAAGTTTTACTGTGTGGTGTGACTATGAGCCCTGTTATCAATCTCATTGCCCTTTCTCCATGTGCTTGCTTTTATTCAGCATCACTTGGCTTGGTTAGATTCAGGTCGCATGCCTCATTGACACTTGTGGACTTTAATTTCATGCCAGGATTTTCCCAGGAAGTAGCCTGGTATCTGGCTGTGGCGTGCACTGTTGTTTGCCTTTCACAGTTTTGCTATTCCTCAAATCAGTTCCATGCATGCATTTCCGGAAGATTAACCAGGTCTTAGTACAGTGACTTAACAAATATTGTTCTTCCATGAATTTGAAAAGGGGGAAGAGGAGGGGCAGGACATGGGAGAGCTTGGGGGGTACAAATGATATATTTAATCGGGATAAAGTAAAATAAGGAAAATTGCTCTTAAAGCACTTTTCTGTGATTTTGCTGTGTTTCTCTGACTCCTGTGGACCCTTCAGCCTGACCAGTAGCAAATTTGGCTGTTGTGGCCACATGCAGCTTCAGGACTGGGGCTCCTTTCCAGAGAAACTCGCAGGGCATAAGCCCTGCGGGAGCTCTATTTTGCGGGAGCCCTTCTTCCGGTTCCTCTGACCATTCTACTCTATTTATATGTGTAGCGTATTTATATGGATGGCATATTTCACTTGATCCCACCTGCTGCACACATCCACATTTATGCTGCCTCCCCCATTGTATCTTGGGAGATGTAGATGAGAAAACATCAGAACACGCACCCATCATGCCCCAGTCTCTCTGTTGTTCCTTCATTGCCAGACATGGCAGATAGTTGCTTTGTCTGCTGTGACCTTGATTTTTAATTATAACCAGAAGGTGAGGCAAAGTATAACATTCTTACTCAGCCTTAGCTACATTCGGCAGCCTAGAAACCTCACTTTTTACTTGTAATTTTCATGTACACTTAAGTAGATAGACTGGCAGGCAGACATATAAGCAAAACAAAAACAAAACAAAACAAAAACCTGAGGTCTCGAGAGGAGTTTCGTTGCCTTCACTGTTTGTCTGTGTTGTTTCAACTTCACCCTAAAATCAGGAAAAATATTTGGGGATGAGGAGGAGGCAAGGAAGCTAAGTGGGAGCTAGTTTGATTGTTTGTGCGTTTAAGATTCCAGATGTTGTCAGTCCCAGGAGACTGTGCAGTGGCAGGTTAGGAATGAATAGGAGGTATGTCTGTTCCTTGGTCAGTTGGAAAGGGGCATTGTGAAAATGGAAGTGGGAAAAGAAAAAAATATCCTGATGATATCACCCAGATGGTGGCTTCCGACATGTAACCCCAGTGCTTCTATGAGATTGGAAGCAGAGAAAGGGGACTCTTTGGAAGCTCACTGTCTAATTAGTCTGACATACAAAATAGCCTGTCTCAAACAAGGTGGAAGATGGGGACTGACTCCTGAAGTTGTCCTTCACCTCTCCATAGACATCATGACATGTGAGTACGACATAATTAGAAAGTGACAATTGTGCTATATTGTAATATCTCCGTATTGTTCTGGTCCTTCTTTTAAAATGATGATCTGTATCTGCAAACAGGTGCATGGATGATGAAATCTGCAAATGCATGTGTGATGAATTACACAAATTATCATATTAACATACCTGGAAAAGGTCAATGACAGTAAAGTTCTGAGTAAATGTGAAGAATAGGTTAGTGAAATGTAAATTCACATAAAATATGCCATACATATATAATTAGGAAGGCGCTCATTAACTGTATAAGTAATCAGATAGGATCATACATGAGCCACAGCTTCTCTCTGTTTGTTCATGGAAACGTTCTTATCTTTCCTTGCCTGAGAGTGCCTGTTTGTGTATGTGAATCTCAAAGCAAGGGCACAGGAAAGATGTAGCTGTTGATGTCAACCCAGTAGGCAGAAGTTTCGAAGTTTTGTTTCACTCATCTTGAACAAGAGTTCAGTAGTGTCTGACTTAATCTGGGTGAAGAACTTGCTCTGAAAATAAGTCTTTTCGATGGCTTACTTCTAAATTAAGGTGACGTGAGTGTTTAGGTCTGCCTGGCATAGAACAGTGGTGGCAAAAAGAAAAGATCCCCAGAATATTTTTATTCTGAAAAGTCTCTTATTCTGGACGTTAGATGCAGATGCAGATGTGAGAACACTGACCATTTATTTATCTGTTACTCATACTATATTTGTGCTACTTTCGTGAAGCAGAGCCAGGCAAGTTGATTTGACTGAAGACTTGACACCAAGAAAAGACCACATCAGGAATCCATGTTGCCAGTGAGCCTGAGAACCTGTCCTTAGAACCAACTCAAGTGGAGAGCACAGTGTGTTACAGATGAGGACTGACCACTCCAAAGACTTGGGGATTCTTGCCAGGTTACTTCTGTCCACAGGCTAATGCACAGAGACGCCTAAAGGGTTAATATTTCCTCAAATTGCCTAACACAGCATGTGGCCCCCTGGGATCTGAGTTTTTGCTCCATAGGTTTTTGTGAAATATTATTCTTTTGGGTTGTTAAGCTGTTTCCAATTTTCTCCATTTGACATTTCAGAAGACTCCCTGCTAAGTGTAACTTTTGAACAGAGGATTTTTGCAGATTTTAAAGGATATAATCTGAAGACTGGAAAATGTCTTGCTTAACTGTGAAACTCAACAGCCAGAGGATTAACACTGGAACATTGCAATAAAACAAATACTAGGCTGTTGTTCTGGTGGAAAACAAAACTGTTTTGTATGATTTAAGAGCTTTGTTTATCTGAACAAATTACAGTATTATTAGGAGCTAAGTGAAAGAGAATTATTTTTACATTTTTTTCCTCAGAGCATAACTTAAAGAAATGCATTTACTCTGCCAAAAGACAGATGTACAACAAATTTAGTTATGGATCTAATTTGCTTTTTTTTTCACAATTTGTGAATTAGGGCAGCCTCCAATCTACGAAGCAGAATAAGAACTCCCATTGGGAAACAGCAAACTAGAAGTTTCTAAGAGCGAGACGAGGAAACGGCCATAGCAGGGGAAACTAGCTGATGTCAGGTTACATTTCCTATGGGTTGAAGTAGAGGGGACTTCATTAGGATGCTTTTTCAGGTGGGCAATGTATTGTGCTTTCAGAGAAACACAACAAACTGGTCTGTTTTTGGGGGGAGCTATCATCTCTGAAGATTCAGTTTGCTTCTGTGGCATTTAGCACGCATAATACTGTTTCAATCTTTATCCTGGTCCATTGAGGCCTTATGGAGGGGATAAGTCTAAAACAATGGCCTCCCCATTAGCTGTGTCATAACTCATCTACTTCTGTTGCATACGAACAAAACTCAGGGCCATAGCACTAATCTCTCTTCTGGCTTCCTGTTGCAGCATTCTGTTTCTTGGCAATAGTGCCCTCACACTCATGTGTTTATTTGTGTTTTTCAAAACTCCAACCAGAGACAAACCATTTTACAGTCAATGAAGAAGTGATTTCAAACCGTGACAACGTGTGAGAGGCTACAGAAAACTAGTAGTGACAGTATTTGACTACCTACAGAGTAATATCACACACCTGGGGTTTGCCAGCGTCTTTATAAAGCCAAGCACTATTGAACCAATCAAAAATGGTTCAGATGAGAAATTTACCCAACGAGGTTGAAGAGCCCATTTTGTAAGGTTTGCAGTGAGGAGAGCTTTGCAGCAGAGTCTCGGCAGCTATCAGCATATTTATCCCTGCACCTTAAGAAGGACCGGCACTGCGCTTAACAAAATCTCGACTGTTTGACTTTTACCAATAAAGATTCTGGAGCCAGGTGCTGTGGTGAAAGCCTGCTAGCTCAGAGAGGCAGAGAAAACACCCAGCTGACCTCCCTCCTCAGCTGAAGTACCTGAAGGAATGCTCCTTCTCCTGCCAGACAGCTCAAACTAAATGTCTATGCCTTCTGTTCCTGTCCATCTCTCTCTCCATTCTCCTGACTCCCTCTTACTCTTTATAGTTTTTTGCTTAATAATCCTATGTTCACTTCCTGTCAACTGGTTGCTTGCTCTGCCTCTTGACATACGGTTGACTTTATTTAATCCTGTTCACAATATTCAAGCAGAAAACTCTAGACTGAAGGTATGTGCCAAGGCTAAGCCACACCACCAGTAGGAATGTGGTGGACCAAGTGTTCAAATGAATGAGTTTTTTCAGTAAAGAACAGTCTTGGGGTTCACAGTGTGATCAAATATCAAATATCCTGACACATAGCAGCATCTGCAAATCCTACATCTCATGACTGTGTTCAGTTAAAGCAGAAAGTGCTGACAAATGCCTTAGAAGTCTGTCTTCTGTAAAAAGGGCTCCCAGTGATATATGAAGAGTTCCAAGGCAGCTGAAATAGTCACTGTATAGAAAGAGATGGCTCATAAGTCATGGAGAAACTCAAGTTTGACATGACAGATTCAACTCTCTGTCATGCGACCAGAGAAACTACGGATTGGGAGTATATCTTTGGGATTATGCCTCATGAAGGAGGTAAGCACAAGCAAGGCAACGAAGCTTGTGAGGCTCAAGGTGAAGCGCTTCCCTGGGAGGCACTGAGGAGGGCCAGTCACAGCTCGATGCTGTCAATTTCTCATCCCGACTGAAGCACAGTTTGAATTCTCTGCTTTGGGTATGAGAATTGCGGTCAATCATTTGCACACTAGTACATCAAGATACAGGTTGTGCCCTGAAGTGTACATTAGGGTGTGGGGCTTCAGCTTACAGAGACTTGGCAGCAGAGTAGTTCTTGCCCTGAGTGATTTCATGCAAGGAAAATGGACTGGAGGAGAATTCAGGATCCGGTTGGGTTTACGAGAATATAAGAATTGAAGACTGAGCGGCAGGGCCACGGCTAAGGGATGCGCTTCTGAAATGCCGCCATCTTTCCTCTCTGGATCTTTCCCATTTCTACAAAAACAGAGCAAGGCGATGACTTTCCTCACCACTGTGACAAAATACCTGACAGAGATTAACATGGGGGAGGAAAGGCTGATTTTGGAACACAGTTTCACACAGGCAGGGCATGGAGACGTCCACCACAGGTGGACCGGTGCCTGGCTCACACCCCAGTGGATCAGAGGTCAGTGAGGCTACACCAGAGATGAGGGTGCTATAGGCTCCGAGGGCTGGCTCCTCATATACCCTGTGTCAACAGACTGGACCCCAGTCTTAAAGCTGCTAAAATCTCTCAACACAACATTGCTGGATGGGACCAAGTACCCAAATGAGTGGGCCTGAAGAGGACATTTCACATTCAAACTATAAGTGACTGATGAGCTTGGCCTTAAATAGGGCATCCGTATCACACTCCCAGGGCCCAGGGAACATTTTCCAAGATAGGACAGAGCAATTTAAGAGCTGGAGGATGGGTCAGAGTGTCAAGAAGTGCTGCCATCCAGGTATGGCATTGCCGTTGAAACTGTGAACACACAGCAGCTATCCGCACAGACCTGTATAAGAGCAGGTCCTTAGATACTCCATCATGGAATCGGTTATGTCCTAAAGACAGCACAAACAACAGAAACTATCATTTCAGGTGGCAGCTCTCCTATTCTTCAGTGAGCAACTGTCAGGAGTATACAAAGTTCAAAACCCTATGCAGTTACGGATAAGGGCAGGTCCACCATCAGGCTGGGGTGCCTGCTTGGGCAAAGTTGTGTGTCTCTGTTGTAATTTCTACTTTGCCAGTGATTCATCAGCCACCACAAGTTGCAACAGTCAGATAGTCTCTCAGATAATTCCCAGTACTCATCTCAAGGTCATGTGTTGCTCCTCCCCACCTCCCTCCCCAGCCCCAGCACAAACTATTCACGGATTTGAGAAGGCTTGGGGACCCAATGCTGAAACACAGGTTATCCTCAGTCCTGCTTACCCACAGTCCTCTGCCAGCAAGTGAAAGGCAAGAGACCTGGGAAGAGAGGCCTGCGGATCCTCAGCAGTGTTGGCGGGCTCCTTCTGTTGTTGGCTAGAGCTGTCAGAAGACTTTTTTTTCTTTTTCTTTTTAACATTTAGTTTTGAATCTTATCTTTTGATCTGTGATTCACAAATTTGGACGGCTTCGCAATCTGCAGAATAAAATGAGAGCTCCTGGGACATTAGCAGAACAAGGGTGTGCCAAGTGGGGAATTCATCCTATAACTGTGGGGAAAACCGTGGATGACTTCAAATGACCCTTCTGTAAGAGTTTGAAGCTCAGAAGAGCATCCTCATAAATTCTGACATGGGGACACTAGATTCTCCTGTTTTATGAAAAAAACTGGTCTATGCACTGAACTGAATTTTTAGTTGCTTATATTTGACATGAGTGACATCCTTCTGATTTTTAGCTTGGTCCAATGGGGCTTACTGCAAGAACTCAACCCAAAGGATGGTGTCTCATAAATTTTGTTTAGCAGCTCTATTCAACAGAGAGCCATAGATCACCAACAGTGTGCCATGAATTCACTATAAATGTTTACAAAGGGGCTGAAGAGATGGCGCAGCAATTAAGTGTGCTGCTGCTCTTGTACAGTGCTAGTTCTCAACATCTGTATTGGGTGGCTCACAGATCAAGGGATTTGATGTCCTCTTTTGAAAAAAATTTTATTAAATACACTTTATTCACTTTGTATCCCCCCTGTAGCTCCCTCCTCCTCCCTCCCTCCCCCTCTTTCCCTCCACCTTCTTCATGCATGCCCCTCCCCAAGTCCAGTGATATGGGAGGTCTTCCTTTCCTTCCTTCTGATTTTAGTCTATTAGGTCTCATCAGGAGTGGCTGCATTATCTTCCTCTGTGGCCTGGTAAGGCTGTTCCCCACTCAGTGGGAGGTGATCAAAGAGCAGCCAATCAGTCCATATCAGAGACAGTCCCTGTTCCCATTACTATGAAACCCACATGGATACTGAACTGCCACGGGCTACATTTGTGCAAGGGTTCTAGGTTATCTCCATGAGTGGTCCTTGGTTGGAGTATCAGTCTCAGAAAAGATCATCCTGAGTGAGATGTCCCAGAAGCAGAAAGACACATAGTATATACTCACTCATAAGTGGATATTAGACATATAATATAGGATAAACCTACTAAAATCTGTACACCTAAAGAAACTAATCAAGAAAGAGGACTCTGGCTAAGATGCTCAATCCCCATTCAGAAAGGCAAAGAAGATGGACATCAAAAGAAGGAAAAAAACAGGAAACAAGTCAGGAGCCTGCCACAGAGGGCCTCTGAAAGGCTCTACCCTGCAGGGTATCAAAGCAGATGCTGAGACTTATGGCCAAACTTTAGGCAGAGTGCAGGGAATCTTGTGAAAGAAGGGGGAGATAGAAAGACCTGGAGAGGACAGGAGCTCCACAAGGAGAGCAACAGAACCAAACAATCTGGGCCCAGGGGTCTTTCCTGAGATTGCTGTCCTCTTCTGGCCTCTTCAGGCACTGAACCCATGTGGCCCACATACAGAGAAGCAGGGACACTCACACATACACAGCTACAAATGAACAAGACTTTTCCAAAGGTTTGTGAAGTAACCACTCGATGCTGGGTATTGTTTAAGACACTGGGGATTCAGGAGGAAAAAGGACAGAAAAAGTTCCTGTTCTCAAAGATTCACAGAGCTGAGAATTTGGTGAACTAGTGGGGAGAGGAAAGGATAGCAGGCGTCCTAGCCACCACTGTTTAGTTCTGATTTTCATAGTATCCATTCGATAATAACTTTATTTATATCCTATAAGAATTTTGTTTATAGTTTATAAGTAATAAGAATTTTTCTTTCCACTATAATATTATAGTATTATAATATATAATATATAGTAATATATAATATAGTATTATACTATAATATAATCAGTATTTTTTAAATGTCTTAATCTTTCACTGAACATTTTATTTTTAACAATGTGAATGTAGTGCTCATTGTACTTGCTAAAGTAGAAACCATAGGAAAAATGAAAGTTTGGAAGAAAGAACATGTGGATCTGTGAATTTCCTGGGCTATATCATTGACTGTAAGTGCCTGGATTTCAGAGGCTTGTTCAGGGCTAAATGAATAGGAACTTGAGAGACCTTAGGACACACAGTGAGCTAAAATTCCCATCCTAACCAGAGAGGGAAGGTGAAGGGCAGAGTAAACAGACTAGAGGAGGGAACAGCCAGGAGCATCTCAAAGGTGGCTTGTGGGAGCAGCGTTGACCCTATCAACCCTCCTCAGCTCACGGGGATTATGGGTGATGGCTCAATACGCATGCCTGTCGACACAGCTGAAGAAATTCTAAAACCTCAGTTCACACTTCTTTGCTTCCTAGGTAATGTTAGTTTTAAAGCAAGCTGGGCCTCTTCTAGGTTTGGGTAATTGGAAAGAATTTGCAGGAAAGACATGAAGGTAGTATGGGTCACTGCATTTTACGAAAGAATAGAAAATGCATACACTGTACATGAACATTGGCTCTAAAACTCAAAGTTTCCTAAATCAGAGCTCAAACAAGGTAGCAACAACGCCAGAGTTCTGCCATCTGTCAAGAACGAAGACTTTTGTTTTGTTTGTTTGTTTGAGACAAGGGTCTCACTATGCAGCTCTGGCTGGCTCATTATGTGACCAAACTGCTTGGAACTTGTGTTGATGTCCTGACCTTGTCCCTGGTTGCTGGGAATACAGGTCCCACATAAAACAAGGGTCTTAGAGTTATAATGACACCAACAATAATAGCTGATGTTGACTACACGCATGGTGGGTACTGTATTTTCTGTATTGGATATAGCATATACCCTGTTTTCATTTTCACTGCAACCGAGTAGCTGTATCTTGTTATTCTTATTTTATAGAAAAGTAAGCTGGAGCTCATCATCTAATCATATCTTCTGACACAAACTGCTGACATTGGCTATATATTTTTGAATGAGAATGACTAATTTTTTTTTTTTTAGGGAAAAAAAGAGTCCTGAATTAATTTAACCTTTTCTGTTTCAGCAGGGAGTCTCATCTTGATTTGTGTGGATGCGAAAATGTACTTCTTGCCTTGAAGGACATAACAGATAGTTTATTCTGGGGCCAAATAAGAGTGACCATGGTCCAGGAACACCGATGTAGGTTGCCTAGAATTCCATGTTTCAATCTCGAAATAGTTTGATCATTTTTTTTGTATTAACAGAACAAATAAAGCCATAAATCAAGGTACATTGTTGGAAACTGTAAGCAGGCTGTTCCAGCAAAGTGGAAATTCAGCTATAGGCCTCAAATGCTATCTGATGGCCTTTCTAGGCTTTTGATTGGTGGAACCAGGGTCTGCCAACTTAATACACTTTGATAAATTTTAATTAGGTCCCAGACCTGCAACATTCCAACCTTTCCACACACTTGGAAGTTCCGGAACTTTCATCAAAAGGTGCCCGCCTCTGTCTGAGAACTGCCATTTACCCTGTGTGAAGAACAGTAGCTGAGGCAGTGTGCTGTGACACTCATGCCATGTATCATCTTGGCATGTGGCACAAAGTCAGAAGCCGCTGGCACCCCCATGTGGCAGGGCTCCCTGCACTTGGGGGTCTGTGCTTCTCTGATGCCTGCTTTCCTCTCTTAGACCCACCACATTTGTCTTCACCTACTCTCATTGGCACTTCATCGGTGATGCCTGTGTGCAGCATAAAACTGCCCCAATTTCTTTCATTCCTGGCATGGTCTCTGGCATGATATCAGTGGCCATTCCTATGAAGAACATTCCTATGAGATGTTACAGTATATTTATTTTGCTTTATTCTCTCTGTATTTGTGTATGGGTATGCACATGGATGCACACATGTGTGGTTGCATGTAGAGGCCAGCAGATAACCTCAGGTGCTGTTTCTCAGATACCGTTCACCTTTTTTTTTTTTTTTTTTTTTTTGAGGCAGTTTCTCACTGGCCTGGAACTCTTCAATAGGCTCAGTTACTGGTTCCCAGTTAGGCCCAGGGATATGTCTGATTTTTTCTTCCCAATAGGACCACAAGTTTGTGCCACTGTGCATGGCTAATTTAATGTGGGTTCTGGGGATCCAACTCAGGTCCTTGTGTTTTCAAGGCAAGCATTTTAATACTTCCCTAGCATCCCTCTTTTTTATTTTATTTTATTTTATTTTATTGAGACAGGATCTCAAGTAGCCCCTGCATGCCCTTGAACCTAATGTTTAGCTGAGGATGGCTTTGAACTTCTGCTCTTCCTGCTCCCCTCTCCTGAGTACTGGGACTATGAGTATGTGACTACATGCAGAGTCTTATGAGATCTGGGTGGTGAAGCCAGGGCCTTGAGCTTACTAAGCAAGTGCTCTACTAACTGAGTCACGTGTCTTCATCAAATGTGAGGCGAGTACTTTGTTATTATTTTTCCTGTCTGTGCCTCACATAGGTCTAGGAGATGAAACAAAACGTAAAATACACAAGAAATTTGCTGAATAGATCTCTTCCCATCTTAAAGTCTCTTGTCGTGCTCACATCTGCAGACAAAAGCAGATGGGTACTGGAATCCAGTACCCCAGGAGACGAGGCTGTTGCTAGCGGTCTGAGCCAATGCTGGAACTTTCAGGCATAGGATGTGTGTGAGTTGGGCAGTGAATCAAAGGGATGAATGAAGGGTTCCTTGGCTGGGAGAGTCCAGAGTAGTCGGGAATGAGTGATGGGAAGGCTGGAGGAGGCCTTTGAAGCTGAGGCCCAGGAGTCTGCTCCTGATAAGGAGAACAATAGTGAGGCCCCTGTAGGGATGGTGACCTTTTCAACTTCACCAACTGGTGAAATGGAATATGTACTGGTTGTTTGTGCCTGAGCTGTCTGTGAGATCCAGTGAAAAGCCCAGAAGGACGTGACAATGGGAAATAAATGGCAAAGATCTGTGATTCAAAACTTCTGAATTTCAACACAAAAGTTACTTTTCCTGTAACCAAACTAAACAAAACATCTCTTGTCAAGGGATAGCCATCTTTTTGATGTTGCTAACTTATTTTTAATACCACCCTTTAACTCTGATTTTTAGTTCTGATAGTATTTATTCTATGGGTATTTTGTATAATATCAGTTGCAACTCATAGTTATCTCTCTGTTTATAACAAGGATATGCTGTATCATGCCAATGTGTAATTCTTGTGGTTAGCACTTTACTTCTTACTTTGTGAAAGTAGTTTCACTTAGAGCAGCTTCTTGGTACTTTGCAAAACATCAATATTATTATGTTATAATTGAAGCCCTTAAAAAGTAGAAGCAAAATGACAAATGAAACAAATGAAGTTTTCCTCAAGACTGTTTATTATAATTACATTACAAGATAAAAAGTTACTTTATGAAAACAAAAAGTAGCACTCTCTATATTTATACACACATATTCTGTGTGTTCCAGTATGCTACTCAATTGGGATCTTTTAAATAAGAAGTTATAATTTCTCCTGGAGGGGACAGGAGCTCCACAAGGAGAGCAACAGAACCAAAAAAACTGGGCACAGGGATCTTTTCTGAGACTGATACTCTAACCAAGGAACGTGAATGGAGATAACCTAGAACCCCTACACAGATGTAGCCCATGGCAGCTCAGTGCCCTAGTAAAGGGAACAGGGACTTCTCTGGCATGAACTCAGTAGCTGGCTCTTTGATCACCTCCCCCTGAGAGGGGGGCAGCCTTACCAGGCTGTAGAGAAAGACAATGCAGCCAGTCCTGATGAGACCTGAAAAGCTAGGGTCAGAGGGAAGGGGAGGAGGTCCTCCCCTATCTGGGGAAAGGGCATAGGAGAAGAAGGGAGAGTAGGATTGGGAGGGGACAAGGGAGGGGCTACAGCTGGGATACAAAGTGAAAACACTGTAATTAATAAAAAATAAATTAATTAAGAAAAAAGAAATTATAATTTCTCAACTAAAACACCTCATAACTCATTCAATCTCTTCTCTTCTCACATGGTTCATTTTATGCACGTATTTTTCCAAGCTCCTTCCCTGAAACAAAAGTTCAGGTGTAAAAGCTGAAGAGAAACCAAATATTGGGAAATTTCAGCTGGCTTGCAGTGAATGCTGACGGTTCTTTCATTGTATAAATGGAGCAGATGTTGACAGCCAGTTGATGTGAAACAGTGAGCCTACACTCCCCCATATTGTCCTATTACTCTTTAGTGTCTCTTGGTACATGTGCCTTTTAAACAACCAATTAACATTAGTGGAAATAAAAACGCTACATTTTGTTCAATTGAGTATATCAAATGAGAATTTGAATGGCTCCCTTAACGCTTGAGGTTGGGCTGTCTCCTGAGTTCCTTTTCTCTTCTGGGATGCCTCCTGCCAAACAGATGCAGAGTTCAGACTGCTCTCCAAAAGAGGATGCTTGACTGGTGTTCCTTTGGCAACCCCACCCCTATCTGTCATTCTTGGAAGGAAGTAGAAAATGGTCCAGGCCTCCAGTTGCTAAAAGGGCTTTATTTGTGTGTTTCCTTACTGGAGGGACAACACAAGAGTAAACGCCTTCCTCCATGAGCCCTCTCTGTCTGAGGCTAGCGCCATCAGCAAGACCTGATGCAGCCAAGGAGACTGGTGAGCATTTCTGTGTCTTGCAGTTTATTGCTGGCTTAGATTCTGATTTTTAAGGGTGGCGCCGTGGGTAGGTAGTGGCTGATGTAAAACACTGTTTGCATGAATAAGATGTTCCCACTCCGTGTTAATCAGTGGAGTTTGGAGGGAAAATTTGTATATCTTTTCAGTTTAGAATACTCTTTTTTTTTTCCTTAGGGGTTTGGTTTTAGTTATTCTGACTCAAGTTTCGTAACTGCTTTAGTGCTGGCTTCTACTTTCATCACTGTTGCTTAGCCAATGCAGTTTTGAATCGCGTTCTTTGATTAGCACTTCCTGGTTATTACTAAGATGAAATTGAAACCTGCCGTGTTATGGCTTGACTAGGAACTGTCTCATCAAACACCGCTTTGCTCTATTAGTCACAAGAACAACATTTAAACCCTGCCTCCCTAAACGCTCCTAATATCATCCTGGTTTTCTAGAGCATTGGCAACAGCAAGCAAAGGTCTGTTGATTCGGAGTTGAAGTTGTCATGCTTCCTTTATTAAGAAACTCTGTCAGTGTAGTCTAGTTCAGAGGTCATCAGACTATAACCTGTCAGCCAAATGCAACCTGCTGCTTGTTTGTCTCCTAAGTTTTATTGAACCACAGTCACATTTACTCCTGTTTACAAATGTTCTTGCTGCATGACGAACGGTAACACATGGACACTTGCCCACCACAAAACCTATAGACTTCTATAGGAAAATTTGCCCTTGTCTGTTCTAGAATAACCCACACTTGTTTAAGAACATTTGATTAACACTAGGACATCTTCATTTCTATTATGATTTGCATATGAAACGAGCTCTGCAGGCTTATCTTTTGAATGCCTCCAGTTGGTGGTGCTGTTTTAGAAGATTCTACGAACCTCAGGAGGTAGGGGTTGGCTTGAGAAAGTAGGTCACTGGGACTGAGTCTTTGCCCCTATCTTGTCCCTGGCCCCTTCTCTCTTTCCTGTCTTCCTTGGAGTGAAAAACAGCCTTTACCATACCCTCTTGCTACTGTGTGCTCCAGACGTGCATGGATCAAGCCACTATCCTAAATAAATCTTTCATCCTTAAACTGTTCCCTCACAGTCATCCTGACATGAATGTAATTAACAGAGTCCCATTTCTGCTTCCTAAATAGCTCTGGGAGCTAGTTAACTAATTAGTTGTGACTTTGGTTGTGTCATGCTGACTCTTTCACCTTCATTTGCTTACTTATAGTATTAGAAGGCAGGACCATATCATTGATGGTATTTTTGGTTTTAAAATAAAAAATCTGAAAGGTTGGATTAATCAGACCTCACCTTAGACAGATATGCTTAGGATTAAATTTACAGCTTGCAGGAATCACTTTTGACTGTGACAGACACTCATAGAGATGTTTGCACCAAGGTTGAATAGTAATAATGTAGCTCACCTGTCCAAGCTTTCTAAACGCCAAGTATGGAGAGCTTGTCTCTCAGAGTCTTCAAGAAACACATCTGTATCATTGGTGCTCATGTTCACATTTGTTTAACCCAAGGCCTCACTCATGCTAAGCATGGCGTGCACTCTACCGCTGACCCAAGAGTTACATTTTTTAAAAAGGTGCTGAGACTTGAAGACTTCTACAGCTGGAAAGAGGCAGAGCTGGGATCTGAACCTAATGCTGTCCCATGTTTTCTCTATTATAACAACACTGTGTCTCTCTATTTTAATTTAGTCATTTGACTGTATGATAGCACCTCACTTATCTGAAGACTGTACTTCAGCTATGTAGAACACATTCAGTGATTTAAAAGAACGGGAATGAACAAGTTAACATCTAATAGATTTTCACTCTGCCATTTAAAAAGAAAGCTTCCCCGAAGTCCTCTTGCATAGTCTATTTGTCTTTTATTTTAAAAAATAATTTAATTTTTTTTCATTCTCACCAGTCTTCATAATTGACAGCAAAGAAACTGGAAATGGGTAGAGATCCCGCTGCAGAGATAGCGATGGAAATGGTGCTTGGGAGATGGTGTGGGATGACAAGGTGGTGAGGAAGCCTCGGACTGCTTAGCGTAAGGCTAACTTTATCTCAGAGCCAAGAAACATTTTCTCCTCCTAGTAAGGACTCCAGAGCCTCAAGGAAATGCTAAACATTTGCATGCTTAATTAAGACAATGGAGACTGAGTTTTCCATTCAGTGACACTTAAATGAAATTTACAGAAGGAAGTAAGACACTTAAGCTGATAAGCTTACACTACTCCCTTGAGAGAAATGTTTCCTCCCTTAAAAATGCTGAGGACATGAAACACCACGGAGCCTCAAAGTATCTAAGAAGTTTTTAGCCACTTTGCCACCTGTTTCCTCCCACTTCTCAGGACTGAGTTGTATCATCCATTGTCCACTTTCTGACAGCAGCACTCTGGAGGTGCAGTAATTAAAAGTGGGACTTCTTGGTTTCATCCGCTTGATAGATTTTTACCACACCTAATTAAATCTTAAGATTTTCCCATTATCTCCTTGCATTCCCCATTGTTTTAGACACAGTTTGAGTTTATTACTTTTCCTGACACAAAAGCAACTCCTCTTTACGTTTATGAGAACTCTACTCAGCTGTGTATTACTGAAGGAAAGTGAATCTCCCTACAAGGAGACTTGCTTCTTCACTCTTGGAAAGAAAGTCCCGTGACCCCCAGAATGAATAGCAGCCATCTTCACCTTGGATGCCTCTTCCTTTCATCTTTCTCTCCTGCATCAATTCTTTGTTTCTTCTTTCCAGTGCAGTGTTATTCCCCTATGCATTGGGAAAGTTCTGGAGACTGCTTTCACAACTCACACATCTTTGAGACAATATTTTATTTGGTATATTTTGGGAAAGGCTGCTAAAAGTTCTTGTAGGAACCAAATGTTCTGAAAACAATTGACATCTTGTGCCTCTGTATCTGTGGGTCAAGGGAGGAAGGGAGGACTGTTGCCTGTGTCATTAAATATATGTCTTAGTTTGGCTTTCTGTGGTATGACGTCAATTTAGTACTGTTGGTCATACTAGTGACACTTTAAACTCATTTGCTGTCAATCATGTTTAATAGTGTATAGTCTCATTCAACCAATAAATAGGTTATATTTGAAAGATACACTTCCAAATTAGCAATTCCAAATATGAAAGGCATTTGTCACAGAGATGACGCTGTGGGTACATATCTAGGCTGGGCTGGATGACTGAAGTCTGTTTCCACGTGTGGCTAATGTATTAGTGAGCCCCACTGTGGGGAGGTACACGAGCCTCTAGGGGATATGAAGGGATCATCTCTTTCTGGACACTTAGCTCTTTTGTCTGGACTGGCTGTTACTCTCTGAGCTGCCCTACAGACTGACACATGAAAGCAAAACTAACTACTATCACCCAAACTTCCCTGTAACAGAGTTGCCTCATGAGAATAACATTTTATTTTCTTAGTAAAGCGAAGACCGGAGGTAAGCTTTCCAGGCCAGCTTGTCCTATGAACTTATCTAAAAACTCGGCTCCAATACTTCTTGGTTCATTGGTCTATGCACTATGGCCCCTGTGCGGTGGTAGAACCTGGCTGAGCCTTCCATCTGTGCGTCATCCTGTGAGGCAATGCTCATGGCAGTAAGTCTTTTTATGGCAGGTCAGGGCAAAGGACAATCTGATCCTGCTGTGTTGGTGAAAACTTCATCACATGGACATAGCCATAGCTTCAGAATGGCAATCACAGATGCATCGTTAATGTCATTGTTATAAACGAGCTGAGGGTGTTATTGGGATGACAATCAGGAGTCTCTGGCACCACAGGGCTGGGTCATTTGTGTATGCTGTGACTCCAACAGGATGCAATTTGGTGGGTGTGGCAGAAGAGATGGGGGTGAAGGAGGAGAGGTATGTGGTAAAAGACCATGCTTGGAACGGTGGGCTGCTGGTACTCTCCTACTGGAATTTTCTCAGGCCTTTTGTTCCCATCCCACATTTGCTTTGGAAGGGTAAGCTCCAGCTGGTTTCCTGGGCTAGATTTGGCATGGGATCTTGCTCTCTGAATTACGTGGTACTAGGCTTATTAATTTGGTATTGCTTTCCTGTACTTTTTTTCCTTTTGCTTGCTTGCCTGTTGAGGCAGACTCACAGGCAGCCCTGGATGGCCTGAAACTCACTATGTAGACAAAGCTAGCCCAGAACTCATTGAGATTCTCTCTGTCTCCCATGCATGACCATGTCTCTCGTCTCCACACCCAGCTTTTTATTGTAATTCTTAATCACATGATCTTTAATCGACATCTGATGGGCCAATGTACTTGCCTCTGTCATAGTGTATGTGGGATTGTGTCCATCAGAACACATATGAACTTGTTTGGTGGGCAGTGTGGATGCTGAGCAATTGGCTTGTATCCCCAAAGCAGCATGCACCTCAGGATTGTATGTCTAGGAGTTCAAATGACTCCATGATTGCTGGACCAGGACCTGGATCCCTACTGGGAACAGCAGAAGCAACCAAGATGGTAGCAGTGACTGTGAACAAAGGGGAAGGAAGCGGTGAGCACTGGGGTCTGTGGGAGGCTAGTTTGGCCGTTTACACCTCGAGTCCACCCCTGTGGCATCTGTGCCAATATTAGCTCTCTAGCTGAACTGGGGACAGAAACCACTGGCATTTTGGAAACAGTCTTTGTTAGTAAACTATTGCAAAACATTGGAATCAATAAAACATCTATCAGAGAGTCCTAGAGTTCCAGGATTTCAAAACCTGGTTTTGAACACTGCATGTAAAAAGAACAGAGAAAAGAGGGTGAAAAAGCTGGTCGTCTCTGGTAGTCAGAATGATACCTGATGCCCTAAGGAAGTTTCCTTGCTAATCCCTGGATACGTTAGTTACCTTGGTCCTAGGGAGTCCAAGCTGAAGATGGACAGAGAATTGCTCCTTTCCTGGATTACCTAGGTGGCCTTGGGATAATGACAGGCTTCTGAGAAGTGAAGAGGGAGACAAAGGAGTTAGTTAATGGGGGATGTGAGGACAGACATGCGTCAAAGACCTGCATGTTGTAGGCTTTGACATTATGAAAGGAGACAAGTGACAATGAGTAAAAGCCTCACCACCCCACCCAGAAAGACCCTTGTCACTCTTCTGACTCCCCACATTGTAAGAGGCAACAAATTCTTTTGCCTTCACCCAGTTTGTGAGAGAGTTGGTGGCAGCAGGAAGTTAATATAGGACCTTGAGGGTTTGCAGTAACAGGGCTCTGGAATCTATCTGCTGGAGCCATCTATGTAGCTCTGATGCCTATCAGCCCTTTGTGGGGAAGGTTAGTCAGTTTCAGAGCCTCAGTTTCTCCTCTGGTAACTAAGATTTTCATGTCAGAGCTGTCTGTATTCTAAAGAAAAATGAAGTAGAGCCTTTTAGACATACTCTGTACCTAGGAAGTTCTAGATGGGCATTAGCTTTAAAAAAGCATGAATGGGAGTCAGGAGATGTGGAGCGATGACTCAGCCCTTAAAAATCACATACTACTCCTACAGAGGACCTGAGTCTGGTTCCTAGCACCCATGTCAGCCAGCTCACAAGGACCTGGGGCTCCCGTTCCTAGGGATATGTCTTCCATCCTCTTATTGACCAGAGGGAATTGTATTTCTGTGAACCCCATCCCTTCCTACATGCCCACATAATTAAGATAACAGAACAGAAAACAAGTCCTGCACGTCTCAGTCTGTAGGAAATTTTTAGTGTGATGAAGGATGGCCCTCCAGTCTCAATGCTTTTGAACTTTTGTAGTTTTCTGCCTTGCCTTCTTCAGTCTCTACTGACCTTTGTTTATTTTCCTAGTTAGGATTAATGAAGCAACCATGCCCAGCATGAGGAGGAGAAGTTTTTTGGGCTTATACTTCCACATCTCTCTTCATCATCAAAGGACATCAGGACAGGAACTTAAGCAGGGCAGGAACTTGGAGGCAGGAGCTGATGCACAGGGCATGGAGGAGTGCTGCTTAGCGGCTTGCTTCACATGGCTTGCTCAGCCTGCTCTCTTACAGAACTGAGGACCACCACCTTAGGGATGGGACCACCTTCAATGGGCGGGGCCCTCCTCCATCAACTACGAATTAAGAAAGTACCCCACAGCTGAGTCTTGTGGAGGCTCTTTTTTCAGTTGAGGTTGCCTACTTTCAGATGACTACAGCTTGTGTCAAGCTGATATAAAACTAGTCAGCAGAGTTATCTAAGGCTTTGGACCGATTAAGCTCATGCGTTGTCCCTGTTTCTCAGATGTCACTTTTTTCTTGTTTCCTCACACTAATTTTCTAATGTCTTTTTTTAAAAAAATACAAAGAGAAATATATAGTGGGCCCTGGGTGTCTGTGGGTGATTGGTTTTGGACCCCATGTTCACATGCCTAAATCCACAGATGCTCATGTCTTATATAAGAGACTGCCATATTTTCATGGACCCCCCCCATGCCATCTTACTGTGTGCTTTAATTCATTTCTAGGTCATGTATTCATAGCTAATACACATAGTAGTATAAATTTCCATACATCTTTATCCTAAGACATTGTTCAGTGGGGAATGATGAGGAATTACATGTGTGTGTGACTGTCAGTCAGTCAGTCTGTCTGTCTGTCTGTGTCTCCCATAATGACTCAGCCATTACAGACCTAACTCCTTTTTTTTTTTGTCTTTGGATAGGCAAATCCATAGAAAAGAAACCCATGAACACAGTCAACTGTATGCATGAGCTGTTGCTGGTTCCCAAGACAGTTTTTGCTATGTTCAGAGCTATGTTATTTGCAAAGTCCTTAGAAACTCTGGCTGATAACTGAATGAGGAATCCTCAGAAAATTGCCTTTTAATTGTGGACCTTGGGCTCCTTTGAAATGAATAGAATCCAATGTGAGAAATTTCAGCTGGAAAATGGTTTAGATGGGAGACCTCCCAGGAATCCTCTGAATCACGCCAAATTCTGCAAGGCATGTGGCTTCCCATTCTGTCTGCTTGTAAATGGTTTTGGCTGTCATTTTTTTTTTTCCTTTTGGAGTGTCGCTGCTGGGCGAAACTGGCAGTTTTTCTCTAAAGTTCTTAGAGTAGAGCAGTTTTGAGCTCACGACACCAGCAGTTCCGGAACGTTCCTACAGCTGTAAAGACTTTCATTTCTATCTGGATGACATGGTGAGAAAGTCTAACACGGATCCATAATGAGATAACCTTCTAATGAGAGTCCCCGCTGAAAACTCCATTTACAGCCCACAAAAATCACATTATACATGAGTTGCAGTTCTAAAATATTGGTTCCCGAGGTTGTTTCTTATTATGAGAATGTCAACTCTGACATACAAGCAGAAAAAAATAAATTATTGTTCTGCAGTCATGGGGTCTCCATAGCTCATATTTCTCTCTTGTTATGTAAAATGCAAAGCGAACTTTTAGTGAATGCAATTTTGTTTAAAATAAACAGTGAAAACACAATGCAATTATTCTGGACTTCCATTACACCCCCGGGGCACCTTCTGGGCGTGTCTTGGGCAGCTCAGGATGTACTCGCCCTCTGGTGGTTCACAGTGAGCAATGCCGTGAACCAGTTGCCTTGGACGTCTTGCTGAAACCCAAATCTAGAAAGTAATGGGTCTTGAATTCCATTCCATGGTCCGTCCACATTGTGTTTGGGCTGTGCTAGAGGGATGGAAAGATCAACTACCTAGCAAAAAACAATTAGCCAGTCATTCTGTGGATTTCTTCCGTGACCTTGTCAGACTCAGTTTTGACAGTTAGGGAATGTGTCCTGATTTCTTTATCTCTGTGGACTATTTTTGGTATGCTTTGGCCAGAATATAGCCCTGAATTTTGGCTGTGTTTTTTTTTTTCCTATCTGCTCTAAAAGGCTCCGAGTTGGATGCCAAGTTTATTTGCTCATGAAGAGCATCCAGCTCTCACAGGCTCCTATAGCTACAGCTGGGAACAGAACAGACAAAAGTCACTGTCCTCACGGTGGTGTGATTTATAGGGACAAAACTCATAAAGGTGGCATATTTTACTTCACGGATCCATCAAACATTTTTTTATAGTCAAAGAGGCTGTAAATTTTAAAGGTAAATACATGATTGACAGGAGTAAAACGTGACCCCATGAAAGGCCCTGATAAAAGAAAAAGTCCACTGAAAAATCATGCAAGACATGTGTGAACAGGCATGAGTTGGTGGGATGCAAAAGCAGGCTTCAGTGATTACAGGCATAGCTACAAATCAAGCTGTAACCAACCTTTAGAAAAGCTGCAACACTGCAGGGACTTGCTGAATTTCCAGACTCTCTATGAGGGGCTCAGCCAACCTCAAGCCTGTGTGACCCTCCCAGGGACTTCCCTGGTTCCTGTCTTGGAAACTACATATTTGGGGGGGGGGGAGGAAATGAGCAAAAATAACCTTTCTAACCAAAGTGATTCCCGTTGTTGCACTCACTACCCCCAAATCACCTGACCACCAAGTCCTGTGTGCTCAAGGTCTCTGGACTAAGCACTTTACTTGGGGCGGGCGGTTTTCACAGTTCTATATGGCAGCCTCAGCATTTAGAGGCAGCATGCGACTGTTGGGTGTCTCTCCTCCTTTCAGAGATAAAGTCAGTGCTCTCCACTTGGCTCAGCAGGCGACTTCCAATCCTGTGTGTCTTTCTTGAAACTTCTGCACCTCCTAATCTCTCCCTCCTTGTTCCCTCTGTACATTCTGGACCTCTGGTTGGATCGGTACATACTGTTCACCCAAGCCTGGACCAGATATAATTTCTCTTTACTGCTACAAAAGAACACACTTTTTCCTGTGAAGATGTGGGAAGAGTAGATTTTTCTCCCTTTCCTGTGCCCTCCCAGATAGTCTCCTCCTATCTGGGAATTGGCAACAGTGACAACAGAATGAAAGTTAATTAAATTGTTGGTATGTTTTCTTCTAAGCATGGTTCATTCTCTTTCCTTGTTATATTTAGCTTGTGTGGCTTTGTTATAGACTCTCATAGCTAGGGGTGCTGGGAGTGGTTCTCTGTTGCCCCATCAAGGCCTTGCAGCAGCAGAAACACTAAAGAAATTGGGAAGAAGAACATAGGCCCATCCCTCTTCTTCCCATATGTAAATCAGTTCACAGAAGAGGATTTGACAGCACCATTTTTGCTGGAGCTATGGGCTTCCTTCTGTCTGTCTGTGAGACAAGAAGTCTGTAGCAAATCTTTTTTTGATGCTATTAGTTCATGTGTGTGTTCGTCTTTTCAGAGACACGATCAATGTAGCTTGTTTATTTCAAAGAACCTGACTGTCCTCCCTTTCCCCATCTAGGTAGGCAGTGATGTATCCATGGTTTTTTTTTTTTTGAAGATTTTTTAAAATAATTTATTTATTTTTATATCAATCACAGGTTAGGTACTATGCATCCCAGGCGTAGCCTCCTCCCTCATTCCCTCCCACACTCCCACTCCCTCCCTCATCTCCCTTCTCCCCGCCCCCTTGAAGTCCACCAACAGGGAAGGACCTCCTCCCCTTCCATCCAACCCCAGCTCATCCTGTCTCCTCAGGGTTGGCTGCAATGTCCTCCCCTGGGATCTAGC
>CM053743.1:35571264-35616376 GCA_028658305.1 Pachyuromys duprasi
CTGGCTATTACAAATAAGGCAGCTACGAACATAGCTGAGCAAATGTCCTTGTTGTGTACTTGAGCATCCTTTGGATATATGCCTAAGAGTGGTATAGCTGGGTCTTGAGGAATCACTATTCCTAATTGTCTAAGATAGCTCAGAGGTTAGAACATTGGCTGTTGTTCCAAAGGTCCTGAGTTCAATTCCCAGCAACCACATGGTATCCATGGGTTTAAAGGTGAGAATTCTCATTATTGCATGTTAATCCTTCCGGCACGTGACATGTCTGATTCTGTCAGAGGAGAACCACACACTTTCTGGTCTTAATGAACAGAACACACAGGGCTTGGCCTGGTTTGGTAACAGGAATTCTTGCTACCATTACAGACCACAATATTCAAAGACAATCTCAAATAGGTAGAATTAGGATAGAAAAAAAAAAAGAAACCTCAGAAGTGTGAAGTAGTGTTCTAAAAGCAATACAGATACTTACAATGCTTTTGGCATATCAGAACAGTGATATTAGAGAAAAAGTACAACTGTGGATTTGAATGAAAGTATCTGATTGCTTTTAGAACATGGCTTCACACTTCTGAGCATTTTGGTCTGAAATTACCCTTTTCCAACCCCCTCCCCCCAAAAATCAAGCTGGATATTAAGGTGAGTTTTAGGAACTACTTTTTCATCGTTGGCATTTTCTACTTTTAACGATGAGAGTGTTCAGGAATGAAGTTGTTTGATTATTTGAGGAGTGGCCCATACAGGAACAAACTGCTGGAAATAGCCAGGCCTTCTGAACTCTGCCTTGGCTCAGCCACTATGTGTTGTCACTATGGGCTTCTGCGTGGAATGAGATCGTGCTGTGTGATTAGTGATGGGGATGAGGACAGCAGCAGACCTCAGGCTGAACTCTGACACAGAGCTGCAGAACTTGGCTTCTAGCCACTGGCTGTCACAACTGGAAGGTGGGTGAGGTCCCTGTGCCCTTACCCTTTGAAGGGTGAGAACTGATCTGCAGTGATCTACATTACAACAACACTGGCAAGTGATTGCAAAGAAGCAGAATTGAGTGTTCTTAGGGTGCACAGTGAATTCACAGACATGTGATCTGTCTTTGAAAGATTGTTTTCTAAATTCTTTTCGCAAAAATATAAGTGCATGCTTGCTCTATTCCTGCTTGTTGAGCAACATAATATTACAGAATCACAAGCAATTTATTTTAGTTTTTTAAGTGGTCGGTACAAAAAAAAAGAACTCAAAAAACAATGGTCATTACGTTTTCAGCGTGGGTATAGAGAAAATGAAATCTAGAGACTCAACACATAAAATGAAATCTGCATGATTCCTATGACCCAACACATTCAAATGTGATCATAGATCAGCTTGGTCTACCTTATAACAAAAGCTCCAAGCCTGGCTCCTCTTCAGAAGTTTACTCTGCCGGCTTGAAGTCCAGAAGCATGGTCTCGGCACAGCTCCTGTCCCATTTCACCCGACATGGGAAGCTGCCCAGCCATATGGGAAAGAAGGCGACAAGAGGGCCTCCTCTTTACATAATAACTACACTGTTTAGGTTCTCAGTCTAGTCTTATACACAACTATGACGTAGGAGTATTCTTTTCCACGTCATGCGAACTTCCTTTATTCAATATATCTTTATGTGTACTCATCAGCTTGTGTAAAAACATACTCCATTTGCCTGGACTTTGCCGAAGGAAGTCCCTAGAGGTGGCCTTATGTCTGGAGAAAAATCTCAGAACTATGCCAATAGTCTAGAAGAATCTTTTTTATTTTTTTAAAGATTTATTTATTTTATTATGCATAACAATGTTCTGCCTGCATGTAGACCGTAACACTAGAAGAGGGCATCACATCTCATTACAGATGGTTGGGAGCCACCAAGTGGTTGCTGGGAATTGAACTTAGGACCTCTGGAAGAGCAAGCAGTGCTCTTAACCTCTGAGCCATCTCTCCAGCCCCCTGTCTAGAAGAATCTTAATTTTTGTTTTTTGTTTTTGTTTTTAGAATCTCACTATTTATTTTCTGAAGCAAATTCAGAATGTGGGTGGATAAGTTTTTAATTTCTAAAAACTCTAAGGAAGTAACTGTCTTCAAATTCAGAAATTTCTGCCTGGCTTATTGAGTGGATAGACTATAAACAGACAATTTTGAATTTTTGTGATTTTCAGAAACTTTAACTTATTGAGGTTTCTTTCCCCCCCCCACAGGAAAAAACAAGTGACCATCATTGCATACATCCTATTTGCCAATGAGCTTTGAAAACACACTGCCCAGAGTTCTCTTTGAGGGTTAATATTTGAGGAGCATACCGAAGTGCCATTTTCATTATAAGATTCTGCTTTTGGAAGATTCCTTGATAACATCTCCCTTCCTCTTTTCTTCCATGCTTTGCACCTTTCTCCTTCTTCCCATCCTTTCTTCCTTCTCTTAAATACTGATTTGAGCACAAATTTCTTTGTATGATGCATTCTGTCAGTCTCTGGTCATCCAGTTTGACTTCCAGATTTTCACTCTATCTTTTTTCTTTACCTTCTACTCTGTCTAATTATAATTAAATATCTACTAGACTAGACTAGACTGTGTCTATTTTATACCATGATGTTCCTTGAAATGCTGAGTGCTGGCATGGCGCTGCCTTCAGAATTCTACTTACATTCTCTTTCCAGTTACACACGCAGAACTTGTTTCTTCACTATCACTTTTAGATAACTTTATGGTGACTAATTTCTCTACAGAATGGTAGATCTTCCATCATGCTGTCAGACAGGCAATACCTACACTTTGCTTTTATTTTTAGGAATCAAAGCTGAGAGCCATATGGTAAAGTCTCTCCACAAAAACAAAGCATAGCTCCATTTCACATCGGGGGTAAGGGTAGGGTGTTTAAGTCCAGGAGGAACTCGAGCGTGAAGACATTTAATTCTGGGAGTTGTTTTGGGTTTTCTTTGAACATTTGTTTGACAGAGATAGTTTCTTACTAAATAAAAGATGTTGCATAATGAGCAACTAAATTAAGAGATGTCGTATTAAATTGAAGAGGCATGCACACTGTAGGGAGGGCTTGGTGAAGGAATACTAATTGCAATGAAAAGATAAAGGTCTATAATAGAAATTTTAACTGTTGATAATCAAAAAAAGAATTAACTGTGTTCTACGAAAGTTTGAACTGAACACTTATAATCTTAAGGAGGGAGTTTCTGGGCTGTTTTTGGCAGCAAAAGCCTTTCTTGGAGTAAGTGTGCGCTTACATTGTAGGCAAACAGTCCTGACACACACCATCATCTGTGACATGGCCCCAAGGTCCCATTCCTGCACATCACAGACATTTTCAGACCTATACCACTCTAACCTAAGATATGGGTCATGTAGGTTGAGTCAGAGCACCAGACACCATCATGGGCCAGAGGAGATGGTTATTTTAGTTAGAAGAGCCTTTCTCTCTCCTGTTCTTAGAGCAAATGGTACTAAGAAGCAGGCCTTGTCTGCAGGTCTGATTAATGTCCCACTGGCACACAAAGACATTTTAATATATTCTCCATTTATTCATCTATCAGTGAACAGAACATTATAAGATATTCATTACCCTTGAATATGGAAGGCTGGAGAACTAGAATCATCATTTAGCTCTCCTCTCTAGGTACCTCATGTTCCCAGGCCTCATTTATCACTTTATAAATAATCTAATTTCTTCCTATCATGTGACAGTTTCTTTTTAGACTCAGGACACAGCAGTAAGAGAATTGACCAATTGCCTTCCTCAGGAAAGTTACATTGTAGAAAAAAAGCCAGAGACAATAAGCAAATATGTATATACTTTGTAATATAAATTGTATGAGTTGTAGCAAAACATGGTTTTCGTTATTGTCTGGGTTAGCCTGACTCTCTGCTGATTGTGTTCTGATGGTCCTGGATATCAGCACTGTTAGAAGTGAAGGGCACAGAGCACTGTTCAAGGCTGCCCTAGTTGAGTCCTGTGCTGCAACTACATTCCAGGCACAGGCAGTGAGCGCACAAACTGCCAGCCAGCCTGGGATCTATCCTGAGACTCAGTATCAAAACAAAACAAAACATTAATAAAAAAGAAAAAGGAGGAGTTTGAGAAGAAAATGAAAAGGATTTCTTAGATTAGTAGATAATTATATATAAGGAGTCCTCATTTTTGTTATGGGGATAGAAAGGAATAGAAAGATATGGACTCTGTTGTAAGATTATATAACACACACATACACAGACATACATATATGTATACATACACACACATATGCACACACACATGTGCCTTGCCTCTGTCTAGGTGATATGCGCACACACACATCTATCTGGGTGAATGGACTTTATTTATTTGGCTTTTGGGCAATACTTACTGTCTTTCCTACTTCTTTTATAGAACACACTAATTCAAAAGCATTGAAATGCTTAATTTCAAACCAATTTTTTGTGTTCATCAACCATAACATTTAATTGCTTTCTTCTGCAGCAAATTCGTCCTTCCTTAGCTGTTCACCCCCTGCTCCTTCTCCCGCTGACACACCTGTCTGGCTGTTGCCTCAGTACTTTATTGAAACTCTCATCAGGGTCTCAACTAACTTGGCATTGCAGATCTGGGATTACTCTCCATCCAATGACAGGCACTCCGCTGTACATGGTCTCTTCCTCAACAGCGTCCAGCAAGGCCGTGCTCTTTTTCCCTCTTGGGGATTCTCTGAGATTCCGTACTCAGAGCCTCCTGACTCCCACGTCTAGCCATAACTTTTTAAGATTCAGCAAATGAAAGGCCCAGTCATTATGACTCACCCTCCATGGAGGACAGGGCACAGACCAAGTTTGGTAGTTTGATCAGACCTGTGGACTTTCTCCTCCTTTCTTTTTTATCCCAAAGCTCAGGTCTGTTTTTATTCGTAAAGATACAGCACTCTCCCCAGGAGTGATTGCATCAGCCAGGGCAGACAATGCTCCCTTTCCTGCAAGCACATAAGTAACCTCTGGAGGAAAAGAATGAGAGAGGTTTACACGAAGTCTTTCAAGCTGGGTGTGGAGTGCCGCGCTGACAGGCTCTTAGTCTGTGTAGACCAGGTTGCAGTGTGCTGTTCTACGTTAGCTTTCTCCCTAGGGATGGAACTGAAGCTGAGCTTCAGGCTTTGAGCAAGCCTAATGGATGAATTGATGGGGCTCCCTCACAGTCAGTAATTGGTGAGGAGTTTCTGAGGCATTAGAAGTTGATCACTGGAGAGAGAGAGAACATTTGCCAGTAGAAATGCTGCCCTGATAGGCTGGAGAGATGGCTCAGTGGTTAGGAACACCTGACTGCTCTTCAACAGGTCCTGAGTTCAATTCCTAGCAACCACAGGGTGGCTCGTAAATTTGCCTTGAAACGCAGAGAGAAGCAAGGAAGGTTGGAAGCAGCTGAAACTTCCAACGTAATTTTGGGTTGCGAACTTTAATTTCAGAAACACATCAAGGGACTAGAATACTGACATAGGCCAACCATCCACATAGTTCACACTCTCCTGAGGCCATGATGGTTTAAAGCCCAGGTGGTTCTTCATCAGCCTCACCCTACCTGGACGTGCAGAGCGGCATCTCAGGAGGCATCACTGAGCACTGCTGTTCTTGCCGTGGTGTTAATTGTGCCAAGTATAAAGGGAATTCAGCATTGGTGGCGGGACACCTTCAATCAGATGATCAGTTGATTAAGGCAGGGGGCCTTGCTTTCTTCACTGCATTATCTATAAGAATGAGGCTAGGAAGGTGCTCTGTAAACCTCTTCTCAAGTAATTAACAAATCTCCCATTAACCTACCTGTTACTGATTTTACGTTCAGCACCTTCCTTGTAGAACTGCAGACGAAGCAGTCCGTATGGGGTGTCAAGATGTCACAGAATGATTTCTCCTCAGGGATCTCCCTTTATCATCTAAGTGATAACTCAAAAGCTGTGGGAAGACAATTGGTAGAAGACAGCGAACTTTATGCCAAAAACTGCAGAAACTTGATAAGTGCTCTCTTAGGATGTCTTCCAAAACAGGAGTGCTGTTGTGGAATGTCATTTCATGTGGATCCAATTCACCTGGAGAACAGACATCTGTCTTTTGTTTACAGAGAAAAATAAAGACAATTTGAACTTTGGCTTAGACCCGGTGCCCTGGAATTGGACTGAGCACAAATGCTATGGTCTCTTGCAGAACAGGGCAGCCAGTGGGGTATGGAGGATTGGGCTGCAGTCTCTACCTCAAGACTGTGGGCTAATTGTTCCCTCTTACAGTCAGTGTAGCTTTGTGCTGTTGCTGTCTTAACCTCTTGGTGCTCTGCTTCTTCTGTCCATAAAGTACCCTTTCCCCCAAGGATGTCAGAGTGAGAATGCCTGCCTTGAGTTTTAGAAATTCAAAGTTTATGTCTATAGCCTTCTGTAAGTTGAAAAACACACGCGAGAAAATTGCAAATTGTTCAGACAAGGGTCATACAGAAAAGATTCTTTATACTTTAATTTTTAAAAAGTGAGACGGTTAACAATACTTTGAACTTTTTCAGTTTCTTTTTTAAATCTCTGTGTGCTCATTGTATATGATACTGTATTTCATAAGGGCACATTTGTAAGGTGTACAATGTACATTGTACATAGTCCCTTCCTCTCCCTTTTTCCATCTTCACTCTCCATCCTGTTAGTCACCTTTGCTCTCCAGACAAATTTGCCTTTACTTTCATATCAAATATACACACATTACTTTATGTATTAATATAATACATTGTGTCAACCACAAATGAGAGAAAACACACACTGTCTTTTTGAGACTGACTTAAGCGCACACTTTCAAACACAGAATAAGGTCATGGTTTTCAGTGTCTCAAAACCAAGATTCTGCCACCCCCTTCAAATGTGACACAGGCCTTACCTCATGCTGAATGAGCCAAGGCAAGAGAGGTCAACAATGAGGCAGAGCAAGCATTGCTTGGCTTCAAATTTGGCCTAGATTTGAGATGAGCACATCCAAATAATGGTTTCACTGAAGTCATCTTTACACGGGGTCTTGAGATGTGCTCTAGAAGTCAGGAGCTAGTTCATGTTGAACTTTCAGCTCCATGACCTGGTGACTCATCAGAGCCATAGGTGGGAACACAATGCTTCCTGAGGCCCCCGCTGAAAAGCAGGCATGGACTTTTGCACTCCTTGGTTTGTACAGTAGAGAACCAATCTCACACTAGGATAAACACTTCCCTTTACTCTGGAGGGAGGATATTGAGTAGACCGGCTAGTAAACTGGTGTAATGTTCCATTTTATATGTGGTTTCCTGTGTGCCGATTAGAAGTCTGTACTTGCAGTCTTATAGGCATTCGGGTATGTGCTAAATTCTCCAGCACAGTGCACATCAGATGTGTTGAGTACTTTGGCAATTAAGATTCAATATGTAATTAATTAGGTTGATTCTGAAATTGTAAGATGCAATGTAAACCATATTTTTATTATTGATACTGCAGGGTTTTGCAATCAGCTAGGACTTCGTTTTCAGCAAATCAAAACACTGATTTTTTTGAGAGCCTTTTTTGGGGGGGGGGAATTCATTGATATAGCACTATTTATTTCTTTTACACTTTGTGATGATATAGGGCCCTGTGGAGAATTCCGTGGCTCTTTCCACCACATACTAGTCTAGAGCCTTGTGAGTGCTAGCCACTGAACACGCGGGAACGGTGGCGGTTGGGACTCCCTGCTGCGGTGCTCACTGCGCTCTTCTGCATTTCCCTTTCTACCTCAAAGTTCTCAATTCTCATTATTAAGTGAACAAGGGTCACATGATCTAGGAACACATAGTTCAGGAGGTTGTGAGTGGCAGCTCATGCCCGTGAGTAGGATGCACAGTAGTTTTGGCAAAGGGAAGGAGTGTTGTTGATGATTTTACTTTCTATTATTCTAAAACTGGAACATCCCCCTCCCAAAAACAAAACCAACCAACCAAACAAACAAAAAAAGCAAAAGCATTTCCCCTGACTAGAGAAATGCACATGACCACTATATTTGTGAAATTCAGAGTAAAAAAAAGGTAACAAAACTAAAATTGTCCTTAGCTTTTTTTTTTCTAGGGATAATTACAGTAGTTAACCTTGATCCATGAGTATCAATGCTTGATCCATGCTTTTTAGAACCAATTGTTGTTTCCTGTTTGTTTGTTTTTTCCATTTGAAGTGTCTTAAACTTTCCCCCAAGTTGTTGAATATTTTTTGTGGTGTGTATTTTCGGTGACAATAACAGTTTGCTTTACTAAGGAGTTACCAAACGAATACAGGCAGTTCCTTCCTCTGATAACATTGTCATCTTATGGTTTCCTAGTCATAAACAAGGATAGTATGAATAGCCCTAAAGTAAAACATGTCTACATTAATATTGATTTCCTTTGCACAAAGTCCAAGAAACCAGATTGCCGAGTCAGAGGTGCTATAAAGTCTACCCAATACACATAAGCACACATGGAAGTTTATTTGTATCTGCTTTTTTGAACTGATTTCACTTTTTGTTAATGACATTTCTTGACAGTATTTCTGCCTTCCTATCTGAAATTTGTTATAGATCATAATTTTCAAATAGTCAAGTAGTTGTTGAAGATGAAAGAAGACGGGAAAAAAAGGAATATCATAATAAAACAAAAAAAAATCCAAATATATGTTCACTGTTGGGGACAAAAAGAAGGAAAATATAGTTAATGTCATTTCACATTCCTTATGAATTTTATGCTCAAACAGACTCTTACGTTTTAACTGGCCTTCTTATTAAGGCAAGCAACTGTATTTCCAATACAGGGCATGGAGTTGTTGTGTCCATATTCCAGAGCACATCAGTTGTCTGACTCTGTTTTATTGGAACTGTCTCTATGCCTCACACAGTAGCATTTTAAGAGGGAATTGTTGGTTTGTGCAGTTAATAATACTCCACTTTCACATTGTTTGCCATTGCTACCAAAAAATTCCTGTTTGGCATTTTATTCGCATAAATTGTATAGTTGTTGGGGCTGGGCACTCAACTGTTCTCTGAACACAGCGCTCTTGTGCAAGGCCACCGGCAAATTGTACCCTGGTTGTTTCCAGCAAGCGCTGTTGGGGTTCCTTCTTGCTCTTTCTACCGTAAGTATTCCACAGTCTAAAGGAAAATTGGTGACAAATGACACTGAGGGAACCCAGAACAAACCCATCAAATCACAAAGGGAGTTTTATTTTTTATTTTTTTTTAATTTCTCTCTGTCCGAAGTTTAGAAGAACAAAGAACCATGTTCTAACCCATCCCCTCCTTTCTCTTCCAGCGCTCTGCGGAGGTGGTGAGAGCTTCCTGTGTGCCAGTGGCTTCTGTGTCCCCAAGAAGGTCCAGTGTAATGGCTACAATGACTGTGGTGACTGGAGTGACGAGGCTCGCTGCGGTGCGTGACAGGCTGCGCGGGGCCTGTCTGGGAGGGAAGGGGTTGCCTTCAGGAGCCTAGACAGCTAAACCGCTGCACTGTCAGATAAATACATAATTTATTACAGTTTATTCACTTTGTATCCCAGCTGTAGCCCCACCCTCGTTCCCTCCCAATCCCGCCTTCCCTCACTCCCTCATCCTTTCCCACGCCCCTTCCCCCATCCACTGATAGTAGAGAACCTCTTCCCCTTCCATCTGACCCTAGTCTGTCAGGTCTCACCAGAACTGTCTTTCATAGTCTTCCTCTGTGGTCTGATCAGGCTGCCTCCCCCTCCCCCCTCAGGGAGAGCTCATCAAAGAGCCAGTCACTGAGTTCATATCAGAGAGAGCCCCTGTTCCCCTTACTAGGGAGCCCATTTGGAGACTGAGCTGCCACGGGCTACCTCTGTGCAGGGGTTCCAGGTTATCTCCATGAGTGGCCCTTGGTTGGAGTATCAGTCTCAGAAAAGACCCCTGTGCCCAGATTTTTGGTTCTGTTGTTCTCCTTGTGGAGCTCTAGACCCTTCCAGGACTTTCTATCTCCCCCTTCTTTCATAAGATTCCCTGCTATCCCAGAAACAGAAAGACACACATGGTATATACTCACTTATAAGTGGATATTAGACATAATGTAGGACAATCATACTAAACTCTGTGCACCTAAAGAAGCTAAGAAAGAAGGAGGACCCTGGGTAAGAAGTTCAGTCTTCATTCAGAAAGAGAAATGGGACAGACATTGGAAGAAGGTGAAAATAAGGAACAAGACAGGAGCTTACCACAGAGGGCCTCTGAAAGACTCTACCCAGCAGGGTATTAGAGCAGATAGCTTGCCATTCTTAAGTGAGCCAGTAGGTTTGCCTCCTTGACAGCCACCAAGCTGGGTTAGTACCCTGTTCAAAGGCGTGTGTTTGTAGGCACCCTGCAGCTAGATGCCCAAAGGAACAGCTAAGAGAGTAAACTGTTTTTCCATAAAGCTGACCTACCATGGGCAGGAGGGTTTGGGTTTATTTTGTTTGGGTGAGGAATTTTGTTTTTGTTTTTAAAACTCTATGAGTATAATGGTCAATGGTTTAAAGGAGTTTTTTGTTTTCTTTTTTCTTTTTTTCAAGACAGTGTTTCTCTGTGTAGCCTTGTCTGTTCTGGACTCACTTTGTAGACCAGGCTGGCCTTGAACTCACAGAAATCCACCTGCCTCTGTCTCCCCGAGTGCTGGGATTATAAGCGTCAAGGAGGTTTGTTTTGTTTTGTTTTTAATAGGAAACTTTTTATATTGATGATTCTTAACATTCGTGGCTCAGCAGATCGAAAGCATCTTGCTGGTTTATGCTTCCCCTTAGCTGGAGAGCTCCTCCGTGGTGCCGACCATTTGAAACCCTCTAGTCAACAGAATGGCCCTTCCCTCCACTGCTCAGTTTAATTTGTTTCGTCATTTTGTCTGAATGAGCCAGTGGTTTTTCAATACAGATTCAGATTTCAGGACTTTTTGCGCTCACTGAACAGAGGGGAAAGACAGTCTTGAGAATCACACCACACCTTCTCTACTCAGAGCGGATCGGAGCCCTTGAGCTTCATTTACTTTCCTCATTTTTTTTAAATGTAATTTATTTATTTTTATATTAATCACGGTTTAGGTACTTTGCATCCCAGGCATAGCCCCCTCCTTAATTCCCACCCACTCTCCCCATCCCTCCCTCATCTCCTCCCTGGCCCCTCCAATTCCACAGATGGGGGGGAGCGGGGGGGGAAGGACCTCCTCCTCAATGTTTAATTAGTCTCAGGTCAGCACCAGCACGGATAGCACAGTGCTGCTCTTCCTTTCTGAGATTGCTGCCTCAGCAGAGACTCCTCTGCTGTTTACCACATGTGGACACGTTTCCTTGTGAGGTTAGGATGCTCATTTGCTGGAACTTTGGGCAGGTGGCATATCATTGTGGCAGAGCACCATTAGCCAAAACGTGGCTTCGTAGTTCACGAGTTTTTAAAAAGATGATTGAGTGGAAAAAAAAAACGGTCAGGATAGGCTCTGTGTCAACTTCTTATAGAGAGTTTCAGCACATATTGAAAAACTCTGAGAAATGTTGCAGTTTAAGTCACTTTTGCTCAATTCAATGGGTCTGCAAACTTTTTCTCCTGTGGTCTCTCACCCTTACTTACTTGTACATTTGTTTGTTTTATATATTACCTAGCACTTGGTAAAAATTAAGTCGCGCTACAAATATTTTGAAACCTTTTATTTTTAGTACAATATTGATTTTTTTTACAACATGAGATTTTCTCTTCTGAAAAGCTTATGCATGCAAGTTTACACGGAAAACATTTTTTTAGGCTATGTATTTACACTGAGTACTATTGCTAAAGCGTTAGCAGAAAACAGTATTCCAAATGACCACCGTAGGGAACTCTGAGAGGTTCAATTGGGTTATGTCCATTTTATGGGACCGCAGTGGAACCTCCTGTTTATTTCCTGCGGTGGCCAGTATTGGGGCATTACTCAAGGCCAGCATGCGCCTCTACCCCTGTGGTGGGCCAGCACCGCCTTCACCACTTTGTTCTCTGCTACTTGCTGAGCATGGATTGTACTGTTGACACAGTTAGTACTTCCTGCTGCACTTTTTAAACTATAATTTGAAGGGGTCTGTTTTCCTAGTTACCAACTGAACGAGAAGGTGTTGTTGTTCTGGAAGGTACCTAGCAGTGTCTTGGGGACAGTTTATTAAATAAGTTGGTTACTAGCTTTTTAACACATTCATACCTCAAAAGGATGTGGTCTGGCCCATTGAGAAAATACATCCCTTTAAGGACTCTATGAAATCCCTTAGTGAAACATAAAACTTGCATGCCATCATTTCTGACCATCTGAGGGCATCTTCTGAGAGTGAGCATCCGATGTGCACAGCATTTCAACATGAGCTTTCTGCAACCAATCCTATTCTCCTGATGTTACTACTCTCTAGTGAGAACCATGTGTGTACAAAGTCCAGTGTTACTACAGCCCCAGGCAACGAGGAGGGGGTAGGCTTGGATGAGCATTCCCCATGAGAAGCAGGAGAAAGCATCCAGCTCCTGAATTCCAGGTAGAAGGAGACCACGGTGGCCGGAAAAGGCAGGAAGTTAAAATGTCCTTTTGCCTTGCACTCGCTGTCTTTGAAAAAGCAAGTTAGGAAGATTGTGCAGTTTATCAAGTTGTTAAGTTGTTAAGCTCAATGAAAGCCAGGGGAAGGACTTAGCTGTGGTGAATTATCTGTTAGCCATGTTAGAAGTATTCACCTACAGGATTTGATTGAACTGCCAGCTCAGGAGGAACTGTTTGTGTCTTTCTTTTGTTCAAATTCAGCAGAGGCTTGGGTCAACGAAGAAGTCTATCAGTGAGCAAAATGATAGATTTGCCCTTGTAAAAGTTCCAAACTCTTTAAAAAATTATTTATTTATTTATTTATTATGTATACAGTGTTCTGCCTACATGTGTGCCTGCACGTCAGAAGAGGGCACCAGATCTCACTGTAGATAGTTATGAGCCACTGTGTGGTTGCTGGGAATTGAACTCAGGACCTCTGGAAGAGGAGCCAGTACTCTTAACCTCTGAGCCATCCCTTCAGCTCTAAAGTTCCAAACTTACGTTTTCTGTCATATGTGCTGCTTTTGAATTGGCCTTGTTCACCCAAGTTCAGATTTCATGAATTAGGTGATAGTCTCATCACTCATATGACAAGAAAATGTTTTGTCCCGGCAGCCCTGGGTGGTAACTGACCATCAGAACGTAATTGTAAGTACCCCTTACTGCTTTCCTTTGTAACTAATTTTGTCTTGTATGTCAGTCTATTTTTTTTAGGGATTTATCGAATAACATTTCCCAACTACTTGGAACAATCTTAGTTTCCTAACAGAAAGATTTTTGGAAAAATTAGGAACACTTAGACTTTTTTTCATGGCTTTCCATTCAAGGCAGGCTGTGTCTATAACCTGGGCTTTTCTCAGCCTGTGCTGAGTGTTAGCATCCTCAGGAAGCACCACCTCCCCACTGAAGGGATACTGATGTGCTTGACCTGGAGGTGAGTTAGGAGGAAGTGCTTTTGTGCAGCTGCCCAGGTAATCCAGCAGGTGGACTCTGGACCAGGAGGCAGCTCATCTCTGCTGTTGCTGATGTTCTATAGACTTTGACTGGGTAACCATCGAACAGTCGAAGCAGGGCTGCAAAAACTATCACGTGGCAGGCGTTTACAGGTATAGATTGCTTAAAAGCCCCAGAGAGCTGAAATGGCTTACCAGAAAAGAATACTCATTGTTCTTGAAGAGGATCCAGATTTGATTCCCATCACCCACATGGTGGTTTACAACCATCTGTCGCTCCAGTTCCAGGGGATTTGGTGCCCTTCTCTGGATTCCAAGGACACCAAACATGCATGTGGTGCACAGACATACACACAAGCAAAACCACTCATGCACATAAGATAAAATAAGCAAGTCTAAACACAAAAACAAGCCCCAAAGAAACTAGTCCACATACTTTGGCTCAAAAACTTCTCCAATCCAAAAATTAATGAAGCCTGACTCTGCTAGCTTCCAAGATCAGATGAGTTTGGGCTGGGTGGTATGACGGTTTACTTTTTGGCACATAAAATCCATCAAATACCGCTGGAAGCCATTTGCTCTGAGCTTTGGGGAACATTGGTTAACTTGGTTTTTGTTGTTGTTGTTTGATTGTTTTTGATGAGAGTGGTTATCTAATTGTAAGGAGTGCCATATACTATGGTGATCAGTATTGTAGGCGCTTGAGTCAGGCTACCCACTTTCCTATATTTCTGTACTTACCACTCCTATGTGAACCTGGACACATTTTACCTATCTCTGCCTCCATTTCTTCATGAATAAAGTGGAAACAAGATTATCTCTAGAACTGAGTTGATGGATGTAAAACCTATATAGCTGTGGCATAGCTCCCCAAGACAAGTGGTGCTTGTCACTGTTGTGAAGTTCGTCTCTGCCACCTCCATTGAATTATTCATGTGTGAGACAGATGCACTAAAGAAACAATTGAAAAGGAGGAAGGCTATGGTTCTCCTGAGGGGGGTGTGTGTTTTGTTTGGGTGTTTGTTGTTTTGCTCATAGTCTTAGAGGTGACAGCATGTGCTCGTGTGGTTGGTGTCTTTCTGGGCCTGAAACGAGGCAGAAGAGCATGGAGAAAGAGTGCGGTAGAACAAAATGGTACCCTTCATGGTGGCCAATAAGGACATAAGGAGATTTCTATTTTCTAGAAATGTTTTTTTTTTCTAAAATAAGAGTGCATGTAAATACTGGAAAGCGTTCCATGTGAATAATAAAAGTATCTCATTCGATAAGCAAGGAAAGGGCTTCAAATGTTTGCAAAAATCCACTTAGAGCCATGGCTCTGCACAAAACACCGCTTCCCTCAAACAATTGTGGGTTCTTAAGTTTCAGCTCTCTGTGAACCCATGGTATGGAAACCTGTCAGTAGATATGTTATATATTGATTATATTACATCTTGGTTGCTTTCTTCACAGACTTTTGGTCTAATCAGGAGAATAATATACCAACACAGAGAACATTAAATCTTTTTTTTTTTACTGTTAATTGTCTTTGAAATTTCCTTTCATATATAAAATGCATTCTAATGACTCTCACCATTTGCCCCTATCAGCCTCCTGCACCTTTTCATATTGTTGACTCTTTGCTTTGTTTTGGGAAGCAGGGTTTACCTGGTGCCGTCTGTGTGACCACGGGTTTGCAACTCTCTGTCAGAGTTCGGTGAGGTCATCATTGGGAACAGGAATGAAGGCACTGACTTCCACCCTTCCAGGACCTTTCAGTAGTCAGTCTTTTGTCAGGGAGAGTTGGAGCTCTAGGATTCCTGCTGTCCTTCATAACTGGTTGTTGACAGGCCCAGCGCAGGCAGTCGGTGCTACAGTCTCGACATCACTCCCAGAAGATGGGATTTTTGTGGTCTTTCTCAGATACCATTAATCCTTAAAGATTAAACCAGATCCTAAATATGGCATTTCAAATACGTCATTTGAAAAGAATATATAAAACCACAAAATATAAAACCAAGCAAGATGGTATAGACGAAGTGACACTAAATCCTGTAATTAGTAAACGGTGTCACGCTGGTGGGGAACTGAGGATTTAAACTAGACCTGTACCTTCTCCTTATGTGCTAGGGCAGTGGTTCTCAAGCCTGGAGGTGTTACTTCACGACATATGGAGACACTCTCACTCCTACAGCTGTGAGCGTGAGAGGGATGCTTCCGCTGTCTAACGGCTTTCAATCAAGGCCGCTGCTAAATAAGCATCCACTCCCACGAAGCGGTGAACTACTCCATCTAAGGTACCAGTGGAATGGCAGGGGAGGACCCTCCTCCGGAGGCAGAGTCAGCATGAGGAAAGAAAATCCAGGTGTTCACCGAGGCCAGGCTCTTCTTACAGGTCTGTCAGGGGACCAGGCAGCGCCAGGGAGGTCTTTCAGCCTCTCTGGTCATCTCACAGTGTTGTATGAAATGACCTTCACTCTATAAAATCCTGTGAATAGAGAGTAAGCCCCTCCCCACCTGCTTCTTGAGGCAAATCAACTTATGTTTATAGAGTGGGAGGCTGCACAAATTGAGGAAAGTCCTTGCTAAAAGGGCGTTCTGTTTCTCAGTGTTCGGCTTTAACTTAATAATAATTCTGAGGGACAAAGGTTAATGGTGTGTTTATCAGGTGCCAGCCTGAAATAAATATTTACATGGAAGATCTTCAGAAGAAACATTTTTTCCACCAAGTTCTCTGTTAAAAAAAAAAGAGCAGGGGGCTACGCCTGGGATTCAAAGTACCTAACCTGTGCTTGAGATAAAAATAAATAAATTAAAAAAAAAAAAGAGCGAGGGGTATAAAAACACCTAGGCAAAAATTATGCTTGAATTGAACAAGAAAAAAAAATCAGAGCAGTTACTTTGGAAAATTTATGATCTCTTGGCCCCAAATTGCACTGACCACATCTCTTTTCAGCACAAATAAACATTTACTCCAATAAAAGGAGCCACTGTGATCTTTGCTGTTTGCTGTGGGTTCCTGGCTGTGCAGTGTGCTTGGTTAAGGTTCTCAATGTTCACTGATCTGAGGGGCCCTTACGGAAGTACCAGGCTGTTCTCAAAGTGCAGCTAATTCGGTATCTAACTTCTGAAAGGATCTTCTCACTGAGGAGGGCCAGACAATGAAAGCTGAGTTTGGGACTACATGAATGCTACTTTTTTTTTTTTTTAATGCCTATATTCTTTCCATTTGTGAGGTAGTTTAGCAAATGAAAACACTAATCGTAAAAAATATCTCTGATGAGGTGCTTTAGTATGGGTTACCAAAGAGCCAAAATAGGTTTCACAGAGGACACAGAAACTTCTGGAAATTTTTGGTGTGCCCTTAGGTCAATCAGATTCTAAATGGAGTATTTGATTCCCTAGTGTTCATACCATCAGAAAAACTAAAACATGTTACTTGAAAAGAATTTTATTCATGGTTTCCAGTCTTCCTGTCCCCTCCCTGGGGATGCATGGCTTCTTACACTGAGAGGTAAGTTGAAATGCCTATTTCCCTGGCCAATGCTTGTTCTGTAATTCAAGACATCCTAAGAACAATTTAATTAAAACAAAGAAAAATGAAAAGACCTTCTAAAGGTTTTCAAAGGATTATACACATCTCAGCCCGTGAATGTGCCCTGCAGATAGCAAAAGCAAAATCATCTTTTCCTGCTGTCAGCTGTCCTACACTTCACTCAGCAAGAGAGGTGCAGCATGGGAAAAGAGTACCTTCTGTCACACAGGAGGAAACAGGAATGAGACTGACATCTCTTCTTAGTTCTTATATTTTTCTTTATAATTCCACCCTTGTTTGAAAATTATTCAGGCTGGGAGAAATAAAAAATAAAAAGTGGTTAAAATTTTCTCTATCCACTTAAGTATGATATATATATATATATATATATATTCTCTTGCCCCAGAGACCCTGGCCTCCTCCCCAGGGGCATAAATACCCCCTTCCTTCTACCTCCCAATAAACAAACTACTTCTCTGAAGCTGTTTCCAAATATATGTATGTATATAAATAAATATAATATATAATATAAATATAGTATAAATATTTATGTATATATTCCCTAGAAATTGCTGTAGAGGATCTCCAAGGCCCATATTATTCTTGAGATGAGGGAATTCTAACTTCCTCGCAGAAGAAAGTTTTCTTGAAATCGAGGCATATAAACTGTTCAACTGATCAATGGCAAAAACCTCTCATTTTTAGTTGTACTTCTTAACAATCTGAACAAACCTAATCTTGTTCTTTTTTATTTTAAATGAGGGAAAACAACATTCCCATAATAATCAATTTTTACCTCAATTTAGTTTTAGTAAAGAAAAAGATAACACATTTTTGAAATTCAGTTACTAAATGTGGAACAAAATGTTTCATAGAAGTTGTTTGAGGTATAATTTGCGTTCTGTAAATTTCACCCCTGGGCTCTGGTGAATTTAAAGACCTGTATAACCATCATCAAAATCCAGTCATCAAAATTTTTCAGTTTGTTCTAATTTTACCTCCCACCCAGCTGCCCATTCCTAACCCTCCAAACACTGGAAACCATTGCACTGAAATCTGTCTTTATAAGTTTGCTCTCTTCTGGGGGTTCCCATAGATGGGTAATATAGTTGGAAGACTTTGGTTCTGTTTCCTTTCACTAACATAGTATTAGGAGGTTAATTAATCTTGTCACAAATAGTGCACTTCTTCCCTCAGCTCATTCAGGCCTGTTGCTTACCAGGCTAGAGTGGAGGAAGTGAAGCTCGGCCAGGGAGCGTGGGTACAGGCAGGATCTTGGTTGTATAGTGAGTGCACAGGCAAAGAGCGCACCCCTGGGAACAGCTTGAGAGAACTGGTTTGTTTATTGGGGGGTAGGGTGGGGAAAGGGAGCATTTATGTCAGGGTCTCTGGGGCAAGGTTTGTGTGACTGTGTACAATTGGCCAGGACAGAGGTGTTGGATGATACTTCATTTGCATACTTAACTGTCAAGGTAATAAATTCTTACTAGGGTTGATGGTAAGGGAGCCCACTTTATTGTTCCAGGTTCAGAGTGGGAAGAAAGGCAACTCGTGTCATCCTCGTCTGAAGTATCGAAGTTGAAGCTCTCCTCAACACTTCCTCCATAAGCCTAGGCCATTACAGTCCCATAATATACTAGGAATTTGGTTTCTTTAATCTCTAGATAGTGTCCCATTGCAAGCATGTACTCTCTTCCATTGTCTGTTCTTCAGCTGGTGAACATTTTGTCTTCTTAGTTCAGGGCTGTGATGAATAAGGGTGCTGTGAATGTTCACATGCAACACTTTTGTGTGAATCACATTTAATTCCTCTTGGACAAACTCTTAAGAATAGAAAACATGAATTAGTTGTGTGACAAAGTTGCAGCTCCTTCTTAAGAGGCTGCCAAGGTCTTTCCATAATGGAATTCTTTTATATCCTCTCCAGCATTTTGTGGGAGTTCCTGTTTTACAAAATCTTTACTGTTACTTGGATTTACTTTTTTTGCTTTCTTGGTTCTAGGCATTGAATGTATAACAGGATTTTTTGTGGTCCAGAATTGCCTTTCTTTAACAGCTAGGATGTTGAACACCTTTTATGTACTTATTGGCTATTTGTGTATCTTCAAAAAGGGTTTTTATTCAAGTCTTCTACCTGCAATTGGGTTGTTACATGCATTATGACAGTACGCGCGCGTGCGCACACGTGTGTGTGTGTGTGTGTGTGTGTGTGCGCGCGCGCACGCGCATATGTGTGCATGTGTGTGTGTGTGCTCATGTGCACATGTGCATGCTGGATGTGAAACTTAAGTATGTTTTACAGATACTTTTCTACAGTTTTACTTGTCTTTTCATTTTGTCAATGATATCGTGAATAGTTTATACTTTTGATGTCTTATCTAAGAATTATTTGCCTAATCTAAGTCACAAAAACTTTCTTATGTTTTCTTTTAGAAATTTTATGATATTTACTCATACATTTGGGCATGCTATTTATTTTGAGTTAATATTTACATATGATTTGAGCTGGAGGTCAGAATTCATAACCTACACATTGGTACCTAATATCCAAATACCAGATTTGACGTGACTATCCCTTTTCTCATTAAATTGGCTTGGTATCTTGCACATTTCATTTTTGTTAAACTTTCTCCATAACATTATTTATTATTATCTTATTCTAATTTCAGACACCAATCACAGAGACTGGTAGAGTTGAACATCCTAGTATTTCCACAGGTAGTAGACATCAGAGCTAACACAAGAGTTCTACCCCAGAACGAATCAGTAGCATGTTACTTTCAGGCAACGTAAAGTAGAAGGCAAATAGACTTTTAGAAAGGGATAGGAGTACTTGACTTGGGAGTCAGTGGCGTGGCCCTGGTCCTTCACTAACTCTGCTGTTGAGCGTCTCTGACTCCTTACCTATACGAAAACAAGCATGGGTCAGGACAACATGAAGGTTCCTTTCCCCTCCTAGCCTTTGCTCAACTAGATACTACTGTAGAGTGCTGCCCTGATGACACGTCTATCACTTCCCTTGTTTGCAGACTGCAGCGAGGATCTGTTTCACTGCCACACAGGCAAGTGCCTCAATCGCAGCCTTGTGTGTGATGGGTATGATGACTGTGGGGATCTGAGCGATGAGCAAAACTGTGGTAAGTAGCATTGAATCCTCCAAGGATTTCATTATTTATGACCAAGGACACGTATCTGTCTCTTTACTAAATAACTTTGGTTGCAAAACAGAACAAACAACAACAACCTTCCTCCTCTTTGAGAAAGAAGAGTTTGTCCAAACACTGGTCTCAGTCGTGCCTTATGATCAGCATTCCCCTCCTCGCCTGACAGTCACACTAAGGGCATATTAAGGAAGTAGAGTGGAAAGACAGTGGGGAGGGTAAAGTGTTTTTCTGGGTCATGTTCTGTTTCTCCTCTGGCTAGGGCTGTTTCATGTTTGGATTTTGAGCTCCGGAGCAAAACTTAGATGAGACATGTATTATAAAGTATATCATGTGACCAAAGACTCCCACCCTCCCCAGCATCTGAGTCCCAGACACTGGAGTGACTCCTTGCATGGTGCATTTACCAAGGGTTAGGATGACAGATTGGCTTTATGTGCAAATGCTGCTTTCTTGTCTTTCCAAACACAAACCTTCCTGTTAAGGAGCATATTCAATTCTGCATCACATCTTTTGAATCTAAGCCAGCAAAATAACTCTTGCTTTTTGATCTGTATAGCTATGTGATTAGCTTTACATTTCTGTGCAATATATTATTGACAGTAGGATCTTTGCAATCTGTACCAAAGGGAAAGCTGGAATGAAGAGAAATGTTGGACAATGGTCAACATTAGAGACAATCTAAATGGATGCTAGAAAGGATTGGAGTGTGAGGCAAAGACAGTCTGGGAGTGGAGATCTTCAGAAAATAGCTCCAAATCTGGGAAATTCGGTAGCTTTTAGGAGTGTGGTCTAACTTTGTCTCACTGAATCCATAAAATACTGAAAACTCTAGGTGTACAAACTGCCCACTAGTGATTAGATATATGTTGGACTGTCCATATTCAGGATAAAGGATGGAAGAGAATTGTGATCCTGTCCAACACAGAATCTAGTGTACAGAACCCTTACAGTTCATCTAATACACACCCCTCCCTTTTTCAATGAAGTAAGGGAAAAGGGCGATTGCGAAAGTGCCACAGTAGGACCAGTTTAGAATCTGGGCATGTTAGTGGGTAGTTCATGTGTAAAAAGAAGGATTGTAGTACCAAAGACCTCTGAAGATAAGCAGATGTCACAAAGTCTGTGGTATTAAGATGTGTTCATTACATAGCAGAAAGCATAGTCTTCCCTCTGCCCTGTTCTCTGTCTTTCGTGGGCTGAGCATGAATGGATCCTGTCCAAGCATCCTCTCTGTGTTTACTTCTTTTCTCTACACCATGCCTTCCATAGTCTCTGCTTTATTTCTCTAAAACCCCGTAATGGTCCATTGTTGCTCAGGAGACTATGACAATGGCCAACTTCATGGAGACACGTAAAACTTTCTCATTATTGCATCTGCTATTTGTGAATCTCTATCTCCCATAGAGCTGTTATGTCTCAACACCCCTCAGAGCAAAACTGTCTATGAATTCTCCTTTTTAAGAGAAGAAACTTATCACTTAGTAAAATCCTCTACTTCCTATTTGCCGAATTCTAAGAATGCGTGGATTGGGGCAGAGTATGTATCCAGAAGCAAAGAAATTATAAAAATAATCATAATGGTTTTTTGTTCTTGCTTAACAGTTCTTTCAAACATGAGCTATAGATTAAGGTAATCCAGTAGAAAACCTAGGCTTAGCATCAGGACAGATGCCATAACAAAACTCTCCTCTTTCCACCTTGCCAGGAGATGTTGTAATTTTTAGGAACACAGCAGGCTTGCTACAGACACATCTCATCTGCATCCTGAAGCTCAAAGCTTATTCAGTTCACTTAACCCTGTGTAAAAGTCGTAGACTCTTTTCCTAAATGAAGGAAACAAGACATGGCAATAATTGGATCACCTGTCCTGAGAAACGGGTGGGTCTTTGCACACAGTGAGGATTGGGCATGGTGGAAGGTAGCATTTGAACTTGGCTGGATCCATCCTAAGCACATTAGTGATGGTACTGAAATGAGAGCTGGACTGTGAGCAGAACAAGTCTTAAGTGTTTCCCATGCTCTGTCTCCTCTTCTTCCTGGTGTTTTCTCTTCTCCAGATTGCAATCCTACAAAAGAGCATCGCTGTGGAGACGGGCGCTGCATTGCAGCAGAATGGGTGTGTGATGGAGACCATGACTGCGTGGACAAATCCGATGAGGTCAACTGCTGTGAGTTCCCCCAGGGTGGCTCATTTTGCTTGTTTAGATCATACTGAAATCAAAGTCCATTATGTAAATTGTACCCAGGATTCATGAGCCTTGGTTCTGTCCTAGCCTGTCTTCTGTCTACCAATACAGCATTCAAGAGATGTGAGAACAGTAACAGGATAGCTCTGACTTCAAGCCCCTCTCCTCCAGTGTCCAAGCTGAAATTGGCTGATCTGGCCCAGCACTGTCTGCTTTTTCTCTTGCTGACCATGTATCCTTCATGTATCTGTGACTTTTCTGAGAGCAATTCTCTTCCCAGACACCAGGGAGCCCCTCCCCTTTCTCTGCAAATTATATATGAGCAGCTGAGCCTCCAAGCATGTTCTTGGGGGCTATTGTGGGAGTAAACTGGGGAAGTGCCAGAGAGAAGGGAGCATGTTATAATCCTACATTAACTCAGAAAGTGTGTGATAGTAATTGCCATTTTATAGCAGGCTATGTTTCTAGATGAATAAGAACTTGTTTCACATCAACCCATGACAAGTACAATTGTTAACCACATTTTTTTCCCTCTTGGAAAACATGCTATCTCCTAGAAGACATAAATAAAAAAATAATAGTTAATAGTAACAGCTACATGTTGAAATAGTACAACTGACCTGAAATGATTAAAGTGATGCATTTCACATCTCTAAAGTAAACCCTTCAGCTCACTTAGTAGAAAGAGTTGGTACACTGTTTCAGTGCGGCATCTGTATTGATGACAGGACAGTCTCAGGATGCTCAGGTGTGAGCAATGGAAAGGCATGGGTACTTGTGTTAAATCTACTCACTTCTCCTGGGTACTTTAAGTCATCTCTAGTTCTCTTACAATACACAATACAATGTGAAAGCTCTGTAAACAGTTGTTACACTGAATTACATAAGAGATAATAATAAGGAAAATATTCTATACATGTTTAGCATGAATGTTTGCTCCAGTATTTTTGATTTGTCATTAGCTGAATCTGTAAGTTCAGACCCCGTAGATGTTGTATGTGAAGTTGGATGTTTACTTGCCTTATACTTTGGGGCAAAAATAGAAGTGTAGATAACATAGTTTATGTTTTGACATAAAAGAAAGCTGTATAAAAAGTTTCATAAACATGATACCTGGATTTCTCTTCTCTTTTCCTACTTAATTGGAGATCCTTGCTTTGTAAGCCAATGGGATGGAATGGCTGTATTAGAGCACTGGGGAGAGGAAGGCCATGATGGCCAAATAGAACACATCTGGTGAGAAGCTTTGATACAAGAAGTGGGTATTAACTTTAGATGGCAGTTCAATGAAGACTGAGGTCACATGACACATGGGTGGTCTTAGGCTTTCGAACACAGGAAGTATAGAATTTTGAGAAATCACAAGAATAAGAAAGCTAAAGGTAATCAGACACCCTCCTTTCAAATAACAGTCAAAAATAAGCTAGACAAAAAAAAGTAGTACTATGGGAGTTCTTTCAAACACATTATTTCATTGACTCATTAGGTTGGGAAGCTACTGAATGGAAGGTTTGGGCATAGCGACAGACAAAGTTGTTTTCATATTCTTCCTCTGCCTCCCAGCAGCCACGTAACTTAGAAATGGGTGTTGCGCTCTCTCAACTTCAGTTCCTTCATTTGTACAAGGGCTGTAACGTCTGTTTACAAAGATCTGAGCTTCATACTCTTGACGCATCTACCACAGTTCTTGCCACAAAACACACCCCTGCATTTTTAAATCATTGCCAGTATCATTGAAAAGCACCCAGTTTTTAATAAGCACCCTTTTATAATGAAGAGAAAGTTCTCAAAAGAAAGAACACCCTCCATTCCAAAAATTCCTGCAGTGCTGCACCCGTTTGGGTATGTACAAGGTGTCCCTTGTTAGTGACACCTGATAAATGAGCGTGAAAAGTAAGAGGAATCGTGACTAAAATGACCAGTCTCCTGGTCCTTCCCCAGCTTGTCACAGCCAGGGCCTGGTGGAATGCAGAAGTGGGCAGTGCATCCCGGACACCTTCCAGTGTGATGGAGATGAAGACTGTAAAGACGGAGGTGACGAGGAGAACTGCAGTGACAGTGAGTGTCCCCCAGTGTTCCCAGCCCCCAGAGCATTTTTGTACGGGTGGGTCCTTCTTTGGGAAACAAAACAGAACCTCTGGAGGTTGCTTAAGCAGGATTTCCATATAGATGATTTCAGATTTTCTAGTCGCCTTTTTCTCCATAAACATGTAACGCCTAAGCAGCATAGGTTAGAAATTCCTTCCTAAGGATACGGGCTAGAGATGAAGCCACATACTCAGATTCTATTGAGACTTCTACGGAGCCCTCTCTTTATTAGGCTTAATAACAAGAAAACTCTAGCGTGTAGCATGCGGATAAATGTGATTAGATTTCAAATCGGAAGAATTGGCTCATGAAATTAAATGTAACTGCATCCTAATTTGGCCGTGTTCATAGAAGCAGTTCAATGTTTCATATTTGCCAAGCAGCAGATTTAATATACTTTAAAAAGAACATAATATCTATGCATGGAACTTAAACAGAAAAAGGAAATTAAGCGTGTTGGGTTTTAAATGTGATCATTTCTGTTTGAAAAAGAAAAAGAAAAAAAAAAGGCAAGTTCCACACTGATTATTTTAGCGTGGGCTGACAGAAGCTCTCCAAACTTAATAACCCCCACATCAGTTCATACATTGGTGCTGAGCTTCAAGCTCTCTGCTTCTCCTTGCTGTCTGGGTGGCTACTCTACCTTTTTAGGTCACAGTTTTGCATCAGCTCCGATGAAAAGTGCTGTGCAGGACAAGTGCCTGGGGAAAGCTAAGAACATATTGCCTGTTGTTACCAGGCTAATACAGGGTCATTTTTCTCCTGGGAATTCGGTCTAACAACAACAACAACAAAAAACAACAACTGATAGAGTTTGCAGTCTTATGAAATGAATAGGCTTACAGTCGGTATCCAACCAAGTAGCACAGGCTGCAAAGAATTCAGGGTGCTGTGGTTCTGTGTGTGTTGTGCACGCTTGACAAGCAAAAAGTTCCTTACGATGGAGACATACTAGAGCATCAAGCTGAAGAATGAGAAGTGCTCTCTAGGAAGAGGTGAGCTCAGAAGAGCATGGCAGATCCCCACACAGTGCCACATGAACGACGGTCTTGATATAGGAAGTAGAGGTGTGTTTAGGCTACATGCCCAGCGAAGACCTTGCTGTGAGTTTTTCTACAGGCCTTTTCCTGTCGCTTTTTCTGTTCAGAAAGCCCTTCTCTCCTTCTCAGGACAACTTATCCCATAGGCCTGGAACACTTCCTCGGGTAGCATTGCCCCCCTGACCTAGCCTGCTTCAACTGTTCTTGATAAACACTTCTGGTAGAGCCAGGCTTTTACAGCCTCCTGTGGTGTTTCTCATGATGCCACCTCTGTTAGAGAAGCTGCACAGAGGAGGCCGTGCCCTTTTTTGTCTTTCGGCATTCAGTTCCTGGCTTGTTGCATGGACTTGCCACAAAGCAGGCACTTAATATTTGCTGATCTGTTGAATACGTGACGTCCTAAAACATCATGAAGAGCTTATGCTTACGAAAAATGTTTAGGGTTGCCTTGAGGGATGGAAAAAAATCCAAACAAACCTGATGCCTTTACCTGACAACAGTGACATCTTTTAGACAAGGTGACAATACTTAACATTTCACACTAGCAGGGCTGGAAGGAGGATTCCGGTATAGTACATTGCCTTAGAGATATGGATAAGCGAGATTCTATAGTTGCATATGAAGCTATTTATACTCAAGGGTGCCTTGCAGCATATTCTGAATTCCAAATGACATGTCTGAAAGTAAGTGACCATAACTGTGGGGGAGAGATGGAAAGAGAATGGGTAGTAATTTATTATTTTATCCACTTAATCTATAAATGACCAGGACATCAACGACAAAAGCAGTTTCCTCTCTACATACCTTAAGGAAAAGACCTCAGGGCAAAGGCTTCCACCATTCATTTGGAAAGAAGACACCACGATGATGTTAGGTCGTCAGAGCTTGGCTAATGATACTTTCCAGGGATACTAAAAGTCTGGGTAGCAGCTGGGAAAGACTTGCATTCTGATAAAGGACCCTTGAAATGGGGCATTCGTGTTGATGCCCTGTTGATTACCAGGGCAAATATTTTTCTTAAACTGGAGAGTTGGAGTTTCAGATGTCACTTACGAACCAGAATGTGAATATCTTTGTATAACCCTCTTGGCTTCACATCACCTGCATTTTATTTTGTGAAATATAGGCACCTGTGTAAAAACAGAATATGCTTTTCCCCATTATAAGCAGCCACCAGTTTTTCCCTTTAGTGTGGTTTGCCTCTTTTTTTTTTTTTTTTGCTCATTTGCACAGAATTCTTTTGGAGACTGGACTGTGCTTAGTTGGTGGGCAGATGAATCCAGAACATGGCTGTCCCATATGTGTTCAATATTTGGAGCAAGATTGGAAGGAAGTTAAAGTTGTATCACCCAGCAGACATTCTTAGTCCTTCAGATGGAGGGCTGGAGATTGGCAGGTGATGAAAGCTATTGGGCTTTTCCCCTTCCACAGGTCAGATGCCATGTCCAGAAGGAGATCAGGGGTGCCTCGACAGTTCCTGCCTTGATTCCTGTGCTGGTGCCTCTCTATGCGACTCAGATAGCAGCCCAAGCAACTGTAGTAAGTGTAACAGCTGACGTGAGCAATCTCTAACAGACAGAACATCCAGCCTTTTACTAACGCATTGCCATAAATTCCTGAAGTTTGGAATCTCTCCAGAAAAAGTATATGTATTTGCTTTTTCTTTGGTCCAAAGGTTGCATGTGGTAGCAGAAAAGAACCAAAATGGTCTTCATTAGCTAAATAAGAAACAAATGTGTGGTTGTGGATGGGCCATCAATCCACATTGCTTAGTGTCATTACCACTGATTTCTACTCAACATCAGCTCCTATAAATTATGTTCATGGCTCCATCTGCAGGCAGATGTTATCTTTCTTCTTTTTTTAAAGCACAGCTCCAAACTGGAGACCTCATCCAAGAAGCAGATAGGAGATTCACCCCCAACAGTCACAGAAAATTTGGTCAGTCCATTGTTTCAATAGAAGCATTCTTGCCGTTCCAGACATGTCCAACTAGAACGGTCTGGGAATCGTTGTGTTAAACATGTTCCATTGACAATGAGGTGGCTCCAGTGGAGAGAGCAGGTCGCTGTCTCTAAATTCGTTTTCAGTAGAGATTAGCTGAGGGAAGACTATCAAATCAACTCCTGTAGGCCCTGCATGCACATGGTGCATGGGACACCCTGTGGTCTCCCCGCTCACATTTACCAAGTTATTCTTTTCATATTCTTTCAACTTTCCCTTTCCCTAGTTTCTCCATGTACATCTCCATTAACTCCTTTCCATATACAGCAAACACCGGGAGCTTGTATCTTCTGAGTGTTAGACACTGGGTTAGGCATTGGTCCTTCCATTGTTGAAAGCGCTATCTGCACCTGACCTCCAGCTAGCTCTCAAAGAGCCTCTGGGTGGATTATGTGTGTTTGGTTCTCTGCGCGGGTGGATAGATAGCATGTCCTCTTGTAAATCTGTTCACGTACATGGAAATGTGATTACTTAATGGTGCTTAACATCAGCAGCATCAATGGTGTTTAGCTTCTTAACTCCTCACCCTCATGGTGTTTGTTTCTTCCTGTTGGAGCTTGCAAAGAGAGAACAGGAAATAACAGATGTGTCAGAAGTTATTCCAGGCAAAGCTGCCCAGCTCTTCTTTCTCCCACCCCCTCTTTTGTGACAGGGTCTCACTACATATCCACAGCTAGCCTGGAATTCTCTATGTAAACCTTGCTGGCCTTGAACTCATGGAGATCTGCTGGCCTTTGTCTCCTGAGTCTTAGGACTAAAGGCATGTACCACCCACATTTCCGTCTCTTCTTCAGTGCAAAATTAAATTTTAGAATGTGAAGGGAAATGAATAAATAGACACAGCGATGGCTGAATTTATTACAATCTCTATTTCGTTACTCAGCACAGTGAACAGCAGGATGTTTGCTTTGATGCCCTTGACATTGTAAGTGAAGAAAGCTGATAGTCATCTTGCAGAGCCAATACTTCACCAAACCTTCTTGCATATCAGTCTTGGAAGGCACCAGTTCTTGCCATCTCACTAAAATTGCACAGCTCTTCAGTGGTCTCTGAAGATGCGTTGGGTAGGACTTGGGTCTCCGGATATTGTCGATGTTCTTGTGGAGCCCTGTGCGAAGCCACAGTTGACAACGACTGCTCTCGTGGCCTGTTTGTGAGTTGGTTACATGACTTTGTGCCTCCTTGGACACTGAATGTGGGAAGTTTGCATGTTACTCTGCAATACATTTTTCACTCGAGCGGCGGTTCTCAACCTTCCTAATCCTGTGACCCTTTTCAGTTCTTCATGTTGTGGTGACCCCCAGCCAGAAAATTATTTTTGTTGCTTAGCTGATAACTGCAGTTTTGCTACTGTTATGGACTGTAATATAAGTATCTGTGTTTTCGAATGGTCTTAGGTGACCCCTGTGAAAGCGTCATTTGACCCCCAGAGGGGTTGCAAGCCACTAGTTGAGAACCACTATTATAGAGAAGGCTGGTGGCTTACTTTCCATTACCACAAACGCCGACCCTTACAAACAAAAACTTCAAGTTTACATCTCAGTGAATGAGACAATGCATTGAAAGATTTAAAAGCATCATAAGAATAGCTTTGAATAGCCTGGACTATTCTGTTCAGTGCCCACCTGGCATCCTGACATCTCCATGCCTTGCAGGGAGCAAATTGCAGACATAGCCTCACATTAGAGCCAAGAGTAGAAATGAAGTTCTTATGGCACAGAGGAACCAATACATCACTTTTTTTCCCTCATAGAATATAACCCAGGCAACTGGGGGAACCAGACGGAGAGAGTAATTCCCATGGTTGTCTCTTCCTCTTTGTACTCATGTCCATCAAGACCCAATGAAGCATGATTTAACTGTCATGCCCCTGTGCATTTTCTTGTGCTCCTGGTGTTCTGTCTGTGTTTATTTCAATATGGCAAGACAGCTCATCTCTTAATCCACTTCCTAAGGCTCTTATAGAACATTGAGGAAGAGGAAAGGCTGAATAACTTTGCCCCAGATAATTTCCTCTCATCTACAGTTTATGGTCTTCTCTTTGCAAACTCCAATTGGAAGAAACAAATAGCATGGGGCTGTAATCAAGAAGCAAAACATCAAAACGGTTAAAGACTTCATTTCTTGGTAGCAAATAGTAGATAAGAAGAATGATGTCTTTCTACAAGTCTTCCCACCTGCCAGGTGAGAAGGGGACGATTAATTGACATCTTATTCCTGGGTGACACAATTAATGAATGAATAGAGGCACGGAACATCTACAGCTGTTGACATGGCACTAAGGAGGAATCCAACATCGTGGGGCTGCTGAGGAGAAAACACAGCATCTGTTTATAGTTCTGACAAACTCACAAAGCCTAGGCCACTCTTCCGGTTCTGCTGCCAAAGTCCAGGAAGCAGGGCAGGCAGGCCTCTTCTTTAGTCGTGGTAGGAGTGTCCCGCCCGCACACTGCGTGTACTCTGCAGGGCAAATCTCTGGGATTTTCAACAGTGAACTGTGAAGAAAAACAAATGATGGAAAGGGAAATCAAAGAATTTAAGATAATTACAAGACAAGGTTTAAAGCACAACACAACAGGCATGCTTGAACTAGAATGTGAAAGTAAACAAATAAACAAAACAAAACAAACAAAAAAACCACACACAAAAAACCAGACAGTGACAACTCTAATATTTGTTTTTCCTCTAGAGAAAAAGGAGAAGGTTGAACTAGGATAGGACATACGGGAATGAGGGTGAATTTTTGCCAAATTTCCCTTACCTGTTCTCAATGGTAGTTATAACAGCATGCACTTTATAAAAGCTCATAGACTGTTATAAATGACAGTGATAAATAGAGGTTTAGAGTTTGCAGCAATGAATGTCTGGTCAGTGTGACTGGATGTTGAACTTTTCATCTTTTCCTATAAGTGGTTATCACTTAGCACCCAGTCTCCAGTGACTTCACAGCTCTGCGTCATGTGTAGTTCACAATCCCATCTTTATGACAATCCCATCTTTATGTGGAATTTAACAGCTCGTGTTTCAGACTTTGAAACTGAGATGCCATTGTCAGAATACCAGGCTTTTAAAAACGTATATTTATTAAACCTTATCTGCAGGACCCGGTGAGTGCCTGTACAGAATACTTGAAAGCTGGACCAGCTAGTCTACACTAAGCATCATCGCATTTGTGACTTGATCGCCCTCTAGTGACTATTTCATATTAAGTTAGATGTATCAGCCTAAGCTGTAAAAGCTTATTGGTCAAAGCCACCGAATTTGGATTTGATGAGTATCTAGGAGTTTAACTTGTTCAGCAATCTGTAAAGAAGGACTTTTAAGGAAACAAGGCATGAGAACCAATCCTTAACTCACTCAGTAAAGATCTTCAGCGTAATGCATGCGCATCACGTAATCTTTCCATCACCCTTAGTTGTAAAACTGAAAGTTACGTTTTGACAAATCAAAAGCGACACGTTCTCCATATGTCAAAGCAGAGAGAAATTATCCATGTGATATTATCCAATCACCGCCTAGTTGAAGCACACTGGTAAAACGTTATACCTTAGTGGGGTAGTAAAGGAAGAGAGAGAAAGAAAAGACGTATGAGTAAGAAGGATTGTCTCGGACATCTGTGTGAACAATGCCATTTTGTAAAATTAAAAGTATATTAAGGGAAGAAGGAAAAGAGGCCCACATCTCTGGAACTAAAGATGTTTGTGATAAGGGAAGACGCCTATAACAAAAGCAACAGGAAGACTAATGGAAACAGTGTGATTCTTCATTGGCAAAGGCAAACACAACTCTGGCTTTGTAAACGCCCATCTGTGTGAATGTGATCAGGGAAAGGCATGGGAGGGTCTCTAAAGTCTTCTGAAGACTCTGGGAGAAGCAGAGAGAAAGAGGAACTGGAGATAATGAGCCGCTTACGCGTTTCTGTGTTGTTGCTAAAAAAGAAAATCTTCTAAGAAACCGAGCACAAAGTTTGAAAGTTCCTGTTTGTTTTACTCTGAGCATTTGTGATAAATTACTGTAGATTAAGTAGCTTCAACAGCAGGCATTTACATCTCACAGTCCTGAGGTCTGGAAGCTTGAGGCCAGGATGCCAGCATAGTTCAGAATTGAACCCTTCTGAACTGCAGAGGGCCAACCTCCCTTTGTATTCTACATGCTAGGATGAGAGAGGAAGGTTTATTTGGGGTCTCATGTGTAGAGACCCCTGATCAAATTCCCAAAGACTGTTCTCATGACCTAGTCACTATGAAAGGGTCCTGTCCCCCGATACAATCACACTGAGGGTGAGGATTAAAGCTTATGACTTTGAGAGAATATAAAGGGTTCTTAGCACCTTTTATTTTTTTAAATAAATACGGGAAACAATGAGGACCAAACCCTGACTTTCTTCTGCCTTCTTGTCTTTCCAGGTTGTATTTGTCCCCAATACTATGCCAGTTCTCTGGTGTCCTGGCTCCTCCAGGAAACAGGAGTCGTAGCATATCTTGTCTATCACATCTTTAGTCTGCTTAGCTCCTCACGGCTATCGTATCCACATAGCTCCCATAGTCTCTGAATTAATAGGTGGTATTGAGGCTTCTTTCACCCCTGTCCTCATTGCTTATTTATTTGTGTTACAGCACTTCTCAGATAAACAGTGCGATGTGAATAACTGCTCATAATAAGGCACGGGATTAGTGTGCCTAGGTCAATTTTATAACACATGTCTAATTAACTCTATTACCCCAGGGTCAATGGTATATCTACTGGGGTCTCCAAGGAGACAGAAAGCCTCTACTGCCTTCTCTCAAACCTGCCCAAACTCACCTGTCCTCAGAGGCTTGGATCGCTCTTGGTATCTTGTGCTGTCCCTTTGAGCTTGTAACACTATGTTTGTAAATTCAGGCTTCCATCACAGAGCACCTTATGCTGCAAGGCACCAACAACAAACATGTGTGCCTCGCAGTTCAAGAAGCTGGAAGTCCACAAAGTCCTGGCATATTTGATCTCAAGGGAGGGCTTGCTTATTTCATCGTTTGCCGAGAGCTGCAGTCTTTCTGGGTCTTTAAATGGTGGTAGAAGCAAGACGACTAGCTTTAAGGATGCTAATTCCACAGTGAGTTTTCCTCCTGTCGTTTAAACTGCAACTAAGTCTAGCTACCTTCTAAAGCCTCACCTCCAAGTGCAACACCATTAGGGGTTAGAGTTCCTGCCTGTGAATTTAGGGCTGAGGGTGACATAATCCATGCAAACTTTATCCTAGTCTGGTTACATGTTCTGCAGTCAGTGCACGTGTCTTCTCTTCTGTTAAGACTGTGGATTTCCAAAATGGCAAGGACACTGCCTTTTCTTCTTCTGTGCTTACAACAGTCCCTGACACATTTCCCTTCTTTTTCTTCCTCCATTCTTTGAGGTCAAGAGATAAAGGTCGTTTCTTTGAAATCTCAGAATGATGTGGAGGAGGCAAGAGTAGGTCAAGGAGGACCACAACAGGGTGTAGTGGACATGAGCCCAAAATGCCTAGAAGGCAAGCAGCCTCACAACGTCAGGAAGAAAAGGATGAGCCCTCGGTCAGGAAGACCCCTGGAAGTGGTATTACGCTTGCTGAGATCAGTATGCTGAAGAAGAGACGGCTTACTGAGGAAACTGGAGAAGGGCTATGCCCAGTGCCAAGTTCTTGAAATACATAGCAACTGGAAGCATGTCCTGTTTGGGTGAATGATATCAGGAAAAGAAGCGGGAAGAGGGGAGCAAACAGGTTGCATGAAGACATAGCCTTCTGGAAATATCGGTGGTGCAGAACCGACCACAGCAAAGATCCGTTGTTGCTATGGCCATAGGAGGGGAAGCTGGGCTGTTGTTGAAGAATAAAGTAGCCTTAGACACCATATTAACATGTTTGCATTTTATCCTCTCATTAGCTAGAATCACCCAACAGATAACAGTCTGCTCTTAAGCTAACATATTGTCTCCTTATCTTTAAATTCATTGGTCAATAAGAAAACGTACACACAGAAATTGTCTAATTGCCCGTTTAATAAACCTCAGTGACTTTCTTTTAAATGTTTGTGCAGATAATGGGCCTATGTTATTTTAGAGGCAATGAATAAATCAGAAGAATAAAAGGGAACCGAACACAGGAATGATGAAAGAGTCACTTTCAGATAAAGATGAGTCAGCTTTAAGTTGAATGAGAAAGGGCTTTCTAAGATGCATGTGCTGGCAGGGTCATGCACGGAAATGAATACAGGTTTCTCATGGCTCTTCTGGAGAAGGGACCCTGGTTTTGACGTCCATAAACAAACGTCATGTATTACTTGCAGCCTAGTTTTTGCCACTCAGTCTCTGGGCTTTTCTCTCACAACCCCTTTTTGTTTTAATTCCAACTTCAGGTATTTAGGTATGGAAAATAGGAATACAAACCGAACATTTACCAGTAACAACTCATAAAGAACTTTCTTTTAAAATAAATCTTTGGTATACTATAGTTTTACCATTTTTTAGAGATAAAAAACAAATTTGCTTACTAATGAGATAAATGGAGTTTTTTGCATAAAAATTAAATATTTGTTGAATATTTGAAATGAAACTGGGTACTGTGCCTCACACCTGCAATTCCAGAACTTGGAAAGGCTGAGGCACAACAATGCCCTCGGCTTTGTGGCCAACCTAAGCTAAAATAATGAGTTTCTGGGCAACCTCAGCTAGAGCATAAACCAAAACACACAGCAGCAAACCAACCAACCAAAAACCAATTGATACTAAAAGATGTAGGGCACCATTAATCTTTTTCAAAGTTGATCCGCGCTTAATTTTATAATTCTCTACACATTGAGAATGCTGCCTTCATTTACATAAATACATAGTACAAACCGGAAGAAGTTTCAGGAACTGTGGAATGCTGTCCTGGTCTCAAGACAGAATTCTCTGAACAAGTTTTCATTAAAATTCAAGTCAGCTATTCAATTGGCATTTAAAAAAATAATCATTCTAATACGTACAATCTCAGTACACACCAATTTCATACATGCTGAAGAAAGATGGAAAATAATATTGTCTTTACTTCCTGTACTTAAGCCACTTTGTTCTTATGAGAGCTGAAAACTTAGTGTATAGAGTAGTATGTAATTCACAACAGAGGGTAATCTGGGCCTGGAGCCAAGGCGTGCCATGTCTCACGCAGTGTTTGCTGCTGTCACACAGGATGTAATGGGATGTGTACTGCAGAATTCAGTGTCATGTGTTCAGAACCAAGGCTGCAGTGAAGTCACATGATGCAACACTTGCAAGTGTCATTAACACCTCAGACTCATTATTTTTGTCATTTCAAATTAAGCTTTGGCCATTGTATGTTCAGAAACCATTGAGTATTGCCAATTACTTTGGCAATGGTTGTATAACCAGGATGCAGAGTTGTAGAAGTTGTGATCTGAATCAAGGAAAGTAGATTCTGGGTGTGGGAAGCTTAAAGAGGTTGTTTCTAATATTCAGATTTTGTATGTGATTTTTTTTTTCCTGTTAGGTGAATGTGAGCCAATCACTCTGGAACTCTGCATGAATTTGCCCTACAACTATACACGTTATCCAAATTACCTTGGCCACGGGACTCAAAAGGAAGCGTCAATCAGCTGGGAGTCATCTCTTTTCCCTGCACTTGTACAAACCAACTGTTACAAATACCTCATGTTTTTTGCTTGCACTATTTTGGTTCCAAAGTGTGATGTGAATACAGGCCAGCGTATCCCCCCTTGCAGGTAAGTTGATTTGTAAATCTGTGCTATCCTCATGCTATCTCAGAGAGAATCAAGGCAGAAAATTGAGTTTACACAAATAAATATTGCTAAGGACTCTGAAAGTTAGCAGTTTCAAAAGACAGAGAAGTAGGAATAAAATGAGTATTTGAGTAACAATCGTCACACAAGGACCAAATATGGATGGTGTGATCTTCCTTCCATGACAGGTCTGTGTTTATCTGTCATTTTGTTGGATCACAAAGAATCCTTTTGAATGTAAGTTAGGGTTATGGTGCTGTTCAGTGGCAGTACATCCTTTAGGATGTGTGAGGTCCTGGGTTGGATCACTAGCACCCCAAAGCAAAGCAGAAGAGGAGTGAGCTGAGGAAGGGCTTGTGCCTGCCACTGTGACTGGAAACACAGGTGTGTTTGCTTTTGGAAATTATTTAAATGTGTTCTCCATCAGTGTTACTTAGATGTTCTTACATATTAGTAGGGCTACACAGGGAGACAGGAGAGCTGTCCACAGGTGTGACAGCAATACACATCATAGACATTTTTTTCTGCCTGTCTGAGTGAAAGAAAAACAACATCTCAAGAGCAGAGCTTGAACCTTGGGTCTGAACAATAATATCCTGGAGGCCAGGACTATGGCTGTAGAGGTCACTGTCAGTTTCAAGTCCTCTCTAACTGCTTTGTGCCCTTAAGACAAATTACTCAGATGTAAGTATTTTGTTTTTTGAGTTTTGTCATAGTGAGCGTTCAAGAAAGGCTTGTGAAGTTAAATAAGTGCCAAAGCCCCTATATTGACTGGTGTAGTTATAAAGATAGCACATGGGCTCAGTTGCTTGGTGGCAACTGTGTCTCCCTTTTTGACCACATGTGAGAGGTTGTAGTCTGAGAATGTGCATAACTGAGATGACTATCCAAGAAGTCATTGCTGCTACCTTCTGCAATGCTGTCTTGCAATCAAGGGTGGCTATGCAGGTGTGCTTGCCTGACTGTGAATGGGAACTATAGAAAACACATGTTGGATCAGACGTTGCACACAGCTTTAAGAAATATAAAGAATGCCAATATAGTGGACAGATGGGAAAACAATAAATTTAAGGCTGTATATCAAGTGGATGATGAAGTAGGGGTATCTCTGGAGTCAGGGCAGAAAACAATAAGATTGCAGGATGACTCAGGCAGCTAAACAAATCATACAAGGAAAGTAAGATTTAGTGTTTTTTTTGGGCAAAAGCAATACTGAGAATTTTATTACATGCCCTTCAAAGTACTGTCAGAGTGTCTACTGATTTCCTATTAAAGCTTTTGTAAATCTTAGTCTACTTTTGCTAAGCAAGGTCAATGATGGTAGTGAAATTGCTACTTCGAATAGGCCTTCCCCAACTGTGTTTGATTTTCTTTTTGTATCTACATGAAATTCCCCTAATGCATCAATTTACTGTTCTTATAAATATATATCCCACACTGAATTTCATGGTTTAAGTTTTATAATTTAAAATGACTGGGTTGTGAATAGTTCTGAGATGCTATTCAGTGAACATGTTGATAAACTTCTTTTGGTGACTTTAATTCTGTTTCTTAGCTTAGTTGGGCAACTTCAGTGCCAGCAATGGAAACATTTTGATATTTACGCATAAAACTATTTAATTATAACCAACTAATGTGCTCCTAAGCTTATGAACTGATGCATAGCTGTTTCTGCTGAATCAGTTTAGTAACCTTAACATTTAATTTTTAAGTTGCACACCCAAAGATAAACAATCTTACCGAGCTCCCCCCCCCCAAGTGTGGTAAAAGTTTGAGGGTTAGTATGTCTTGTGTCTGAAATCCCCTTTGACCAAAGTTGCACCATCATGGCAGCTGCCTACCACTGAGGGCCACACAGATTTTGGCAAGAACATCTTTGATCTTTTGGTGGTGCTGTTAGTACGATTTCTATTTTCTAGTAAAAGTCAGAAGTGGCATAGTCAATGTAACCTTAACATGACAGCTACAGCTGAGCGTGCACATTTTGTTTTTTGCTTGCACATTTGTTGTACACCTGCAGCCAAGCTCTAATCTATCCATGCCTGAATAATATTGAACCTACTGTGTCTTTCAAACTGAATAGGAGAATGGCCCGTATTCATCTTTGTTGAAAATTTCAAATCAAAACTAGAGATTGACTTTTATCTTTAAAACAAACAAGTGAGCAGTATTGATGGAAGCTGGAGAAGGGGAAACAGAGGCAGAGCCCCCAGAGAAGCCAGTAAAGCACACGCCCTCCCTCTCCCACTGCTCATTAGAGGATCACATCGCTGAAGTCTCTTGTATAGGCCTGTGGTCCATGGTGATAGACTATAGGAAGTGATGCTGGGCGTTCCTCTGCTTGGAACAAAGGCTTGAGAATGCTCACCCAAAAGACAGAAAAGTAGAAAGCCAAAGGGAAGGGGATTTTTCTCTTTTCTTTTTTTGGGTCTGCTGTGAACTCTGTCTTGGTGAAAGCAGCTGGGTCCCTTTGTAGCAATCTTGCTTGTTTGACTTTCCCAAGCGCCAATTATGTATATGTGCCAATATGTTCCCACACACCTCCCTACACAGACAGTCCTTCGGAGAATTAAAACTGAAATGCGCTCCGAGCACACATTTCCTCTGGAGCTGTGCAGCTTCTGACATGTTGCCTTTCTGCTTGTAGACTCCTGTGTGACCACTCCAAAGAGCGCTGTGAGTCTGTCCTAGGGATCGTAGGCCTCCAGTGGCCTGAAGACACAGACTGCAGTCAATTTCCAGAGGAAAATTCGGATAATCAGACTTGCCTCCTGCCCAATGAAGATGTGGAAGGTTAATGTTCCAGTGTATTTCCAGTAGGGGCATCTAACATGGATGAACATGCCAACCACCTTTTGTAGTCCCTGAGTTAGGAAGGGCTGTTGTTGGTTTTCTATTTAGTCATCAATTAGGCTGCGTAGGTGAGTGATGCTGAACACTAGTGGGTTGCCCTAGAAGGCATTGGCACCTCTTATCATTCCTATCACATGTAAAATAATTTTAAGCAACAAAAATGAACTCAAAGTAAGCTTACCCATCCAGGTATTTCCCACTTTATGCATACTTCCCTTACAGAACTGGTTATTTGTGTATGCCATTTGTTTTAGGAGCTGTGAAGCTAATAGAAAAAGCCAGCCCTTAGTTCTTCCAAGTAAGAAGGCACTGTAGGATTATTAACAGAAAAGTGGACTTGGGGACTGGCCCATCAAATGAAAGATTAGAATGTCTGGGAAGTTAGAATCATAGATTACAAACAAGGCCCAGGCTGTTGTTAAGTGTCTATTTAAAAAGGTACTTAGTTATTGCAACACCCATGTGCTAAGTGCTGATCTGAGCAGATGGTAGCAAGGAGAAGGTTGGAGATTATCAGAAGGAAGAAAGCCAAGTGAAGCTCAGGCTCCTCAGCTGTGTGGAGACGTGTTCTATCTTTAGTACTTGTCCACTCACAACACCCCACATGGAGACACAGATGTTAGCTGGCATCTTCGGGATTCTGTCCACTCAGAGCAGCACTGCTTTTTGACAGAATGTTCACCGAGTCACTTCAAGTGTCGATCGGGGCGATGCGTGCTGGGCTCCAGAAGATGTGATGGCCAGGCTGACTGTGATGACGACAGTGACGAAGAGAACTGTGGTATGTGTGTGAGATGGCATGGTCTTTCATGTAGGTCAGTAACTGTCAAGGATAAGGCAGTGTGTGGAATCTACAGACTGTGTGCTTGTCTAGGGAGCAGCATCTTCTCTGACGTGAACACACTTCCTTCTGAAGTCAGCAGACCACAAGGCATGAATTGATGTGATTTTTGTATTAAATTACGTTGTAATTTACAATAAAATTACATTTCAATTTATAGCCTTAAATATCTAAATAGTAAAAGGAAAAAGAAACAGTTCGCAAAGGTGAGGAACCATTTTTGTTATTAAGTTGCAAAGCCATGGTTAATCTGGTTTATGTCTCGGCATACCTTCCAAAGCCACTAATCAGGCAACTACATCCATAGGACAGTTCAGGCAACAGAGCTCACACTTAATTGAGATTCATTTTCATGACCCTCTCCCCTTGCCTCTGTTGAAAAGGATAAAACTCTCCTTGGCACTTGTGTCGTTGGGCCCCACAATCATCATCTGGGAGGCTGGAGATGCCAATGGCAATTTGGCAGAGCCAGGGAACAGAAAACAGACAGTGCTTTTCAACAAACAGTGCCTGGTGTAGAGCAGGATGGTTGAGGTGAGATCTAAAATCTAGCTCGCTGATGATTATTTAGCTTGTCATAATCCAAAATAAAACTGATGCCTTATTCACTGGAAGCACATGAGGCAATATATATTTTGAGATCATTTCATTTTGTTGGCCTTTGAAGTATGAAATATTGCCTCCCCCTCAAAATGAAATTTTGTAGTAATTTTGGTCAAGGTAAAACGCCATAAGCAATCAGCTGAACCACTATCAGCTACTATAAATATGGACACACACATTTTCAGGAAGATTGTGGCTGTCAGGATAAAGGCACAGAGGCCAGTGTGATTTTGCTATGTAGCAATATTTAAAAATTTAAGAACTTACTATAGTTTGCCTGTTTGTGAGCTTTTTGTAAAAAAAAAAAATTCACTTACTGTCATTTCAGTGGTGTGTCCACAATGTATTAGATTGTTTACTTAAGACCTTTGCTGTGGCATAATATTCTAAGGCAGGATGTAGGACAGATTATTTTAGATTATTCAAAGTGGCTATATGACTGTACTAAGGTGACTAACTCTAAATTTTCAGTGGGAGATTAAGTGTTTGGCAAATACTTAATTCAAGTATGCTGCTAGCGGTACACACCTGAACTCCAAGCACTTGGGAGGTTGAGAATCCAAGGTCATCTTCAAAAATATAATTGAAGCTAAACTTGGCTGCTACATGAGGTCTTAAGTGAAGGAAACAAAAACAAAGCAATTAAAATATATCTTGCCGAGAATAAACGATCTTCATTCTAAAATACGTTATGAAAAACATAAATTCACAGTATTTAAACGACCCTAGAATATCACATATCTCATTAAATAATGAGTTTTCATGAAAACTTTAATCTTAGAACTACCACAACAATAAATTAAACTAACCTTTATTTCATTTTCAAAATATCATCTCTACCACTGGTAGCTCTGATGTAAAAAGTTAAAAATTGCTGTTTGGAGCTAAATTGGTTGTTTTAATTGCAATAATTTACATGAGAAAATTTACACTGACTTTCCCACAGTGACTCATAAAGGACAAGTTTCCCTTTGGCATGCATGCATCCAGTCAGATGGGTTATCCAGTGTTTTGGGAAGATACATTACTGATGGTTAGATAAAATGTCAATTGACAGGCCCCATAGACCTCTGGAAACATCATCCAGTTCATTCTCTGCTGTTATTTATTGTCTGTTTTCACGTGCCCACGTGCCGATGGGGAAGTGGAAACAAGGAAGTTGTGCTGCATTCCACATTTCTCATCACTCTGATTTATTCCATGTCTCTTGTATCAAAGGCACTCAGTGCTTGGGATGGCCTGTTGTGGATCTACTGCTCATGTAGAAGGCTTAACCACACTATTGGGGATTCCTTTCCAAATAGCACTTACTTCAGTTAGGACATTAAACTGATTGCATATTTCTTTAGCAGCTTTGTATCTGAAAAAGCACATAAATTATAGATGCACTTTCAGAATAAATGTATAAGAACTTGGTGATGAGAAGTTTGTTCATAGTAGGCTCCTGTTCTCATGGTAAATTTTTCCCTGTTGCACCTGCTAATGTAAACAAGGGTTGTAAGGTTTGCTAATATTCAGAGTGTTTTCCACCAACGCTTGTAAGAATTATGCAGGCCTGAAGCCATCACTGAAGAACAGATTCAAGGGAGGGAAGCCTTGGAGACACAGGGATTAGCAGAATCAGCACTTCATCATACAGGTTGACAGCTTGCCAGTGATAAAATATATGACATATCCATATATAATTAAACTAGCAGCTGATAAAAGCAACTTAATTTCAGCATAACACGTTTGTGAATTAAACAGTGGAGAACAGCCAGCCCTGAACAGGGAAGAAAACATGAAAGACATAAAGAAAACAACAATGAGATTCTGCATTTCCTTTCTGCTGCTAGACTTTAACATTGGCTGTGGAAAGCTGAGGTTTGTTTTCATTAGGGTTTATGACCACAGTCTGGGCCATCCATTATGCGCAAAGAGGGTCTTCTCAGTGGGACCATTAAATGAGAATATGGTTTAAGCAAATTCTTTATATCTAACATAAAAACATAATTCTTACTTTCCTGAATATAGCATCATAACCACTAACGGGTTACCTTTCTAAGTATTAAATAATGATACCCCCTGAGCAGAGAAAGATTGATGGCAGTATAAATTGTTGAGTGGCTTCCTTTTGTCTTCAAACTAACAAAAAAGAACCCCACTTTTATTAATTACCTTTGGTCTTTTACTAAACTCAGATAAAACAAAAACTTTAGATGTAACCAGAACCGTTTCCCAGAGTCCAATCCTTTGGGGATTCTCAGAGGATCATTACTGTGATGCTTTGAAGTTTATGAAAAGTTTTGTATATTTTTGTACTCTTTCAAGACCACTGAGATGATTTATCACACAAAAGCCTTCACTTGTGGATGAGACGGCTCTGTTCTGTGGCTGTCAGAAGAATGAGCCGTTCTGTCCATACATGGAGCATATCCATAACTGTGCTTTTAAGATGAATCTGTGGATTTGATTTCTGCTCTCTGAACAGGCCTAATTCCTGTGTTCTTTCCTGTTGGTGTTTTGCTTCATGGTTCCTGTGTCACTGTCTTATGTTGTGTATCGGATATGCTTCTCGGATTGGTAGAGTGCTCTGTGGAGACTTGGACTTGGCATCCAGACTCAACATTTAGAGTACTTGTCAACTTTAGTTTGCCATTTTCCTTCTCTAGAGCTTGCTTGCAAGTTGAGATGTAACCTCCTTTATCTTTTTGAACTTAAAGACTCTGATCCTCAGAAGACAGAGGCCAGGAACCCACTTGGGTGGTAATAGAATATAAGAGGTAATTCCCTTCTAAATTAACTCTCTGCATCTTGCTTGGGGAAGAAGTCATGCTTGGCTTTGTCTTGTTTCAGACAGCGAATTTTGGCACTGTGGAGTGGACTGCCATAGCATGTCCAACACAGAGCTGGACCAGGTTCCTAGTTTCATCACAAGTGTATGAGGAAAGGATCTTGTCCTAAAGGCAGTGGTTATTTGGGATGAATGATTCTGTTTCCAGAATCTCAGTCATTGACAGGGATCCTTAGACTATGGTTAAAGCCTTACTATTCCCTCCTCCTGCCTCTTCCTGGGGCATTAAGCCACTATGCTTTAAAGAGGATGTGAAGTGTGTCCTCCTAGGAAAGAGCAGAATTGGTAAACCGGCCAAGACTAAAGATGTAGGTCATAGCTGTGGGACCTGTGATGTTGCTCACAATGGTCAATGCCTAGAGCCCAGAAGGGATGGCGGCCATCTACTCTGACTGCTAGGGTGAGCACTAGGGAGGAGTCAGGATTACACACACTCTTGCAGAACCTCCATGCTCGCTACACAGAGTACAAGCTGTTCCAGCTCATGTGATTCACTGTAATATTACATTCACAGTCCTTTCCTGGGGCAGATTTTGACCCATGGTCTCTAGATCGAAACTGTCTTACCTTTTTAGCAGCTCAAAAACCCGGAATCACATTTTCTCTTTTCCCCTTGCTAACAGCTCTGGTCTGAAGGGTGAGGTAGGTTTTATTTCTTGCATTTAAGATGCGTGGACCTCATATTTGTATAACTAAGATCTTTATGCAGTAAGAATATCAGTTTTAGGATTATGCTTTGGATTTGAAGTGTCATAGAAGTATCTGAGTTAGGGTTGTGATATGGATACTGATCCTTGGCAAGTATAACAGCTCATTGAGAGATCATTGGATCCTGATGTGCCTAACCCAATCTATACATTAACCCGTGTATCCATTCATAATTCAGTGACATTAATGGCAGACACTTTGGAAGATGGGTCTCATTGGAGGAAATGAGTCATTGGAAGTCTATTTGGGGTAGCTATGTTCTGCTATTGTGTCATGTTTCTGTGCCTACTTTGTGCTTCTTGGATACCATAAGGTGATCTCAACCAGCTGAATTCACACACACACACACACACACACACACACACACACACACACACACACACACAGTGAGGGCTGGGGAGAGAGAATGATTCATTGTCTTTGCTATAACAATTTTCTTTTGGTAGAGAAACCAGGTGTTGAGTCCAGATAGAGCCTGGCTCTAGCATGGAAGTGTCTTTCATAAAGTGTCAGCAAAAACGAGAGGAGTAGTGAGCAGTGAATTCACTAATCGTAGTGAACAGAGTGCTAAGCCAGTCTAAAGTAACTAGCCATACCAGTTTGCCTGGGAACAAAGAACATTTGGTACTCAAACTAGGAAGGTTCTGGGCAAATCAGGACTTGGTAACTTGCCTCCTTTGGTGTACCTTGCTGTTTTTCCTGTGTTGGATAGTTGTTGTCAGAACAACCTCTCTATCACAACTTAAAGGTGCATGAAATATCCTGTCTTATCCATATCTGCTTTTAAGGAGTCTTGCACTTTGCTTTTAGAACATACATTAAACATATACTTACATCAAAAGTGTCACTGTATAGACAAAGTGGTTTCTTCACCAATAAAACTATCTATGACGTGACCAATGTCGTGACCTCCTTTCATTTATTTCCTCTATTCTGACTACCTTTGTCCCCAAGAGTTGATTAACTGCACAAGTGTGCAAAAGGAAACAAAACGCTCGCAGGATACACATCTAAGGTTGCAGAATGCAGATAAACAGCAGATAACGGATGCCATTGCCTCTTGTTGCTAGTACTGTTCATGAGCACACACTACAGAAGGCCTTATGACCAGCGACCTGCTCCTGGTTTGTTTTATCTTAGTCCTTTCCATGTATACAGATTCTCCATGCATTTCAAAGGTCTCTTTGCATCAGGCTTCAGGCTTCTTTCTCTCATCCCCAAGTATAGTAGTTTCTCAGCAACAACAACAAAAGGCATACCTATTGTGTTTTCTCTGCCCTCTGGTTGAATGAGAAGTTTAGGCTGTTGGCAGTTTTCAGGGTCCTTTTTGCATCCTTAGAGGACAATACCATAATGTTGTATTTAGGGTTGACATTCATCCTCTGCCAGCTGAAAACTCCAAACACCACGACCATGAGTTCATTGAATCAACATCTGGACCTAAGGCCACTCCAGGTTAGCAGATCGTCAAGGATTCTCACCATTTATCTCTCACAAATTTGGTTGATAAAACACTCTAAACTTAGTTTAAGCTCAGCAAAATTTCTATTCTGGTGAAATATTTTGCTCCCTATTTTGAATGACCGCTTTTAACAGTGAGATTTTTTTTCTCATAATGGATGCCAAGCATCCTTGAGTTCATCATCTATGAGATGTCTCTGAATTCTTTCTGATAGGTCTGTGAGAACTATCACAAAGATAGTTTTTTTATTAATATATTTATTTTTACATCAATCACAGGTTAGGTACTTTGAATCCAAGGCATAGCCCCCTCCCCCATTCCCTCCTACCCTCCCACTCCCTCCCTCATCTCCCTCCTCCCTGCCCCCTCCAAGACCAACAACAGGGGAGGACCTCCTCCCCTTCCATCCAACCCCAGCTCATCCTGTCTCCTCAGGGCTGGCTGCAATGTCCTCCCCTGGGATCTAGCCAGTCTGTCACTCCCCGGCTTGTATGGGGGAGGGTCAAAGAGTCAGCCATCAAGATCATGACTGAAACAGTCCCTGTTTCCCTCACTAGGGTCTTCAGTCCTACACCGA
>CM053743.1:35618027-35651263 GCA_028658305.1 Pachyuromys duprasi
CCGAGGCCTTCTCTGTCTGGTCCGTGGACACACACCCGAACTGAGGTTTTTGTTGGCGGATGAGTGCAGCTTTTGCCCTCAGTGTGCAGTCTGGTCAAGAAGGTCCCCGGATCCTCTCAGTCTGTGGTGGTTCCTGCGATTGGTGCGTGCCCGCCGCACACCTGTGGGTTGAGGCAGAACTCAGGTTCCTCCTAGCCCCGCAGGCGGACTCACACACTGACTGAGTTTTTGCTGGCGGAAGCGTTCGGCTCGCGCCCCCACAGTGTGCGGACTGGTCAAAACGGTCCCCCAATCCACTCAGTCTTGGGTGGTTCCGGTGATCGGTCTGAGCCTGTAGCACACCCGTGGGTTGAAGCAGAACCCGGATGCAGTGTGGCTCACAGTTCAGTGAAAACGGCACCCGGTTCCTCCTGAGACTGCCGGTGAGACTGTGTGATCCAGTCTATAATAGCGAGTGCGGGCACCCAGTGCGGCTGCTCGTTCAGATCAGAGCTGTGCGCCGCTGGTCACCGGGAAAATTTTCCAGGTAATAACTGGGTGTCCCTAGGGTTTTCCCACTTGATTTTCTCACCGTAGGAGTTCCGCTCACCTGGCAATCACAAATGCTGGCGTTTTAGGTCCCAGAGTTCAGTCTCCTGGTCGCTGCGTTGTTTCTGCCCTCCTACTCCTCAGACACAGTGTTCTCTCGTGGCAGCCATCTTGGATTCCGCCCAAAGATAGTTTTTTAAAAAGAGTATCCTCATTTGGTCACTGCTTTGCAATTTAGATATCTTAAATTATATTTTCCTGGGAACCAGAGTTTTTTGTTCCTTAGATGAAGTGAAATTGCATATGAAATTAACCACCATGAGGGTGTACCAAGAGCTAACCATTGTTCAAGGAGAAATGAAAGACATTAGAAAGGTCAAGGGAGTACTTGTCTATAATCAGACAGGTGGATCTTGTTTTTGGACAGCCTTGGCCACACAGTGAAACCATTGCAAAGCCCAAGACACATAACAGTTCAAAGCTACGAAATCTTTTCTTTCCTACCCTCACAGTAGGGTGAGGACCATCGAACTTCTGAGGCATCTAGTTGCAGTATAATCTTGTCATATCTTAGAAGACATTCAAACACATTGCACTTAATCAAATGGTGGATAGTAAGTGTAGTCTAAGGACTTGCTCCTCGAAGGGAAATTGAAGTTCAGGTTGTAAATTCACAGTCCTGACTAATCTGTACTAACTGATGAGGTTTCCAATCTGAGCTCTCTCAGATCTCTGGCCACCAAAAAGTAACAGCTTTTGCACCTGGCTCCTAAATGAACCTTGTAGGTACTTAACATACGAGGGGCCTCTTTTATGAAACACACAGATGGTCCCTCAGTTTGCAGACTGAAATTACATTTTAAGATTGCACACATTTCCATATTTAGGTTTTGGCATGTTTGCTTGCAGCGTAAGTTGCTTTACAGCTGAGCCTTGCATGCTGGCAAGTTGACTCAGAAAGCAAAAGGAACAGCTCAGGAAGGATGCTAATGTGTAGCTGCGTTTCACTTTCTCCATTTCCCGTATGTTGATTTGGATCTTGTGGTAGGAGAGCTGTTCTGTTCGCAGTGCAGAATGGAGCCTACTGGACGCTCCTACTTTCAAAATCACATTATTCATAGTAATCATAGATGTCCAAATCCTTCAAGATGAAATCATACCGTTATGCTGAAGTGTTTCTTTTTACCCCATTTAATTAAATTTCACCATCATTTTAGGCTGTGCATCTATTGCCAATAGCTCTCTCTTCTGTTTCCAGGTTGTGAAGAAAGAGATCTTTGGGAATGTCCATTCAACAAGCAGTGTCTGAAGCACACTCTAATCTGTGATGGGTTTCCAGACTGCCCCTATGGCATGGATGAAAAAAATTGCTGTAAGTGCATTAGCTGACAGTGCTCTTTATTTTAAATGCCCATTGCCTCCTTTTAAATGTAAGCTAGAAATCTGGAAATACATATTAAAAGATTTTAGTTCTTTTGACCTAGACAGACTAATGTTTTCAAAATACATACATATATTATTTTAACAATATGGAAACATTAAAATACCTCCTCCCAGTATCCAAAATTGGAACGCATAAAATGCAACCATAAGATGAAACACCATGTCAACATCAAACTCAAACTATAGAAGAATAATTTGACCTGGGTTCATTATCTAGCTTTAGTTGATGGTTTAGTTAGTTGGTTTCTTATTAGTTCACAGGATACCCTAGGGAATCAACTGTAAAAGTTGTTTTATTTCGGCTTAGAGTTTGGGAATGTTTCAGTCCATGATTTATACTTGTTGCTTTTGAGCCTGTGGTAGCAAAGTATATCATGGAGGAGAGGAAACAACAGAAGCATGTTAACTGCAAGGCTGTATCTCAGAGAGAAAGAAGAGGCCATGGTCCTACCACATCCTTCAAGGTCACACCTTCACTGACTGCTAGATGTCCCTCACATCTTTTCTCTTTTTAAAAGCAGTTCCCAGCTTTCCAATGGCATCATAGGCTTGAAACTAAACCCTTAAGAAATAGGCTTCAAAGGACACTTATCCAAAACTTAGCAATCTAGTAATAGAAATTATATAGTAGGACGTGCACTGTTGTCCTGAGTTTTAAATATATGTCCATACATACATACATACATACATACATACATACATACATACATACGTATACAAATGAAGAAAAACATCAGAAGGTCATAAAAAGTTTACAGTTATCTTATGGTGGTGTGATTAAGTGTTGAGATTTTGAAATCTTTTATTTCTAAATTATATACAGCCATTATCTTTAGAACTAGTTAATTTTTTTCTTAAGGTATTTTACTTACAAGTAACAGAAAGCTCAACTCAAACTAATAAAAAGAGAAAACATTATTATTATGAAGACATTTATTATTATGTGTATCATACATGTCTCATATTATTATAGTAAAAGTAAATGCAGAATGAATTCATGAGGTTCTAGTAGATTTACATCATCTTGTCTGTGACTCCTTCATTTTAGCTTGACCTCAAGCTGGATGGTCAAGAGCAAAGAGCATCTGGGTGGATGTGCTGCCTTGACCATATTCCATAGGAAGAAGGGAGGATTGTACCCCTTTCTCTGGGATATCATTGAAGGGTCCCCATGGGTCAACACTGGGCAGAGTCACAGCCTGTAGCAAGGAGCTTTTGTATGGATTAGGAAAGAAGCCTCTACAAACACTCAAAGCACAGCCCCAGGCAGGGATTAGGAGATGCTGTCTGCTCCAGGCTGGCCTGGTTCCAGGCTAAGGCACATGACGTGGCCAGCAGACTTTGGGTGGATGCTATTTTATAATGCATAAATCATAAAATCATAGACTGAGGGTCTGTTGTGGAATCATGTTTAATCGTGGACTAATAATTACTCTCAGATAAGAATTGTCAGAAAAAAATGCCGTGCTGATGGTAAACTAATCAAGATCTTCCTCTGGGACTAGGGATGGTAGGTACAAAGCCCTAGATGAAAATCAGGTTTCCTTTTCACGGAAGGAAGAAGGGAAATGGATGCTAAGTAGGCAATCAAGGAGATTTACTATAATTTAAAAAATCCAAAAGAGATTTATATGTGACTCAGGGAGTAATTTAATAGCAGGATCCCTCAAAAGCTATCTATTTATGTGAACAGAGTCTGCTTTCTTAAACACTTCCATCTTCTTCCTCTTGGTCCCCGTCCCCGCCCCCCCCCCACCAGCATTTTGCCAGGATGACGAGCTGGAATGTGCCAACCATGAGTGTGTACCACGTGACCTGTGGTGTGATGGAGGGGCCGATTGCTCAGACAGTTCAGATGAATGGGACTGTGGTAAGCTTCTGGTGCCTGCCATCTGCCCGGCATTTACATGCCCGTCAACCATTTAAGCTAAATGAATCCTAAATGACTTCATGGGTTTTACCAACCAAGTCCATTTATTTTGTTTTACTGTTATAAAAGCTGACAGTGGTGATTCATGGGTATTATTTCTAAGTAACAGAAAATTTGCCCCCAAGTTACTTCTCTGTTTGAAATGTCTATATTATATGCATAATGTTTTGCATTCAAATGCTTGTAAACATGTAATTTTTGGATGTCAATTTTATGTATCTCCCAAGTTCAATTGTGGTGAATAATCAGTCATTCTTGGGTCACTTACATCCCCTAGAAGATGACATGGAAGTGCCTTCTTCATCTGCTGTATGCCTTACTCCTCATCCAGATGGGATTTCTGTCTAGTTTTTGCCATGGGCAGGACTTAAAGGCATTTCATCCAGTGTGACAGCTTGTAATCTTGATTATCTGATTGATCCCCTCATTCTATACACATCACTCCACTAGTTCTCTCAGTTACTGCCTTGTCTTTTGTATCCTCTGGACAAATAACAGGTTTCCTGTGTGCTGTGATCAGGTACACAGTGTTCCACAAATGACCTGTGGCTGAGCAGCGCAGAGGATTTGTGGGATTTGTGCATATGGCACATCAATCCTAAATTAGCACCCACCCTCAGAGATAAAAAAAAATGTAAGGAGTTTCAAATTGCTCCTTACATTTAGTTCAGCGAACCCCTGGGTAAGTTCAAGGCAGCGGGGCTCTGCCTTTGGCCATCTCGTATCTCATAAGGAAAGGTTGAGAACTGCCTGTCTCTTTCATTAGACTCTGCCATGCTCTGAAAGCAAAGCACATATCTAATTCACTTTTTTTAGTCTCCTGTCACATTGAGAGGGCAGTGATTTGCGCATAGCAGGTCAACCCCAAATGGATCTCAACTAAAATAAATACGAATGAATGTATGTAATCAAAGCAAAAGGAATACGAACTTATGGTCTCGAGAGAAGAAGTGTTTTTAATTAGGCTTTCTCAATTTTTTTTTCTCCTCAGTGACCCTCTCTAAAAATGGGACCTCCTCCTCATTCCTGACTATTCACAGATCTGCAACAGAACACCACGTGTGTGCTGACGGCTGGCAGGAGACGTTGAGTCAGCTGGCCTGCAGGCAGATGAGTTTAGGGTAAGGTCAGTAGTTTGTAGCATTGATGAGTTTCTCAGAGGGCTCTGTGGACGTTAGCAATAATATCTTCCTTATGAATGATGTAGAACTGGAAAATAAGAACTCTCCAAAGCCCTAGTAATAAATCCAGCGCGAGGAACTTATTTAATTCTAGGCACCTGCTCAGAAGAGTGTGGGCTGCAAATCTGTTATGATGGAGCCTCAAAAGTAAACGAAGTAATTGTATTTTTAAGCACTTCTGAAATGGAATACGTTTCACTATTTATAAAAGCATTAAGATTCTTCTGTGGAACCTGGATGGAAAACTCTTCATGTGCCTTCCCTTGAGATATTGGAAATTTCTTTTTAAGCAATACACATACATTAAAAAAATGTTGAAAAATAATAGTCGAAGCTGCTGGTATTTCTATTTATCCTAAGTAATACAGGAAAAATGCATCAAGTAATTCACCAGTTTTGCTTTTTAGTAGAATAGGTAGGCTCACCCTGGCTTTTACATACGCAGACTGAAATGGATGCTTTGAAATGTGGAGGTGCGCTGCTTTGTGAAGTGTTCTGTTTCAAGTCCTTCAGCAGTAGACAGCGGTCTTCCATATCATCACAGAGCACATAAAGGATGATGTACACATATGTATCTGTTATATTATTTATATGGCATTTTGATTTATTATGGTAATAATAGATGTGAGATTTGAGAAATGAGAAAAATGAAAGATAAGGGAGTCATGCAATTCTAGACTTAAAGCCAGAGCTTATGGCATTTTCCAGGATCCACTGAGCAACTGAAGGTCATTTACAATAATGAGCCATTCAACTCAGCAACTAGCTGCACATTTGCTACTCTAGTTTGAGGAATCATATCACTGCTAACATCTTGAGCCCTTTTCTTCCATGTAAAGACCCACATCTTTGGAAATTTGAGTAACTGGTACTAATTTATAATAGAAGAATTTTAATCTTTTCCAGCATTAGAAAAATTATAGCTGTCACGATCCGTTATTGTCCATTTTTACAATTTCTTTATTGTGTCTAAATGAAATGGGATATGATTTTGATTAGATAAATGAAACCCCCCTTGAAAGTGCTTATCTTGGTCCTCTCACCAAGACACAGGGGTCTCGCTTAATAAGAAAATTCAATTATATAATGAGACTTAGCTCGACTGAGAACTCTGAGAGGGAATCAGACTTGCAAAGGTTTGCAACAAGAACAACAGTTTTGACCAGCCACCCTAAGTGTAACCGCTTAACTGCAAATAGAAGAGATCCTGTTTTAAATGTCTTACTTCATTTCTTTTTCATTTCTTGCGTATTTGATTTTTATTGAGCTAAAATACATATGACAAATTTTCCTATTTCAGTGGCATTTGGCATATTCGCAGTGTTGCTCAACTGTCTCTGTTGTCTAGGTCCATAGCACTTTCGTCACCACAAAAGGAAAGTATGTATTCATAGTCACTCTCACTTGTCCTGCAGACCCAGTAAATCAGTCATTTACTTTCTGTCTCTATGCATTTCACTCCTATTCTGGATGTTTTGATAGGGAAGCACATAGCATGTGATTTTTTTTGTCTAGATAATATTCTCAAACACCTGTGTTTCAGCATGTACCAACTCTTCATTATTGTTCTTAGCTAAATAATGTTTCATCGACTTTGTCTAACACATTTAGACCTCTTAGCCACACGTCAAGTGTTATGCCACGTCTAATTATCCCTTCAGACATTTGGGTTGTTTCTGCTCTTTATTGCATATGAGATTTATTGTTTATAAATCTTTATCCAATGTGAGAGTGAATAGCTGATATCCCGACACCCCGGAAGCAGAGATGCCTCAAGTTTAATTTCATCCTGCTGTAAGCTTCAAGGGCAGATGAGTCTGCAGAAGTTCTCTGCAAACAAGTTCTCTTATTCTATTTTCCCTATTTCATTGTATCATTGTATCATTCAATAGTATTTTAGATATTTAAAGCCCCAATAGATATATGGGTATTTCCATTTTTGATTCCTTTATTTTACTGAAAGGCAAGGAGACTATGAGGTAGACATATAGTCAAAAAGCTATAATTATTGGCTGAATTCATTGATAAACGGATACATAATATCAGGTCATCTGAGACTGGCTTCAGATGTCCTTGTCAATCTATGTTCGTGGCTCATGTGGCTGACAGATATATACAGAAGCAGAATAGGGAAAGAATGAAGATAAGGGCAAGTGAGGTCACGCTCCTGCTGTGAGGATGGGCTGCTCAGAACGCTGCTGCTTCCTGGGTCTCTGGAGACTGTCGGTGTTGTACAAATTTGTACTTCTGCTACTGATGCCACAAACAATCTCTGCATAACCTTTATCTCTGAGTCACAGTCCTTGACTGCAGATTTCGTCCTTGTTTTTAATTGCTGAGTAGTATCCCATTGTGTAAATGCACCACAATTTCTGTATCCATTCCTCAGCTGAGGGACAGCTAGGTTGTTTCCAGATTCTGACTATTATAAATAAATAAAAAAAAATATCTCAGTCTCCAAGAGGGTTCCCTGGTAAGGGGAACAGGGGCTGTCTTTGACATGAACTCAGTGTTTGGCTCTTTGATCCTCTCCCCCTGAGGTCAAAGAGGAAGACAATACAGCAAGTCCTGATGAGACCTGATAGGCTAGGGTCAAATGGAGCAGAGGAGGACCTTCCCTATCAGTGGACTTGAAGAGGGGCATGGGAGGAGAAGGGGGAGAGAACGAGGGAGGGGCTACAGCTAGGATACAAAATGAATAAACTGTAGTAGATAAAAAAATAAATTAAAAAAACTAAAAGTAAATTTGAGCAAGTAAATATTAATAAGTAAAAATAAAAATAAAAACAACTTCAAAAGAGTATAAGAACTATTCAGCTCTAATCCTTGAGAGAATTCATTATGTAAGCACGGATTGAAAAGAGGCACGGATAGCATTCAGAACTAACTCCTCCTTCCTCTGAAAAGGGTATTCATTGACTTCAGTGGGTACATTTTAGAACTACTTCATAAAAAAACTCATTTCTAGGCCAAATGACATATTTTCAGGGATTATACACAATATTTCTGGCAAATTCTGTTGATTAAAAAGATGTATGTGGTCTTTTCTCAGACTCAGATTCTGCAATCAATGTCTTAGAGCAAAAATGGCAGACCCGTAATTAAGTGTTTATCCAAATGGGAAAAAAAATGATGGGTTTTTTTGTTGTTGTTGTTGAATCTGAAGACTTACTATCATCTGTAGGTTCTTCCAGAGTTCACTCCAGGCGGGAAGCACAATGCTTTGTTGTTTAGACAAGGGCATAAATCAAGCCCCTGAGTTCCTTTGACAGCATATTGACTTCTACCTACGCTATCAAAAACAGATGCACATGTATTTAATGAACAGTACAAATCAGAACTCATTATGCCCTCTAATCCTTGCCAAATGCAGGGTTGAGACATCTGGCGTTTGAGGATGTTAGCAGGATGTGAACTTCTCTGTCTCCTGGCTCCATAGGCTCTATCCCTACAGAACATGAGCTAGTCTGGAAATCAGTGTCTTGGATCTATTTGATTGGCAGAGTGTCTTTATGGAGTTAGCTGTAAATGGATTATTTACTTATTTATGCTTTAATCTTTTAAAGCTAATCAAAAGAAATTCCTCTGGAGAATGTTTCTATATTTTGGGAAAGACCACAGTCAAGGAAGCCATCTACTTTGTGACCTAGGATGGGTTTATGTTGTCATTGCTTCCTGAGGCTTACACTCTGGGAAAGAACTGCTTTCTTCAGGATGGCTGCCTTATTCACATGACACTTGAAAGCTCTGTGCTTGCTGTGTTTGAAAGTCCAGCCCAGTATGCTTATTATTCACACCTATCACCCCTGGATAAGCAGCTCATGATAGTCACAAGGTTTTAAAGATTGGCATATAACTTGCCTATCATAAAATTCACCCTTTTCTATTTGTACTATTGCATTGCTTTCACTGTATTTACAAAGTTGCAGAATCAGTACTGTCTGATTCCGAAGTCCTCTTATTGGCCTCCTCTCCACTCTAGCCCCACCCTAAAAACACATGGCTGTTAACAGCCAGTTTCCATTTATTTCTCTTCCAGACCTTGATGACTACTAATCTATTTTTTTTTCATCTGTGGATTTTTTCACAGAGAAGATTTCCCATAAGCAGAATCATACAATATCTGCTTTCAGGTCTCACTTTTTCCATTTAGCATACTGTTTTCAGGTTCATCCCTATTGTTGATTTATGATTTTGCAAGAGTCCCAAGTAAGCTTTTGCATGAACACACGTTTTCAGATTTCTTGGGTAGTGAATACTTAGAACTGGGATTAGAATATCAAATCATATTTAATTTCTTTAAAGAGCTGCCAAACTCTTTTTCAAAGGGGCTATATCTTCTTACACTCCCACCACTAAGGCAGGAGTTATAACTCCTTTATATCCTTGTCTTTTTCTGATAGCTAGGCTAGTGGGAATGGGGTAATATTTTCACTGTGATACTTATTTGCATTTCCACAAGGGCTAATGATGTCAAACACATTCTTTTTAATTTAGTCTTTCATTTCTGCATTAGGATCCCAGAAAAGGTAGAACTCTTTATCCTTAAGGATTAATTTATTTCCATTTTGTGTGTAATAATGTTTCCTTGCTTATACGTGTGTGTACCGTGTGTATGCCTGGTACCTCTGGAAGCCAGAAGAGAGGATCTGATCCCTGGAATTGATGTTAACAGATAGTTGTGAGCCACCATGTAGGTGCTGGGAACTGAGCTGGGGTTCTCTGCAAAATCAACATGTGCTCTTTACCACCAAGCCATCTCTCCAGCCTCATAGTTCTTTTTTATTAGTTAATTATCTGAAAATTGTTGCGTATATATTATTTATTTTGATCACATTCACTGTATTACCTTCTTTTGTGTTTATTAACTGATGGAAACCAACCTACATAACATAATCCATGGGTTTTTTTGTTTTTTTTGTTTTTTTACTTCTTGGGAAAAATGACTACAGTAATGAATAGATGTTTTCATGTCTAAGGAGAAGCTACATGAAGCAGGCCCATGGAATGCCATGACCTTCACACAGCAGCTTTGGAGCATTTCTGGTAGTCTTATGTTGTATGCATAGGGAATTAATTTCTTAAACAACCCTAAGAGGTTAATGATTAAACATCTAGGTGAAAAGAAAATCTCGAGTTCAATGTGTGTCTGTATACTATTTCCTAGAACATTATATTTTGAGCACAAGAGAATAATTTTCCTGAAAAGGTACCCATGGGAAAGGATTTTTTTTGTTAAGTCCTTCCATGAGACTACTTGGTATCAGCTTTGCAAAACAAGAGAAAAATATTCCTGTTGTCATGAGAACATATGTTTATGACCACTAATGGCAAACTCTGCCAAGAATTTAAATATCTATTTGCAAACTGAATTTTAAAGTGTGTCAGTGGAATAATTTATTAAATACATGGAAACTTCTCAGTGAGGTAGAGAAAGACTCCATTATTAGCTGTAATGAAACAAGGCAGGATCTTAAGTTAATCAGATTTGTTCTCTCTCATATTACATTTGGTTGTAAACAACTTATCCTTAAAAAGACATTCCTACCAGTGATTATCAAATGAAAACCAGCTTCCCCAAGTTCTTCAGAACCATGTACTGCCCAGAAGCAGTTTTTACCCTTCTAGCCTTGACCCCAGTAATAACAGGACCAATTGTGAACCATGAAATTCAGGAGCAGGAATGACCTTGGTTCACACAAATCTCCTAAGCTATCAGATTCCCAGGCCATTCCAATGGTTAGAACACTGACTGGGACATGAGTGTGAGTAAAACCTAGGCAAATAACTTGAGTGGCCTTCAGCACTCGGCCCAAGAGGACTTGAGTGGTTTCTAATAGAAGTTGTTACAGAGCAGCTTCCTTTTGAAATGGCACCGGGCAACTCCTAGAGATGCCTGAATTTCTGATCTTAGGTCTTCTCCATGTTGTCTTTTAAAAATTACCTTCAATTCAGGAGTGATATATTACCTTCATCTCAAAACTATTTGTCTGTCCTTATTATATTAAGATCTGGATAGAAAATTCAGTTCTCTTATTCTAGCATTTCATAAAAATGTCAATTCCTGTTATGCTCTACCCATCTTCAAGCGTTCTCTACTTCTTCGCTAAATATTAGGCACACTGATCTGATTACTGATGTTCTAACACTCCATATTCCTTCTAATGAGGGCATCTTTCCTCTCTCTGGTCCTTCTGCCTGGAATTCTGATCACTAGACCTTCACTTAAGCCCCTAAGCCTGTCATCATTCATGTCTCAGCTCCTACGTGGATGAGTCAGAGATGTTTTTGGACTGAAGCAGCCTTCACATTAACTACATTTCTTCGTTTCATCTTTTTTGAAGCCCTTAGCCAGTACCTCAAGCAACTTTTGAAAACAAGCATTAGTCTGTTTCTCTCACCAAAATGATATCTGATAATTTCTTGGTTTGATTTCTATTTCACCTTTTAAACTCATTGTTATCCATTTTAATGTCTACTTGACTATGTCAGTTATTTAAATTCTCTTGAAGTAACATTTGTTTTTCAGTTTTAAGCCATCTGGTAGCTAGCAGCACTTGTTTGAACACTATTGGTTAATCCATCTTATAAACATAAGTCAAGTGTAATTTTAATGCCCTCCTTTAACCTTCTTACATTACTCAAAAGCCAGAATACAAAGGACTATGTAGATTCCTAATTCCAGGCTTCAGTAATCTCTTGAAATAAAATATTACATTTAATGTCCCTGGAAGTGGAGAAAACATTTATCTGCATTACCCTTCTCCTTTGGAACACACAATCCTTACTTTTCATGAACTTGTTTCACTTTCTATTTATCCCTGGAAGACAGATGAGTGCTGACATCTTTGAACATGACCTTCTCTTCTTGGCTGAGGTGAATGTGCATTAATCAAAACTAGATGAAAGTACCTCACTCCCAGGTTCTTGTGAGTGGCAAGGAGAGACTTAAAATTCTTCAAGAAGTTGCATTTCAGTCGTACCTGGGGGAAACTGCTTTTGGTTTTGGTCACAATATTGATTGAATGCTTAGTTTATTGCTATTAGGAGGCCAGCCCCATGTCTTGTAGGAGAGTCAGCTGAGGAGAAGAAAAGCACTACCCCATCCTCCTCCCTCCCTCGCTGCAGAAGGAAAAGGAGATGAGAGATACAGAGCCTTGAGGATGAGTAGCTCCCCAGCACCACCTGTTTGATAGAGGAGTGCATCCCTTCATAGGCTGAACTCACCTCTATTCTTTGACACTCCAGTATTGCAGTGCTGGCATCTGCACTCAACTCTTATTTTGTTTTGTTTTTTTGAATGTAGTACTATTAATCCACAATTTAAAGTTCTCTGAACTTTACATTTAATTATCTTTAACTTTAAGGTATCTTTTTACCTAGAGATACTTGAATGTTGGTACTTGAATCAAGTTGTGTTTAAAAGCATTTTCTATGCTTCCAAAAGCCTCAAAAGACTGGAGAAAATGACATCTAATAAGATGAGGCACTTCTGTCAGAGAGCCAAATTCAACTCTTGTTCACAGCCTTCTAAAGAAGAAAAAATGGCATTGAAACAGAAGCTGGTAATCTCTAACCTTACACAGCAATAAAAATAAGCTAAAAAGCGGTCAGCATTTTCTTTAAAACCAAAATCAAGGTACAGTCACTAAAATGCTTGAGTCTCTATCTGTTAAAAAGTAAAAGTGATGCCCCAAAAGGTGTTTTCTAAGTTACCAAAAATGACATGAGATTTCCCCTTCAAAAAATCCAGAAAGACAGAGACTATATTTACATAAAAATATATTTATCGCTTGATAGAACTTACTCAGTTTTGTAAAGCTGAGTTTTAGTATCAAATGACATTTTAATTTATAATGTTTATAGTGTCTTGCTGTTTACAACTTAAATGTTTTTTAAATACTGTTATTAATGTTCTAATAGTGTTAATATTATTTAATTGATAGTTATGATTAGCAAAAATTTCACATCACTTATAATTTCAATTTTCATACTGAAATGGATGTTTTTAATATTGTGAACTTTGACAACTGTAATTTAATGCTATAAAGTAATACCTCTCCTCTCATTCCTCATTCCAATGGTTTTTAAGGAATTTGTACCTATAGACTGTGCCAAATATAATTATTATATCCCACCTCTGAAATAGACAAATAGATTGTAAGATAAGAAAGTTGTACATTTTCAGTACAACTTCACTAAAAGTACATTTTTAAAATTATGACTTTACTAAGAAGATAGCCTCAAACTTCATGCTCCACTTCAAATATTTATACTGAAGAGAGTTATGCAAGTGCAGGCTGAGCTGTCTAAACGGACAAACGATTCAGTGGTAGTGTTCATTCACGTTTGTCTGAAACCCACTAATGCCATTCTGTCCAAACCTTAGCTCATTCTTCAGTTTGATAAGTAACTTCAATTATTTATCTTGTAATAGGCTCAGAGTCAGATGCTACCTTAAATTTTATCTACAAAACAGGACTCAAATAAGGATAATGATATGACAGGGTCCAAGAAAAGACTTCGGAAGCTAGACTCTAAGTATTCTCATAGAAATGTTCCACATTCTAAACAGGATACTTGGAGGGGGTGGAAATTAGCCTGTTTCTTACACAAGCGTATGTACTTCAACATGTATTTCTCCCAAACACTGAGAGTAAACACTGGGGTTCTTCTTCGGCAGCAACAGACCCACTACAACAGTTCATTGTCCTGCAGGGATGTGTAAACTCTTGCTGTTCTCATGATGTCTAGATAAAGGGCCCCTGTCTTTTGGAGACCTGTGTTCATTTGCATGTTTAAAGTAAGCAAGCCCAGTTATAACAAGGCCATCGGTTGCCTGTAATTGGACCAAAGCCCACTGATAAGGATGGAGACAGAATGGGCAGAATTGCCTAGTGATCTGCTGGCAGTTCCTTTCAGGATGGGACTGGGGTATATAGCTCAGCAGTCAAATTCTTGACTAGTGTCCATGAGACCTGGGGTTGATGCTTGCACCAAAACAATACCAAATGTCATTTGTCAGGAAGTTTCAGAACCCCGAGTAAGTTTTGCCATCTCAGTTCAACAATGGGAAAAAATCACAAATATTGTGTATGTCTTTTGTAACTGCATGAATCCCAAGAAGCACATTTGTTTGTATGGTTGCCTTGCTTTCTACAGGGGATTGATTTTCGAGCCTCAGTTCTGTGTGTACTTAAATACCTTTATAGAAATGATGTATTATTTTCATACCACCTAGGCATGTCCTTCTACATAGTTAAATTATCTCTGGAATACTAATACTACCTTATTTATCAGTGTAAATCCTGTATAAATTCCTTGCTTCAGGAATAATGTCAGAAGCATACAGATGCACTCTTCACTTCCTGGATATTTCTCTTCCTCCCGCGGGTGCATCTCAGACACTAAGGACCAGCTGTAGTATTTGTATGCTCAGAGCAGGAAAGTTTGTTTGGCCATTTCTTCTCTACAAGTCCCTTTCCCCTGTTTATGTCTTTTTGTTTGGTTTTGTGAAGTGCTGTTTTTAGTCAGAGCCATCTGTGTGGCCATAGGTTTGGGCATGCCCACTGGAGCCTGGCAGACTCTCCCATGTGTACACAGCTGAAAATAACAGCTGCCTCTCCCCCAGAATCCAAGAGAGATCCTGATCGCGAGGGCCACATCATGACCAGACGATAGCATTTCACAGGCCTTCTTCCTGTCTACTGCCCCTTACATTTTTGCCAGCCCCTCTTCTGTTACTCTCCCTGGATCCTAAATGTCCAGTTTAGAGCTGACCATTCAGCTGTGAAAACCTAGAACAGCTATGAGTCTCTGTGTTCCCTACTGTTCACTGCCAAGAGACACTCATGTAGTTAAGGTTTTGAGAAGCATTTTAGACACACAAGTTCTTGACACAGACCCATATATTCAGTTACTGTTTGAAAGGAAATTCCTAACATCAACCATACATTTAAAATGATGTTCAATGATATTATTTTTCTGCATCTATATTCAAAATGTTCTTGTGCCTTGAGGCAAAGATTTGACAAAAGTATTTGGGATAGGAACTGCTGCTATCTGCTAAAATAGTAAAAAAAATAAAATAAAATTTGAAACAATATGATACACGTGAATAGTAAATTCAATAAATAGTTCACACACACACACACACACACACACACGCACACACACGCACGCACACACACACCACTCTGCAGTTCCGGAAGAATGCTGCATGTCCTGGGATCGAGGGGGCCAGGTAATTTTCACTGTGTAAGAAGCGGCGCTCTGGGGATTAAGTTTCCAGCTCCGCCATCTGCTCACCGGGGGCTGCATGCCAGCTATTTATGCTTTTCTTTTTTTCTTTTTGATTTTTCATGTCAAAAATGGGAAGCAATAATAAAGGTACAGAGCCCTTGAGAGGGTTACAGAAGGTAAGACAAGTTGATCTTTTAGTATTTGCCACGTAAAATGGTTCTCACACGTCAGCAAACCAACAACACAGAAAACACATGGAGGCTAAAAGAAGAGGGTGCTATACATGAAATTCTAAAAAGTCTTGACACAGGTGTCAAATGTCACAATATTTTGTCTCTACATATCTTAAATGAAAAGAAGTATTTTTCTTTTTGTGCTACTTTACAGGCACACTTAGGTATTTTATGCTTATTGTTTTTTAAATTAAAATATAATTTCATTATTATCCCCTTCCCTTTTATCCCTCCACCCTTTCCTATCCCTCCACCTTGCTTCCTCTCAAAGTCATGACTTCTTTAGTCTTTATTTTCTGTACGTATATCCATGTGTGTATGTGTGCACATGCACACGTGTGCCTAAATATATAAAAGCAACCTGTCAGTTCCTTTAGTGTTCCTTGTATGCATACCGTTTGAGCAATGACCTGCTGATATTGTATTACTGTTTATAGGTCTCATCCCTGGGGAGGGCTATTTTTCTTGTTCTCAGCATTCCTTGATTGCCTGTAATTCTATGTCTGGAGGTGGGTCCCATGAGATTTCCCTGTCCTGTGCTAGGTGGTCTATTGGTGGTGTGGTTTTTGCCATCTAGTTTAGGTAGCCATGTTGTTGAGGGATCATGGGTGAAGCTTCTCTGTCATTTCTAGGAGACAGTACCTCACAGCAGCTTTCTGGTTATTGCATTCTTTTTGTCCCTTCTTCTGTGATGTTCCCTAAGCTTTAGATGCAGGAGTTGTATTATAGATTCATCACTTCTGGCTAGGCATCTCACAAACTACTTTTTCTCTGTATTTTGGTCAGTTGTGCCTTCTGTAATGGTGTCCATCTGCTGCACAAAGAAGCTTCTTTGATGAGGGGTGAGAGCTATGTGGGCATAATGACAGATATCTAGAAAACAGGGATTGTGGAGTTTAGTAATGTGGTAGTAGTAGATTCATGACTTCACTAGCCTCAGGAGACTGGCTAGGTTTCCAGTACAAGGCACAGGGTTTTCCTCCTGTTGAGTGGGCCTTAAGTCCAATTAGAGAGATGTTGGTTACCACTGTGACTCTACTGCTTCTTTAAAGTTAAGGAACCACTCTGGTCATCATTTGGTTCATAGATGTTACAGTTGTGTGCAACTTCATTGTTTTCCTCCCTTAGAACTTGCATAGCTAGTCGTCAAAGAGGAGGCTTTCAGGTCGGAATCACTCAGATCTTCCACGTCCTGTGTTTGAAGTTCATGGTGTCTTCAACAGCAGGGACTTGCTTTCAAGCTCTGGGAGGCAACCAAGGGCAACAGCAAAAGCCTATATTGCTTTGGGAGTCTCTTGGACAAGTCTCACCAACAAGTTCAAAAACAGTTTCTAATGCTTGGTACTGAGATTTTTCTTAGATAGTTTAAGGCTTTTACAGGGGAGTATTGCCAGCACATGTGGGATAATGTCATTTGAAATATATATATATGTATATATATATATATATAAATGAATGATGTGCAACACACAGTGTGTAGTGTTCTGTGGGGCCTTTTCCCTAGGTAACTAATCGGCCTGGTCCTTTCCCTAACTCCCTCCCACTTTGCTAATCACTTTCCAAACAAAGCACCTCCCTGAATACATTTCTTTTCTTAAAATATTGCCTTGTAATGTGATATATTTTTTTTAACAAATGAGTTCTAAATAATGATCGTGCCTGTTCAAAGATACTTCGAATATTTACCCAGCTTTTGCCTTATATCAGAGAACCATCTGGGACTGAGCTGATGCATGGACAGGAAGACCAGCACTGGCTGGGGCTGCATTCCGGCTGGGAGAATCTCAATGGGACCACCTTGCAGTTGCTGCTGGTGCCCAGGTAAGAACAACCGCACAGCAGCACGTGTATGCGCCTTGTGGAGTAAGGGCTGATCATGGGCGTTTCCTCTGTTTTTAATACGAAAACACTCAGATTTGCCACACCAGTAAATAACTTCCACAGAACACCTGTTAATCTTTACGTTTCAACAGTAGCATCCTCTTTATAGACAGGATTAGTTTTTATTTTAACAAATCTCATTTATCAGATTCAGTCAGAACCACAGGAAATATTATGTTAGGAAAAAGACTCAAGAGCTAATCTCTTGTCTTTTAAATGTCTTGTTTTGAGATGAACCCTCATGTCTGAAGTTCCTACAAATAATACTCAGGACTAGTTAACAGGGCAAATTACGTAATGGTACTGAAAAGTCAGAGTGTAAGAAAATAACGAACATAAAGTAAAACCAAAGGCCGGTAACTCTGAAGGTCTTCTCTTCTTAAATGATGGAGTGTGAACAGGTCTGTCTCCTTGACGGATGGGCTGAAAGAGGATCGTGAGTGAAAGAAATGGATTCTTTTTTTATAGATTTGTTTTCAGCTATGCCTCAGGGGGTGGGGAGTTAAGTATCTGAGCATGAGTGGAGGTGCTATCTCATGAGGCCAGAGGGTGGTGGGTTTCCAGAAGCGACGGGCCTTTTGCTGTAAATTCTGAGTGTAGAATGCAGACCCTCAACAAGTGTATTACATGCTCTTAGCTGCAGACTACCTCCTTTTAAAAAGATTTCTGTGTGTGTATTTTAATAAGAGCATTTTTGTGGTCCTGAGACTCAAAGCTAAGGCTTCATTCATGCAAGGCAAGCACTCTACCACTGAGCTGTATTCCCAGCCCCGCGAATGAAAATTTTCCCCAAGTTTTTGTGGATTCGTTGTGAGTTTCACATCATGCGCCTCAGACCTGCTCATCTCTCCATCTTCTCGTATCTGCCCTCCACCCTTGCAACCTCCCCATCAAAAGACAATAAAAAGCAAGCAAACAAAAACTAAATTAATAAATGAAACAAGGCATAGAAAACATCTCATCAAGGTAGTGTGTCACCGTGTGTCCCATAGCATGCCTGTCTGTCCACATCTTCATTTGCAGATGTTCATTGCAGTGTGTCATTACTCTGGTTCTTGTCCTCTAGCTTCTACGATATCATCAATATTTGATCCTCACTGGGACTCCTCCTGGTTGTCCTGTTGTTTCCCTGAGCCACAGAGATTCTGCAGCTTTGGACCAGCAGGCTGGCCCTGTCATGTACTCTAACAGTTCACAGATGATATGGTTTTGGGTGGGCCAACTCAAAGCCCTGGGTCTGGGCCTGGGTGGTAGCTGAGCTGGTTCTTCTGCATCCACACCACCAGGTTGATCTCTCCAGTACGGCACTGGCTAGCCCACCCGATGCTGCCACAGGCAGGGGCAGGGGCAGCTTTCCTACCCTCCTGTCCTTGGGGCTGGCTCACCTGCACCAGAGCCAGCTCCGCTGAGTTGCCCAGGTGAGGTGCAGTGCCTGCTCTGCCAAGCTCTGCAGCTGGTGAGAGACAGGCCCAGCTCACCTGCTCTCATGACCTCAGGGCCATATCGGGAGGGCACCACCTCCATACCTATGCCATCTTATGCAGTAGAGTGACAGGGCCAGCTCTCCCCTGCTCATGCCCTCCAGGTTGGCTCACCCATGTCTCTGCTAACAGGGCCAGATCCACTGTGCTGCCCAGGTGAGGTGCAAAGCCTGTTCTCCCAAATGCCAGAGCCAGCGAGGCACGGGGACAGTTCTGCACAGCCCCTGGACATCTGTATGGTCCCAGGCGGCTTCCCAGACCAGAGACATTCCTGGGGTCTCTAGTGGTAATATGCGCCATAGACAACAGCACTGAGCCCTGTCATTACACAGCCACGGACTCAGACATGGCCCTCAGCTGCAGCTAGGTTGGGACTTCACCATGGCCTCTGCTAGTGGGGCTGGCTACTCACAACAGGCTATTCCTCTCCTTCCTCATGTCTCCGGTTCCATCTCTTCACAATGCTCAAACTGTCCTGCTTCTCCTTCTCTCCCATCCATCCGCCACATACTTATACATTGTAGTGGCTCCTGATGCGTGTGGGCCACTCAGCTGGTGGGCCTATGGATGTCCTCCACTGTCCATGCTGTGTGGCATGGCAGCACACAGACCTCTATGTGTGGTGGGAAGGTCTCTGTATGTCTTTCCTCTCCCATGCTGCAGGGGCCTCTGTGTGTCCTCTGCTGGCCCAAGCTGCGTGGTATGGCAGCATGTGGGCCTCTGTCCTCTGTGTGTCTGTACACAGCAGGCAAGTCTCTGCAGGAAGAATTCTTTGTTTGTTTGTTTGTTTTGTTTTGTTTTGTTTGAGACATATTTCTCTGTGTAGCCTTGGCTGTCCTGAACTCACTTTGTAGACAAGGCTGGCCTCAAACTCACAGAGATCTGCCTGCCTCTGTCTCCCCATGAGCTAGGATTACAGGCGTGTGCCATCGCAATGGGCAGGAAAGAATTCTTATTAGATACTTATTACATTACAGGTACATCATCTTATATAGATTGACCCATCAATCCTTTACAATTAATTCCTGATAAATAATTATCTTATTCTAACAGCTGAAGAAACTAAGGGTTAGATTTAAGAATATTTAAACAACTATCTCTAACCCCACAGCCTACAGATGGTAAGTGATGGTAAACTCAAGCTAAATTTATCTGACTCCAAAATGTAAGTGCTAGGTAGGTCACATCTTAAGAACTACAAAAAGGAAAAGTAAAGGTGGCCCTTCACCCTTAAGGAAATCTCAAGATTTCATTGTTGCTCAAACTCAGCCCTCAAATTTCTGAATACTCCTTCAAATGACATAGTTTCTCTAAGCCAATGACCCAAACCTTTCAACACAATGATATTCCTCTAAACTGGGTGTGGAGAAAGCCCTTTGGGTCAAATAAATGAATAAATAATCATTCCACTTTGGGGATTTGTAAGCATGGCTCACTAACTAAATAAGATATTGTGTAACACGTTTGCTACAAAGAGTGGGATGGGTAATCCTTATGAGTCTCTACCCAAAAGCCATAATTTTTAAAATGTGATAATTAAATTCACAACTAATTTTTGAATGTCATTTTTATACTAGGCCCAGGGCTAGTCTCAAAGGGGGTATAGAAGTAAAATAAAAGAAAGAAAGATTTGATGCCAAGGAACTTATATCATTTGAATACATTCAGAGGTTAGAAGGCAGCACAAAACATAATTTCAGATATCAAGGATGCAAGGCTTAGATATACAGCTCAGTTGATAAAGTGCCTGCTGTCTACACATGAAAACCTGAGTTATTTACACAAGGAATAACAAATATAATATATATGTATATATATTATACTTCCAATAATGAGTACCCACCAGCTCTAGCTATGCCATTTGGGATTATACAGTACAAATTCAAGCTTACCTTCTCTCCATCAATTCCTATGTCCACAGTTTAACCTTAACAATTTGGACAAGATTTTTTTCTAGTCAAAGTGCCCTATTCCTTTATCTTCGATATAAAATTTTAAAGTAATGTTTTATTTCGCTCAGTCTATATCTCAGGGTTTTTTCAGCAGGGGTGCATATCTGACCTGCTCATCCCTCACCATAGATTCTAAGTATTAACTACTAAGATGATGTAAGAAGCTTCATGATGGGAACTTCTCTTTCCACAATTGTGACATCTTGTTGTGATATCAAATAAACTAAAACAAATAGTGTGTGTGCTCTCAGTGCTGACCTTCTCCTGCCCTGAGAAGTCTTGCAGTAAGACAGTTGTGCTCATACAGTATGGACTCCCCTGACAGTAGACCCTGTGTTGCTTGACTTTGATAACATGCTTCAGATAAACAGTATGCATGGAACTTAACGTTCAAACATTTTATGTTTCCAAACCTAGGCAGTCCTGTCCAAGCAGAAGTAAGATTTCCCTTCTGTGTTCTAAGCAAGGTGAGACTGGTGGTATATCATGGGATATGGCATTTACTGTGCTGGCTCCTGGGAGACAGGATCATTGATACATGACAACCAGAGCTTATCATCTACTTGGGTTTGGTGATGAATCATGGACTATGACTTCTGCTCCTTGCTAGACTGTGGTCGCCGCCCTGCTGCCCGAATGAACAAGAGGATCCTTGGAGGTCGGACTAGTCGTCCTGGGAGGTGGCCATGGCAGTGCTCTCTGCAGAGTGAGCCCAGTGGACATATCTGTGGCTGTGTCCTCATTGCCAAGAAGTGGGTTCTGACAGTTGCCCATTGCTTTGAGGGGTAAGCGGAACACTTTCATTTTACTCCTCCCTGGGTCTTCCCACTTGTTGCTCAGTGATGTACGTAACTTTTGAGAGTCATTTCAACACAAATATCACAGACATTCTCTTTCCTACAACTTCTCTGTGGAACTCTCTGGCCTTTCTCATCTTCCACTCACTGATGACCAATAACTACACGGTGACTAGGATGTATGTGCTAAGGAGGGAGGAAAGTGGAGACGTTCAGAAGACTGATTTCTCAGCCACCACAGTTCAGCCTCTGTTATGGACATCTTAAGTGTATTATACACATATAAATACACGTGGAAATGGTTTGTTTGGAAGCTTCAAAATTGTTTGTTTGGAGGCTCAAATGAACAACTAGCATGTAGTTTGGTAGGTAGAACTGAAGGTAGGTACAATGTTTGTGTTAGGTTTCTCAAAACTCCAGAACCAAGTCTTTGTCCTAACAATAGATTCCCCACAGATTTGCATGTGCAGGAAGTGAGGTAGTCTATTTAAAGCCTTAGGAACCATGCTTGGCAGCAACTAGCAAGACTGATGAAAGTATATTTATCTTTAAAAAAAAATATTGCTGCAAGCATGCATTGTGCATTTCCCCCTGGCATTACGGTCTGAGTAGACCCCCATTTTGCTAGCATTATTCATCCTTTCCCACACTCTCTCTTGCTTCCTCATCATCCTGAAAGTAACCCCTGTTACAGCCCGATGAATTTCTCCATGGCTCTAAACACATCCAGTTGTTCACATGGTGTCACTGTTGACTTTTACAATTTGAAATCACACTTTATACAGCATTCATGCCTTTCCCTTTTGGCAATATACCACAGGCATCCCTCTAGGTCAGTTCTTGTAACACATTATTTTTGGAAGCTGAGTACTATCGGTATAGACTTGCCATGAATTTTTCTACAGGTCTTCAATTGATGAACATTTGAGATAGTTTCAACTTGCTGTTATTATAGCAATACTGGGGAAGAAAGCCCTTCTCTAGTCTCCTATGGGTGCTACTGTTTCTAGAGGAGGTCAAGAACACACTCAGTTCCATATGGGATTACAGACATGGAAAGGTTTGCTCCTTGGGAAGTTTAGTAAGGAGACAGTTTTTTTTTTAGTATTTCTTTAATTTTTTTGATATTATAATATAGTTACATCACTCCCCTTCCTTTTCCTCCTTCTAGATTCACTCATGTACCCACCTTGTGCTCTTTGGAATTCATGGCTTCTTTTCCTTTAGTTGTCATTATATGTACATATGTATATTCCTAAATATATAAATACAATTCGTTCAGTCTGCAACACTGCTTGCATTTACTGTTTTCACTACTGACGGTTAATATTGCATAACCAGTTGGTGTACTTTCCCCAGGTAAGATGACTCCCGCCCTCAACATTCCTTAGTTGCCTGTAGTTCCCTGTCTAGGAATGAGGTCTCCCGAGCTTCTCCCACCCTCATCCATGTTAGCGTGTTTACTAGTGTTGTCAGTGTTCAGGTCAGGTGTGGTTGGCCATATTAGTGAATCTTCATTGGTGCTTCTTCTCTCACATTTCTGGGAGGCACAATCTCATAGAAAACACCCTGGTCCTCCGGCTCTTACAATCTTTCTGCTCCCTCTTCTGCAGTGATCCCTGAGCCTCAGGTGAATGAGTTGTGTTGTAGATGTATCTATCAGTTGAGAATGGGTCCCACATCTCTACATTTGGTTGGTTGTAGTTTTCTATAATGGTCCCCATCTGTTGCAAAGGGAAGTGTCCTTCATATGTTGTAAGAAATAAACGTATCTAGAATGTAGTTAGGGATTACGCTGGTTCAGAAAAGTGGTGGTTGTAAGTTTTCCTACAGGACCCATGACTTCACTAGTCCTAGCTAGTTGGCTAGGTTTCCAGGCATGATTTTCTTCTTGTTGGATGAGTCTTAGGACCAACTAGAGAACTGCTGAATACTGCTACGGTGTGTGTTCTGCTGCTGCACCTTAGAGTTATTGTCTCACACTGGTTATTGTTGTGGGGCACAGGGGGGTAGTACTGTTGATCACTTCCTTCTTCAGGAGCTTGCATTTCACTTTCTGATACTATAAACAAGGTTGAATCCAGCTCAGAGGCCTCTGAGTGTGACTGCAGGGCATGGTCCTCCTCCACCTCGAGGGGTTACCAAGAACAATAGCAATAGATTATGATGTTTGGGGACCCTCTTGAACAACCCCGACCAACAAAGGTGACAGACATTTAAACATGTATTCAAATATGTAACAAATGATGATAAATGAAAAACGTGATAAAACTTGATCTCTACTGGGGAAAAATAGTATGAAAATATCAACCAACACCTTCTGTTGGGAATTTTCATATGTGAGAGCCAGAATCGTTGGAAGGGTCTCTAGAGTTTGTCTAAAATCACGCTGAGATGTTCTCGGGACCAGATGTTTCCAGATTTCTTTTTCAGTTCTAATTTATAGCCCACACTAAGAGAAGATTATTCTGGCAAAGCAGATTCATCAAAAGTGATCATCTAAATGAACCCGCGGCTCTTTAAGGGATTGACACTCCCAACGTGCTCATTAATTCAGGTTTATGGGCTGCTCTTGTCACATGTGGTATCAAAGTTTTCTCTTGCACTAGGGGATCTACACAGTGAGGAAGGGAGCTTGTAAGAAGGAACAAGTACGTTTTTCTAATTCATGACATAGAAATGGTACCAAAGACCTTGAAGAAATTTTGTAGAATCCAAAATTTAACAGTGCTGTCAAGAGGACCCTGCTCATCCATTATGAGATTAGAGATTGCTCAACTTCAAACAAGTCCTTGTTTGACTGTGTATCCAGTACCTAATTTTGTTTTATGGTCTCACCAGTGGCACTGAAGGCTTTTCGGAACTTTTAATCGTAAGGCATCTTCTCTGCTGGGGCCATCAATTGCTGCAATTATTGGGATTTACTCCATATCCTGATTCTATCCTTTGGCATGGCATAACATGATCCATCTGTGGCCTTTTCATCCTGTCTCTTTTAATTAGATTGGTGGGAAAGAAAAGACAATTTGTTTTGCATTTCCAAAGAGGGGTATTTAAAAACGCCAAATAAAAATCAAAACCATGAGATACTAAGCTGACCAGCTAGAGCTCCATATTCCTTTATACCAATTCAACTTCAGAGGTTCTAAGGAGGAAAAGACTTTGGCATGCAGTGGTAACTTAACAGACAATTCTCTCCTTCCCTTCACCCTTGAAGGACTGTAGGATGAGCTTCTTGGGCCAGCCCACAGTGAGTCATGATCAAAGCTTTTAATTCCCTTCCAGGAAGCTTGCATGGAGAGCTGTCATCCTGACCACAACCTTTAACCCCGTCACCAGTGTCTTGATTTTTACTGCACCAGGTGGTCCAGAATTTTGGCTGTGTGCCTGCATTTCCGCCTGAGTTACCTAGCTTCCTTTTGCTCCCCCAACTATTATAGTCCTTCAGGTGCATCACATCTGTTCTTTGACCTTCCAGCCATCTCATCCCTGGATCTTTCTGTCAGATAAAGCAAGAAGACCCCAAGGTGAAGAGCACATTTAGTAATCTTTTTCTTTATATCCTTAAGAACAGACAGGGCATTACTCAGAAATAGATAGATAGGGGAGGCTCCTGGGAGGATATGTGGGTGACTCTAGCTGAGACTCCTAGCAGCGGTGGACATGAATACCAAAATGGCCACTTCCTAATCAGGCTGGACTTCCAATGGAAGGAAGGGGCACCAACCCACCCACAAGCTTTTGAACTAAAATTCACCCTGCCTACAAGATGTGCAGGGATAAAGATGGAGCAGAGATTGAGAGAATGGCCAATCAATGACTGACCCAACCTGAGACCCACCCCATTGGTGCGAGCCAAGCACTGGCACTATAACAATACTCTCCTAGGCTTGCAGACAGAAGCATAACATAGTTATCCTCTGAGAAATTGCATCCCGCAGAAGATTGAAATAGGTGCTGAGACCCACAGTAAAACATTAGACAGAGCTTGGGGAGCCTTGTGGAAGAGTTGGGGTGGGGGAAGGATAGAAGAACCCAGAGGGGACAGGAACTCCACAAGAAGACCAACAGAGTCAATTAACCTAGGCCTGTGGGGACTTACAGAGACTGAAGCACCAACTAAAGAGCAGGCATGGACTGGACCTAGGCCCCGACACATATGTAACTTATGAGCAGGTTGGTCTTCATATGGGTTTCCTAGCAAGTGGAACAGGGCCTATCTCTGACATGGACTCTGCTGCCTGCTTTTAGATCACTTTTCCCTAGCTGGGCTGCCTTGTCTGCACCTAGTCCTGATGTGACTGTATGTGTTGGGATGAGTTGGTATTGGGGGAGGTCCACTTTTCTGAGGAGAATGGGAGGATGGAAGGAGAGAAAAAGGTGAGAAGATGGGACCAGGGGGAGAAGAGGAAATGGGTCAATGTTTGGCATGTAAAGTGAATAAATGAAATAATAAAAAAGAATAGATCGAGTGATAAGGAAGAAAGAAGGAAAAAAAGAAAAAATGTATGCCATGTCTGACTTTCAACATCAATCAGATCTTTCATAATCTCCAAGAATCTTTCCATCTAAATTGGGAAAGCTCCTTCTCTTATCTGTCACAGAACAAATCATGGCCTTAATGTCTCAACCCCCTCCCCTGATCTGACTCAGAAAGGGAATTACCGAGGGCTGTGTTGTGTCCTTAGGATTACCCCTTCTTCTTGGTGCTTATGAACTAGGTCAGTCATTCACAATTTATTTTTCCATTTCACCTTCTGGCAGGATTTGATACATTCTCATCAGTAAAAATATTCATGAACACAGAAATTCTCTGCTTTGGACCCACACTTCCTCTGTGGTACGATTGCAGAGTAAGCAAATGTGGTTTTAAAAACTTCCAGGTGACTGGAACGTGGCCCCATGCTCCTCACTGCTGTCTCTTCTAGAGAGATCCTCCTGTTCTCCGCCACCCACCCCCTGCCACCACAGTGTTTATAGTAAGGATAGGAGCTGGCCTGGATTACCAACCAGTCCCCAGTTTTTGGGGCTTCCAACACTAAATGCTCCCCTTCTGCTTTTAACTTTTGATTAAAAAACAAAACAAAAATCTTTAGGCGAAGTTTGGCAAAGTTCAACCGGGAAAAGAATGGCTGTGTGGTGGGAAGCCTAGTAGGAAGCCTTCAGAACCAGAAAAGACAGAGACACTGGATCTGGTGTCATCACCTCCTATTCTGGTACACCACACCTGGGACAGAAAGGCTGACCATTGTTGGAGAATAGCGTGTGCCCATTTGCTAACTGAGTTCATGCCAAGTGTATAATCATGAACCTCAAATGAGCATCTAATTAATGCGATGGACACTTCAACAGGAAAGTCAGCTTTCACCCTAAGAGACAGTTAATTACTTGACAGCTTTTGTGTCAATCAATCTCCATTGCCTTCTGCTGATCTCGGCTCGTACATCATGAATAACAGAGATGCTGTCACGTCATTCATCTCATCTTAACCCTTTGCTCCAAAAAGTTCCTTGTATCTTTGCTCATATTTCCCATTTTGCTTTTAATCTTTACTTTTACTTCCATCTTCAGCTATTGCTCCATTGTGATCACTCTTCACTAGAAGACACTTAAAACGTCTGTTATAGTTACCCTCTCCACTTCTCCTATCTCCGTGTCTGTGATAGTTGGGTTGTCAAGGGCAGCAAAGAAACGATGTTTACCGGAGTTTAGTAATGGCTTCCACCTTGCCAAACCCAGTAGCGAGTTTTCAGTTTCAGCTCACTGGAGTGTCCCTTACCATTGTATCACTGTTTCTTTCTTGAAATAACTTTATCTATTTTTACTCTGGAATACTGAAAGATAGTATGGTTTACACCTTGCTTTCATGGCCTGCCTTTTCTTTTCCTTTTGCATCTTCAGCTATTTTGGGACCACTGAATGTTCCAGGGTCCATTGCCTGGCTTTCTTATCTGTCTTTAGTTACTGGTCCAATTATATGCCATGTTTGAGCAAATATGAATGCTAAGTATTATCATTTTAAATATCAAATATTGTTAGTAGATTTCAAATTTGTATTTCCTGCCCATTTTACCCTTCCTCCCAACTGCCATTATCAGCAGCAGCTACTACTACTACTCACACACATGTGAACACACACATACAAACACACTTTAATAGTTAAAAAAGATGTCCATTGAAATGTATAATAAACACCCTACTTCACATGGCTATTGATTCCTCCTGTCTCTCAGTGATCAGCTAGAGAGTCAGTAGTCTCCCGTGAACTCTTTCCTTGTTTTGAACTGTACATCAGTTCAGTACTGCAGTGTGTTAAACACACATATATGAATCACACAGATGATGAATTTTATGGATATTGGCTGCATATCATTCTTGAATGGAGAGGTGGAAGCAGGAAGGGTTGTAGATGGAACACTGCTTGGCTCTAGTTATCTATTAGGATGAAATGAGCTGTGACAGACAGCACATTCCCCCTCCTTGCACGTAATTCCACTGAGGAGTCATTTCACTTTCCTATGTTTTACTTTTGAAATAAACTCCTACTCATTTTAGAGCTAAGACTTTTGCTGTAGTTTCATGCCACTCTATGACAGCCTTCGATTTCACAGTGCTCTAATCCAAATGTAGTCATTAACTATTTAGATGATTCTTCCTTTCCCCTACCTACTGTGGTCACTTTGATGGCAGAATACAGACTGCAAAGGCTACTACTTGTGCTTAGCTGTCCTAGCTTTGGGACTTTATGCCAGGCTCCATTATGGTGCCTTCCCATTTTCCTTCTTCCCTTCCTTCCCCCCTTTCTTTTTTCCTCTGTTAGCTCTTCTTTTTCCTTCCTTCCATCTTCAAAAACCCTCTCAAATGTGTGTGTCTCTGTGTGTATTGTGTATGGAAGATATGCTCAACAAGACAGCATCTTCCTTTGCCACCTGCCTTCTTATGGCCCACAAATGATTTTCCATTCACCTGACAAGTTTTTCTTTCCTAGTGCCTCAGTTACATCTATGGATGCTGTTCACTGCTTCAAAGTTTAATAGGAAATATGTGGTGCAGGTGTTCAAGGGACCAGCTCTCCAACCCCATTAGTTGCTACCACTATCTCTATGTCTTATGTGACTTACCATTAAACATTCTTAGATATCTCTTAGAATAGATATGACAAGGATCACTTGAAACAGTGTGTAGAAACACTTGGAAAATTATAAAGCTCATAGGCAAATAGATAATCTAGGCTGTGAATCTAATTTGCTTTTTAAAACTTTATTTAAGCTTTGAATCTGGATGTTTTGCATAAAACCTACATCTTTGATTTTTGAACAACTGGAAGGTCAGATACATTGGGTATTCCTTTTTTTCTCAATTGTTTTTTTACTTATTCACTTTACATCCTGATCGCAGCCCCCTCCCTCTTCTTCTCCTGGGCCCACCCTCCCACTCTCTTTACAGTCCCCCCTCCACTTCTCTTCAGAAAAGGGGAGCTACCCTCCTGAACCACCCCACCCCAGCTCATCAAGTCTCATCAGGACTAAGCACAGCCTCTTCCACTGAGGCCAGATAAGGCAGACTAAGTAATTCAAAGAGGATCAAGTGATCCAAAAGCAAGCAACTATATCCATGTCAGAGACAGCCCCTGCTACAATTGCTAAGGGACCCACATGAAGACCAAGCTGCCCATAAGCTACATATGTGTAGGGGGTGTTCCATTTTAATAGGACACTGATTAGCTGATGCCAAGAGGTGGAAGGCACTGAACTAGAACTTGTGGCTGATACACCTTTTCAGTAACTTACACCTGGCCTCTTCTTGCATTTGGTTTTCAGTCACTCTGGTCTACATTTTGTGTACCCTTTCTGCACTAATTTTACAGCACCAATGACAGAGTTCAATGTTAAAAGTAAGAATTTGGTTAACTCCAAACTGCCCCCAGATCACCAGCTAGTTGTGCTGGTTTGAGTCTTATAATGTTGGATGGATTTTATTATGCTTGTTCATTATATGTAGCAATTTTCCTTTGTTAAATAGGTAAAATATTCCATATAAGGCAGTCAAACCTAAAGCAGGAACAACAGAGGCTAGAACATTTTGTGTCTTTTGTGTCATCTTAAATAAAGATGACAAACATCTGTAAATCTGAGTAGATGAAACTGAGGAGGGCAGCCATTGGTAGAGTGCTTGCTAGCATGCACAAGGTGCCGGGCTTGGTCTCCAATACTCTAACGAATAAAAAGTTCAAAGTGTATTTGCCTAGCATAATTAAATCATATTTTCATGCCAAAATGCTAGAGTAGGATGTGGAAAATTGCAAACCAACATGACAGGTTATTTCATCCAGATGTCGCTACGACAGTATGTAGGAGATGAGCAAGTCACAGGGTTTCCCTTTAGAGCTCATTGCTGAAGACTTGAAATTACAGCATCTACATCTCATCCCTCAAGTGCATTCGTGTAAAATAACAGTAGAAGCATGGATGCATTTGACCTTAAATGGGAATGATACGAAATGAAGTATATCTGCAAGAAGAACGAAAAGAGAAAAATGTGAGCTAACAGCTTCCTTAGCTATTTGCATTGTGGGTCATTGGCTGACCCTTGGCTCTACCTGAGCATGCTTACTCAATCTTAGAGCAAGAACATTGTGTGTGAGTGTGTGTGTGTATGTATGCACGTGCGCTTGTGCGCAAGCACACCTGTGTGTGCAGGCCACAGGCTAATCTCTGGTATCATACTTTAAGTGCCATGTGCTTTTGCTTGGAACCGTCTCCCAGTGATCTGGAACCCGCCATGTGGAATAGGCTGGCTCACCAACAAGCCCCAGAGATCGGTTTGTCTTTCCCTTCTCAGCTGAGTTTACAAATGCACATGACCATGTTTTTTTCCTGGTGTGAGTTCTGGGGACCTAATTCAGGTCCTTGTGGCCTACAAAACAAGCCCTTTGCCATCAGAGCAATCCTCTCAGTCCCTAAATCTAGAGAATCTTTGCACAAATATCACTAAAGATGGAACACTTCTCTTTGATGCTTTTCTGAAGTTTGGATCCCAAATGGTAAGTTGCCTTTATTATGCCGTGGATTTTAAGGTAATACATTTGGCTCATTGGATCCTGATTCTAACGTTATAACCACATGCTGTTCTTATGCTTGTCACTGAGTACTTTTTAATAGGTAGTAGATTCAGGTGGCATCCATGTAGCCTTGAAGTCTCTCCCCCTGCCTTCTTCCACCTAGAGACAGAACTGTCTCTGCCCTCATTTCTGACCCACTTTTCCAGCATATGCTCAGTATGTGTCAAGCCATGTTTGTCATGGCATATGAATGACTGGTCTACACAAAGGTTAATCAGCCATTCGTACACCTCTTCTTGACTTCAGAAACCCCTTTCTGCTCTCTCAGCTCTCTTTTTACACAGCTGTGGAGGAAAAACGTTAAGAAGCACTTTACATTTTATATAATATGCATAACAGAACAGAAAGGGATGATGATACCTACTTTGTCTTTTTCTTGCTCTTGGTGGATGTTAATGCTGTAAGCATGCTCTGTCTGTGTAGCAAGACTACTCAATGTAAGTCAGTAACAGTGTTTGGTTTCACTGACCCCTGTGTTTTACTGTTGGATTTAAATTATCCCCCAAATAATTAAGCATTGACTTTTGATGTTATTCCATTTCATTACAAACAATTAAGAATGTTTAATTATTTTGAATATTGCTTATGACTTAAGCAGAGGAGGAGTTGTTGCAACAACTAAAGCTAAGTTGTGGTTTGGGGATAAGAAGCTTCGAAGGAGGCATTTAATAAGTGAATCTGAAAAAAAAATATTGTAGATTTTATATGTCTTTAACAGTAACATTCTATGTGAATATGATATTTCCTCATTGATCATGTAGACCTACTCTTGTAGACTAGGAAAAAATAATGAAACAAAAGGCTAGAGAAAAGGAGTAAAGATAGGAGGGAAAGCATGCATTTTGAGTGACAGCACTATGTAATGAACTATAATGTAACATTATCTTGTCATGCCGGGGTCACAACATTTCCTCCAACTATAGTCATTTCATGAACTGGTCATCTTCACTCAAGCCTGATAATTTGTATAGGCAGAGGTCATGCCTTTCTTGCTTGTTGTAATCTCTAGCACAATGCTTGGCCTAGAAAAATTGTAATTTATCTGTATCTATTGTATCCAATTCGTGACATCATTTTTATAGGTTTGACATTATTTTCTTTAAAGCAACTCACAAAAGTACAGAATGTGTGACTGCACAGAGCTGTTCAGTGGAGTTTGGGTCAAGGATCTAATGTTACTGAAATAAGCTTAAATGTCAAACTTGACTATTTATCAAAGCCAGGAAAGCTTTTTCCATGCTCATTTCCAGCTTTGATTTCCTATGAAGTGACAAAGTGGAGATGTTTAAAGAATTGGTATCTCTCCAAATGATTCCATGTCTACCCTGGCTCAAAAATGACTTGTCTACATAATGAAACCGATTTACTACAGCTGATTTGACCAGAAGTTTTTAAGTCAGGAAGAGTGGGAGAGAAAATCGTTTCTTGTACCAAAGTATTAGAGTGTCCACATGAAGATTAACCCCTTAACTCCATTATCCAACAAATATCCAAAACCCTGACCTTAGTCTACTCCGTAGACAACAAGGGTCTATAAAAAGAGGAAAGCATGAAGTGATAAAAAAAATAGACCTCGTTTACATGTTTGGAGTCTATTAATAATGCTTTAAAATACTTTAGAGTAAGTACTTGTTTTTGTCAACTTGACACAAGCTACAGTTATCTTGGAAGAGTGACCTCTGTTGAAAAAATTTCCCCTGCAGATTGCCTGTAGAGCCACTCAGCTAACTCAGATGAACCACACACACTTGCTACCGTTCCTTCCCTACAACAGTGGACTGAAAGGCTGTGAAACTATGGAACAAAATAAATCTTTCTTCATTTAACCTGTTTGTGGTATGGTCTCAGCAGGGAAAGAAACTAGCATAGTTCTTGTTTCATTCGTTATAGAATTCTGAGGGTGTAGAGAGGGGACTATAGAAAGTAGACAGATCTACTAACATCAAATGTCATTGAAAACCATGAGAAGGAAATTAAAGCAGGTTCATGAGCAGAGAACCAAAGAGACAGATGGCAGAATAGCAAGGTGCAGGATACACAATGAAAGTAAGAGTGAAGAGGACATTCTGTTGTCTCCAATACTGGGTTTAAGAGAGAAACGATTCAGTTAGTCACTGGTGATTGGAAGTCTTTTCTTTCCAAATATTCTGAATGTTTATTCATCACCAATCATGTGCATTGCCCTTTACAGATATTGGCTATTACCAAACATCCAAGCATGTTATATATATATATATAGATAGATAGATATATGTATATGTATATATATAATGTATTATTATATTATATCATATGTATTTATATGCATATTATGTATATTATATATAATATGTATATATAATATAATATGTATTATTGTATATTATTATTAATATAGTATATATCATATATTACATAACATGCATAACATATAATAATATATAATGTTATGATTATTAATAACATAT
>CM053743.1:35651763-35707614 GCA_028658305.1 Pachyuromys duprasi
ATCATATTACTATAATGTATAAAATATATGTTATATAATATATTATATTATGATAATATATACTATATATTATATATTAATATATAATCATTTATTCAATTTGTATCCTGGTGTGGTCCTCTCCTTGGTCTCCTCCTAATCCCACCCTTCCTCCCTTTTCTCTTCCTATGCCCCTCCACCAGTCCACTGATACGGTAGCTTACCATAGATGGCCTCTGAAAGAATCTATTGATCGAGGTATCGAAGCAGAGGCTGAGATGCATAGCCAAACTTTAGGTAGAGTGTAGGGAATCTTATGAAAGAAGGGGGAGATATAAAGACTTGGAGGGGACAGGAGTTCCAAAAGGAGACCAACAGAGCCGAAAAACAAAATAAAACAAAACTGAGCCCTGGGAACCCTGCAGAGACTGATACCCCAAGCAAGGACAATGCATGGAGAGGACCTAAAACCCCAGCTCAGATGTAGCCCATAGACTCAGTCTCCAAGTGGGGTCCCTAGTACAGGGAGCAGGGGCTTTCTCTGGCATGAACTCAGTAACAGGCCCTCTGATCACCTGCCCCTAGAGGGTACAGCCTTGTCAGGCCACAGAGGAAGACAATGCAGCCAGTCCTGACGAGACCTCATAGGCTAGGGTCATATAGAAGGGGAGGAGGACCTCCTGTACCAAGTGAGTGTTTTTAATGGATAATTGGATCAAGTTTGTAACTCAGGTCAAAGAATTGAGTTTGCGATATACTTCCAGAAGTCACCAGAATATGGTGTATTTAAAACCGCTGGGCCATAGGAAATCTCAAGGGAGTGTGGAGTGCACAGAGAATGCTGAAATGCGGTCCCAGAGCATGTCAACATTGACACCAAGAAAGTGGAAGAAAGATCCAGAAGAAAAGATGGGTAGGAGGCAGGAACAACCAGTGAGATCGGATGAAAATCTAGACTGATAAGACCTGTGAACTTGGGGGAAGAAAGCTAAAAAGGGCAAACATTGTCTAAAGTATTGATGACAAATGCTCCTCCAAAATGGAACCTGAGATTGACCATTGGGGTTTGTAAGCCAGCCTTTAAAACCCTGACCTTGAAATCTGCTAATAGCTTCCTTGAACACTTGAAACTCCCCTGAAGTATTTGTTCTTTCTTGGAATGACCTTAGTCTTGCATTTCCCCCCTCTGTGTTTTTTTTTTAACGTCCCCCTTTGCTCCTCTCTTTTTAACTTTTAGTTGTCATTTTTATGCCAAAAAAAGAGGTAACTGCCCCTAAGACGACACAAGTTCTGTTTTCAAGAATACTCTGTTCAAGAAGGCTGAGTACTTACTACCAGAATTTCAGTGAGACATGGGAGATTAGCATGGCCCTGCACAGGGATGGCATGAACATTTATGAAGCATTCGATACTTTAAAAATGATGAATTAAATAACAAAAGATGTCTGATCTTTGCTTCCTCATATAACAATGCTCAGCGATTCATTCCTCGAGCCATTGTGTGACCACTTCTCATGTGAACATATTGGGAGATAGGCATGGGGATAGCCATTGTTTATGTGCAAGAGTTACTTCTAGAAGCATTGCAATTGGAGCAGATGGAGTTGAAAGTATTCTTGTTTTAGGAGAGAAGATGCTGATATTTGGAAAGTGGTATTTGGCATAAACAACCTGGACCATCCGTCAGTCTTCATGCAGACCCGCTTTGTGAAAACCATCTTGCTACATCCCCGGTACAGCCGTGCGGTGGTGGATTATGACATCAGTGTAGTGGAGTTGAGCGATGACATCAATGAGACAAGCTACGTCAGACCTGTCTGCTTACCCAGCCCGGAGGAGTTTCTAGAACCCGATACATACTGCTACATCACAGGCTGGGGCCACATGGGCAACAAAAGTAAGCCGGGGTCATCTGCAATTGCCCACTGAGCTCAGAACTCAAAAGCACTAGGGTTCCTTCTAGGCTTCGGCTACGAATTCCTGTTTCACTTGTAAAAACACAGCCATACGTGGTAAATGCTGAGGCTGTGTTGTATTCTCCCCCCTGAGCCAATCGCAAACACGAACACTCAGTCACAGCGCATAGAACCTGTCCACCTGAGATGCAAGCTCTAACATGCTTCCCTACAGTTCTGACTCTTTCTCCAGGGAGCTACTACCAATGTTTTCGAGCTTACATGCCAGGTCATACTTGCCAGACACCCTGCTGGAGAGAGCAATGGTTTTGGCTCTCTCTCAGGGCAATTTGTCAGAGACTGGGTGCAATAATTAGGCAGTCCATTTCTGCAGTTGAGATACATGATAACGTTTTCAATTCTGCAATTGGTTTGATCTTACCTACATGTGTGGCACATGCTTCTATAAAGAAGCGTGATACATATCTAACTACTTAAATTGCTTAAATTGGGCTTTATGAAAGGTGACTTAAATACAAAACACATAGGAAAAAAGTTACTACTTACTCTCAACCTCTCTAAAAGACTTTTGCTTCTTGTTTGACGTATTTAAAGTTTAGGCTAAGAACTGAGTCAAGAAAATTGTTGCAACAGCTGCAGGAGAGGGCCATGCTCCTCTGAATGGTGGTGCATATTGGCCTCCTAGCATCTTGATAGTAACCATAAGAACACCAGTTTAAAGGGACTTGTTTTCTTCTTGAAATTTAGTCAGCTGTTTGGACTATGTTTCTTTTCTGCATATTTTTTAAATGATGGGACATTAATGTTTTTTAGACATCAGTGATTCCTTCAAGATCATCCTGTAAGAATTTTGAAGGCAATGCTGCCTTTTAATGCCACCATTCCTATACATGCTCCTTTGTTTAAAAACCATGATTAGTACTGTAATGAAATGAGTGGAGAATATTTCATAGGGTCCCTATTTGTCTTCTTTACACAATAGCTACATAAACTTGCAGTAATGGGGTACCATGGAGCATACCGGGCAGTCAGGGAATAGCACTAAGAGCAGGCAAATAAATTCATTCTGGAGGCTCACACTGACCTTAGCCATCCCAGCCTCTTGCCTTCCACAGAAAGAAGGAGATGATCCCTGAACACACAAGATTGCTACACAGAGGAAAAGCACTGTGGCCCAGAAGATGCTGGTGGTATGAGCCTCAGCTACCCCAGTGTGCGGTACAGTGTTGGCTGCTGTGCTCACTCCTCCTTCTGACAGCTTGTTAAGCTAGTACTACATCACATTTATTTTTCCCCAAACGATGATGATTATTAGCACTGCTTCCCCATCACTGCTTCAAAGGACAATCTGTATGGTTCTTAGGATGTGCAAGATTTACGATGTTTTGCTCAAAGACAGCCACTATAATTCTTAAGAAACTTTAAGCAAGACAGAAACCGTATCTTCCATCTCTTGTAAGCAATAAATGATATTGCCTTTTCCAAATCTTTGTACAGCAGGTTTTCACTAATCCTAGAGAGAACAGATATGCTGAGCTAGGAACGCTGCTTTGTCATCCCCTTTTCATGGTCATAGCTGATGTTCTTCCAGAGCACGTGACAAGGGGAAATTGCAAGCTAGCGGTTCTCAACCTCCCAAATACTGCGATCCTTTAATAAAGTCCCTCAGGCTGTGTCGACCCCCAATGACACAACTATTCTGCTACAATTACTTCATAACTGTAATTTTGCTGTTATGAATATTAATGTGACTATCTGCTATGCAGGATATCTGATATTCGACCCCTTTGAAAGGTCACCAGTCAACCCTCAAACTCTATAGGTGGCAACCTACAGGTTGAGAAGCTCTTATTTAAAGTTGGCCTTGTTAGGAAAATAAGGAGTTTCACTAGATGATTGTTATCAAAATTTCCAAGTATAAAATTTGGGTCCAAACAAGTCTTCCCCATGAGATGATATCAAAAGGGAAGTATGGTCCTCTAGGTATCATGAAAATATTCCTGTAATATTGTTTATTTTGTATTTTGCTGGCCACACCTTATGCTCTTGCGTATTTTTTTTCGTCTTCTGCTTGAATGCAGTGCCCTTTAAGTTGCAGGAGGGGGAGGTCCGTATTATTCCTCTGGAGCAGTGCCAGTCTTACTTTGACATGAAGACCATCACCAGTCGGATGATATGTGCCGGCTATGAGTCCGGCACCGTGGACTCGTGCATGGTAAGCTGCCTTTCAACTATGCAAGCCACCAGGATCCTCTATGACTTTGGTGAGCTTCCATGGCTGATCACAAGTCAGGCACGATCCCTCAGGAACACTTATGAAAATTGTTCACTGTCAGGAGTTGAGTCAGACCATCTTTGTTGATCATTTTGGTGGCTAGGACAAGCCTAATTACAAAAGGCAGGTGGAAACCACAGCTTCAAGTTCACTTAAGCGCGGGGGGCGGGGAGGACCAGAGGACATCGTCAGGTGTAACCATGACATCAGGACATACATTGGCACCCCAGCTCACATAGTGTGTGAAAAGACTTCTGTCTCTAATGTGACCACCCTGCCATTGCTTGATACCTTATGGCCCTCATTTGATTAGTATCCTATTGAATGTCACTGCCTTCAACCTCAGAAAGGATTTATGGCTACAGAAATCTGCAAGCCACGCCTCTTTGGCAGTGTAGGGAAGGGTTTTATGTTTACCTAAACAATCATCAGCTCTTGTGCTGAAGTGTCCCTGAAGTTCAAATGGCAAGTATAGTGAGGAACAGGGGCCCGTGCTGCTACAGTGCTGTCCTGCTTTGCAATAATCAGGCTCCTCAGATGTTAGTATTAAACGGAGATAAACCACGCTTGTCATTAGCCCAACATAATTAAATGGCATTTGTGATGGTTCATTTTAGAACACTGTGTACAACTGATTAATGGAGGGCTGTTTTAATTTTCCATTATGGGTATAGAATCAGTCCAACTAAAAAAAAATTGTTGAGATAATCAGTCTTGATGCATAAAGGTTTGTTTTTTTAATTTATGACATTTTGTTATACGCATGAAGTAACTAAGAGTCATTTGACAGCATAACAAGGCAGAAAATTCTCTTTGCAAACTACACCAATCCCTTTAAAGCTCAGAATCCACTATGTTTATTGAGAAGGTCTGTTGATAGCGTGGAAAGCAGATGCCCTCTCAGGCTTACCGCGAACACTTCGCTGAAAATTTCCAACTCAGTTAAGCTGATTTGGGCTCTATTGCACCCTGATGGCAATAGGCCTACACTAGACTTCTGAAATCCCAGGACTAACAGCAGTTGTTATTCCTTGCAGGGAGACAGTGGTGGGCCTCTGGTTTGTGAGCGACCCAGAGGACAGTGGACATTATTTGGTTTGACTTCATGGGGCTCCGTCTGCTTTTCCAAAGTCCTGGGGCCTGGAGTCTACAGCAATGTGTCTTACTTCGTTGAATGGATCGAAAGACAAATCTACATCCAGACCTTTCACCGAAAGGAATTGCAAGAATAATCGGGGAGTTTGCCGGAAACCTGCACCAAGAATGGCCCTCCTGACCAGGGAGATTGTCCTGCCAACAGCTGCACAGGCAGGCAGGCTTTTCATGGCCAGGGTGCTCAACGTTCACTACAGGATCTCCTGCTGTGTTAGAACAGTTTCACTCAGCCTTTGATTTCTTCAACTGTATCATTCATTAATTTCATGAATTCTTTAAAAGCACAGAGAAAAGTAGGGTTTGTTTCTGCTAGACTAACCTTGAACGCAGGGTGGAATTATCAACTCCATAGAGACAACATTTGGAGCTCTATGGTAACAAGTTATAGAAAGTTCCTTTTCATACTATCACACACCATCACACACACACACACAAGGAGATACGCGCTGACAGATCTCCAGTTTCTGCTCAAGCACAGCGGTGTAGAGGGGACATTTCAGAACTGACCTTGGAGACTGACTTTTAATTTATAAAAAGCCAAGGTAATGTACATGCTTATATTACTTACTCTACTGCTCTAAATCATTTGAAGAAATTACAAAAGATAGAAAAGACCCACAATATTGATCTACACAGCTGAAGCTGCAAGACATACACAATGTAAAATTCCTTAGCCAACAAAACTAACACTCAGAAGTACAATTCTATCCTTTCTGTGCTCATATTAAGATTGTAATTTCATAAAAAAATCTCCAAAGGACTTTCCCTATTACTGGAGATTTTCAGTATATGTCGGTTAGATGACTGAGATACCAACAACTAGCTCAACCCTGGTAAAAATATTTGTCTGCCTATGTGAAAATGAATAAGAACCTTTTCCATTCTGTGAAACAAGCAAGTGAAAAAGGAGAAAAAAATTAAGTGGTATCCCACGCCAGTTAATCTGAAAATTCCTCTGCCTGTGTTCACCCAAGCCAGAAAAGCTACAGAAATATATTTCAAAGTGTAGCAAAATGTTGCACAGAGCATAAGATTTTGCAATTTCCCCTCATGGCATCTGGTGTTGCCATTTTGCCCCATTGATAATTAAAACTAAAATTTAAAGATGCTTTTAAGCACTGAGCCACTTTACGCAAATCAATTTCCAAAGCCATTAGTGGTTAAAAGTTTTTTTTTCCATTAAAAACCTTCAAAACACAAACCTTCATACACGCCTAACTTAATTATCCAGACATCAACTATGTAGCATCCAATGCCTCTGTGAACAAGTAGGACACGCTACTAACCTTCACCAGCAACCAAACTGCCTCAGCATTCGAAACAGGGACTACCTGCAGTTTTATACATGTATTTTATACTCTTTTTCTATGTGTCAATATAGCTCAAATGCAGAAATTTATTTCAACCATTACTTTCCATGTTATTCATCTCTTGTCCTGAGTGTGTAGCAAGCAATTGTACTGTGGTCACGACTGTATGAAGGTTTAAGACCATTGGTCAGTTTTGTTATAATTGTTGGCACGTGACTAATAAAACATTCTTTTAGCCTTGAACTTATATTCAGCAAAATGTACATATTGGACTCATTTTAAATAATTCTGAATACAAATAAAGTGATATAATCTTTAAAAAATTTTTTTTCCTGAGGGCTATGGATGGAATATAGAGACCAAGTTCAGGAAAGTGTCTATCCCTCTAATAGCATCACGGTACCCAATCTCCTGCCAACTAAGATTTACATACTATATAGCTCATGCTCACAGGAACCTGCTCTTTGGGACTAGTAACAGCCTCATCATGAGTCTGATGAGTAACTAGTAGCATTGTTCCCAGAGTTCCCAGAGAACATCAACCCTGCCAACAGAACAGGGGTAGTGCATTTTTGCAAGTGTTCCTACTCTTTAGCATGAATTCCAGTTGCTTTGGGGATGATACATGATCTGATATCAAGTGATTTTTTTTTCTCCATAGACTAAAAAGTCTAAACACCGTTCTGACAAAGGCATGCCTTAGCGTTTTCCTTCTCAGTGCTGGCATCAGTTATAGCTAGATTCATAGAGCAATGACATGAGTGATGACAGTTTTCAGTGAATATTTATTTATTAAATAATTTATTTTAAAAAACATCTCAGGGAAGTAGAAGGCTTCCTTGAGCCACATGGTATTGTGACAGTTCCAGAAATCAGTCTATATGAAAAGACCATTTAACAATGATACCGGGAAGGAACAGAAAGTGACTAGGAGGATACACAGCAGGTAACAGGCCCTGAGAGCAACAGTTTTTAAGACTCTGAAGTAGACACCAACCTTTAGCATGGAGATTCACAAAGGGCATTCTAGATGACTGGTGGGACCACTGTCAGATGAACATGGACATTTTGAAAGACTTTGACAAGAAAACGTGACTTCACAGTAGCAAACGGACTCACCTGGTATAAAACAGCTCCTAGGCACTAAGTAAATCCATGATTTGTCACAACAGAAAACTTGCTACAGACATTTCTACCCTTAGATATGTTACTCTTTCAAAGATCCTCAGGGATCCCCACTGTATCAGTCCCAATCCATACCTCACTCTATAGAGGGCACAACACAGAGGAGTTGTTGGGCAGTGCCACAGCTATGAACTCTCATGTGGACTCTGGCAGACTGCATAGAAGATGATTGTCTCATGTTGATGGGGGTGTCGTCAGTTTCAGAACTCAGAAGTTGCCCACCGTCTGTAGGCTCGGCTGATTGTGTTTCATGACCTACTTTCATGTTTCCTGGTTGACCACCTCTGCACATAGCTCATGCATCTACTCATAAGAGTAAACAGAGCAGAAGGCAGCCTGGGTGCTGTTGAAAACATCAGCTCCCCTCTTTCCCCTTCCCTATAAAGACTGTACTTCAGCACAACGCTGAAATGACAGCAAGGGTTGCTAAACACCCTCAGACGGAGACCAAAGGCCTTGTCTCATGAGAAACCAAAGGCTCTAGGGAATTTGTCTTCAAATTAATTACTTTTCCTAATAAACAAGTTTTAAAAGTACTTTTTTCTTTCTTAAAGGGAATTCAGGTTGGATCTCGCTTAAAGCATTTCCAAACGCATGAGACTTACCTATAAAATAAATATATTTCAAATAAATTTCTGATATTGTTTGCACTTAAAAGACAATTAGAATTCCTTTGCAAAAATCTAAAACGTGTCATAAAAACATTACACTTCCCTAAACGCTGCTCAGGTCAAATGCTATCCCTTGTTTACAAATGTACACACAGGTATACAATTGTAGACACGGCGTTGGTTTTTCCACGCCAAGCAAAATGCTGATATCCCTTGTATGAAAACACAGGTAATCCTCAGTTTTGAAGGGCAGACTTCTGCATCCTTCCAAACTTGAAAGATGACCTGCAACTCTAAGCAGGGGTCCTGCATTTTAACGTGCTGACGGTCCAGGCATCTTTGAGGCCTCAGGTTCAGAGTAGCCAAGGTCTAGCACAGTCTCACATGTAGATAAGTTTTCCTGCTCAACAGCACATGATGTTGCTGACTTCATTGCCAGGACAGCAGAAGAGCCAGGCGCGGGTTTTTCTGAAGCAGCAGCTGATTGGCTGGCATGCTCTGATGTCACTTGGTTGACCTTTGCAGTCCCTCTCCACTTCTTGAGAGCTTCTGCTCTCTCCTCTGGAGCAAGTCTGTCAAAGTACTTGGCTTTCAGAATTGGAGATGGAAACATGGATCCCTGAAGAACTCGGTACATAAACCTAGGTTACGAAGAGCATCACAGAATTATGTTTACTTCCATTGCATCATGGGACCCCTGGGACATACTGATCAGTTAAAAAAAAAAAAGTAAAAGACACTTAGGTTTTGAGCTAGAGGAAGTCATCTATAAAGTGTAATTAAAATAATATTAAACAGGGCATGGTGGTGAGCCTGTATAATTCCAGTACTTGGAAGGTTAAATTAGAGGGATAGCCATGAGTTCAAGGCCAGCTTAAGCTTGGCTGTGAGTTCCAGGCCAGCTTGAGCTACTGTGCAAGACCCTGACTTAAAAACTCAAAATAAAATAATTAAAAATATTAAACAGATTAATATTTATGAAGCATTAGCAAATAGTGAGTACCCTCTAAGTGCCTTCCAAATAAGCATAAGGGAACGTCTCTTCTACTGTTACAGTGACAATTCATTTCAACATGAGATTTGTGAAGGGAAACATTCAAAGCATAGAAGATTCTTCTGCATAAGTGAAGAGGGCTCCTTTCAGCAGATCCCTACCCTTGGCCCACAGGAAACTTCTTTTCTTTTAGCATGAGAGAGACGTTGTACACTATACCAATATAAGAGGGGAACCTTTTTTCAAGTGACAAGGCCACGAAGGGTTTGCTCTTCTGCCTTTGCCATATGTGACGCAGCATCAAGTTTCATCTTCACACAGGCATCATCAAACCTCCCAGTCCCTTGACATGGGTCTTCCTAATCTCCACAACTCTGAGCTAGTACATTTCTGTTCATAAGTTACTCAGTGTAGGCATTCTGCTATGGCTGTAACACACAGACCAAGGCGAGGGCTCGGGAGGGCAGAGCAAACGGCAGGACTTGGTAGGTCCTCAGATAATCCCATGAAGGAAAGTTTCTTTATTCCCATGAACTAACAACCAAATTAAAAATTTTCTACGACAGAGAAATGTGTCTTCACTCTCTTAATCTAGTTCTGTTTTGTGGTACAACAACAGAAACCAATATTTTAGCTAATGCATAGGCTGGTGGCCTCCCTGTTGAACAGGGTGGTCTGCCATCCATTCTTCATAGTTGCCAGAAGCCTATGATTTCATGTTCTTACTCTCTTGAGCAAACAAATTACATACCTGGGCAGAAGAGCTACGCAGGTGGTAAGGACACAAACTAAGTAGAACACTGGGTCCAGCATGTGCTCCTGCATAATCCAGTAGGGGTTGGATGGTGGGTTGCAAGTTACGCACAAGGCCCCAAAAGCCAAGGTAAAGAAAAAGTAGGACAGGATGCTCCCAACAATGACCAGCATGTGGATCCAAGTCTGCAAGACAAGAAGGGCCAGGAAAGGAATGCTTACTGGTGGTGCATTACAACCTGACAAAAACCTGCTACATTAAAGCAACACTACATCCGAGACCTTACCACACAAGCCCACGAGGGAAGAGCATCATTCAAGAGTGGCTCATGCAAGTGCTTGAATTCTTCACAATTAAATCAAATATCCGTGGGCAATTCTGTTGGCTGGTTTAGTTTGCATTGCCCATGTACCAGGAGGTGTTTGGATTTCCTTTTTCTTTTTTTACACAGCCACCCACTGACTTGATTGATTAAGGCATTACCTTACTTCAGTAATCTTCAAACTTCAGCCATTCACATATATAGTAGACTGCATTTGCTCACCGATACTCCTATTCCCTTCCCTTAGCCAGCATTCAAGTGGCTTTGTAGCTCTCTACTTCCTTTCAGTGAAGCAAGGTTCCCTGAAAGGGAAGGGACGTTTAGAACTGTCAAGGTAGAAGCATGTGGAGCTGCTGTGCCTTCTCCCTTGTTACTGCAGCACACATCACACCCAACAGTGACATACTTTTGGTGTCACGTGTTTAGGCTTTCCTTCTAGGCAAAACACTGCCTTTATAAATCTCTTTTCTAGGACTGTAATTTTCAAACAAGGTCTAATTCACTCTTGTTTCCAATTATGCAAAGTCTTTTCCCAAAGTTGATTATCTTCGCAGAAATCACAAAAATTACACATACTTCATAAATGGGGAAGCTGCTCAGAAAGTGTTGGCCAGCTCCTGGATTAACAATGTCATGCACCAGAGCACTGGGTTTACTCTTTATTTGTTTATGCTTCTTTCCTTTATCCTTTTTTCTTCCCTCACTTCTTCCAACCCTTCTTAGTTTCTTCCTTTCTTTCTTTGTTGTTTCTTTTTTTGTGTTTTTCTTCTCAAATGTCCTCCATTATATTTGAGCTTTATGCTAGGTTTTGTTTCCTCTTATTATGTGCTTCTGCAAGTGAGATTGTGACATCACAGCCCACAGTTGTAAATGAGTTGACATAAAAAAGTGAATGTGGAGAACACTGGGTAAAACTGCCCAGGAAGAGGGAGGTGGCCAGGACACAGTGAGCAAGAGTGTGAAGGACATGCGATTCCTGAGCTCAGAGTGACTTGAGTCTTCTAGGCAAGGGACTGCAATGCCTGTGAGCTCTGTACATCTGTGGCAGGAAGGCCACTTCTCTGAAATGTAACATCTACAGAGACACTGCTACATCTTGAGCTTTCTTACTCCTTGGAGAGAACACTCAACAGCAAACATAGGGTTGGCAACACACTCCTCTCAGCCTAAAGCCTCTTATCTGAAGTCAGGGGAACAAGGCTCCGTCACCTGGAACTAGGATAGAACTGTATCTCAGTGAGGCAAGAGCAGAAGAAAGTGCACACAGTTAGTTCAGACCGGCTGTATCCTGATAAGCCTATCCATCAGTTTCTGCTCCCTGGCCCTTAACTAGCTCATTGGGATTTCCTCGTTTGTTGAATCATGGTTCCTCAGTGTAATTTTCAGAACATTTCTACTTGCTTAGCTTCTCCAGAATGAACTGTTGTTTTCAGTCAGTGAAGCACAAATGGTATACATGATGTGCCAGTCCCTTTGGAACACACAAACCTCAGAGCCTGTGCCATGTCTTCTGGCAGGATCAAAAGTATCTCTAACAATTGCTTAAAAGTTAAACAGATGTTCAAAGGAGACCAAATGTTACAGCTTTGGAATTTTCCTCCGCCAATCTGGTAGTTGCATATATGAACATTTTATCACATTCAGGGCTTACGTGATTTAGTTATAGATCATTATGCATAAGAAAAGCAAATGATGCCAAAAATAGATATCTGTTTCTACTTTATAACTTGTCAAAAATAATTTGATAATAGAGCATTGTATATTTTAAACCATAACCTCACTCAGTGAGTTCCTGTTTGAACTCTTGATATTTACCCTGATGGTAAATATACTACCAGAATGGTCATATACCTGCCTCCTTACTCACAAGGGATTTTGAACACTCACTCTGAATCAGTCTTTTCTCTGACCCTGGTTTACATAGTGAACAAAACAGGCATTAGCCCTGACCTCACAAAAACTATAATTTGATAAGGAAGATAAACATGAATCAAACAATCCTATAATAAATAAATAACTATGAATTATTTTTAAGATTATGAATAAAAGCAAGATAATAAAATGAGATAATGGATAATTCAGGAAAAGTTTTTCGAGGGAAGGAGTGCATGCTAATGAACTAAAGTCATATTCTGAAATTGGTAAAAGTCACAAATAGAGCACATGGTGCGTTGAATAGGTATAGCCCCAAAGACTCATGTGTTTGAATGCTTGGCCATAGGGAAAGGCACTAATGGGATGTGGCCTTGATGACATAGATGTGGCCTTGTTGGAGGTAGTGGTGTCTCTTCACAGCAATAAAACCTAACTGAGACACAAAGGGAAACCTAAAAGTATCTCCACTAACAAATACAGTAAGTAGCGAGGCTCTGACGTGATAATGACCTCGATGCATCTGAGAAACTGGAAGAGGGGTAGGGTGGTGCCAGCCCTTAAATAAAGAAATGAGCGTGGACACACGTTAAGCATCTCACTGTGGAAGGTCTGATGAGCTGCTGTGTCAGGATTTCCAAGTTCATGCCAAGTGAAATAAAATATAAAGAATCTTTGCAGGGAGGGAGAGGGTTATAGCTGGGATACAAAGTAAATAAATTGTAATAGTCAATCAACAAATAAAAATTTAAAAAAAGAAGAAGAAATCAGAAATATTTTATATTATCACAAGGGCATAAAGTCATCATTTATTAAAGTCAACACAGTGAGGTTATGGCACAGAATATCACTGACTTCAGTGCAAAGCCATCAGCTTGGTCTTAGCGCCTACTCAGCACAGATGGTGATTTTCTTGTCCACCAACTCACACTTCCATGAAATACTTACCAGTGACAGAAACAAAGCCACAGAGAGGTACTTTTCACTTTCCCTGGACTTGGCATCATGGCACCCAGTGACCCTCAATTTTGCCCTGAGTGACCCTTTATCCCACAGAATCATGGCTCTTGCCAGTGTGGCACTTACAGCCACGGAGGGCTCAACAGCTCCACTGCTAACAGATGACAATAAGCCCGAGCAGAAGAAACACACTCACCAGACTCTTGCTTTCAATCACCAGATGGAGGAGAATGATGAACAGGGCTGCTGTGTTCAGGGGATTCCCGAATGTGAAGATGTCAATGTCAGAGCCCTGATAAGTCTACACGGAGAGAAAGACAGGCAGTGAGGATGAAGAAATGCACACGCTTGTTGGTTAACACCATGTCGCTTTAAAGTTCAAAGGTGGCTTGTGAGTGGTTAAGGCGTTGGACTCAAAATCCAATGGAGTATTCTCTATAATAGTTCTATTAACTAACTGGTCACTTAGGAAAAAATGAACATTTCCAGAAAAGAGACTTGATTCTCCCAGGTAGACTATCAATCTGTGCGTTGAACTCTGAGGTGGAGTTCCTCTTCATTCTGAATAATACTTGATCTTTGTGATCTTTGTTCACAGACAAAGGCAGACAAACATGTTCCATCAAATGTGTTTCGCCTAGTAAATCACTGAGGTTGAAGTAACAACCACCCTAAGCTTATCCCTGTAAGTAAACATCCCTCCCGCCCAACTATGCATCTTGAAGTCCTTCTTTCTGCCATTCCTCAAGTGATACAACTCTCTCTTCTCCCAGGATCCATTCCTGAATGCACTTCCAGTTGCTTTGTATAAATTCCTCCTGAAGACTAATACAGCCAGAATATTTAAGGGAGCCTAATTCAGGTAATTTAAACTGAACAAGGCACAGAAACTGTCAGCTGAATGTGTATCACTGAATTCACTCTCAGCGCTGGACTCTGTCAACATACTCTGTGATCACACACGTTCCTTTCTGGAACAAGGCTCAGACAGGCAGCTTTACCATGTCTATTGTGTCTGAACTTTTAAAATGAACTTTTACACAATCTTTGCTTAGTTCCGTTTCTTCCAAACGTATTTGTAAAACGTGGTTTTTAGTAAGTGTTAAAGATATTCCTTTCAGGTACTTACATTTACTATTCTGTATGTAAGCCTGATAGAATTAGCCTAATGCTCACCAGTAGAAGCTCTTATATTTCAGATATTGCTCCATGATTTTTGGCTAATTCTTTTATATGGCTAGAATTTAAATTTTATTTAAGCCACTGGCAAAAATAAGTAAACAGTTTAGCGTTAACAAGAGACCAAGAGAACGCAACTAGGTGCTTAATGGAGTCCATTGCTAGCATACTGTTAGGGGTTATTAACCAACCAATTAACAGACAACCAGAGGCTGGAAGCAAAGTACATAGACGCATCATTGATTCATTAATGGCAAATATACTGAGCAAATGACTTACAAAATAAGGCACAAAGAAGCACACCAAGCTTTGATAAAAGGCGTCCAACAAGGTGATCCAGAAGGTGAGAGGCAAGTACGCCTGGAGACAAAGCACATGTTGGAGAGGGAGTAAAATTAACAAGGGTCTGTGCAGAGTAAGAATCTATTCTTTCACTCTGCATTTCATAATGCCTGGGGGAAGAGGGATGGCAGCAAGGGAGGACACCCTCACTGTTGAACGCGGCAGGAAAGGGAACAAACTGTGAAGGAACTCTTACTCAACACCCTCGATCCATTTAAAACCTAACTTTATTTTTGGCTTTTTGTGAGAGTTTTTCCACACTGGTTTCCAGAGTGGCTGGACCAGGTACAACCCCATAAACAGTGGGTGAAGGCTCCCTTTTCCTTGAATCCTCTCCAGCATTTGCTGTCAGCTCTTTTGTTGCTCTTAGTCATTCTGACTTCGTAAGATGTATGAATATATACATACATGTATATATGTGTGTCTCTGTGTGTGTGTGTGTAACAATAACAACTAAAGAAAAAAGGTCATGGTTTTGAAAGGAGATGGGATGTGATGAGAGAAATTGGAAGGAGGAAAGGGAGAAAATAATATAATTATATTTTAATTAAAAATATACTTTATCATGGATCAACATATGTGTACTCGTGTGTGTGCATGTGTGTATGTATACACATGTACTATGTACATGTGTGCATGTTCTGCATTTTTGTATATACATGTACGTGTGTGTTTATGTGCTTGTGTGTATGTGTGGTGTGTGTGTGTGTTTGCGTGATGTGTGAGTATGCATGGTGTGTGTTGCTTCTCCTTGGGATTGATTCAACTAACGGGTCACACATGTTAAGCGTGCACTCTGCCACTGAACTACAACCCTAAGCCTCTGGATCTATTTAATACCTAAAGAAGGGATCATAGTAACTTTTCATGTCTACTGATCAGAAAGCGCTTTCCAAAAACTTACCCAACTCCATCACTTTTCTTTGCTTACACTTCCCACCATTACCATCAGTTCTGTTTATGAACAACTGGGTAGCCATCTTACCCTCTACGCTGCTCCCAAGTGTTTATACGGTTTCAGCAGTAGCAAGGTACAATAGTAGAAAACAATGTTTTGGAGACAAAAAGGCACTCAAAATGTCACTGGACCAGAATGATTTGAAAATAAGTTAAAACACAACTTCACGCTTCTAGGATTGCTCAAAAAACCCACACTGAAGCTGCAAGAAGATGATGACTTCCAAAAGAAAGAGTGGGAAGAGGAAGGGATAACTGGGAGGCTGAGGGCTAACGCTCAGAATCTCATGAAAACAAAGGGAAAATCAAGACATGAAGCCAAAGCCAGAAACAAAGGAAGACCACGTGGACGAGATGGGCTTGGGGAAGAGTAACTGCTTTGAGTACAGGATTCCTTTGACTGTGCTCTTCCACATTCATATCCTTTGGGGGACAGATTCTGAAGGAGTTGTTGAAAACTAGGATATGACCCCCAGATAACACAGAACTTCTCTGAAGGCCAAGCTCAAAGAAAGGACAGAAAATACAGGAAGGGAAGGGAAATTCAACAAAATCGCATTTTCCTCATGTGCATATTTTCGGACTGTGCCCACTAGATCATGTTTGCTCAAACTGGAAAGCTTAACAGAACACTGTGCACAAACAAATGATCACAGGATTAAAGGACTGGAAAGGATGATCTCAATTATCCCAAGAACAAGAATGAATTAGTTGGTCTGTACAAAGGTGCTTTTAGGACACTCCTGTAACTCTTTCCACTGAAAGCCTCCTTTTCCAGCAAACATGGGTCTTAGCTTGGGGCTGGGGTGCAGGACAGTGATCAGTGGCTCCTACTACACAGTCCAGCACTGGGGCCTTGAGCTAAAGGCTGCCTGGATGGCCATAGGGAAGCTCATGAGGTTGTCTGGTAAAAGTTGACTTGCCAGTGTCTTGGGGACCAGCACACAGATGTCTGAGGGGCTAATCTTGCTCTGCTCCACCCAGCGCTTCCACAGAGAACCTTTACAACCCACCCATGTGATTCAGCTCTGTCTCTAGAATGACACATGCCTCAGAACTAGGGGACAAGAAAACAGTGCTAGCCTTAGTGATAAGTACCAGAGAAGGTATACAACAACCTCTGGGCTAAAGCATTAAAGCTAGACATATATCATTGCTTAGGGGAAATCTGCTGTTCCCACTGTCCAGGCTTTTGTAGCTGTCTGAGTACATACATTTCTGTTTTTCATTCAGTTAGCCTGAGCCATTTCTTCTCTTCTGTTTCTTTTTGTTTTCTCTTCTTCCTTTACCTTTCTCCCTCTTCCTTCCTTCCTTCCTTTCTTTCTTCTTTTTTTTTCTTGTCTTGTCCATTACAAACTGAGAACTCTTACAATCTTCATGCTCAATATTGGAACATATGAACACTTGGGGCTGCTGAGCTTTGCCCATACGTAGGTGTCTGAGGCTCCTTGCTCAGCCCTCCTGGCATCCACGCTCCCTCATAATAACACTTTACATTCTGGCCTAAACACCGCAGTGGGAAACCCAACGATGAAAGGGGCCATCAGGACTCTTTCTGCAGCAGCTCAGGGGCACACCGCTCGGGCCTGGTTATCAGGATCCAACTGGAACAGTCACTAGCTCAGCCTCAAGAGCAAGTTACTAAAGCCAGCTCCTCGTGTGTAGAGAAAACAGCAGCCCCTCCCTTGCAGGATATTTGGAGGATTAGAGTATATTAAACACCATGTAAATTTCCTGTTACAACTACGTTGGCCATTATTAATCCTGTGAAGGATGAATAGGAAACAAGAGCACTTAGACAGTCACCCTAGGTGATAAGCTACCTTGCCTGCTACCCACAATCCTACAGGGGAGAGACGAAAAGGGAGCAGTGGAAGCAGGAGAAGGGCCAGTGCTGAGTGGTCAGGTCCTAGAGATCAGTGGTATGGAGACTGGAACCACCAAGGACACTGTGGGGCAGCACACTCTGAAGGATTTAACTTTAACCAGACTGAGCAGGTTTCACATCCTGGTTCTATCATTTATTAACTGCGAGTCTGGGGGAAATTGCTGAATACATTTGATGTTCAGATCCTCATTCTGGAATTGGAAAAAGTACTAGACTGTCTCAGAAAGTGTCTGTGTGAAGATAAACAAGGCAGGGAACATCTGCTGGGTAGCAAAATAAGTTGAGCAGTGGGTTTTAGCAAATGTCAGCTGTCATTAGCCAGTTGACAAACTCTGAATTTCTTCTGATAGGCACATAAGAGTCTTTAAAGATTTGCATTGATATGAGAGGCCACTGACTTAACATCTGCCATTTGAGAATAGAGCAGTGGTTTTCAACCTGTGGGTTGTGACCATATTGGGGGGAGGCCACATATCTGATATCCCCCATATCAGGTATTTACTTTACAATTCATAACAGTAACAAAATTATAGCTATGAAGTAGAAACAAAATAATCTTATGGATGGGGATCACCATAACATGAGGAACTATATTAAAAGGTCACAGCGTTAGGAAGGTCAAGAACCACTGGTACTGAAAGCAACCGGGCATGTTAAATACTCCTATTCTATCCAGGTCTGGCTGACTGGAAACATGGCATGTGTCTCCTGACACGTGTGTCTGCTTGAACACTTACCTCTGATTGCTGACCACTCTGGTAAAGTTCAGGCAGCTGCAGGAGGGTCTCCGCTGACACGTCTTTCTCCAAAACGCCATAAATGATGGGGGGAACAGATGTGAAGAGGAGGTTGAAGAAGATCAGAACCCAATAGTCAGTCATAGATGTTCCTGAAAACCCACAAAAGAACTGGTACCAGAAAAGGAGATTCACATAGGCCTGAGGACACAAAGAAAGACGTTCAGATCTTAGAGACATCAGTACACTTGAACAGGCATCCTACACACTGCACTTCGAAGTCCTGTGCCCTCAGCCTCTCCACCGCTTTGTCAACCACAGATGGACGAACACAACTTGCCATGTAGTTCTTTAATTTTGTTTTGTTTTTAATGAATATCTCATTAAATTAGACACATGCCAGTACCATACGTACTATATGGTGCTGGAACTATTCTTTTGTTTGTTTGTTTTTGCCTTGGCTGTCCTAGATTTCCTTTGTAGACCAGGCTGGCCTCAAACTCACAGTGATCCGCCTTCCTCTGCCTTCCTGAGCGCTGGGATTACAGGCGTGCGCCCAGCTGCTGGCACTATTCTAAATAATTCGCAAAAGAATTAATTTAGTCTTCATTACAACTTGGTAATTACTGTTGCTCCCTTTTTACACATAATGAACTAAATATTTCTGAGCCCTTAAAATACATATAGGTAAATCTTAGTCTCTAGTGTGATGGTGATAGGAGGGGAGGTCAAATTGTGAAGTTATTAGGTCATGGTAGAACCCATGGGAATGGAATTAGAATTCCTATAAAAATGGACCTCTGATGGCTTTCCTCTATCCAGAGAGGACATATCCAGAAAGGCTCATTACCAAAGCTCAACCACATACACTTCCCTGATTTCTGACTTCTGGCTCCTAGACTGCAGATTTCCATTGTTACTGTTGTGGTGCTTCACTATTGCATGCTGAATGAGTTAAGCTACCGAGACGCACAGAGAATAAAAATTTCGCACAAAGTTACCCAGCTACTTATTTGCAATGTAAGTGGCAGAGTTGTAGATATTTTCACTCTAGATAAACATAACAGAGGTGAATGCCTGGCCAGGAGAAGGATCACCACACACTTACTTCTCTGTCTTCCTCCTCATCTATTTCCTAGTAGTTAAGTGGAATGGTGGCAACAGAATGGGCAACATCCAGTTATCTTGACACTGAGAGGGTCCCAAAGTATGGGATTCGAACATGGGGATGTGGCTGTCCTAGAGGTCAGTCTTTCCCCTATCTTAAACTTGGCCAGTACAGCAAAAAAACATCTTTGCTTTCAAGCAGGGCAAAGGAGTGAGTATGAAACTCAGGTACTGGAGGTTGTTTCTTATTTCAAGATTTCAAGATATATCTGTTGACTGTCATTTTCTGAACCTCTGTTAATTCTGGTTTCATCCTGTATACAATCAAAATTATATTACCTCAGAACTAACTGTCAAAAATAAGTTGGGAAGTACTCATAACCTGTAAAAATGCTAACACGTATTGAGATGTTGGGAGGGTTGTCAGTTTAGTAGATTATTATTATTGAAGTTTTGGTTTCTTTAAAAACTCAGTTATTTTATGTAAGCATGTTTTTGTTTTAATCCCAAGTGTGGGACTCTAGTTGGGCTATAGTTTGTCCACAGCTATTAACTGTCTCATGCAGGCCGTGGCTTTTGTCAGCTGGTGATCACAGGCAGTACGGAGGAGCATGGTCTAGGCTCGGAGGATGTAAACTGAGAGCTAAAAAAGACAAGGTGTGGTGTGTGGTAATAGCTGTGTCGTGTGGCGAGCAACAGTGTGCAGAGACCAGAGAAAAAGATAATGTAGCGGTTTGGAGCAGACAGACGGAGAGAAACAGAGAAACACCTTGGGGTGCAGTGGCCTGGAGAAGCCTGCTGGCTGAGTCTGCTGTTGATGGAGATTGGTACAGAGCCCTAAAAGACCCCCTGACCCTAAACAGCCGGGAGAGGAGGAGGCGCCTCTCTCCCCGCTCACTTCCTCTTTCCTACATCGTGTGCGGAGGTCAGAAGGGAGGTTAAGGCCTAAACAGCCCAAATAAAGCAGAGTTTTAAAAATGAGCGCTTATAATTATTATTATTGTAAAGTCTATGGCTCAGCTGGCCTCAAATTCTCTATATGGCCAAAAATGACCTTAAACTTATTTTACTTGCGTGTGTATGTCTGTGTGTGTATGTTTATAGTATATGTGCAAACACTATGTGCAAGGACAGACCAGAGGAGGATATCAGGACTTTGTTCTATCTTGTTTCACCTCACTCTTTAAGACAGGTCTCTACCAGACCTAAAGTTAGGCTGGCAATCAGCCTCAGTGATCTTGTCTCCATCCACAACAGTGCTTTGGTATGGGAACACTTGGGCAAGCCCAGCTTTTTAGCGTGAGTACCAGGGAATGGAACTTGGGGTATCTCCTCCATCTGGCTCTTACTGACTGACCCCACCCCCCAAGTCTGACCTCTCCACTCAGGCTATGAAGATGACAGGCATGTACTATCACACAAGCAGTTTGTGCAGTGAGGCGTGCTGTGCTACAAAAGCATCCTTCCAACTGAGCAGACCTCCCAACAGCAAGATACTGTGGTCACTAGCCCCATGGACTCACCTCAACACCCAAGTACAGAGCCATACAACCCAGAATAAACATCTCTAGTGTTCATGGAGAAGCACTATGGTCGGGTCCTACAGATCCACTCAGTTTGGATACACGTAGTTTGGGGCATTACACCAGGTGTGAATCACAGCATTCATTAATATCTCATAAGCTGGCCAACATCAAAGAAGCACAGTCTTTGAAATTAAGCCACTTCAAAGATTTCTGGCCCTTGCCCAGTTCTCTGTGAGGGGAGAGGGCCTCCTCTCTAAAAGCCCTAAACTACATGTCTTGAAATTTTCCATGACAAGCCAGAGATTTCTCTGGGTAGAGACATTTGATATTTCAAATATGTTTGTAAGGTATCTGAGCACCCTTACACTTTGAATAAGCATGCTACTTTGATTTAGAAAAGAACTGAGAGCTTCCTAGGAACTCATTGAAAAGCCCATCCCCATCCACAAACACAGATCTAAATTATTCATCATGGGGATATCCTAAAGAGGTATTTCAAGAGTGATCCAATGTATTTCCACTACTAACATGCTGTGCTTTTAAAGACCAAGAATGAATGCACTCTAAAGAGCATAATGTAATTACATAGTCTACATAGAAGAACCAAACGAGTTAAACTAAATCAGCATGAGTATGTAAGAAAGCAAACTGAATTCCCGTATGTTGCTATATGCTGTAATCCTAGCAATTAGGATGAGCTCCAAGTTTGAGGTGAGCCTGGACTATATAGTGAATACCAGGCCATCCAGGGCTATGTAGCAAGACACTGCGTGAAAGGATAAAGAAAGAATAAAAGAGGCGGAAGGGAAGAAGGAAGGGGTGGAGGGAAGCATGGAGGGAGGGAGGGAGGGAGAAAGGAAGGATGGAAGAAAAGAAGGAATTTAAATGAAACACTGAAGATTAGACAACAGGATTTCCAAACAGTTTCTGATTATTCCAAGCAATAATCCCATTAAAGTTTCATGATCACAAAATATCTACTAAGCATAAATAGGCTTTTTCAGGCTGGGTAGAAAATCCTTGCAGTTGGGTTTTCATCTCTACTCCTTGATTTACTACAGAAGCGAACCTTTTTATTTTCTCCAGACAACTTGAAATATTTCATAATCCTGCTTGCCACTATCTTGTTAGAGAAGGTTAAAAATTGGATTTTAAATGAAGCAGTCAGGACTTCATGGCATGCGAACGCACAGGGAGGAGAGTGTGCTGACAGATGGACAGGCCTAGCAATTTGTTCCTAATAGCTCAAACATAAGCGCTCTCTGGGAAGACACTGAAACAGCTTCCAGCTTTTCTCCAGATACCAAGCACAGCGAGGTAGCATCCTATCCGTCCTCCTCATCCTTGAGGCAACCAGAAGAAGGCTGAATTGGAGAGGGGTGGCAGATTCTCAGCAGGTACACACCACATTCTTGTAGAAAAAGTAGAGAATCATGTTGGAGAGCCTCGTGTAACACCAGTGCCCATGCACGAGGAGGAGCTTGCCGAGATGTCTGAACTGGGAAATGGCGAAGTCACTGGCCATCACAGCCTGCGGAGGTGACAGAGAGAGAGGAGCATCCTGAGCAATGGAACATGCTGGCACACACAAAGCCTAGCAGGTACAGCCTGACCATTAGTAAGGCCAAACCAGTTACCTTACCTTCTGAGTAGAACCAGAAAGAAAGACCATACATACATACATACATGCATGCATGCATACATAAATATATACAAACGTACACAGAGAGAGACAGTCAGACAGAGTCACATCTTCCTCACCCTCATTCTCTCATGGCTCCTTTCCTTTCCCTTGCCTCCCAGTCCTCTATATTTTTTCATGTCACGTACTCTAATGGCAGAAAATTTTATCTTCAGTGAGAATTTAACAAAGCTATCACATGCCCACAAAGAGAAATCTCATGATGTACAAAAGCTTTTTTCTTTCTTTTTTTTTTGAGAGTCATCTTTATTTATTTATTTATTTATTTATTTATTTATTTATTTATTTATTTTATTAATTACAGTTTATTCACTTTGTATCCCTCCTGTAGCTCCCTCTTCCCCTCCCAATTCCACCCTCCTCCCCCCTTTTCCACCCATGTCCTCCCACAAGTCCACTGATAGGGGAGGTCAAACACGAACACAGAAGAAACTAGCCAGGGCCACATAACATTCCAATGGATGAATGGCTGAATGGCTTCTCTAATCCCACAGCCTCACTGACCCATGGCAATGTTAGCAGGGAGAAGGTTCCCCTCAGTCACCAGATCATGTCATGGTACTTGGGAGTGTATTACTCACCTGCATGCCTTCTTGACCTGAGACACCGATCCCAATGTCAGCCACTTGGATCATGCTAACATCATTGGCGCCATCACCTTCATGAGGCAGAGGGAAACATGAGACATGCAAGGAATACATATGTAAACTGCAAACCAAGTGGCTATTGTTACTTTATTTACATTAGTGTTCTGCTTCCACGTGTGTCTGTGTGAGGGTGTCAGATCCGCTGTAAGCGGAATTACAGAAGTTGTGAAGCGCCATGTGGGTTTGAAACCTGGGTCCTTTGGAAGAGCAGCCAACGGTCTTAACCACTGAGCCATCTCTCCAATCCTATAGGTATTGTTTTACAGCTATTGTCTGAGGGTGCTACAAAAATGCCAGTCAAAAGTACTCATTGAATGAATAAAATTTTTCGTATTCCTAAATTTAACTTTTCTAAAGTTAGAACTCCTGAGGTTTTCAGTTCCGTGGTTCAATATTACTAAGTTGATTTGGAGTCTAGGATATGACCCACAGAATACTATCACACTGTTCTCTCTGCTCCATTCCCAACACCAGGTTCACAGCGGGTGATCGGGAAGGCAGGAAAGGAGTAAAGCAGTACAGACAGAAGGTAAAAGGGAGGAAAGTGCAACTGGAAAAGAAAATACAGAACATATATATATCTATATATATATGTATATACACACACACATATATACACACACACACATATATATATATATATATATATATATATATACACACACACACACACATAGATATATATAGTCATATATTATATAAAGGAGAAAGCAAAGGATCATCCCCTGAGGTAACACAGAGGATGCAGGGTAGGGTCTCCACCCTCCAGCCTCCACTCACCAATGGCCAGGGTCATCACATGGAGATGGTTCCGAACCAATTTCACCACCTCACTTTTCTGAAGCGGGGTGGCTCGGCAGCAGACCACTGCTTGGCACCATGCAGTCAGCTCAAGGAATTGCTTCTGCAGACTCTCCTGCAGGGCAAACTCCAGGGTCTTCCCAGTGATAACAAGTCCCGCTCGTCCCGAGCGCCGGGGGTTGGGTTGGCATCTTGGTGATGCCGGCTCCGGAGAGGCTTGAGTTCTCCTCTGAAGTTCTTTCAAAATTGCACTCATCAGCATCCCACAGGCATCCTGGAACAAAGAGGCAGAGATGGTTAACCTTGGGGCACCACTGGAGAGCTGGCTCAATTTTTCATTGTCTTTCTTTAGCAATTGCTGGATCGGGGCTGCCTGGGGTAGTGAACCACAGGTTACCGTCAAAGAGCCCACTTCGTAACCTTTCAATTTTGCAGCTCTTCTGTGGGCTTCTGTGTATGTGAGTCCAGGTGAGAAGGCAGAAGCACCTCAGACACAATTTTACAGCTAAAATGTCTACGCTTGATGTGAAATTCCATCGTATCAGCTACATCCCTTCTCTGGAAGAGCCCTCAGGTCTCATGCCATCAACTACTAGTTGCTTGGCTTTACACAAACATATCACCTCCCTGAGCGTCAACTCTCTCATCTGCAAGAGGCACATGTTACCTCCATCCTAACACGGCAGCGAGGACCAACTGAGATACAGACGTTGAAAGCAGTGACTAACGCTTGCATCTTCTTTTTAATTAACACAGTATTCCACCCATAAGCATCTGCTGAGAAAGCATATGAGAAAACACCCTGAGCTTGGGACACATGTCTTCACGGAGCTTGCATTCTGGGGATGGTCTTAGTGATGGACATCACATCAGGTTTGTATGTGCCTGCACCCCGCCTGAGACAGGAAATGTATCTGCGGCTGCTTTCCCTTCTAAGCTACTTCGGTTTTGGTGTTGCTCTTCCTGGAGACTGAACCTTGGGCCTTACACACGATAAGCACAAGCTCTGTGAGTGAGCAACACCGTCAGTTCCCTAACTCACTTTGGAATCCTTTGTAGTGGAAAAAAAAAAAAGGCACATTCTGGCTCAGCAGAGAAGTTTGGGTCATGTGATGCAAATGCATGCCCTCCCAGCAGAAGCTGAACAGACTGACACACTGTTATTATTATTGTTGTTGTTATTATTACATCATTATTATTATTCAGTTTTTCAAGACAGAATTTTTCTACACAGCCCTGGAACTCACTTTACAGACCAGACTGTCCTTGAACTCAAAGATCTACCTGCCTCTGCCTCCCAGGTACTGGGATTCTGATTGGTGGCACTTTTTTTTAATCTTTTCCTTTTTGTTGGTGATTTTGTTATTTGAAATGGCTCCTAATTGCACTGTTGCTAGTGTTCCTAAACACTCAACAGCTATGACGTACATTACCAAGAAATTGCTGTGTTAAGTACACGCTTTTCAGGCATGCATCAGAGTGAGGCTAGCCACATATTTAATTTGAAGGAATCCACAATAAATATTCAATAACCTATCACGAGAGAGAAACAGATATGAAACAATGCTATGTGTTAACCAAATGATTCCAGGCCTTCAGGAAGAAAAAATTGTGAATCTGCCTTAGGATAGCAGCCACAACTCACTAATTCAGGTTCAAGGTAACGCTATAAAACATAACTCCAAAGTAGTAAGTGCTTGTTTAAAGTATAACTCTCACTATAATACAGAAGTATTTTGAAGTAGGAGATACCAAATCCAACACTTGCTATTACTTCACACTTGGTAAGAAATGACAATATTGTGGTGTCTCTGCTTATAAACGGAGTTAATATGCCCTTGTTACAACTGTCAAATGAGACCATGCATAGAAAACCTTTCAGGGCTTCTAGTGAAGATTACAAATATGAGGTTATTATTCTTGGGAGAAAAACTCTGTAAGCATACAACTTAAATGAATGAGAAATCTTGAGATGTCTCTGTGTATCTGAGGACTTGATAATGTGAACAGGAAAGAAAAAAAAAACTCCCTATGATGCAGGCTTCTAAGTGGATACAGTTTGGTCTTAGTTTTGCCAGTAGTGAAGTTCACAGACATTTATAAAGTTGCCCCATAGACATGACTTTCAGATATCCAAAGACTCACTGGCTGCCCAGTGGTTCGAGAATGTTACAGAAGTAATTCACCACAGGACACTTTGGGTTTTGTGTTCTCTGGGTCCTTTTTAGCTTTTAAGGAATCTTAAGGAAAGGAGATTGGAAAAGGGACTTATTTACAGATTAGTGACTATACCAATAATCAAAAAATAAATTAAATCATGTCCATTGTTTTCTTTTGAGCCATATACAAAATTCACATTCATAAAGTTATTAGTAGTAACCACAATCAATTAGATGTACACTCAATACGTCTAGGACTGGTAGTTTTAAATGCCTTCCAACATAAACTGTGTATTTATAAATAAATTTTATAATCACACTGAATTTTACATATCAATAAAGTACCCAAGTCAACAGATTAAAAATATTTACTATTTCTAAAAACCTAGAAGAAGGGGTTTTACATGTTTTTATCATAAAGAAATGAGAAATGGTTGAGGAGGCAAATATATTGAATATGATTTAGATATTAGAGAATCTGTACATAGACTGAAACATAATATCCCATTAATAGGAGTATTTTTTTTTATTTCCAGTATCAGCTAAAAATAAGTTTAGTTGGGCTGGAGAGACGGCTCAGTCAGCAAAGTGTTTGCACATATACAAACCAAGGAGCTGAGCTCAAGGCCCAGAGCCAGGGGAAAAGGCTGAGCTTAGAGGAGATACTGTTTATAAACCCAGCAATGGGGAGGCAGAGACAGATGGAAACAGACAGCTCCCTGTAGCTTGCTGCAGTCCAATCAGCAAGCCCCAAGGCAAATGAGAGACCCTGATTCAAAACACAAAACAGTAAGACAATAGATAGATGATAGACAGACAGATGGATGGATAGATAGATTTTTTTAAAAAAACAACCAAGCAAGGTATATAGCCCCTGAGGACCAACATTATAAATTGACCTCTGGCCTCTACATGTACATGCACACTCATGTGAACGAGCACACACAGGCACGTGTGCACGAACATGTACACACACACATAATTTTAAAAAGGAAATGTGCAGAATACCAGACACTTACTTCCTAGAAATAAAACAGCTCTGTGCAATCTTTCATTCTTGGCAGCACTAATATCTGAACAACAACAAAATCTTTGATTGTGTGTGGGGCTGTTCTGTCCAAGGTACAAGACATCTGGCAGCATCGCTGGCTTCTGATAACTACAAACCAATAGCATCCATCCTACCCCAAGTGCGCCAACCAAAATGCCTCCAGGTGTCCCCTGAGGAACCAAGTTCCCTTTGGTTGCAAAGAGTGATTGACACACTTGACCTGAGTGATGCTATGCCCCGCTTCATCACTTCTGTTCTCACAGACACAGGAAGCACTCTCCCTGACAAATGCAGGAAGCCCTGGGCCCACGGGGCGTGCAACATTATGCTTGGTTTCCCGTGCATGCAGGCTCGGAGCTATCTGGAAGGATGCTTGAACCGTCAGTAGACTTTCTCTGAGAGACAATTCTATTATAGGCTTCCACATTGTCTGAATATGTAATAATGTATTACAATCTTAAGACAAAAAATTTCATGTCTAAAAAGCTGTAGGTCAAATTAAGGACACCAATAATTAATTCCTTTTTTTTCATTTGATTGTGTGTATGTGTGTGTGTGTGTGTGTACTGGCATATCTGTGCCATGGTGTATGTGTGGTGTTGATGACAATCTTCAGGAGTCAAACCATTATCTCCTCCTACCAAGTTGGTTCCCGGAATCTACCTTAGGCCCCAGGCTTGGCAGCAGCATTTCATCAGCACTATTTGCGTTTTTCTTGCTTGCTTTTATTTTATGCTTACCAAATCTCTCAATAGACATCCAGACATTTAGTTGTTTTTTTTTTTTAAGGTGCTGCTGGCCTTCTGCAGGAGGATGTTCCCAACTCTGCACAAGCCCTTCACAGAAGCAAACCCAGACCTTGATGGATAAGGACAACTCTCTTCCCTCAAAACATATCACCGAGATGAGTATCAGTCTCAGGAGGCTGAGCCACAAAATGGCTAGCCAAAAGTGACAGCCCGTGACACCAGCTCAGAACCTCACCCCACACAGTGGCTAGAAAAGGCATCACAAAGTCAGGATGCTGTGACAGAATGATGTGCCTGCCTGACTTTCACGCAGAAGGGAGGGGGCAGGAAGTGCTTTCAAGCAAAGAAAATACTGAGTGTCGCTCTCCTAGAGCCTTCTGTGAAATACCCATTTGACATATTCAAATGTCTATCCAAGTGCTTAATGGTAGGGGGAAAATGGGTGGTTCAAAATCTTTTCAAGTCATTCTGCCTTAACAAACTCTGTTCCCTTCATTTCTACAAATGTTGGATGCTCTTTTGAGCACTATCTAAATTCACCACTAGAGGGCAGGATTATACTGAGAGCCTAATTTTAAAATGTATCATAAAAATAACCAGTTACTAACATCCCTTCAACTTAAAAAGGGAAGCAGGTTCCAGTCTCAAGACTTCACATATACTCTCGGTTTTGCCTGTTTTAATATACAGTGGAGGGCGGGGGTGGTGCAAAATTTAAAAAGGAAGTTTCTTCTAATGCTCTTATTCATCCACGATGCCTCTGAATCAGGCTTTTAGAAAAACTATGGCAATCTCCCAAATACGAGCAAGGTCATTCAGCCACACAGCATCAAGAAGCTGCAGGCAATTGGCTTTCCTTTCTCCTTGCACGCATCAGTCCCCTGGCGTCCTATGGGCTTGGGGTTTAAAAGCGTCTTTGGCTCAGCGGCACGGTGCATACTTTACTCTGCGCGCTGAGGGTGAAGAGCTTGTCATCCGGCTCCAGGAGTTTGCATGCATAAGCTATGTTGACAGCTGTCTCTTGCTTGTCCCCCGTCAGCATCCAGATCTTGATGCCAGCTTTGTGAAGAGCCTCTACAGACTCGGGGACTCCCTCCTGCAGACGGTCTTCAATGCCAGTAGCACCTGAGAAGTAATTAAAACGTAGGGAAAAAACAAGGTTGCTTAGAAACCAGAACCAGCGGTAACTCACTTAGCCATTAATTGAATCCTATCCATGGACCATTCAGTCCTGAACTATATAAACTGCAGATAAAAAGAATCATGGAATTTATCAAACACGCATTCTATTCTCCTCAATGAGTTTATAATACATGTAGCCTTCTCTGGGCTAGCATTCTTATCAACAAATTCAAAAGCTGATTCACCTATTCACATACATAAGCTTGCCCTGAATTTTACAATTCTATGTAACTCCCAGGGTCGAGGGTAGGCTCTTAAAGAACACTCTTATACAAGATACAAGGTCTGTTAGGGATGCTCTTTCATAGGGTCAGTCCACAATGTCCTTTTCTGAAACAACTGGGTAGAGCCAGATGTGTTTTGGAATCCAAGTTTTCTCTCCAGTAATGCAGCAATACATAGTCTATTTTGTGGTACCTGTTAGTCAGACATATTTATGCTTCAGTAGAAAAACTTGCAGGTTTTCATGCTAATTCAAGTTAATTTATATATTAATACTAAAAATAGCATTACATCACACTGGGTGTGATTTTTCTGCCAAATGACTTTTGGCTCTGAGCCCACAGAGCCTTATTTCCCTTGGAATGCAGGTGAGGAAGCAAACCGCTTCCATGGCCATAAAGAAATCATTAGTATGTGAAAGGGAGCGCGACTATGCTACCTGACAGATATTAAATGAGATTATTTTTCCCCCTAAACAGAGGAACGCAGCTCAGAGGCAGGCTCTCCCGGTGTGTTAAAGCGTCGATTCGAATCCACATCTCCGTGCTTCAAGGCAGCACGCTTCTGAACTTGATGGCTCTCGGAAATCCCTCAGGAGGCTTTCAGCCATTCCACTATCACGGTCCCGCACAAGACCTACAGCCCTGGAATTCTTGGGGATATGGTTCTGACCCCAGTATGGCTTTGGGTTCTTTGCGTGATTCCAGGTTCGTGCCGACCTTCTACAAGAGGCATTGTATTTGTGCAGTTTGGGTTGGAATCAGGAAAGAGGAGAAGAAAAATACACTTGGTTGGATCACTTGAAGGTGCAGAATAAAGGACAGGGAGCCTACATGTAGTAAGAGGCACTTGAGTTTCTTCCTTTTCAGTTAACCACTAAGCCCTCTGAGTGTGAACCAACAGCGGCACTGCCCTGTGCCCTATTTCTTCTAAAGATACATTTGTTACAAAGATTTAAGAATCTGAAAAACATGTATTTTAGATGTTACCCAATTCTTTGCAAGACACTTGCAAAACCCTTCTCTCAGACCAGGATGTTTGCTTGGGTTTGTACTCTACATTGGGTGTTTCGGTTTCACATCTTGCTAAGGATGCCCACCTGTTCCCAGGACTAACTCAGTTCTAGTTCACTGAAGTGGAACATGGGTCTGGATGCTCTGGAACGTGGGAAGAGATCAGAATGGACAAGCTATGTAGATCAAACTGAGTGGTGGTAGCACACACCTTTATTCCCAGCACTTGGGAGGCAGAGGCAGGTGGATCTCTGTGAGCTCGAAGCCAGCCTGGTCTAGTTCCAGGACAATCAAGGATACACAAAGAAAACCCTGTCTCAAAAATAAATAGATAGATAGATAAATAGATAGATAGATAGATAGATAGATAGATAGACAAATAAATAAATAAAATAGACCAAAGAGGCTAAAAGGGACTAAAGAAGAATGGATTTAGAGGCAAGATTCTCTGCTCAGGTAACACAGCACCATTTTCCTACCAAGTAATGTGAGCTTGTTCTCTAGTCTCATGGCAGATTCAACCAGCAATTCTTCCCTGTTGTCAATGCTAGTTTCAGCTAGAAAGTGATCCCTCAGCCACTCTGCATACTCAGTGTCACTCATAACCTAAGAGAGAGAGAAAAAAAAATGACGCTAGGAGGCAGAGCATTGAACCTACCAGGACTGACTCTGGGCAAAATCCATGTCCACAACATTGTTTCTAAATTTCACCCTCTGCACAAAGTTGTGTCTGATCCATATTCCCTCACCAATCACATGGACACAAGATCCCCAAACTCTGCTCAGATGAATGTGACCTGGCTGATACAACTTAGTAGCTCTGGGAAATTTAAAGCATTATCCTTGGTGAAAGCAGGTCAACCTATTAAACCAGAACTTAAGAGGGTGGAATAGGCCTCCTATTGGCAGTTAAATGTGGGAGAATTCTAATGGTGCAGCTAAGAAAATGACCTCAAAGTTGTTCACCTGAGGAATGCCTCAGCCAACAGCCCTTTAGTGACTTCTGAGGAGTAGCTCTTAACATGAAGCTTCAGAAAAGGTAACAAGAGAGCTACCCTATAGAAAAGGCAGGAAGGCCTTTATTCTGACAAACGTAAGTGCTACTCCTGGAGAAGGAGCTGATGTTTTCCTATCTTTAGTTGCCATAGGGATGAATTTGTATTTTAGGTCTTAAAAGCAGGCTCGAGTGGTGAGGGCTAAGCAGTTTTCCCTTAGACACTCATTTTTGCCTGCAAAATAATGTGATTTGGGAAAATATAACATCTATACATTGGAATCTATACATTGCAATACATTTAAGTGAGAAGGCAGTTGGTTAGACCTTCGATCCCTGCCTCTCCCTACAACTGTATCATAGAGGCATTTGATCCTTCATGTGGCTATTGATGGGGTCCCTTGGAGGGACCACAACAGAGGAAGTCCCAGCTTTTCCCACACAATAACTAAGAACTAGAACCCATGTAGAAGTGTGGGTAGTAGCAGCCCCGCCCCCTCAAAGCCCTTCTTGGACTCGGCTTATCTCTGGCTGTTTAACTTTTCATTAAGAAAGGACATACTATTCCTAAAGACTGTTTTCCATAAGGAGTAATCAAAACCGGGACAAAAACCTAGCAAGTTTTCTTAGATTGAAAGAACATAAGAAAACAAGCCAAACAAAACTACCAAAACTTTACGAAAGAAAAATGTGGACATTGTTTATGTTTGTTTGTTTGTTTGGGTTTTTGTTTTTGCTTATTTTTTTGCCCAACTCTCATTTAATGCTAACAAATAGTGTTATATACAAGGTTCTTGGGGGAAGATAATAACATGTTGGTATTTTTACTTCTAGAGATACAAGTGTTTATACAAAGGCCAGTTAGTTGTACTGAAATGTGTGAGAACTGTGAAAATATAAAACTGAGGTACCTGCCAGACTCCTTGGGGACAGAATCCTAACCCCGTCATACACAGACTGGAGAGGGTAGTCTGGGGACTCTAGTCTGGGGACTGCCCAGTACCTGCGTTGGGAATGAGGCTGAGACACACTCATTTTCAGGAATGAGGGTTAAACCAGGAGAAGCAGCAGGACTGAGGATGGACTCGGCGGTCTCACCTTCTTTGCTATACACAATGTGCGCAGCCCCCGTTTGGCATACTCATCCAGGTGGCTCTGGGTTTTCTCCCTTATTTCCAGCTGTTGTTTTTCCAGATTTGTTCCATCTGAAATCATGAACAGAAAATCATTATCCCTGCCAGCCTGCCCAATTAGACTTTTCTTCCTTTGAAAAATGACAGTTTAATCCATACTAAACAAAAGGCATTTTCACTCTGACTGTCAAATGTGTGTCTCGGAAAGAAACACAGCTGCATAATTCACTTTGATCCTTACCCCCTGGACAGAAGCAGCACAAAAGCTTTGATATAGACGCTTCCACGATGGGTCAAAACTTCCTACCCTCTGGAGCACTCCTCCCTTGCTAAAACACAGGCTCTTCCTGAATTTCCCACAGAGTGACATTAAGCTTCTCTGGAACCCATAAAAAGGTATTATGATGCCCATTTTCCCGAAGACCAAATAGGGCACAGCTGATGACAGATTTCAGCTGTAAACAAGCCAGGAGCTCTGCAGGTCCCGAGCCCCTCTACCTTCCCACCCAACAATAGGTAGCACTTTTCCTTTGACTTCATGAGCCCCGCCGGTCACCACCATGGCAGCTGTGTAAACCTACCTGGGGAAGCCACTGACAGCAGCTCCATGATTACAGAGTCGGCGCCTTTTGTATATACCACAACTTGTTTGGAAAGAGGATGCCGGACCACGACCGACATTCTTTTCCTCACCGAGTCAAAGGGCAAGATGTGTAAGAGTTGAAATGTTAATGAGCCCAAAGCAGCAAAGTCCACCATGACCTGCTCTGGGGTCCGAGACTGTAAAGTGCAATGGTAAGCCCTGGCAGCATACACCAAGGCTGCTTCATCTGGACTCTCTGCTTCATAACACAGGTTGGAAGCCAAGGGCAGTGGTCCATTTAGGGCTGAGGCTGAGGCAGTGGTGAGTCCTATATCACTGTTCTGTACTTCGGTTTCTGTACAGCAAGCTGAGTTACTGGCCTGAGGGCTTTCATCCATCTGGGAAGACGTGTCCTCTATCGGAGGTGACAGTTTTGTTCGACTAAAGAAAGAGATTCTGCTCACAAAGGCACAGGGAGCCCCAGAAGTTGGCTCCTTACTACTGGCAAGGGACGGTGAACTTGATCTCCGGACAGACAATTTCTGGAAGATGTTTTTAATCTCTTCCAAGGACTTGATGGGCATTCCACTCAGTGAGGAGAGCCCAATCTAGGAAAAACAATAGAAGAAGGTCTCAGTAACAGGTCCAAAATTGGGCCCTTGTGATTCTCAGGTCCAATTGTGGGGAAAATGACACATGAACGAACCACCGCTGTCTTAGCTGTCCACCTGCTTTCTCCATAGAAATTCCACAGCAAATCGGAAGACAAACAAAAGCCAACAGGGGAATGGATGTGACGTGTGATGACATTATACATTTCTGTAACTATTCAGAAAGATTTCAACAAATGAAAACAAAAGATAAAATATGCTAATATTGGGTTTCCTCCTTATAGAACTGTTTTTAAACTGGGGTCTGGTGGTGTCTGAGTTCAAGGCTAGCCTGGTCTACAGAGTGAGTTCCAGGGCAGCCAGCACTATACTGAGAAAGCCTGTCTCAAAAACACAAGACAAAATGAAGAAATTTACATGTATAAAATCTATAATCTTTATTGGCACAGCTTAACAATAACGTTTATAGGCAAATTGAACCGAGCATGGTAATGCTTGTGTATAATCTCTGCCCTTGAAAGGCAGAGGCAAGAGAGGCTCAAATTCAAAGCCAGGCTGAATTACATAATGAGACCCTGTCTCAAGGGATCTATTATGAAACAATTAATCACCATTAAAATAAAGAGGCAAATTAATTAAATATTCAATATCAAAATAAAAACATCTTCTTGAAATATATTTGAAATGAAGCTTATAGAGCACGGCTATATTATTAGAAAAGCCCAAAGATTGTGGAGTATTACCAGAAAAGTACAGAAAACAGTAAAACAGAAATAGAAGAACAAATAAGTAAGATCACACACACAACACCAAGACCACTGGAGGAAGCCAAAAGGCTAACAAAATGCATTTTTCTTTTCAGAGTCTGTAAAAGGTTCTGAAAAGCCTTTACAGTTATAACAAACAGGCCAGTACACGAAAGTCAGTTAACTTCTCTGCATCATAACGATTTAAATTTTTTACTAGTTTGTTCTTATTTGTACCTTGTCCTCTTTTACATGTTTAATATCAGTGATTAAGCTTACAATTCCATGCCTATCATGAAAGATCATCCAACCATTTCTAAAATTTGTTCATTCAGAACTATGTGGAGAATGTAAACATTTTCTTCACAAACTGACTTTATGATCGCTGAAGGGCTCTTGGCCGGTCAATCTTTGTCATTATCAGCAACGCAGACGTAAGGCAAAGCGTGTACCTTAACAGAATGAAGTCTCTGTATCTTGCAGTATGCTCCCTTTCTCTCACTATCCTACGAATCTGGGAGAAGCAGGGACCTTCTATGCCTCCAAAGATTTTATTCTAAGCAGTAGAGAATTACGTCCTCTAAAAATAACTCAACAATACTTTATAAAGAGAAAGCACCAAAAATTACCAACTTTGAAAACAGGTATAGAATATGGTATACTACACGTCTTGTTTTTTAACTCCCATCATTTATTGTCCAATTGCATAATCACTTCTTCTAGAGCATCTTCTTAGGCAGCACCTTGTAAAATACAGTAGCTGATCAGGTGCGGCTTAATTGGAAGTGAATTACTTTTATGTTAAAGTTCCCACCTCTGCAGTTGCCAAAAGAAAATGATCAGTTGGAAAATGAACATTTAATTGGGTTTTGCTGTAAATTGAATTTTAAGTGGATGTGTGGGAAAGGCAAGATACACCAGGAGCCGAACACACCATGACGGATGACCAGGCTCTACTGAAATGGAAATGAATTTTCCGTGAGCTCTGAGGTACAGCTAGACTAAGGAACCTCTGAATCCTGGCACATCATACTCATATTGGATTAGAGATACTGAGCTAAAAGAAACCTCGCTGGTACATGGAGGAAGCTTGTCAGAGTCATGAGCATTAGACTAATGCTCCAGATTGTATTTGGTGCTGTGCATATGATGTTGGAGGTCTCATGTAAAGCTTCGATTTAGTAGGGCAATGACTGCAAAGTGGAAGCTCTCCTAAGCAATATGCCCCTAGGCAAATAATAGAGCAAGCCCAGAATCCTACTTCCTAAGCCCAACCCCCACCCTCAGCCCCACCCCACACACTGGTTTGGCAACCCTGGGGAAATCCTTCCAAGGCATCTTTAAAATGCAGAATAGAGCAAGAGTGCCCAGCTCTCTCTGGGCACTAAACACATTAGTGGCAGCAAATCTCTTAGAGCATGGCAAGGACAGACAGGCAAAACCCTTATTCGAATGACGTCTTACCTTTTGCCGAGGCTGGTTTGGAGCCGAAACCACCACCGTGTTGCAAATTGCCAGTGCGATGAAGAAGTCCATGATGTACAAAGTCTCTAGCGGGGGGCTCTGCGCGGTGCCATCCAGTGGCGTGAAGAGCTGACAGCTGATCTGGCTAAATTTGTCCAGGAGTCTGGTATCTGGTACCACATCCGTCTCCTGAAGAGACAATATGACACGGTATTGTTATTAACATAAGTAACGTCGACAACAGCTAGGTAAGTGAAGCATGAGATGGTAAACTACATTCTAAGTTTTCTCCATTCGTTCATTTGCATGTATGTGAGCGTGTGTGCCTACTCACGCGTGGACTACAGCACATATGGAGATCAGAAAACAATACAAGGATATTTGTTGTCTCCTTCTAACATTTAGGCTTGGCAGCAAGTGCCTTAACCCACTGAGCCATCTCACCAGCCCAGTAAACTTAATTTTAGAAAGTTTAATGCATATGATAACTTGGGAAACAAAACAATAAACTGAGACATATAAGTAAAATGAAAATCCGTATTATATGTTATTAATGGTGAGTATCATGACTGTTTAGTTAAATAGAAGAAAGAAACACTACCTTCCATGAAAATCTAGTTGGAAGAGTATTTCTCATTAAAAAACACATAGTGCCAGGCATGTGTTTTATTGTGCTTCAAAGTCTACCATGGCTGCATTTTACTCAACAACTGATGAACACCACATATTTCAAAGTTAGGATTTAATTCATATCAGAGTATTTAACAAAACGTTTTGCTCAATTCATGAATATTATAAAAACAATTTACTATTAGAAAAAATATAAGCAGGCTAGGAGACTAACTGACATCTCACAGTCGGGGTATTTACAACAGTTTTCTCATCACAAAATATATTTGGCAACTGTGCCCTCCTAGTAAAGATTCCTGGTAACGATTTTCTCTAGGAAGTTCTGTCACTAGAGTGGGGTGTGGGAGCCCCATTTCATCTTGCACAACGCATCCCAGGCTCATTTGAAAGTACCAGTTTTAACAAGGGTGTCATAGTAGAAATCTGATTTTCACACCGTATCATTTAGTCTGCTCTAGACAGTACTCCTTAGAATCATGGTCTTATAGAGGTACCACTGTGTTAGGGGAGTCTTGGATGCTGACAAGCAAAGCACACTGACTGCAGGGGAAGCCTGGAGAGGTGCAACAGGGACATGTGACATGATACTCACATGACCAAGTCATGGCTAACCTTCATTGTCAGCTTGGCTGGCTTTACAATTACCTAAGGAAAAAAAAATCTGTGGGTGTGTCTGTGAGGGTGTTTCCAAAGAGGTTTAATTAAAGAGGGAAGGCCAATTATAAATGCGGATGGCACCATCCCACTAGACTTGTTCCTAGACAGAACAAAGGAGGAGGAGGAGACCAGCTGAGCTTCAGTGGTGCTTCCTGACTGGGAGCAATGTGATCCACTGCCTCCGGTTTCCCATGCTGCATGCTCCTTGCCATGATTGCCCTGAATCCTCTCAGACTTAAGTTGCTCTTGTCTGGAATTCTTTTTAAAAAGCAAGGAGAAAACTGAAGCAGCATGGTTTGTATTTCTGCCCTGGCATTTGTAAGAATGATCACAGTTTTAATGAGAGAAGAAAGACGCTGCGAATTACACGCTCTAGGCTCCTGTCCGGCCTCCACTCCACTGACAACTAGCCTAGGGACAGTGGCTTTGCCTACCTGCCTTTCTTCTTTCCTTCCTTTCAAATGACACACGCTCACCTTTCAGATTGCCAGCATCATGACAGCTTTAAAATTCACACACTATCAGCAGTCACAAAGTATTCTTAAAATTCTATCTAGATTAAGCACGTGGACATCGACAAAGCTGAAATCCTGTTCTGTGATCATGACAATGAAAGCAGTAAGAAAGCTAGTAAAGGTCCTACATGTGCATTCACAGTCATGAAAGGGATACTCTCCCTTCAGCAAAACTCTGCAGATAAGAATTGTCAAATTGAGGCTGAGTCTATCTAGATAGTTGGCACCACAGAAGACACCGAAATCACTATAAAAGCTAATAAAAGAAGAGCCTACAGGAAGATGTAAGAAGGTGTCCACATTAAAATGAAGCTCCGGGTACAGGGTACTCTGACAATTTTGATAAAATAACTTAACCCCCTCATGACTAAGCTAGATCTTGAGTTGAGGAGAGGGTGCAAAATTGTCATGTGCAATTTTTTTTTATCTGAAAGACTTTATCCGTAATTATTTCCCAGAGCCATCTTCTCTGTGGCTTTATTACACAAGATAACATTCATTCTAGACAAACTGTAGCCATCGTACATGACACCATGCCCGTTTGTTTGAAATAGCTCTGTTTTAAATGGTGCCTTCACCAGAATTTAGGTCCCTTTAAAGCATGGACCATACACTATTGATCTTTAAATCCCTAACCCAGGACCTGGCACTTGATAAATAACCCAAGTTAATTGTACACCACTAAAAAAACAAACAAACAAACAAACAAACAAAAAAACTTGCTGGCCTTATAATCTATACAGGAAGGGTAGAGAAACAAACAAGCTAGAGTCATTACCTATGTAAAATAAACACATGCTCCCACTGGGTCTCAACCAGGCATCTAGTCAAGATTCAGAGAACATTTCCACTCATAATTAGATCACAGAACACACAGCACAACACAGACAAACAGTGGTTCTCAATCTTCCTAATGCTATAACCCTTCAATACAGTTCCTCATGTTGCCATGACGCTCACTTAAAATTATTTTTGCTGCGACTTCACAACTATAATTTTGCTTCTGTTATGAATCGGTGTAAATATCTGTTAGGTGACCCCTGAGAAAGGGTCATTCAATAGCTCCCAAAGAGGTCGAAACCCACTGGCTGTGAACCATTGTTCTACCCTGCCAGCAAAGCCTTGCTGGTTTCATAGCATAAGTCACAGTTTTGCTGCTCCTTGTGTGGCGACTCCTGACGATTTCCAGGTTTATGTTCATCATCAGGACCCCAACTTCTTCCTGACTAAAGGAATTCTCCTCCAAACTTTTTGTTGTTATTTTTCTCCCCTATTTAGATCCCAATTAAATATGCAAAATCTGGCTAGGCCCCCTTCACTCTCCTCCATGTCTGCGGAAGCTTTTGCAAGGTTTCGACCTAATTTAAATATCATCTATTTTAAGATTGAGAGTAACGGGAGCCTATTCAATGGTTTCTACAGACCTCTAAACGCCGTGGTCCAATAATGGGAAAAGACACTCTATCGAGGGAACGGAGCCAACCAAGCAGTGGTAAGGCTGGTCCCCAGTCCTTCCCAGTCCTCTTCAGCTTTTATTTCCTTCCCTGCCGGCACTGCAGTTCCAGGGGCTTGTTGCTCTACTGATGTTACTTTGGGTTTTGTGGGACAAAAGCCTTCCCTTGCATTTCCCGAAGGAAAAATACAACGGCCACATGCTGTTGACTTTTCCTCTATATGAACTCCTGGATCCAGAAGTTCTGAGGATTCGCTGTACCCCGTGTGGTCTGCCTGCTTCCCTCCCATGGGGGCTATCTTTCTACTGGGTACTCGACACTTTTAACCCAGGGGCTTCCTAAATGGGCTTTTAGAACCAAATGCAGAATAAATTTTACAGTGACTTTCCAGGTCACAGATTACATACCTTTCTGAAAATAATAAACTCAGCTTGTAGGACTTAAAACTCAAGAGTTAGATCATGTTTCATGAAAGAACACAGGCACTTTATCCAATATATAGGAGTGTGGCTTTGCAAGACTCAGAACAAAAACCACCCCAGAACTTCCGAATAACTAAGAAGACAGTGGAGCACAAGCCAAGCGGGTGTGGTGATCAGATTCATTCAATAACCCTCCAAAACACTGTTTTGAGAGTGACTGCGATGGGCACTGTGCTACATGCTAGAATTCAAAGGCTTAACATAAAAAGTCCACGCTCTCAAGGTGCTAACCGTACAATAACCGGGTACAGAAATAAGGTCAATGTTATGCAGACAAAGAGACAATGGGAAAGCACATGGAAAACCTGCAGGCTGACATCAAAGAATTGGTACAGGAATCAGTGGCCCCGCTTAACGCTTCCTCAGATTGGGTGGAGAGGAGAGAATGTATCTCAGGCTGGGGAGACAGCACAGGCAAAGTCGCAGTAGCCTCCAAAAGTACCTATTTGTTCCCACAGGAGAGTGAAGCCTATTCAGGAAGCTAAGGAGGGCTAGGTAGCCCCCACCTCGATGCCAGAATTACTCAATGCTACTACCAACCAGACGTGTTTCCTCTCAAATGTGCAGAAAATGTACAGATTGAGTAGATGATTACATACGTAGAGAGTATATACATACACATATATCTCTTGCTCGTGTAAGTTTAAAATGACTATAGAAAAAAGGGGGGAGGCTGTGCATACTACTTGCTAACTGCCTTTCAGAATTGGCAGAGGAAAAAAATTAAGCCTAGGTGTTTCGGAACAGATTGCTACATCAGGAAGTTGAACTGTCAGGAGTGTCATATCCTTATTGCCACGGAGCTGAGCTGGCGGTGGCCACACCACTACTGCAGCTGCACATTTCATGGCAAGTTTATGAAGAGCCTAGAGATGCCCTGAAGGCCTTCTCAAGTCAAGTGAGATAACCTGAGATCTGCGTACGTAATGTATACTGAAAATCGAGCAATGACCGTATGTTGCAACCCACACGTTCCCCATAGCTGCTCTGCTTTTTTTTTTTTTAATTTTAAAACCATTTATTTCTCCCAACTGGAAGTTGGGCATCACGACGGGTGGAAGAACACAGAACATTGCGTACAGCAAGGCTCCGAGAACGGCGGTACAGGCAAGTCAGGCCAGCACTCAAGGGAAGGTGGAGCCGTTCCGGCCCACATTGGCTGCGTTCATGTCATAACAATGGATGTAGATCTGGTCCGGGCTGATGTGCAGACCTCACAGCAGATTGCTGTAGGTACGGTTCCGGGAGCCGCCAATCTGACCTTGTGGAAAATGTGCAGGCTGCAGAGGGCACAGGGATCGAAAAAGCCCTGAGCTGGTCTGGGACCACGAACACTGACCGTACTGTGCTGGCTTGCCGGAGGCCTGCGCCAGCTGCTGTGTGAGCCCGGACAGAAGCCCCTCGGGCACAGAGGAGCGGGGAAACATCGGTGTGCTCTATTAGTGTTATGTTGTCCGCCTGAGCTGTTACTGACCTTGTGATGGGAAATCTCCATTTTGGTTAAATATTGGTGTTAATAATATAGGAAAGGCTGAGAAGGCAGAGAACATTTTAGAGAGGTAATTTTAAGTTCGGTGAAAGCGTTAATTTCTAATTCTTTTACACAATCATCTTTTCATGTTCTTCCTGATCTTCTATTTCTTCTGTAGTAAAATGGGTTTGTTAACAGAGATGACTAGTCAGTTCCTAAGAGCTGCTACGGGGGCACAAGCCACCTGTTGAACACTGGAATGAAAATACTGGAAAGTGCCCTTTGTAAGTTAGGAACGAGGAAGGAGAACTTGGTTTGGGTGGAATGCAGAGGAAGATTACAGAGTGATAAAAGCAGAGCAAAAGATCTATGTTAATTAGACAAACATTCCTGCCAGATAATTCTGGCTACATCCTGGTGCTTCTTAGAGTCAGTCATTATCCTCATATAGCCTTTTTAAGCTCTGACATGATCAGACCTGACCAGAAACAGTTTATGTTTCAGAAATGCTACCCAACGTCTCAACACTGAATTGTGTATCACATCTCAAATTTGTATTATTATTTTTTAAAACGTATGTGTCACCATCATGCTGAACTGTAACAATGTCACCTGTTTTGTAGACAGAGAAGAGCAGTGTAGTTTGGGCTATTTTAGCAGGGGGTTGTTCTGTCCAGCGTGTGTGGGGGTGTCTTCACACTTACCATGGGGCTACTGAACGCAGCCTGTCTGGAATGAGGCACTTCCCCAAGGCCTTCTTCATTTCCTCCAGCTGGTTTGCTCCCAGAGACATGAGCTGAGGGCTTTCCCAAAGGCCCACTGTGAACTGTCCTGCAGCCGTGGGCTCTGGGTTTTGCCATGTTGCTGAGGGAGCCACTCAGAGCATCTGTGCATTCCTCCTCTTCGCAGACAGCTTCCTGATAGGACTCAAGCCGCTTGGCTGCAGGATAAAATTCACACCGGGTCACCATCTGAGACCTTGCAGGCTGAATACAGAAGGTAGTTCTGGAGCTATTTACACCACCTCCTTTCTGTCCTGGCCTCCAAATTCTGCCCAGGAGAATCCATCATCAGTAATTTTACCCCACCCTTACTGAGGAAAGGGTACACAATAGATTAGGAAGAGCCTTCCTTTTCCGTCTCTGGGTCCAGCCTTGTCTGCAGCTCTATCCACTCTCTGTCTGCCACTCTACTGTGATGCGGAACTCTGCCTTCCTTGTTTTAAATTTGAAGCCCTCCACTTGTGGTTTGGATCCTGCCCTCTGGGTCCTCAAACCCTTCCTCTTCACATTTGAATTTCAGTACACCAGTCTCTCCTCAGCAAATTTTAGGACTTTCTGGACTAACTTTCCAGTGATCTCTGAAGGTCACCTATAAGCGCCATCTTGCCAAGCCCAGTGATCTCACAGCTATCCATCTATATCTACATATTTTTGTAGAAAAAGATACAGAGAGTTATAGATGTATAGATATATAGAGAGATAGATAGATAGATCTCTGTATCTATAGGTGGGTAGGTAGACAGATGATAGATAGATCTCTAATCTATATCTATAGGTAGACAGACAGATAGATAGATAGACAGACAGGTATGTCCTTATCTCATATGAACCCTTAAATAATAGTCAACTTCTCCCAGAAATAATCCTTTAGGGCTTCTGAAATCACCCTTACCTGTTTTACCTTCTACATTGACGGCACTCACCATTTTCCTGTCTTTCGTACATGTTTATTGTATGTATCCTCATACCTATGAGGGTGGACAGGGATACGTATGTATGTACATGTACGTGAAGCCCAGAGGTCCCTGAGTGTTGTTGCTTGCCCAGCAAGCTCCAAGACCTGCCTGTCTCCACTTCCCCAGCCTAGCATTACAAGTTGGCACCTCCATGGCTAGTTTTTGTAATCTGGGTTCTGGGAATTAAACTGAAGTCCTCATGTTTGCAAGGCAAGGGGTTTTGCAGATTAAGCTATCTTCCCAGCACCCAGGTACAGTTTATTGTCTTTTTGTTGTGCTGGTTATTGAACTTAGAGCCTCAAGCATCCAGTCAAGCACTCTCACACTGTGTGATATCCAGTGTGAGAGTTTGACGTTTCTTCTCATCCCTCAGCTATTGACAAGCTGCAGGACCAACTAATCTCCATCCACACACCTCCCCTTGGTGTTCTCATATGGCATGATTTTTGAAACAAAATGTCTTTACGCACAGCCTATAAACCTGTGTTCTGGCTGGTTTTATGTCAACTTGACACAAGCTGGAGTCATCGGAGAGAGAGAAACCTCAGCTGAGAAAATGACTCTATAAGATGGGGCTGCGGGCAAGCGTGGAGGGCATTTTCTTAATTAGTAATTGACAGGAGAGGGCCCGGCTCATTACGGGTGTTGCCAGCCCTAGGCTGGTAGTCCTGGATTCTATAAGGCTGAGCAAGCCAACAGAGAGCACTCCTCCATGGCCTCTGCTGCAGCTCCTGCCTCTAGGTTTCTGCTCTGCTTGAGTTCCTGCCCTGACTTCCTTTGACGATGAACTGTGAAGTGGAAGCGGAAGCTGAATAAACCCTTTCCTCCCCAAGTTTCTTTGGTCATGGTGTTACTTCACAGCAACAGTAACCTTAACTAAAACCACCCGTATCTTCAACTCTGACCTCTCATTGGACTCTCCACAAGACATGTGCAGCTGGTTATCCATAAGGCTCTTCTAGAAGATAGACAGTGGTAGGGCTCAGATCTCCTCATCCCTCGTCCTCCCCCAAGTCTATCCTCTTTATCCAAGAAGATTTCTTAGGCAGAGCCCTATTATTTACCATTGGTCTCATTCTTGCCAGTACTACAGACTATATGCCTTTTTGTTGTTATAATATCACCCCATAAAACATACACCTCAAAATGGTCAGAGCAACTCATGTTTCTTTAATATGTTCTGAGCATTATGTACAGTCCAATGTGGTAGCTTCATAGGTACTCAAGAACTACCTGAGGAATACATAAGTAAACAAATAACAGTAACCTTAACGTTCCACGTGGTTACAGTTGAGCCACTTCCCCTTCCTCCTCAACCTTCTCTCTGGGCTTCCTCAGCTTCGTACAGCAATACCGCAACTGATCCCTCATCTCCTCCGCACACCCAGAGGCTCCCCAGCACAGGTGAGCACAAATTATACATCAGATATACCCTGAGTGCCCAGACTTCTACTTATTTCCATTACCTCAGTCAAGCTGCCATCATCGTTCATGTGAACTAGTACAATACCTCAAAACTAGTTTCGCTGCCCCTCTGAGATCCATTTCTTAAATGGTAGCTAGAGTAAATGCCCTAAAAGCTAAAGCAAATGAGAGCCTGTAGAGTAGTTGCTCCCTTGGACTGGAAATTCTTTGCCCCTGGACATCAAGATTTTGTCATTCAGTTCTAGACTTGAATGTCCCACTTTAAAACGTCATGCTTAGCCATATAGTTCAAAGTAGCTATCCAACCCTCACATGCCATATCATTTTATTCTAACGCTCTGCCAGGCCCTGATCACTACTTGTCTACTTATGTATTTGTGATGACTTTCTCCCATAGAAATCCTGGAAGAGTAGCTGCCTTGTATATTCTTAGTTACTATTATTACCCATGTTGGAGAAACAGACAGTGAGAACATGCTTGTGTTGGTGGTTGTGTCTGTTTAACCTAAGAGGTACTAAATAAGATACAGATTGGGGCAAAGTGTTCTTATAAAGGGTTTTCACATTTTACTTATTGAATTAGCTTTGCCATACTTTTAAGGGGGTAGAAAGGCTAAGAAGCAATATGGTAGCTTGTTTTTTGTTTGTTTGTTTGTTTTTTCCTGCTCTTTGTTTGTTGAGACAGTCTCATGAAGCCCAAGATATTCACCATACAAAGATGACCTTGAACTCCTGACCTTCCTACCTTCACTTCCAAAGTATTGAGATTATAGGCATGAATTAAGTGAGTTTCAATAAATATTTGCTCTTTCTGAAGACCTCTAATGCAGATGTACACATCAGCTCCCATTCAGACTATCCATTAGACATTTACAATTTGCCTACGCTGAATGATACCATAAACCACAGCTTTGCTTCATTGAATCATTGTGACATTTCTGAGTGGGAAATTTTAACACCCCTGTTTTATAAGTAAAGAACACATATTATTAATTTGTCATCTCACACACACAAAAATAGATTAGTTAAGACCAGATTTGTTGGATGCCAGAGCCAGCATTCTGTGATCTAATGCTATAATGTTTCACCATATGCATGAGTGTGGTCAGTTTCAACACACGTCAATCTCTCTGTCAAATGTCTATGAGCCCATGTTTTTTTTTTTAATTTTAAATAAGTATTTGGTAAATGAATAATGAATGAATATGTGTGTAAATGAAATATCTCTACTAGTAAAGGAAAGTTGTGGGTAGGGTACTTTCAGTTACTAGGGTTTTTATTTTCATCAAGAGTCATATATTTGTTTATATACACACATATTTTCATCTTCAAAATACTTTCATCTAGCAAGAACTATTGTTGCTCTTCTTTGCAGCTGAGGAACTGAACAGAAAGACTAAATATTTGAATCATGGTTAAACAGCTGACTAGAGATAGAACTGGGATTTAAATTTAGTCTTCCTGCTTCTAAAGCCAACATTCTAAAACTAATATCCCTACATCACAGTTCCTTCGCTCTAAACAGCTATAAGAGGTTCAATAGTTGTTTTTTGTTTGTTTGGTTGGTTGTTTTGTTTTGTTTGTTTGTTAGTGTTGATGAATAGGTTCCCTGTGGAACTTTTGGCAATGGCTACTGGCATTCAGCAGGCAGACATGAGGGATTTTTGTCAACATATTCCTGTGTAGCTGCTGCTCACCTCAACAAAGACTAACCCAATCCATTGAGAGATAGTGCTGAGATTGATGAAACTTTGAATAGCTCATGAAATTTAATGGTAATGAGACATCATTTTAAAACAACAAAAATGCCTCAAACCCACACTTAAATGGGTTCATGTAATTCCTCTGAGCCATCACTGGGGAAAATAGGATCACACAGTTGTGTAATTAATATGACATCAAGTAGCTCAGCTATTAGTATAGTACAAACTGACTCAATAAGCAGAAATCCGATAATGGAATACAACAGACAGAATGACTCAACCTTTACTCATATTGTGGGAAGTTCCATAAACATATAGGTCAAAAACATTACAGCATGATCCAGAAAACAGCGCCACTGGAACTTCAAGGCCCAGAGAAAACTGTATCGAAGATAGCTATGAAAAGCCAAGGTTCATGTCACATCAATAAGCAAAATATAGTGAAATGATGAAAAGGATTTATCATCACTTAATTCTTCTCACAGAGTAGCTTTGGCTTTAGTTCTGTGACTGTCTCAGAATGGGCCAGGAATTCCCGTTTTCAGACTCATGGAGGGAACAGAGTCTGTTATTGCTCTCTGTATCTAAAGGTAGGTCATGCATTAAACAAATTAGCCTTTTTATTTCATTTTCTTATTTAATCTCTAGTATCTTCTTTTGCAATTTCCTTCTCAAATATTCCAAAACTCATTTAGGGCCGACTACTTGCATTGGTTTGATATCTGAAAAAAGTAGGTCTGAGACTAAAGGAAAATTAGCTTATCCTAACTTATAATGTGCTCTCCATAAGACTGACACAAGGTCAAACATGAAAGATTTAAAGGGCTTTCTTCCACACACCATGTGTATATCTTCCTTCACACTACTCACAACAGACTAATTTCTCAGACATCCCTGGCACCCCAGAGCCAACCTTCCTCCAACCCCATCATCCGTACATAACTGATAACAAACCTCTGCTCTGAACTAATTCTCCAAACATTTCACGCATTCCAAGAATGTCTGATGTCCTTCCTTTAATATGCCAAATTACATCAGTGCAAAATTCATCTCCAAAACTATCTGGCTGCCTAAACGGCAAAATAAACTTGGAAAGAGTATTTCCAAGTGTATGTATGTGTATACATATTCATGCGTATTCATCTAAGTGTGTGCACATGAATATTCATAAATACATGAGTGCACGTGCATGTGTATATTCATTAGTGGAAGCCACTATAATTTTTAAGATAACATATCTCACTGAACCTGATCGATGTGCATAGCTTGGTTGGCCAATGAGCTCCAAGGGTCTAGAGAAGCCCATCTTTGTCCCTCCCAGCAGTGAGTTTACAGATGAATATCATCACACTTTTTTTATGTGGATGATAGAAATCTGAACTCGGGTCCTTGTGCATGCACTGTAGACACCTTACCAAATGGGCCATCCCCTAGCCCTAGGAATATCAACATTAATGTTACAATTAACATGCTACTTTTATAACTATACATCTGTCTCCCACACTGGATCGTGAGCTGGTTTTTCTTTTCACAACAATAAATAGAAATAACAGGAATAACAACTTTATATATAAGGACTTTCTCTGCGTCACGCTCTGTGGGTATTTGCACAGGTCATCTCAATGAAGCAGATGCTTTAATGGCCTTCTTTTTCTCTCCCTGAGGCTCAGAGAGATTGTTTGCTGAAGCACACATAGTCTGCAGATGGCAGGGGTGAGATTCAGGCTTAAGAAACTCGGCTGCATATTCCTTATGCTCCCCATTGCCTCCATGGATCAACACATTTACAAACTGTCATAAAGGCACCTGCCAGGCAATCCCAAATTAAGGGACAGTCCACCTAATCCCAGAACAGTGGCTATCAAAACTGACAAGTTCATCCAAAGAAGGAAAGTATGGAGAAACTGTCAAGTGTGTAGAAACCTCCATGATGGCCATCATTGGCATTCCAGGTACCATCCGGGACAGCAAGAGACATAAGAGGAAACGAAGGATACTCTCAGAACATGGATTTCAGGTGATGAAGACTTATCAATACCAGTTTGTCACAACTCCCACTAACAGGAGAAATGATATGAGGACACACTGAGCCCTCTGTAATGTCCTCGTAGCTGTTCTACAATCTATAATTATCCTAATGTGAAAAGTTTATTTCTCAAATGACATTTTTCAATAGTCTCTCTCTCTAAAAGTAAAGTGACTTTTTTCTTTTTTTTTTAAATAGGTGGCTTTTTGGTCAACTGTGATGGCACATGCTTTTAATCCCAGCACGGGGGAGGCAAAGGCAGGTGGTCCCTGTGAGTTCAAGGCCAGCCTGGTCTATAGAGTGAGTCCAGGACAGGCAGGGTTATTACCAAGAAAAACCTTTTCTTGAAAAACCAAATTAAAAAATGTGGCTTTTAAATTTGGATATGCACGCTAATCATGTGAGGATTGTGTCAAAATGAGATTTTAATTGCAGCTCCATCATTTCTAATAAAGCCCAGGTGCTGCTGGAGGCACTGGTGATGCCAGAACATGGGTCACACTTCCAAGATGGCAGGCTTTAAGACACACAACAGCACTGCCACACGTGTTTAGGTCACTGGAGTGTGCAGAGGGGTTATTTCTAAGCAGCAGTTTTCTTTACAGATTTCTCTCCTGGGCAAATTCGTTTGCTAGAAAATCCTGAAACCCTGGCCATAGAAACCCAGATACTGTTAATAGCTTTAGTTCAGTGAAAACATTATGTCTCCATGGATATTCCAGGAAGAATTTGGCCTTATCCCAAATCCATCTATCCCCCACACCTTTGTGACGTGTGTGTATACCTACATCCACATTACCGCACCATTCAGTATCCCTTCAGCATCCTGTGTCTGTATCACAAAGTAATGTGTCACTCGGTGTCTACTAACTTCTAAAGCAGAGGTCCTTAACCTTCCTGATGCTGTCCCTTTAATACAGTTCCCTCGTGGTGTTGTGGTGACCCCAATCATAACATTATTTTTGGTGCTACTTCATGACTTCAGTTTTTTTATTGTTATGGATCATAACGTAAATATCTGTTTTCTGATGGTCTTAGATGACAAGGGTGAAAGAGTCCAAGGGGTCACGACCCATAGGTTAAGAACCACTGTTCTAAAGGAACAAGAATTCAGCATTGAGCTGAGTTAATTATCCAATGTTTAGACCCACAATTTTCTTGAAAGAATTATTAGGGATTTAAGTTGTTGGGGAAAAAGTTACAGGTATTTTTTTGTAGAATTCCCACTCACCGTTTTCTTCATGGCAGTAGTCAAATCCTGCTACACTACACCTTCGAAATACCATTTTATTTTCAGTGAGGGTTCCTGTCTTATCAGAAAAGAGGTATTGAATCTGCCCAAGATCCTCAGTGATGTTCAGAGCACGGCACTGAATGGTAGAATCCATCTTCTCATTGTAGAAATCTACATCACTCTGAATAAAATAGATCTGTCCAAGCTTCACGATTTCGATGGACACATAGAGAGAAATGGGAATCAAGACCTAGTAAAGTGCAAACAATTTAAAAATGTTAACGTCAGCAAAATGAGGAGAATATAGCTAGATAATGAGCTACATTCTGCTAGCCTGGCAGAAATTACCTGCAACAAGATGACCATGGTCCAGAACACATAGAACCCTGTCAACACAGGTGATGTGACACGTCCATCCGGCTCAGGGATGTTAAAAAAGAGCATGTTTTCATACCTGCTCAGCCATATTCCGTGACCTTTAAAAAGTACAGACAGCAAAAAGGATGCTACAGAGAGAGTATGCAAATAGAGAGCTACACCCCTCAAGAAAAACGGGTGAGAGAGTTTGCTTTCAACATTGTTCGTCCTTTAAAATGAGCTCAAATTCAAAGGGCTAAGCAGCCTCTTGTCTTTGACTCTCCCTCTACACCTCCTCCCAGGTCCCTTCAGGACTGTGGCAAAGTATGAGCAGATACACCCCACAACAGTGTTTGTCAAGCTAAAGGAAAATATGCTGGAAAATTTGACAAATAAAAACCCCTTACCAAAACCAATCATGGATATTATTTTGGAAAGAAATAGTATAAGATGATACTGACAAGATATTAAGGGATAACTGAATTTTACCCACCCAGTGCACCAGTTAAACACATTACGACCAGAAGCAGGACACACCAGAGGACATCTGTGTTTGCCCTTCTCTCGAGTTTACTGCGCTTATACCGTGGCCCACTGTTGTTCAGCATCGCTTTGGTTTCATGACCTGCATAGAGAGCACACTGTGTCTGAAAACGAACAGCGCAGAAGCAGGTAGCAAGCATCCCTGTTAAAAATCTCCCTGGCTAAACATTTCGTCAAATATGGCTGCATAACATTTTGTCAGTTTAATCTGCTTGTGTGGTATATTTAGGAAAACCGGGGTCTGTGGTTAAGTTCTTCAAGACACAATTTACCTTCTGTGGACTCCTTGCTGAGGAAATGAAAAATGTTAACACGTAGGAGGCACAGAGGAGATCATTGTAAGGGTAGGAACGGAACGAACCTGCATAAACCACAATGCCCACAACAGCCTCTGTGTTCCTAATGGTGCACCCTCTGAGCAATAAGTTCTCCTTGCTGAGGCCCACACGTTCCCTGTTGGAATGTTCCCTGTAAGAAAAGGCAGCATGGAGATTCATTTTCAAATGGCAAAAATAAAGAGTCTTGATCCTGGAAGGGACTATACCCTGTGTGGTAAGTTTGACAGCTAATGGGAAAGGCTTCAAGTCCCTGGCCCTTTGCTTTTGCTGTGAGTAGGAGAAGGCAAGAACAAATAGCAAATCCCCATTACTCCTTATTTGTCAGTCACATTCCATTTCAACATCTACTGAGCTTCACACAGAGCATCATGAAGATGGGCATGTGGATGCTTATCTGTAACCTCAAGAGGACGAGAAAGAAGAACAAAAAATTCATGGGAAGTCTGGACTGCACAGTAAATCCAAGGCCAGCCTAAGCTACACAATCCCGAAAGATCTTCTTACACTATAGGAAACAATTCTAGGAATATTTTTAGATGGTTTTATTGTTTAGATTATTTTATGATGCATGGAGATGAGCATTTATTAGATTACTTAGGTAATTTATGACCAAATTATAGACAGCGTGTAGAGGTGACCTTGATTCACATTGTATTAAGATGTGTCTCTGTATATTCAATGTTAATTGCTGAACCAGCAGTGAGCTAAATGCTAACAGATCTGATGCCGACTCATTACTGTGACCCACTACTGGCCCCCTGTTCCGTAAATCCTAAAGAAAAGGTCACACTGTCCTCCAACTCTAGACTGTTTAATCTGATTTATTTGTTTAATCTCGCTGCTGATTGGTTGAGATGTGACAGCCAATAGTTAGGGCAGGAAGCGGAGGCCTGGATTTCTGGGCAGAAAATAAGACTCTAGGAAGAAGAAAGAGAATGATGTTTTCACCAGAGACACAGGAGGAGACAGAAGTGACTATGGGCCTGAGAGGCCTAGAAGACCATTAAATGCCCTGGGGCAGGGCTAAATGTTCGGGTTAATTTAGATGAGCTAGTTGAGAGTCCGCCCAACGAAGCCTAAGCTTTAAAATAGCAAAAGGTCTCGGTGTCTTTCTATGACTGTCACCAGGGTTTTAGAATAAGGCCAAACTTGCAGGCTTTAATGATTTACACTGGATATGAATATACAAAAACATCACTGAACCAAGCTCAATTTCTTTCACGGCCCACAAGAGTAAGTTATGTCTCACTCACAGAAAGCCTCGGAATCTGCTGAGGTCATTGTTTGGACTTTCACATTCTATCCTGCTGGAAAACTTCTCAGGATCAACTTCAGAGTCCTAAAAATATTTTGCCAAAAATCACAAAAGAAAAAGAATTTAAGATTAAATCTTAGTATTTAAACATTGTATCATTTTTGCTCAGTTCTTTTTTTAAAATTTATTTATTTATATTAATCACAGGTTATGTACTTTGTATCCCAGCTGCAGCCTCCCCATTCCCTCCCACTCTCCCCATCCCTCCCTCATCTCCTCCCTGCCCCTTTCCAAGTCCACTGATAGGGGAGGACCTCCTCCCCTTCCATCTGACCCTAGCTTATCAGGTCTCTTCAGGGCTGGCTGCAATGTCCTCTTCTGGGGTCTAGCTAGGCTGCTCCTCCCTCGGGGGTGGGGGACTATCGAAGAGCCAGCCATTGAGTTCATGACAGAAATAGTCCCTGATCCCCTTACTAGGGTAGATGCTGAGCTACCATGGGCTACATCTGCTCAGTTCTTAATACATGTAGAACTAAGACATCTATGCACATATATCTGCATATATACATTTTATTTATTTGTTTATTTATTTGTTTACTTTGGCTCAGAGTATATGCTGTGGCTCTCCTAGGAGGAAGACAGGATCCACAACAGAGATCAGAATGACTTTCTAGTTCTAATATGGCATCCACAGAACCAGAAGGAGTATGTTTTGGTTTGTTTTGTTTCAGATTAATGACATGATGCAAGCTACGTTTTGAAATGCACTCAGGGCTCTGCATCAGAGAACAAACATTAATGTCAGTGAGACCTGGAAGATATTTTGGTTTTGTTGCCTATAACCTGATGGTTTGCCAGATTCAGAGCACGTGGAAATACCTTGGAATACAAAAGCATTCGACCTCAACCAAAATGTATGACTAAAATTCCCACAGTGGCAGGACATCAGCATATCACAAAGTTCTCTGGTGGAGCAAGCAGAAACTTTTATAATTCTGTTCTGAAACCAGGGGAGATGTGGGCAAAATGCCTTTCAAACCACTCTAAGCCGTGGCTTCAGTAAGAAGGAGTCACCGGCTCAGGCACGGCGGCTCATGCCTGTAAGTCCAGGAGGGTGAGGCAGGAGGAGTGTCTGAGTATACAGCCAGGTGGGGCGACTATGTAGTGAAGTTCTGGCCAGTCTGAGTCACAGAATATTTTCTCAGAGAGGTGTGAGGAGAAAGAGGGAGTCTGGATACAGCTGTTTGAATAACATTTTCATATCAGTACAGCAAATATGGAAAACTGGAATGATATGATAATACGATTTGATTTGCAAGTAATCCCTATTGAATTCTTTGATGTTCTTCATCATGTACTTGAACTGTATTAAATAATTTTTCACAATCGAAAGAACAGCCGAGGACACACAGAGGACCAAATAGTTTGCCCTCAAGTTCTCAAAACAAGCTGTACTTTACAAAGGGAGTGACTGTGCTCATGTGGAACTGAAACCAAAGTGTGCCCCTTAGCTGACTGACAGCAGCTAACGAGCATTCAGTGCTGAAACAAAACACGAAGTTGTACAAGCTGCTGTCAAAATCACAGGAGTGAGGCTGCTTATAAAAGTAACAAAGTTATCGACCTCAGAGGCTGACCTCAGAGATTGCCTCATGGGCAATCTGCATGAAGATCCATGGATAGAAAAAAAGGCCCAATATGAGATGAAATGCTAGGAGGAGAAAACAGTTTTTATGCATGTAAGATGAAATTTCAACTTATTAGTACTTCAGGTTAACAAAAATGACCATTAAATTTTAAAATCTTTTATCTCCAGTGTTTCCAGATCTAGAAAAAGGAACATGATTTTTAATTCTAAACATGGTTTTTCAGAAGTCAAACCACAAAGCTAAGAAAGAGACATCACTTGTTACTATGAGGAAACTCAGGCATGTACTTGAATAACTTTCACAAGATCATTACTTCATGAGTAAAACACACAAAGTAACTGGTGGCAGAATAAGGATTTATTTACTCAAAGATATGTGAGTCTAATTTCCCTTATCACAGCAAGTTGAATAGCTTAGAAATCTATGGCATGAGAAACCATAAAAGTTTAAGAGCTTTGGAATATAAATAATTTGACATCTTAGGAATAATGATGAAACCAAAAAATATAAGACCCTAAGAGTAAGAAAATGAAATCAGCCGGTGATTATTTCTATTGAAAATGAACCCTGCTGAATTCCTCTAATGCAGACCCAAACAATCTGGTTGCAGGAAAGAGTGTGAAAGCAACAGAATCACATTTATCCTATTAGCTATAAAACATAATACACATCCATCGATAATCTGAAAACGGGTTAAGCCTTCTGCACTTCTATTTTATCAGTGGTAAAACTTAAATTAAAAATCTCTTTGCCTTTGAAATGGAGCCCAGACCTTTCCTGAGGAAGAAGGACTGTTGATAACCTTCCAGCTCAGAAGACACTGTTTACCTGCTCTGCATATCCGCGCACCACCTGCCTCTGCTTTAAATTGCTCTCTCCATCGAGGCCAGAAGTCTCAATGTGGCAGATTCCATCCGGGTCTGTGGAAAAGAGCAACACCATGTCTGCAGGAATGATCTCATTGCAAGAGAGGCGAATGAAGTCTCCCACGGTGACATTTTTCCAGCAACAGTCAACGTACTTTTTTTCTTTCCTAAAATTGAACAGGAGAGAAAAAAAAAAAGATTTAAAAAAAGCAGTGGGAGGATCCAAGATGGCTGCCCCAGGAGGACACTGTGTCTGAGGAGCAGGACAGTAGTGTCGGCACAGCAACCGAGAGACTGAAATCTGGGACCTAAAACACCAGCCTTTGCAACTGCCAGGTGAGCGGTATTCCTACTGTGACGAAATCAAGTGGAAAAGTCCAAGGGACACCCAGCTATTCCCAGGAAAAACTCCGATGACCGGCTGCGCACAGCCCTGATCTGAACCCTGCAGCACTGGGCACCTAAGCCGTCATTCCGGTCTGGATCACACAGTCTCCGGGCCAGAGTGAGTTTCACCCAGATACCGTGGTCTGCACTGGGCGGGCGCACAACACTCGGCGCCAACAGTCACCACTCCAGGCTGGGTCACACAGTACCAGGGACAGACTGAGATTCACCCAGATACAGTGGGCTGCACCAGGCAGGCCCACACACTTACGCGCCCCCAGCCGCCACCCCGGACTGGGACGCACAGTATCAGGTCCAGACTGACGTGCCCCCAAATACCATCTCAGACCGTGGTGCACGGACGAAGGCGCCAAGTCTCCAGTCCAGAGGAGAGCCCTTAGCAGCAAGCCTAGGTCGGAGCATGAAGCCTCCTTACCAAAGCGGCGCCACGAGCTGACATCTCAAACTGGGACACTCAGCCTTTGGCAAAGAGTGAGGAGCCAAGCCTCCAGACCACAGGGGAGACCAGCCTGCGGTGCTCACGGCTTCTAGCACAGAGCACGAATCCAGGCACACAGATCCCCAAACAGAGTACAACTGAGGCAACAACACACACTATCAAACCACTGGAACTCCCTGATCTTCTTGAAGAATACTCCTGACACAAGAGATTGATAGTTCCAGTCTGAAGTTCAGCATTAAAGCACAAACAGCTCCTTGATTATATATAAACAAATGCACAGAAGCCGGCGTAAGAACTCACCCAACAAAAATCAGGACACCATGGCCCCACCAGAAACACCCAAAAGCAATGGAGATTTTAATTCAGGGGAGACACAGGAAAATTATGTTAAAGATATAATTATGCATATATTAAAGGAAAAAAAAGAGGAAATGAACAAGGCCCTCAAAGAAATTAAGAAGGATTTAACTGCCCACATACTGGAACAATTAAAGATATACAGAGAGGAAACAACCAAAATAGGAGACACAGT
>CM053743.1:35708114-35743591 GCA_028658305.1 Pachyuromys duprasi
GATTTTTTTTTTGAGTTTATTTTGTATCCAGCCACTTTGCTGAAGGTGTTTATCAGTTGAAGGAATTCTCTGGTTGAAGTTTTGGTGTCACTCACGTATATTATCATATCGTCTGCAAATAGTGATACTTTGACTTCTTCCTTCCCAATTTGTATCCCTTTGATCTCCTTTAGTTGTCTTATTGCTCTAGCTAGGACTTCAAGTACTATGTTGAAGAGATATGGAGACAATGTGCAGCCTTGCCTTGTCCCTGATTTCAGTGGGATTGATTTAAGTTTCTCTCCATTGAGTTTGATGTTGGCTATGGGCTTGCTTTATATTGCCTTTACTATGTTTAGATATGTGCCTTGTATCCCTGATCTCTCCAATGGATGTTGGATTTTGTCAAATGCTTTTTCGGCATCTAGGGAGATGATCATGTGGTTTTTCTCCTTCAGTTTGTTTAAATGGTGGATCACACTGATGGATTTCCATATATTGAACCACCTTTGCATGCCTGGGATGAAGCCTACTTGGTCATGGTGGATGATATCTTTTATGTGTTCTTGGATTTGGTTTGCAATTATTTTATTGAGCATTTTTGCATCAGTGTTCATAAGAGCAATTACCGTATTTTAACACACACAGAAATACATTGTTTCTTTGGTAAATATAGTCTTACTATATAATCTGACAACCATGCTCCTATGTATTACTCAATTATGCTGTCAAGGATGTTTCCAACAACTTTAGTCACAGTTGTGACAGGTTAAAAAATAGTATAGTGAACCATCATAAGATGAAAAGGAAATGACCAAGCCATGAACAGGTGAGGCGGAAACTTAGACACCTGTTGCTATATGAAGGTAGCTACTCTGATGAGACAGTATGCTATACGGTTCCATATGACACTATGAAAAAGGAAACATGTCAGAGATTTAGAAAACTCAGTGGCAGTCAGAAGTTCTCAGGCTTATAGAGGGATGAGTGGGTGAAGGGAGGCTTTTCATCGTGTTGCAGAATACAGTAGATCCGTGATGATCCACTAGCCAAAACTGATACAACTATTCTGCACGAATGTATGCAAGTTTAAAAAAAACATTTAGCAAGTAGAAGGGTCCCAGAAAACATTATGGTAGTAAGGCTGGCAATAATAATAATAATAATAATAATAATAATAATAATAATAAATACCTACCTGGACTACACGTACATGGAGCAACTCCAATACAGCAGGTGGGAGAAGATGAAAAGTTGCCAACATACATAACTTTGGAAATAAGTCTGTAAAACTAAAGGCAAAAGTATGCACAGAAGTACCTACAGGCCTTCGGATGAATAATTCTACTACTCTACACATGTGCAGTGGAATTACACAATTAAATAACTGGATGGTATTTGGTAGGGGCCAGGGTTCTTGTGGAGTAGAAATTTATGGATCAGAGTAAGAGGCCAAAATGAGCTGTAGAACAATAGATTAGAGTTGGTCATCAGTATGAAACCGTTTAGATTAATGTAAACACAAGAGTATCTAAAGAAATATTTGTAGGTGTGTGTATGTACATGGGATAGGATATACACAAATATTTTCTTTGTTCTTTCTGTACTATGAAAGCACAAAAGATGCATGTGCCAACAGCAATGAACACAATATACATCACTTGGTTTCTAGTATCTGTCCTCAATAAAAGGATACTGGACTTCTTGGAGAGTCGGCTGATTCTAAGATTGGTCAAAAAATATTACACAGGAGCTGGAGAGATGGCCCAGTGTTTAAGAACACAGGATCCTCTTCCAGAGAGCCTAGCTTCAATTCCCAGCACCCAGATGGCACCTCACAACTGTCTGTAGGTCTAGTTCCGGTGGATCTGAAATCTTCTTCCGCCCTCTCCAGGTACCAGGTAAGCTCATTATGCCAAGATATGCATGCAGGTAAAACACACAGAGAAAATAAAAATAAATATGTATCTCATAATAATAATAATAATAATAATAATAATAATAATAATAATAATAAAATGTTAAACAAATCGGAGCCAGAAAGTAGAACGATGCCTTTCAAAGTAAAAAAAAAAAAAAAGTAAAAAAAGAAAAAGACTTGCCCCATCAAAAAAGAAATTCCACACCACTGACAGAAACGTGTCAAGGAGACACAGGAACCAACTACAAGAGCCTCCTATGGGCAAAGCAAAAATAATGGCAGTAATGAAAAAAAAAATGGGATTACATTCCAAAGCACAAAAGAGATACCCATAAGACTATGGTATAACTGGCAAAATAATTCATGGGGAAAACAAAAACAAAAATAAAAACAAAGAAAAAATGTGAATTCCACACTTGTACAGACACTTACACTGGGTAATGCAGGCTGCAGCTATATTCCAGGCTAAACACAGTCATGTCCACCCAAAGAGGCGAGAATGAGGAAGACGGACAGTCACCTCACAGTGAGGAAATCTAACAGGCATTATCTTCCCCACGTGGTTGCAGGCAACATCAGGTCACAAATCACGTGACAAAAATGGCACTTTGGCTTTAATCTTCTCTCCCAAAACTGGTAACTCCAGCCTACCGATGAGAAAAACACCGACAGGTTCCCATAAGGGTCACACACATTTCTCCACAGAATCAAGATCGTCAAAACAAAGGAAGTCTGGGGAACAACAAAGAGGACCTAAGAAGACATATCACGTTCTTGCAGATGAACTGTCAGGAGAAGTGAGGGCAGATAAAATCTTAGAAAATCCAAAAAGCCCATAAATGTTAGCTAACAGTAACAGTTCATTGACTACAAGTGCCCTATGCCAACATAATCATTTAAGAGGAGAAACTGGTGACAATATGGAAGTTCTCTGCCATCCTCTGAATCCTTCTGTAAACCTAAAGCTGATCTCTGAAATCAGTACCATCTAGTTACAGGAAAAAGCAAAAGATCATACAGTGTGGAGGAAACCATCTGAAGGCCTTGCATTTTGGAAAGGACTGTCAAGAGCAAAACATGGTACTAAGAAACAAAACCAAGAATCCACCTTAAAAATGGGGGGACACCAACCCACTCATAAAGCCTTCCACCCAAACTTGGTCCTGCCTACAAGAAATGTAGGGATAAAGATGAAGCAGAGATTGAGGGAATGGCCAACCAATGCTGGTCTCATTTGAGACCCGCCTCATAGGAGAAAGCCAATCCCTGACACTATTCATGATACTCTGCTTTTCTTGCAGACAGGAGCCTCACTAACATAGCTGTCTCCTGAGAAGCTTCATGTAACTGATGGAAGCAGATGTAGAGATCCACAGCCAAGCAATAGGCCGAGCTCAAGGAGTTTTGTGGAAGAGTCAGGGGAAGGACTGAGGGATCGGAGGGGTCAAGGACACCATAGGAAAACCTACAACGGAAACTAACCTGGGCCCATGGGGGCTCACAGAGACTGAACCAACAACCAAAGAGCATGCATGGACCAGACCTAGACACCACCCCCCAAGTATGTAGCAGATATGCAGCATGGTCATCATGTGGGGTACCTAATAATGGGAGTAGGGACTGTCTCTGACTCTGTTGCCTACCTTTGGATCCCTTTCCCCTAGCTAGGCTGCCTTATCTGGCTTCAGTGTGAGTAGATGTGCTTAGCTTAGTCCTGCTTGAGGTGCCAGGGTGGGTTGGTACTCCTTGGGCACCTCCCTTCTCTGAGAAGTAGAAGAAGGAATGGAAGGAGGAAATGTGAGGGCGGGACTGGGTGGTGAGAGGGGAGGGGACTGGCTGGTGAGAGGGGAGGGGACTGGTATCAGGCTATAAAGTGATTAAATGGGAGAACAAAAAAAATTTTGAATGGGCAATAGATATGAATAGAGTCTAATGGGGTGTGCAGACAGCAGAAGCATGTTAAGAGATGATAGGTGTGATTGGTCAAGTGACTGTTAAAAGCACTATGAGATGTTACCACATACACAGCAAAATAGCAGAAATCAGGAAGACCAGCCACAAGTATTGGTAAGGTGAATCAGAATGTTACCAAACTGGTGGAAATGAAAAATGGGTAAAAAATCTCTCTGAAAAACCATGATATCTTAAAAAGATAAGTATATGCCAATCACACAAACTAACTACGTCACTCCAAGACACCATGTCCACAAGATCTTAAGAAGATACACATGCAAATGGCTCGTAGCATTCTCTGTACTGTAACAGGCAAATGTTGAAACCACAAAAAAATGCTATCAACAGAGAAGCAAATTGTGACAGTTATACAACACGATGCTTCTCAATAATAAAAAGAAACAAAGTGCTGATGTGAGACAGGACTGAAACTCAAGTTAATGCCAACATCAGGCATGCTGGCTCATACAAGTAACCCTAATACGTGGAGAACTGAAGCCAGATGGCTGTCATGAGTTCAAGATCCAGCCTGGTCTACACAGTTGAGTTCCAGGCCAGCTCAGGCAACAGTGTAAGGCCCTGTCCACAAATAAACAGTAGATACTGGGAAAAGTCAGGCTTAATTTGGCTTGTTGTTTGTTCTAGAGACAGACTGATCTCCGTGGTAATGCACACTCTCCTGCATCCCAACAGTAAGGAGCAAAAGAATAAATACTGTATGATCCCATTTTCATTAATCTGTGTTGGCCTGGGGTGAAGGACCCGGGACATTGACTACTGATGACAAGAGAAAGATTGCAGGTGGGATTGCATGCACTACCTTGACCATGGTGATTCTTTCATGAGTATCTGTCGGTCAAAATGTATTGAACCAACACTTTAAATAAGGGCATCATACAGTGTGCCAACCAAACTTCAAAGAAACTGTGAAACAGGGATGGAGGCGAATAAGGTATTGCCCTGTTAAGGGGCTCAAAGGAAGGATGCTATAGAGACCACTGGACCAGGCCTCCTGACATACTGCTCTGCAAGCTGTCGACGCTCTATTCTGACTTAAGGACCTTGCCTACAAGGAAATTAGCAACCACATTGAGCATACTATTTACACTGTCCATACTTAGAATTTCCTGATGAAAAACATACATTGAGGAACATTCTGGCCCAAGCTCTTGTTCTTTAATTTTTTTAAAATTTATTCACTTTATGCCATGATCACAGACCCCTCCCTCCTCTCCTTTGGTCCCACCTACCTCCCTTTTCCTATTATACACACACACACACACACACACACACACTCAGAGAAGGGAAGCCGACCCCCAACAACCCACCCCAGCACAAGTTGCATCAGAACTGAGCGCATCCTCTTGCCCCATGGCCTGGCAAGGTAGCCCTGCCAGGGGCCAGTGATCAAAAAGCAGACAATAGAGTCCATGTCAGAGACAGACCCTGCTCCCCTTACTAGGGAACCCACATGAGAACCAAACTGCCCATCCCTAAATCTATGTAGGGGGCCTAGGTCCAATCCATGCACTTCAGTAGGTACTTCAATCTCTACAAGGCCCCCAACACCCTGGCCCTGGTTGGTTGGCTGTTGGTCTTCTTGTGGAGTTCCTGTCCTCTCCAGTTTCCTCTATTCTTCCCCCCATTCTTCCACAAGACTCTGAGCTCCACCCAATATTTTCGAGTCTCAGCATGTTCCAATCTGCTGCTGGGTGGAGCCTCTCAGAGGACAACTATGCTAAGCAAGCATAGCACAGTATCGTTAATAGTGTCAGGCAGGGGTTGGCTCTCTCCCACGGGGTGGGTCTCAGGTTGGACCAGGCATTGATTGGTCATTCCTTCAATCTCTGCTCTAGCTTTATCACTGAACATCATGTTGGCAGAGTAAATTTTGGGCCAAATTTTCTGTGGCTGGGTTGGTGTTCCCCTCCCTCCACTGGGACCCCTGCCTAGTTAGAGGGTGTCCTCTTCAGTCTTTATGGCCCCTGCTACTGCTACTGAGAATCCCAGTTATAATGACCCCCATATCTTCCCAAGAGCCTACCCTGTCATAGGTCTCCACCAAGCTCCTTTTTTTCTTTTTTAGAGTAGTATTTTCTAATATTTTAATTTTTATTAATTACACTTTATTCACTTTGTATAAGCCCTCATAAGCCCCTCCCAATACCATCTTCCCTCCCCCTTCTCCACACATGCCCCTCCCCAAGTCCACTGATAGGGGAGGTCTTCCTCTCCTTCCTTCTGATCTTAGACTACCAGCTCTCACCAGGAATGGCTGCATTGTCTTCCTCTGTGGCCTGGTAAGGCTACTACCCCATCAGGGTGAGGTGATCAAAGAGCAATCCAATCATTTCATGTCTGAGGCAGTCCCTGATGCCATTACTGTGGAACCCATTTGGACGCTGAACTGCCATGGGCTACATCTGTACATGGGTTCTAGGTTTTCTCCATGCATGGTACTTGGTTGGAATATCAGTTTCAGGAAAGACCCCTGTGCTCAGATTTTTTGGTTCTGTTGCTCTCCTTGTGGAGTTCCTGTCCTCTCCCTATCTTACTATTTCCCACATCTTTTGTGAGATTCCATGAACTCTGCCCAACAGTTGGCCGTAAGTCTCAGCATCTGCTTTGATAGTCTGCAGGGCAGAGTCTTTCAGAGGTTCTGTGTGACAGGCTCCTAACTTGTTTCCTGTTTTCTTCTTCTGATGTCCATCTGCTTTGCCTTTTTGGCTGGGGATTGAGCATTTTAGCCAGAGTCCTCCTTCTTGATTAGTTTCCTTAGGTGTACAGATTTTAGTAGGTTTATCCTATAGTATTGTCTGTATGAGTGAGTATATAGTATGTGTGTCTTTCTGCTTCTGGGATACCTCACTCAGGATGATCCTTTCCAGTTCCTACCATTTACCTGCAAATTTCATGATATCCTTGTTTTTTATTGCTGGGTAATATTCCATTGTGTAGATGTACCACAATTTCTGTATCCATTCCTCAGTTGAGGGGCATCTGGGTTGTTTCCAGCTTCTGGCTATTACAAATAAATCTGCTACAAACATGGTTGAGCAAATGTCCTTATTGTGTACTTGAGCCTCTTTTGGATATATACCTGGGAGTGGTATAGCTGGATCTTGAGGAAGCGCTATTCCTAGTTGTCTGAGGAAGTGCCAGATTGATTTTCAAAGAAGTTGTACTAGTTTGCATTCTTACCAGCAGCTTTCTCCAAGCTCCTTTTCTAATCAACACTCTCCCACAGCCTGTAGAGCAGCACTCCATACACAGCCTTGTCTGAGCCTGCCCGCAGCTGTATGAAGAGAACAGTAATCATTGCTTGGGATGTTCCAACTGGTGCCTCCCTTATCAAGCCACAGAACTGCAAACAGCAGGGACCAGTTAATTATGAACCAACCACTGAGCTATGTGGGAAGTCACTGAAATCAAGCAACATATAAAGACACTTTTATTTGCTCAGAATGCTTATTTTTAAAGTTAGCTGAGGTGGAAAGAGGTTTGTATTACAACTAATTTGATACATACAAAAACAAACTTATATGTGAGGAGCAACATGTACAACACAACATCACTGACATTTCTTAGACCACAGTCTCCCAAGGGAGGGACAATGTGCAGAATAACAATGTTATTTTCGTTTTTTGTCGTTTATGTTTTAACTTACAAAATTCCTGTGAATTTTATAAATTATTCAAGTTATTCACACGAATTTTAAATGTCTGTTTGTTCGTGTCAGATAGCAGAATTTTCCCTAAAACTTTAACACTTAAACTCTTTCCTTTGAAATATGGAAACATGGAACCTCCTAAGTAACATATGCCACTTCTATATGCTTTAAAATATTATTTTCAAATATTGCAAATTATATACTCATAATACATGTCTTGCTATAGGCTTAATCCCTGGCATCATAATGAAAAGCAACAGTCCAGTAGGTCTGTGCCTGTGTGTTTCCATTACTTCAGAATTTATTTTTATCTTTCAATATAAAAATGTTATCTACCAAAGATTTCCCAAATATTTAATAAACGAGACAAAACAATCATTGTGAAAATTCAAACTGCAACTTCAGCTTTCTCATCTTTCATTTTACGCATTTCCTATCAGCTCTACAATTTCCTGTTCTTTAGGGGTACTGACAGATTTTCATCTTTACAATCTCTGCATGCTGCTGGCCCAGGCTGTTGTAGCATCCACCCTCTGAATACAGCGTTCACTCTGCCACGAAGCAGTCTTGAAATCTGCTAGTGTTGATAGTCACCATTTCCAGTTATTTTAACTGCAAGACCACCTTAAAACACAAACAAGGAAAAGCAATGTCAGGTAGACCAAAATGATGCTGATATTTACCCATGAACTCTGAAGCAGGATAAGAAGAGCAACAGGCAAAGGAGATCAGTGGCTTATGGCTCCTGCCTGGCAAGATCTATGCTTGGTCACACTACACTCAGACTAGGTTCAACCACACCCACTTCTCCAAAGGCCACCAGGCTTCCACTACAAGCACAGTTACTGGACAGGAAAGTTAATCATAAAGGCAAAACTGAAGTATGTGCTATTTTGTTGAACAGGAAGGTGATGTTTATCTGGGCTTAAAAGAACAGGAGGTCTGACAGGCATCGGTGAGCCCCTGTGCTTTTCTGATTTATGTTTTTAATAATAAAACAATCTACCATCCTTATGAATAATCAATTAGGGGGCGTTTCTCTCTGGCTCCATACTTTTTCAGCGTTGTTGAACTAAAAGCACCAGCTACACTTCTTCTGTCCTACTGATAGCTTTTTATTAATATAACTGCCATACTTGAGCACTCTCCAATTGCGTAATTTATAAAAGATTTCTGTAATAAAAAGTATGTGCTGACTGTTGGGCAAAGCACACTACAGAAATGGTTTTCATTTAACCACAAATGACATAAGGTTTTGAGACATAAGGATAATTTCTACCCCCCCTTTTTAAAGAGCGATAAGAAGCCTGAGGTGGCAAGTGACTAGGTGACTGAACTGAATATAATGAACAGAAACTTGGACATTTTATTCCAATGGTAGGTAGCTTAGCGGTGACCTGAAAGTGTTGTGATGATACTGCCTTTGTTCATTTTCTGTATGTACCAAAATGTCACAGTCAAGTAATTTATAAGCAACACGTGTCCATTGGTTTGGTGGTTGGGGAAGCTGAGATGTCGGGGGTGATGGGGCCATATCTAGCGAAGGTTTTCTGCTGCATGTGAACATGTGAGGATGCATCACGTGAGAATACACACAAGAGTGGGAAGGGGGAACTCCTGCTTCATACAGATGCCCCTCCTGGAACAAGCGCTCTTTCCTGTAGTACTGACCTAAGTTTCTGAACATGAATGTCGGGGACACAGGCAATCCACAGCATCATTCATAAATGTGTAAGTGGTTTCATGTTCTGTTGGGAGGCAAGTAAGAAGGCTGTACACATGAAGATGCCTGAGGTAGCACTCGAATTCTGAGGTACATCCACTCACGTTGAGATGAATATTAGGTTAATATTAGTATTAGGTTATATTAACTATAGGCTTAATCCCTGGCACCATAATGAAAAACATTAAGTATGTAACTAAATAAAAGAGAAGAAAAAAAAAAAGGCAAAAACATTTAGAAGAGTAACGGTGGCCAGGGAGATGAGAACAACTGAAGTAGACCTATGAGAAACGCTGCCAATGAACGTCAGGTTTTCTCTTCCTCACAGCAAACTCCTGCTGCTTAAACACTATCCTCCACAGTGGGACTGGCTGCTAGAGCTCAGACCCAAGTCTGCAGATAGGAAAATTCGGAGTATTCGTTGATTCTATCACATATCAGCCTGATTCCGTCATAATTAGTTATATCTTACCTCCCACGCTCAGAACACCAGAAGAGCAATTGTCTAACATTTGCTCATCCAAGTAGCACATGTGCATCCATGTAAGATGCTTCTTTTTTTAGAATCATAATTTTTTTAATAAATCATAATATTTTTTAATTAGAGAAACTTCAGAATCAACTAATTCCACGGTCTCAAGGTAAAAATTTTATTTTTAAGCTTAAGGAATACCAAAGGAAAACAAACTCAACAGTTACAATAGTACTGCTTTGGTTTAGGATAGACAATTAAGTCCAGAACTTGGTAACTGAATGTTGTAAGTTATAACTACTCCAACATTTAGATGTCAGGACATCTCAACCAAGTATTTTCTGTGCTTGTTATAAAGGATCAGTGAAGTGAGACACATTAAAACTCAGCCAGAGCTGAACCTTCCCTACTCAAGGGTGGACTGGCGCTTCCGCATGTAAACTATATGATCCAGCTTAAGCACATACCTTATTAGCGGCCTCCAAGGAGCTGATCAGATTCTGTAACTCCTCTTTACTCATTTCAACAGAGTATGGTTTCACGGCACCGTTTTCCTTCACGTCCAGATGAAGGTTTAAAAGTGGCATCTGCAACGTGGCGATCTTGTCACTGGAAAGCGCGAGCTATTGGAAGCAAGGAGAATGGGGAGAACAGGGAACAGTAAGCCGACAGCGCTCAGCAAGCATCTGGACTGGGTAAGGAGCCCACCGCTTGTCCGCTCACAAATGTTGGGGACAGGAAAAACAAACTAAAGCAGTGGCAAGACAACACACGTTCAAAGACGGGAGGTGAGAGGAGAGGAGACAGAACAAGTATAGGAAGAAGGCCGGGAAGAAAGGAAACGCCAGGTTGTCCAAAACCGAGTATCTGGATCCGTTTGCCCAGCTAAAACACTCTTTCTTCAGGGCCAAAACCAAGTCTTCTTATAGAAACACAGAAGTGCTGAAAGTGCCCTATACAGCAAAAACCAGAATTATTAAAGAACAGATTCCAAGATGACAGTCCACGTATAAAGCGGACTAAAAATACTCAGCGGCTCTTGGAAAGTAAGCAACTCAATTCATGACTGGCTATCAAAACTGTCGATGACTATAGTACTGACACCACACAAGGGATGTCCAGCCTTCTGAACAGCATCTGCATCTGGCCTTTTCTTCTCTAAGTAGATGGTCTCCAGTGCTTCAAAGAACCTTCACAAGCCATTTCTGCCAGGGGTCCTGTTGTTTAAATATTTAAGTCTGGCAACCAAAACTAAAGGGATTATTAAATTAACACAAAAGATTGCATAGTTGAAATAGCACCCACGACCCTTCCCCTGCCTGAAAGCTCACACATGTCACAACATAATGTTAGACTAGACACTGGCATTCCGAACATTCCAGTTACAGCACACTTTGATAAATAAAACAACGAAATATCATTCGTGCATGCTACTACTGAAGAGTTTAAGTTAGCGTGGGAGACTCCATTTTGAAATAAGGAACCATTTTGACCAGGAGCTGAACTCAGGTACCAGGAAATATCACAGAATGTGCACCTGGCAGAAAACAAAGTTAGCTCTCCAAGCAATGACCTCCAGGAAATACCACAGAATATATGTTAGGTGAAAAATAGAGACACTCTCCCTGGCAATTGTGATTCTGTAAACGGTCACCTCTCCCCTGTGGCTTTTACCCAATTCTGTAACATCCAGGCATGAACCCCCTGCTTTCTCTCATGGAAACATGTACCCCCCGCCACCGCTTGCTGTTATGGAAACCCCCTGTTTACAGTCTTTCCCTTTAAAAACCCTGTTCACTCAGGGCTCAGGGTCCCACTTCTCTACTGCTGTGTCAGTGAGACTTGGGTCCCGAGTTGGATCACTCTCGTAGTAAGGCTCTCTTGCCCTTAAATCGAGTCATCCCCTGGTGGTCTCTGAGGCCCTGTGATCCCACCTAGCATTACACTATTAGCACCTCTCCCCTAGCATCTATACTTACTTAAATGTTAAATGTTCATTTACATGAAAACCTTTCATTTGTCATTGATTAATTTGCTTTTTATCATTTGGTCCATCAGTATAACAGAAATAAAATGATGTCAAACTTCGGTTGTATGGCATACTTACTATAGTTCTAGTTTTGCATCAAAATAATAAGCATGTTAATAAAAACATCTTAAACACAGCTGAGCCACAACCAGAACCCAGAACCCATTTCCTCAGCTAAGACAACTGTCTACAAGGGGTTATTTAGCCAGCTGTGAGCTTATCTAAATGTCCCATTTTGTCTTCTCAATCTACCAAAAGGACATAAGGTACTTTCTGGTTGTAAGATCACGCTAAAATCAAGAAATAGAATGTGTGCTTTCTATCTAGTAGCTTGGTTCCTTAAAGAACAGAAAGTTGCAGCCGGACAGTGGTGGTGCACGTCTTTAATCCCAGGAGGGAGAGGCAGGTAGATCTCTGTGGCTTCAAGACCAGCCTGGTCTACACAGTGAGTTTCAGAACAGCCAGGGCTACATGGAGAAACCCTGTCTCAAAACAAAAAACAAAAACAGAAAGCAATTCTGAAATTCTTCTTTCTTAGCTCTACTCAGCATGGCCCGCTTTTCACAATGTTTTAAACTGTTACTTTACAACATACTTTCCTCCCAGAAGTAAAATCATTATTTACCTGTTTTGAGAAAGCTATGGCATCTAGAAGACTTTTGCCAAGGTTATACCTAAATACACATTTTTCCATTTCTGACTGGTAAATCTAGGAATATTCATTATCAGTACAATGCCACCACACATGGTCTGGTTGCTTACAGTGCCCTCACGTCCAAGTTAATATACAAAACCAATAATTTACATGAGCTCTGCTAGTACCTTGGAACAATATAGTCTCAAAATGACAAATTTTAGACATTTTTACTTTAAAAGAATAAGTATAGGTAAATATTACACAAAATATATTAAAACATATTAAAAACTCAATTCTCACCTTTAACTGCCAATCAAAATCCTGCAGCTGCGCATAAGAGATCTCAACTATTTCTCCTAACAGGGCCTGCTTGATCTCATTTTTCCTGCTCTTCAAGCATTTCATAACAGCTTCTTGAAGAGATGAGCTCAGCTGGATCAGCTGCTGGAGTGTCTGTGGAAACAAACATAAAAGGTCAGAAAGTGGGGGAAAGGCTCCAGCTGCTTCAAACGTACAAGCGTGCCCAGCCCTTCCTATACACTTAAAATGACAGCACAATGAAAATAAATATTCAGAACTATGAAAAGCATAAGCCAAGAATGAGTAACCCAGACAGGCCTTAGCAAGTTCTTTCAAGCCAGAAGGTAAAGAAAGGGACTAACTGACAAAGCTGGAGATCACCACAACAGAGCAGCCCAGCCCTCACAGACAGGAGTTCTACAAGAAACAGGAGAAAGTCAAGAAAAGCGCTCCAAGTCCTAAACCTGGGTGTGCCTAACTGCACAGCTCCAAAATACACAACACAGCAGAATTCCACAGTTCCAAAGATGAGAGAAATGGGTAAGTACATATTGACAGAGATATTATCACAATTTTTAGCTGTTGCGAGAAACTCAGAGAAAGCAATGGTGAAGTTTCAGAACATGAAAATATTAACTCCCACTAAGTCAAATGGCATCACATATGCAACACCCAGCAACTGCCAAACAGACAGCAGGTTCAAACATATATAGTAAACCACACACTGAGCCATTCAAACACAAAACCCTGAATTAACAGTTTGTATTACTGACACCTATGCAATTAAATAAAACCTAATGAGATAAATTTTTCCCAATTTAAAAATTAAGTAACTCAATACCAATTAAACAAAGAAAATTGGCTGTGTTCAAACTCTTCCAAAGAACAGGAAAGGAAAAAAAAAAAAAAAAAAAACTTCCCAGAGTCATTCCAGAATGAAACCTGAGCCCTTCACAAGGGCTCATAGGAAAGAATTCACCAGTGTCACCCAGAGACTGAGAAAATCTAAGCAAAGTTCTAAGTCATCCAACCAATGTAAATAATACAGCATGACCAGGCTAGGCTTATCATGGCAATACAAGCTTAGTTTAACATCCAAAAATAACCACCGCATTAACAAAATAAAGGAATAAAGGAAAATAATTCAGAAAAGGCTGATAAAATATAATAGCCACTGATGACTTTTAAAATGTCAGCAAAGTTGGAAATGTAAAAAACTCCTTTAATCTTTAATCCCTATAAAATCATGCAGCTAATGACTAGAATAGAAAAGAGTAATTTTCTCCCTCAGCTATGTGGAAAGGATAGGTCTTCTACTGCTACTATTTTTTGTTTAATATATATAATATGTATGTGTACAGATATATAATAAACCAAGAAAAGTCTTAGACACAGGGAAGAGTTAACCACTTCTACATCCTTATAATAACTATAAAATAAAATTAAAGAGTACTAAAAACAACACGTTTTAGAAATCTAACCAAAGATTTGCAAGAATTCTACATTAAAAATTATAAAACATTAGAAAGAAATGGAAGCCAATCTAAATAAAGAGACATAGCCCATGTTCATAGGCTAGGAAGCTAAATAATGCTGCCAATTCTCCCCCAAATAACCTGGAAATTCAGTGCAGTCCATACTGGCTTTTACATTTGGCAAGCTGAATTTTAAACGTATATGAAGATGGAAAGGACCAAAGAAAGTCAAAACCACCTTGAAGAAACATGAGGTTGAAGGTTTCTACCAGCTGATGTCAAGAATTAAATTAGCATGTCTTTAATGATGTGGTAATTAAAAATGTAGAAATGCCAAAAACAAATGTAGAGACTAGTGGAATCCAATAAGAGTCCAGAGACAGGCCCTACAAATGACTGCCTGATTTACTAATTTACTACCAAAGCTGCCCAGTAGCCTTGGGAGTGACAGTCATTCCAATAGACAGCGAGTCAACAGGATGCTGTGCAGGAGAAACTGAGACAGGCCCTGTCCCACACAAGAATATTAACTCGAAACCTATCTGAGAGAAGAGTACAGAAGCTGAAGCAATCAAGCCTCTGCAGGAAAATGCATAGAAACCTTCATATTTCTTAAATACGGCACTGATAACACCAGCCACCGAAAGAAATACTGGATTTCATTAGCCTCCAAATTTCTGTTCATCAAAAGGCCCATTGAGAGAATGAAGAAGCAAAGGACATAACAGATTACAAGTATAGAGTCAAAGAAATGCAGATCCAGAGTATCTTCCAAATCAACATAACAAATACATACACAGACATTTGTTAAGCAACTCATATAAATATGTGCAAATAATTGACAAAGTTGTAAAAACCACACCCCATGAGATCCAAGGTCAACTGCAACCAAAACACACAGGCTGGATCTTCAGAATCTGCTTTCATCTGCATGCTTTACATGTGTTACAGTGGGACGAGAAACCACTAAAACAAAACTGCAAAGGCCGAAACTCCAACACGGTCCTCCACTCGATCATAATTAGACCTTTCAGTTGTTGTACCAAGCACTCAGTACTTACTGAACACAGGGGTTGAACCCTAGAAACGTCAGAAACTCTGGATGGTGTTTGCTATCAGGTAAAGAGATTAGAAATGAAGTTACCTCTTCATCAGAAAAATTTTTGCCAACTACAGCTTTGAAAAACATGGTGACATCTTCTAGAACATGCTTCCACTCGGTTTCGTTCCAAACATTGTGATAATCCTGGTGGACAGGATAAGCTCGGCCACAGATGCCATCAATTACTTTGTGAAGAAGCTAGGGAGAAATGGGAAAGAAGAGTACTTTGAAGTAAATGAAAGCTCTTTTTGCAGGACACAAATGTTGGCAGACAGCCCTTTTATAAATCCAGCTAATACAGAAAGGCAACTATTTTAAGATATATTGTTGTTTTCATTGTTTATTGTTTTGTTTTGTTTTTGAGACACTGTCTCACTTCTGCAGTCCAGGCTGGCCTCAAACTTTGTGGCAATCCTCCTGCCGTAGTGTCCCAGATCTTGGGGTTCCAGATAGGAGCTCCCAAACCCAGCTAAATCCCAGGCTTCCCAATACAATGTCTACCTTTACAAAGTAAAATAATGTTAAAGATACACTGATTTTTCCAAATTTCCTGAATGGAAAAAAGTAAGTTTAAAAGCTTTCCCCAGAATCCTAAGGGTCATTTCTGCAACAACCAAACAGGGTGGCTGGAACACTCCTGACTTCTCTTGGTCTGGCTCCCCTCTCACAGCATTCCTATCCACTCTTGAGAAAGCCCTGGCCATCTTCTCCTCTTCTACACATCCTTCACTCTGTGCTAGCAGCCCCAGAAATCCTGTCAACCTACAAAGCATGAAGACTGGATTTGGGACAGAGCTGGATGCTATGCCTCCCAGTTCCACTAACCCCTAGTTCTATTTACAGTCTCTGCAGTCCAAGCGTAAGAGGAAAATGCCATCTGTGCGCACAGTGTTGTAAGAATTACACACAAGCACAGTAACTCGACCATGCTAGGTAGGTACGAAACATCTGAAGACCATGTGTCTGCCTATGATCTTACAGCTCTTATCACTACCGCCACAATCCGAGCCTTCAAGATTCTACCACAGATAATCATATTCATGTGATACTGCTCAGGCAACATTTATATCCTGCAAAGGAAGCGTTTAAATACAAATAACTGGGAAATGGCATTTAGCGACAAGTCTTCCTACTCTGATTTTCTTAGATCTTAATCCACTCGGAGGCAAACAGTAACTCTCTCCCACTAACACCACACAGATGAGTAACTTCTTACTCACCTCCACACACTGGCTCAATAAGACAGTATGCGTATGTGCCATAAATACATCCCAACCTTTTACACATATTTCATCTTCTCTCATACTGTCCTGTGATTATATAACTCTAAGAACTCAAACAGAGAAAAAGAATAAAAATACTGCCTTTTGTTCATTCACAACTACATATAGTTCATTGTGTTATTATAAAAATGGAAATGCAGCACAAGACCACCTGTAATGGCTACCATTTTCAATAAGCCCCTACCTAGGTACCAAGCACTATCCTGATCCTCCCTACAACTCTATGAGGTAAGCATTGAAGGGTCTCATTTTACCAAAGAGGAAACTGGGGATAAGTAATGCTCTGCCATAACGGAGTTCCAATCCAGTACCAAAAAAGTACATACATAAATGGATGTAATACAGGACAGTGCGTTTAAAGATGTTCCTAGCAGATGCAAAGGCGCAAGGAAAGGGCTGCTTTTTAAGGATGAGTAGCTGGCAGGCCACAGCCATTTAAACGAAAACCACACCGCAGGTTTGGGAACTGTAGCTATTGAGAAGTAGAGAAGGGTTAGGGGGGCAAAGGGCTTTTGAAAGTGTGAGCAGGGGCCAAATCGTGCACGGCCTTCCATACAATAGAAAGACGTAAGGCTCTACCCTGTACTCAACTCTCATTCAAGTAATTACTTTTTCACAAACTTTGCCAAGATACTGGGAGAGGAGGAGAGAGTATGAGACTAAGTGATTACGGGGTACTACAGAGGCAGAGATGATAAATGGGTAAATGAGATTACAGGGGAGTGTCCAAGGATGAAACCCTGGTTTTTTAGGTCGAATGGTGGGGCACGGAGGGTGGCCCCACCAAAACAAAACCAGGCTAGGAAGGAGCCGACTCGAGAAAAGAGGTGCTGAGCCCTAATAACGGGATTCTCCACAGCTGTGGCAGAAGGCAGAGGGCAAGGAAGAGGAGTCATGGACATTTAAGGTGATAAAGTTTTGGCTATCTCTGTAAGGAAGGAAAGCCCGCTCGCTCTCAAAGTTCGGAGATTGGAGCGTGGGTTTCAGCTTTGACCATGGCTAAGCTGGAAACCTCTTGCAAATTACTCAAACCTGTGGCTGACACTTCACTGTCCTCATTTGTAAAACCAAAGAAAATGTTTAAGATGCATTTTCTAGACGACGGAAGGAGTGAAGCTAAATTTCTTTCACCTCTAACTGGAGCCCACTTCGGGATGGAAGGCCACAGTGGAGACTCAGGAAAGCTCGGGCAGGGAAGAGTGCCACCATCAGATCACTTTCACAGGACCCAGAGTGTGCTGCAGAGAAAGCCCGGCTGGCTGTCCCTGGGCCCCGCAAGCCTGGTTTTGTGGGTGTGTGGTTTTCGGCGGCTGCAATCGTGGCCACACTTAAGTGAGTGACCAGTCCTTCTCTAGTTTGGAGTTGGCCCCTACCATCCTCCCGGAGACAGGTCCGCCCGGATCTGTCCTCACCGCATCCGCTGCGTACCCCAGGGGTACTCAGGGGACTTTCGGGAGGTCTGAGCGCAAAGAATATAAATGACCTACTCGCGGACCCGGCTCGTCTCCGGCTCCAACACCGGAGCTTTCTAATTGCAAGGAGAGGCCCCCGACACGCACACACACCCCCAGGCCCGCGCAAAGTCGTCGAGCCGCCGTCCTGTCCCCCGGAGCGTAGGAGCAATCGCCCGACCGCGCTTCCCCATCCCCACGCCGCCGCAACGCCTCACCCGGGCGCCCTGCTCCGGAGGCAGTTTCTGCAGCCGCCAAAGCGGCGTCCCCTCTTCCGGCTCCATCCCGGAGAAGCACCGATACCAGTCACATGACAGGTCTGGGCGTACCCTGGGACTCACCCACGTGACTTTCCAGAGGGCGGGGACCGCGGGCAGGCTCAAAGTCCTTCTGCGCGTGCGCAAAACCTCGGCCTTGTTTTGGTGGTGGTGGTTTGGGGTTCTTGTTTTATTTGTTTTGGGGTTTTTTTGTTTTTTTTTTCCCTTGTGGACAAGAGAGAACAAATCTTGTCCACTTGCTGTTTGGAGAAAGATGTACATACCTCAGCTCTGTTGCGGCTGTGCTCAGAGACCTATCTCCTGAACTTTCTTCACTGCAGAAAACCGCCTAGTAAGGATGCCACAACCTGTATTTGGGTGCGACCCCGACCGACCGGGGCCTTTCCCCCGGAGATCTGACCGTCTCCTACTAAAGATTTGTCCTCAAGGGCAAATTAAAGTTAGATTCTTTATCCTAAAAAAAGATAGTTATTCCCCCACTGGCAGACAACAAATGCGACCCAAGATCGAGCTCATATAAGGCAAAGCACAATGTGAAATTTTAGGGCAATGACAAACAATGTTTTAAATATGTCCGAAGTACTGCGTGGCATAGGCTTAAGCTAAAAGTTTATTATTTTTTTAATCTGAAATTCCTATTTAAGAGGGTCAGCTATATTTTATCAGGCAGCCTAAATACTCATTACCCAAGGTAAGAAACAAAAACAACCCATGTCTATTCCCACACATTTACCATGGGACTAAATCCGAATCCCATAAAGCCTTTCTGTTATTCCCCTAAATTCTATCAGCCGTAATTTATTTGTTTTTTTTTCCAACTGGGAGTTTATTTTTTTATTTTTACTTTTTAATTTTAACATTTTTATTTTATATTAATCACAAGTTATGTACTTTGTATCCCAGCCATCGCCCCCTCCCGCATTCTCTCCCTATCGCCCTCTTCCCTCCCTCATCTCCTTCCTCCCCCTTTCCAAGTCCACTGATAGGGGAGGACCTCCTCCCCTTCCATCTAACTCTAGCTTATCAGGTCTCTTCCGGAATGTATCAGCCGTAATTTAAATCCAATGCTAGAAAGTCCATGATAGAATGAGCCTTGTCAAGCAAAGGAGCCATAACAATTAGACAGGAAAGACAATTACAACCTGATTTGTAATGTTAGGGTTAACAGTATTGGAAAGTGCTGAGACACACCACAGAAGAGAAAGGAACTGTCCAAACTGTAAGCTATTCCGAGAAAAACTTCCCAGTAGCACGTTCAAGGGCCACATCAAATTCCTTTTTGTCTGTGCCCTGGCGTTTGGAAGTAGATGGTCTTCAGCTGTCTCTCAGTAAAACATTTACTATTTTCCAAGGTTTACTATAATACAAAGACATTTACAACTCACACTGTTCTAGCTGAAAGGTAATTGTCTTAAAGTATCGTGAGCAGGGAGTTCCCAGACATTGCTAAGATGAGTAGCTTCCGGGAAACCAGTTTAAGTATGTTAATAAATCTAGTGATGGATAATATCACTTAAGGGAGTTGAATTTTATACAGTGTAACAGTGAGACAAATTTTGTCAACCATTTAATAAATGACAAACACTTGATTTATTTTGTGATGCTAATGTCCACTAAAGCCTTATGTGGTCAGTATTTTGCCCATATTAAAGATTAGGATTCAGACCCAGTGGAGGAATACAGACCTTGTCCAAAGTCACATAGATTGTAGCTGCAGAGTTTGAGTAATACAGCTGTGGAAAGGAAGATACACAGAATGCATGATTTCCCTGTGGCCATGCAACATGTAAGTTAATAGTGCAAAAATGACACATCCTCCAGGACATAAAGGGTAACAAAAATTAGATCCAGACTTCTCTTTCAAGCAACACTGGATACCTTTGGGATGTAACCATACCAATAAAATATTTTATAAATTGAGAGGAAAGAGCCCTTAGTATTTGTCATTTTAGTAAGACATATGTGTAATCTAAGGCAGCAATTTTTTTTAACTTTCAACTTTAAAAAAATTTTTTAAGTTTCTGTGTCTGTGTGTGCTAGTGTGCATGTGTGTATACATGTGTTGTATTTAGGATTTACTATTAATTATCTTTAAGTAATGCTGCTGTTAATCCTAAACAGCTATATAACCAAATCACCACACAGGGACTATGATTTATTTAATTAACCTAGAAGACAATGCTGGGCAATAGTTACTCCATCCTAAACCTCCAAGCCCTCATAGTTTCCTAACATTTAGATTTCCCACATTATACTTGCTTTTAGTGATATATTAGGTCTAGTCCATCTCTCCACATTGTTCCAAGATCGGTCTCTCAGCTCTGCTCTCCCAGCTCCCTCCTGCCCTTCACCTCTCCTCTGCCCCCCACCTTCCTGTCCTCTGGCTCCTCCCTCTCTTCCTGCTTCCTTTCCATTGCTCAACATTGTGGCTAGTTGCTTTATTTTGGCATGTTTACACAAAGTTGAGATAGGTGATGCTTAGAATAAGTATCACAATGCAATGTCCAGATTGAAACCAGAGAGTGGGGAAGAGAAATCAGCATTTGAATGAACAAGGGTAAAGTGTACACATTTCAAAAGAACATTATGCCAACATGCATGTTTGTGTGTGTGTGTCTGTGTGTATGTTCAGACTGAGGACAGGAGTTGATTATTATAGGAGTTGATTATTTCCTTTTAGGGTTCTGGGGAGTGAACCCTGGTATTCAGGCTTGAAGGCAAACCAACCCCCAGAAGCATTTTTAAACATTACCTGTTTCTTCCCATCCTATCTCGGCCAGCTGTGTTCCAGTCTCTATGTCCCTAACCTTATTTATGGTAAGAGTTCCAAATGCAAGCTCTGGAGTTAGGCTCAAATCCAGCTCTGTAAGTCGTTGTAACTGTTATAATCCTCACCGCAGTCGCAAGCTAGGTCGCATCCCGGGTGCGTCTGCTTCTCCATCTCTCATTGTTTACAAGGATGGTGTAGACTTTCCAGGGCTTGTTTCAAGTTCATACCCATAAAGATGTTTAAGTAAAGCCCAGCCTGGCACACAGTAAATGTTATGATTCCTTTCTAAAGGGGCTTCCTCCCCAACCTGTATATTTCCAAGGCTAAGCAGCTTCCAGAAAGTCATCTTCTCATCCATGCTGCCAGATCAAGTACTGGAAGTTTCTGCCTTGGGGATGTGATCTGCCTCTCAGATGCACCCAGCCTGCCTCCCGGAGCTGTACAGCCAGCATAGACAAAGGGGATCAGTTGGTAGACATAAAAGAACTCAGGTAACCCTCACTGTTCTGAACCAAAACGGGAATGCAAGCTTCCTCTTTAGAGTGTTTCTTGCTGGGGTCATTTCCTTAATTTGTGTTGTTCTTGTTTTATTGTTTGTTATTTGGGGATAGAGGTTCCTGCACAAAACCCTGGGTTCTTCCTTCTTCCCCTCTGACCTTCCCGAATTCTTGACAGGCCAGCCACCATGCATGAGGTCTTCTAACTTATCTGATAATGACTGGAAGCTGTAGGCAAACACCATCTGGTTTCAGAGTAGAAAGAGGTACTTGGTCAGTAAATAGGTAATTAAAGGTAGGACTGTTTATTGACAAATCTCTTCAGAACAGGAAGGAGTTGTCTAATAGAGAAAGAAAATAAAAATCATTCTTTAGATCTGTCAGGGAGCTACCTGCCTGGGAGCAGCACTGATTTAAGAGAGGAGAAAGTGAAATGAGTTCGTAGGAAGAAAGAATTGCTACGCAAAGACGGAGAACCTGAAAAATAAGTCAGATTTCTTCAAGACAATGACAGAAACCTTGTGTGTCTGAACTGCAGTGAACAAGGCAGGGGTAGTGGGGAAGACACAGAGACATTGGAAGGAATTTTACTCGGCAAAATGATGTCTGCATTTTTATGTTAATACTTTGGAAAACTGATAAATTCTGCAAAACAGATGTTAGGGAGCAAGGCTAAAAGGAGAGAAGCCAGTTTAATGTAACATGAATTCTCATAAATTGCTATCAGAAAACAAGAACATGTTTTTCAGGAGGATTGTAAAATATGTACCTCATTTAACTCAGAAACTCCTGTTCTAGAAATGTGTTGCAATGAAACATTTGACTTTAACTATATCTGTTTATAACAACTCATAACAAGTTTTCAATTATGATCTTATCAAATTATAATAAGCAAAATAAATCCATAAAATGAGTTTGTAGATTTATTGCTTAAAAGACTGTCAACTTGCTCAGTATGCAAACTGGGGTGGATGCTTCCAATCTCTTTGCACTGTGTGATTTTTTTTTTGTTTATGTTGCACATGAGTGAATAATGTACAAATTCCTGGGTAAAGGAATGCACAAAATGTTAGCAACAGTTGTCTTTCATTTAGAGGATTGTATATGATCTAAATTTTCTCTGTCTCTGTCTCTCTCTCTCTGGATTTTCCATTCAAAAATCTTGTTTGAAAGAGCTTAAATATTTTCAAGATAGCTATCTATGATAAGCCAGATGTGGTGGCTTAGGCCTACAATCCCAGCACTGGAGAATGAGGAAGATTGCCACAGTTTAAGGCCATTCTAGGCTCAAGAGTATGACCCTGTCTCAGAAAAACTCTAGACATATGCATACATACATCTTTGAAAAATAATGACTATACTAATCTCTTAATTTTTGCTTTCAAACCAGCCAAATATGAGCCAGAATATAGCTGGACGGTGGATGGAGAGCTTGCCTACCATATTCAAGGCCCCAGCACTGAAACAATAGCCGGGAAAAGAAAAGCTAGCTAACTCTTACCCATCTCCTTCCTCCAGTGGCTTACAAAAGGCATCCATTAATAACCAGTTATACTGATGACATGTTTTCCAACCCATTTCCTACATCTCATTTGTAACAGAGTCTGCCTTCTTAGTTGTCAGTCACTAAAGAGGAGGAACCCCTTGCTTTCCATCATTCTGATGCCACCAAGTCAATAATCCCCTTTCAGATAATATTTGGGGGAGGAATTCCCATTCCTCATACAAAATTCTGTGTGAGTCAGAGCAACTTATTTATCTTAGAAAGATAATGCAGAAGTGTAGTGTTTGACATATTCTCTGTTTACTTCTTACTTACACGGAGGTCTAATTGATACAGGGTGCAAAGGAATTAAACAGTTCTTCTGTTCTCTAAGATCTCCAGGTTCTGTCCATTGAGGACTTGAATAGGGGAAACATGACAAGCAAAACACCGTATATGAAGTTTTTATGTGCCTGACATAAGAATACTGCACATACTACTCCTACTTACATCAGCAGAATCCATCTTCATGGGACCACCAACTATAATGGATTCTGAAAGAGAATCTAGCTGTGTTCCCAGGAGGAAAAAGCACATAATTTGATTTTGAATATATGTGTACTGGGGTTTGAGTTTTGGGGGGTGGAGGGAGAGAGCAAATTTATTTGGTGAAGGCAAGCATCATCCAAAAGAGACCGGATGGGCAAGGAAGCCTAGAAAACCTCTGGGGCCAATTACAGATCTCACACCAGGCAACGCACAGACTTGAGACATGGGAATGTCATCACCCTTCAGCATCATCTCAATGGGCTCTTTATAGTTGATACAATCATTGCCGTCCTCGTGCCTTACCATCAGCATCTCTACTTCTTCCTCTATCATCTTCACAGCCAGTGTGACAAGAATATGATGGATTTCAGCACCCATGACAGTCCCATTCCTTTCTTTGTCAACACACAAAGGCCTTCAACATAATGCTCTTAAGTTTTTGGTCCTTGTTCTTGGCCACAGTCTGAGCATGAGCAGGAAATACTCAAAATTCAGCACTTTCACATTCATCTTACCACTCCTGGGGTTCCCCAGGGCCTTGAGTACCCTGGTATTGGTAGGGTTCTGACCCAGGGCTCTCATCATACCTCCACATTGGCTGTACAGGATATTGCCGTTACCTCTTTGGTCAAAGAGCTAAAAGGCATCCTGGAATTCTGAAGTCTGGTCCTTAGTGAAGTCACATATCTTGACTGCTCAGCCCTACAGGACCTTTTCCCAAAAGATAATATTTTTAACTGAGGATTTATCAATGTTGTAAACATATTCCAGCCAAAAATAATCCTGGGCTCCAACCAACAACATGTACATGCTATACAAGTCACAGATTCAGATTTCTAGGAGGGAAAGGTCAGAGGTAAGCAATCCAATTAAGTCCTTTTCATCATATCACCATCATTAGATTAAATTAAAAATTATAATTCTAGCCAGGTGGTGGTAGTACACACCTTTAATCCCAGCACTTTGGAGGCAGAAGCAGGTGGATCTCTGAGTTCCAGGCCAGCATGGTATACAGACGGAGTTCCAGGATAGCCAGGGATACCCAGAGAAACCCTGTCTCAAAAAACCAAAAACAAACAAATGAAAAAATGCTAATTCTAGCTGGGCATGGTGACATAGTCCTTTAATCCCAGCTCTCAAAAGGCAGAGGCAGGTGGATCTCTTTGAGCTCAAGGCCCTACATAGTGAGTTCCAGGACATCCAAGGCTGTATAAAGAGATCCTGTCTCAGATAGATAGATAGATAGATAGATAGATAGATAGATAGATAGATAGATAGATAGATAGATATTATAATTCTACAACTTGCATCTAAGGAGGTAGAACTATTTAGGTCAGCCTCTAGAGAGTGCTAACTCCCATCTATTACAAGAAAGGACAGATCCACAGCTCTTTGTGGTTTTCCCAATCTAATTTTATTATTTCATCCAGAAGAGACTGACTCATTAGAGCCAAACACAGACTGGTTGAGAAACCAGGGCAGTACAGGATTGGAACATTCCTCCCCGGGGCGCTTCTTGATCAACAAGCTCTTTTAGTGAGCTGAATTATAGGTCTGAACAGTGCTCAATGAACCTAAAATTGAATGAAGTAAAACAGAATAGTGCCTACGAGGACTTGTTTTAAAACGCGGTAATATGACGGTCACTTCCACTCCACAATGCATCTGGATAAAGACCCAAGCTGCCTTTCCTCTTGATTAAGTGAGGTTTCTTTGACTTTCACCTTACTAGATGCTACACCCTCATGATTGCTCCAGAGAAACTCCTAGAGAAGCTTTAGGAAATAGCTAGAGCTTCCTGCTCCAGAGGGTTAGTCTTTAGGTTACAATTGATCATCAACGGAAGTTGAAATTTACTGACATCAGAAGAAAGCTTTTGGATTTCTCCAAATTCTGTGGCTCTGAGCTTTTATTATCTGTGCCCTGACATTTGCTCTGTAGAGTTTCTGGGAAAATTTCTAGGAACAAAGAAAAGATATGTATTCTTTATTTGCTTTTTAAAAAAAAAACATTCTTTTTAATTTAACAAAAGTTGTCTGTGAACTTCAACATTTATATTCAAACCTGTCTTTCAGGTTCTTCTGGGGCTTGCAGTCTACAAAACTATTAACCCTAATTAGGTGTGCTATAACACATAAACAGAGTTAGTTGTAATCTAAATAAAATAATGCCCATTCATAAAATAATGCCCTTTCATTGAAAGGAAGAGGCTTACGTTCAAAAGCACTGAAATATTATCTTGTAACCACATGAGAGATTATGCTAAATTGACATTGGCTCTAGCACATTGACAGAAGTTATTTATGGCCAATTGGCAAAGATGAGGAAGACACTGTTTTTTATCCTGTTTGTATAAACCTAAACAGATTTAGTCTCCTCTCACAACAGTTTCCCAGAAATCCACTAGATATATGTGTCATTCATCCTGGTGAATGAGCTTGGTAAACTGAAAGTCTCTGTCTTTGTTTTGGGAATTGGTATGGAATTAAGGAATGTTAACAAATCCTATTTCACTAGTTTCTGTTTTAAAATAGTCTTACAGCATGAGGCCTGAGATCTTGCCTTGAGGAGATATTTGAATAGATACTTTGATTTTAAAAGGCCTCTGGAGATAGCACACCTCAGTTATTTCAGCATAGTGCTAAAGAAAGCAATTCTAAAAGCTCAAAAATTGTGCTGATAAAATAAAACACTTGAGCAAACTGTCACTTTGGACTTAAGAGGTAATGTGTGTCCGATCCTCAGGGGTTGTCCTTCTTGTAGATGGCTTGTCAAGGGCTCAATTAGTCTCTCTGAAAAGGTTCTGTGAATGCAAGACTGCCCTCCTCTCTTGTAGCCCCTGTGATCACTAGGCTGAGAACGTCCACATGTGTAAACTGTTAGGATTCCAGCCAGCGTTCCTTAATCAAGAAAGCACAGAAGTCAACCAGGAACTTTTTGAATGATTGATTTTTTTTCACATTCAATCTGCTACACTTTGGGCTTTCTTTAAGTAGCTTTATAAATTACATGCCATGTAACCTATCATTTCTGAAATAGTTTGGTGAGGCTGAGTAAATTTATATAATATTGTCACAAAAAAAATTCAATTAAATGATGTTACGGTGTCCTTACTCACTTTGAAGGACTTTCAAAAGGAGTTGGATATAGCTAGGCATGCCTGGAATCCTAGAACCTTGGAAGTTGGGTCAGGAGACCTTTTCTCAAAATTAGGAACTATGGCCAGATCCCATTCTCCAGACCAGCCATATTAAATATTTTGCTGTTACTCCAAAACATCCATTGCTGCATCTGTGTAAATCAATACTAGTGTGCATTGATTTGGACACACCTTTCCAGAAAAGAATCAAAGAAAGAAAGGAAATGTGGACAAGAAATGTGAGATGTGAGTCCTTACCAAAAAGTCTGGTCAGCCTAGACAGATGAGGTCAGTGGCGGGCAGCAGCACCATCAGAGGCCTGGTGGGGTTTTGATCCCTGGGATTTGTTCCTATTGTTTACCCAGGATCTTCTCCGTGGTCTGATGTCATTCTCGGTGCATAAACATCAGCCTAATGAAGTCAGACGTAATCCCTAGCGAATTTTAACCACTGTCTCACCTGGGTGTCTGTCACACTTTGAATTTCTATCGTTGTCTGTATTTTATTTGCCTTGAGGCATGGGTATTCTGCTTGCCCTTGTTTTGAGATCTTCTTGCATGACAAAGACCATGCCACGTTCGTTTTAGAATAAGAGAGTGTCTGGCAGGAAGTGGTCTCCCAGAAAGTGCTTGCTGAATCCAAACATAGAAGACCTGATTTAGTTAACAAACAAAACCAACAAACAAAAAACCCAAACCAAACCAATCCCAAAACAAAAGAAAACAAAACCAAACAACTCTGAGAATCTTAAGCAGTAATTCATAAACATCACAGCAAAGTAGAATCAACAGAGCATCTGCAAAATCCTTATGACTATTTCATCTCTGGACCAATGAAATCACAGTTCCTGTGCATGGAACCCGGCAACAGTTTTGTTTACATTCTCCAGTTGATTTTTGGAGAGTGGTTGAAAATAAGAACACAGCCTTAAAAGATGGCTCGATTGTCTCATTGACATTCCTCCAGGCAGTGTGAAATAGTTAGGTATTTGAGTTGAATTTGCTTGGAAAGAGCTCAGAAATTCAAGTGAATTAACAGCTCATTTAAAAATATATAGAAGCGCTAGGCTAACTCAAGAGTGAGTATAGGGGCCAGCAAGAGGGCTCAGTGGGTAAAGGTGTCTGCCGCTTGGCAAGCTGAGTTCTATCCCCAGAACCCACATGGTGGAAGGACATCAACTCCTGCAAGCTGTCTTCTGATCTCTGCATTCCTGCTAAGTGGACACAACACGCACATACTATAAACTACCAATTCGGTTGACTTGCTTCTTTCTGATATCTCATTTGAGGAATGATTATTAAATAAGAATGCTAATTTGGGCCGAAAATTGAAGTATCCAAGTTTAAATAGACAAAGCTGCCTGTTCAAGACCACAGCAATATCAAAGGGAGGCTGAAACTCAGTGAAAACACAGTTCCACTGAAAAGAAGGCCAGGGGAGTTAGGGGTTACAGAGGCCATTCGAGTTGCTCATTGACTTCACCCCAAAGAAAGCAGGCTTTCTCATGTCACTATGACAAGAGGCACTTCTGTAACTTAAAACTAAATTAGGGTCCACAGGGCTGCTATCTCCTTTTGTGATTAGATTTCAGAGATGTCTGGGAGACATTTGTAAGTTGTAAAATTGATAAGAGACCTTTTAAAAGGTTTGTATTTCTAAGGGGCTTGGAAATTACAGTTACATGTTTGGTGAAGCCACTCTACAAAAATGAAGCCCGGGGGGGGGGGGGCGGCTAGAGGCAAAGAGGAAGTCAGGCCAGAGAAGATTAAGGAAACTTGATCAGAAGTCGAATGAATGGGTAATTGTAAAGCATGGTGAAAGGCCACCATGATGAGCATTCAGTAGAGAAATTAGGTCCTTGAGACAACTGGAAAAGGAAGCTGGTAAAAAACTTGATAAACTTCGAGAGATTAAAAAAAAAGTATAGATTTCCCCTCCTTGGCTGGCATATGAGGAAGAAATGAGAAAGGAAACTTTCTTCTATTCCCCCTTACTCATCTAAATAGACGCTCAAATTTCAGGCTGATGTCTTCAAGTTTATAGTTTCCAATTTCTGCAAATTTATCATTTTTCCATTGGAATGTAAAGACACCTCATCATTGTGGCTGTTACCTAATTCTTATACTACATTCTGAGAAAATAATCTCATTGTAAAATATCTTCCAAAACCAAAAAATTCACAATGTAGCAGGAGAGATGTTTTTCTCATAAGCCAAGTACTACAGTGTACAGTATACATGTATATTATGACATCTTATCAATAATGCCATTTTAATTGAAGTAACACAGAGTCATGGAATGGTCTGTGCTCTAAACAGATATAAACTTATTCTATATCAATTATAATAGAGTAAATGTTACTATCGGTTATTAAGATATAATGTATTGTCAGGCCGCATAATAGCCAGGCACATCATTTCAAATACAAGACAAAATAAAGAGACACATACACATGAGTATTTGTTAAAGATCTATAAGTTCCATGTGGTCATATGGTTTCATTTTAGTGCTATAATGGTTCACAAAACAAACAAAACAAAACAGGTGATTTGGAGGCACAGTATTCAAAACAGTCATTGTAAGTCATTCAAAATAGTGAAACATAATATAACATTTTTTTGTGTTCCTCATACTTTTTTAGACTAGCTAAGAAATGAAAATAAAATTGTCATCCAGGAGTGGGGCTTCATGTCTGGGTCATCAGAGACAACGGACTTTAACAGGTCAAGGAGAAACAGGGGTTGGAACAGGCTAAGTATCCGTAGCCTAGATGAACAGGAACAGATGGACATCAAGTTAAGTGGAAGAAATATCCCAAACCCTAAACACATTATAGATACTACTGTCAGTAAAATTTTAAGTCAAAAATTGAAGCCAAGAATGAAGAAAAGTCTTCTCTTTATAGTGTTATGAGGAATGTTTAGATACAGATGAAACATTTTCTTAAGACAGCTCTTCTCTTGACATTGTTGCAAGTTATAGAGCAGAACAGGAAGAAACAAAAACTGGGTCAGATAATTACAACATGGGTCAGATAATTACAACAATTAGATATTTTTATACATTATCTGATCTAATATCTCCTAAAGAAATTGACTACAACACCAGCATTTTAAATTAAGAAGGGAAGCATACCCTGGAGTTCTTTTATTTTTAAGTTTTTTAAAATATTAATTACAGTTTATTTACTTTGTATCCCAGCTGTAGTCCTCTTTCTCATTTCCTCCTAATCCCACCCTCCCTCCCTCTTTTCCTCCCTGCCTCTCTCTAATTCCACTGATAGGGGAGATCCTCCTCCCCTTCAGTCTGACCCTAGCCTATTAGGTCTCATCAGGGCTGGCTGCTTTGTCTTCCTCTGTGGACTGGTGAAGCTGCTCCTCCACAGAGAGGAGGGGCAAAGAGCCAGCCTTCTGAGTTCATGCCAGGGGCAGTCCCTGTTCCCCTTACTAAGAACCAGTTGTTAAAAGCTAGTTTAATGAAATATGCATTGAAGAAACATTTTTCTAAAAATCTGAGGAGGGCCATATACTGATGACAGGAAGAGATTTATTGCAAACAAGGGACTAGTGAGAGACAAGGGGAGGTGGCCCTCTCAGAACTCTGCAGCCTAGAGAGTATGCGAAACATCATTAATAGCCTCCATGGAAAACCCAGAAGGCCTGTCATTGGGTTCTGTAACCATATACTTCTCTAATGTATTTGAAATAAAATTTGTTTATGGAACTTTAATAAATGTCAGTTCTAAGGAGCATCATTTGTCAAATAAAAACATGTTTGTCTCATCCTATATTCCATGTGGGCTCAGAAAATGTATCATCTAGGCAATAGATGATTCAATTTAGAGTGAACATTTGACATTATACCCTGGGTGCATTTGAACAAGTTTTCAGAGGCAGAGCCAAGGCCAGCGTATATTGGGTAGAGCAGTACCCGGCCCACAGTGGCTGTCAGGGCCAGGACAGGTAGGTAGTCCTCTTCTCTGTTTCTCAACTCAGCCTGTCCAGCAAACAAAGGCAACTGTGAAAGTATTTTCTAGATCTTCCCTTTACATCACAGGGACCAGTAAGTGCTCTGAACATTGTACTGGAAACTTTTTAACATTCTCTTAAAACAAAGGAAGACAGATAATGTGGACCAGGACTCCTCAGAGCCCCAACCCATCTTTGTCTCTCTGCTTGTCTGTCTCTCCCTGTGTCTCTTTCTTTCTTTGTCTCTCTCTGTGTCTCTGTCTGTTTGTCCATCTCTTATGTGTGTGTGTGTTCTCATACACTTCTGTATTTGTATACAGAAGTTCTTAAACTAGAGATTTTAGGTTTCAAACTGTAACATTAGAGTATATAAAATGCTTACTCTTTTTATTTTAATGTCACCTTGTAGTTTGAAAAAGAAACTATGTCTAATGATTTATTGTATGTGTCAACGAGTAGAACACAGCTACAGTTTTTTGTTTCATTAAACATTATTCTAGATGTTTGTATAAAAGTCTTTTTATTTTTAGTCTAGATTAGGATTTTAATTAAACCAGACATGGTAGCACATGTGTTTAATCCCAGTCAGTGCCTGGAGGCAGAGTCAGACAGAACTCTGTGAGGTCAAGGTCAACCTGGTTGACACAGTTCCTGATAGTCAGAGCTACATAGTGAGAGCCTGCCAAAAAAGAGAGAGATTTTGATCTCAAGATTTTTAAATAAAGCAGATGACTCTCTCCACATAATGCCCCTCCTATGCCACATCTGCTCACTAGAAGGTCTCACTCGCAAAAAGCTGGAGAGAGGAGTGTTTTGCCAGCAGGCTGCCTTCAACAGGAATTTCAAAACCAGTCGTTCCCCGGGTGCCAGCCTGCCAGCCTATTCCCATACATTTTGGATTTGAAATTCCCACAATCACGTGAAACAATTCCTAAAAACAAGTTCTCCTTTACACACACACACACACACACACACTTCCACTTTTCCAGGAGACTCCGACTTGTAACGCCCATCATAAAAGTGGCAGAAGTTTACTAGCAACGTTGGCACATGGTTACTCTGTACCAAGATGATGCTTCTCAGTTCCGATCGCTGCACTACCAAAAATGAATATCCCAAGACCAAAAAGAGGAAGAAATGTGGCATTCCACCCAACAGACTATCTTCCACTAATTAGTGATACCACTAACTGAGCAAAGTAATGCTTCTTCCCGTCACTGTATACTCATGCACTATTTGTCACACAAAAAAATATATCAGTCTAGATTCTCTAACACAGCCTCCCCCAACCCCACCCCCAACCCCTGTCAGGGCTTAAGGACACAGCTCAGGATCCCCATGGACTGCTTTAGTGTAGTGCAGTAACATTCCTGCAGGGCCCAAATCTGCCTTGTTGGTAGAGCCCTGTCCCTCCTTATCTTATCCAGCAGTCAGTCTTAACTAGGGCCCACCCTCCATCAAGACCAACCTTGCTGTCTATGCTCACTGCCAGCCAGTAACTTAGGCCTCATTTCGGTTCTTTTACACTGAAATACCCAGATTACCCAGTGCTTTTAGATTTGTGACAGGCCCTGTCTGGCTACTGTCTCCTTCTTGAAAACCTTGAAAGTCTATTTAGCCAGAATCCTCACCTCTGTTTTCCCACTAGGTCACACCTATTCAGGTTTTAAGCATGATTTAAATCCTATGTAAATCTTTTACTAAATGTTTGCTGTCCCTGTCTCTACATTCCCTTGGCAGAATTCATCCCCTTCCTCCTACACTCCCATAATGTTGATTCCTGTGTCATTCCTAAATAGTGTTCTATTGGCACCTCACAACTCAGTGCTGAAGTTGTATTTTAGCAAAGAGAGTACACAACTCTATCTTACAGGACTGCCACGGAGCCCTTTATGGAAACATCCTGCCCTTGTGATGATTAGGGGGCTATTAGCAGGCCTATCAGTCCCATGTGGAATCTCCTCCCTTTCACTTTGGATTGGTTTTATTTTTGGATAGCGTCTCCCTCTGTAGCCCACTCTAAGCTTAAACCCATTATGTACTTCTTCTGTCTCCAAACTCATGGCAACCAGGTCTTAACATGGGACTAAAGGCATGCACTATCAGCTTCTGGCACCCCACCAGTTTTCCTGACCTACTTAGGCAGCAGTGAGGCCCAGCTGAGGGTTCAGCAAGGCCTGAAGGGGGTCTCTGAAGATGGAGAGGAGAAGGGCACACTACACAAGAGGAGCCAGGGCAGCATTACATTCAAAGGCAAGGTGAGGTGAAAAATGACTGAAAGCACATTGCAGAAGAAAATCATGTGGGAATTCCCAGCCTACAGACTTAAATAAACTAATTAAAATGAACTCAGAAGGGCTTGGAAAATCATTTAAGCCTGAGGGGAAAACAATAATGAACATTCACTCATCCATTTCTTTTATTCCTCATGTATGTGTGTCTGTGGGTGTGTGGGTGTTTGCATGTGTGGGTATACACAGGAGTGCAATGGTGTTTGTACAAGTATGTGCACACACATTCTGGAAGCCCAAGGTCAGAAGATTTTTTTCAACCACTCTCCACCGTATTCACTGAGGCAAGGTCTGTCACTTGAACCCAGAGTTTGCAGACTGGCTAGTCTGGCTAGCCAGCCTGCTCCTAGGATTCCCTATCTCCGACTTGTGCACGTGGGAATCACAGGTGAGCTGACACACCCACCTGACATTTATAGAAGTTCTGGGAGTCTGAACGCTTGTCCTCAGAGCTGTGCAGCGAGCACTTTAACTATAGTGCCATGTGCCAAACTTTGCTGTTTTTATTTTTTATTTTATTTTATTTTTTATTTAAAAGAAATTCCCACCCCACAGCCTTTTTTAAAAACAGGGGCAAAAGCCAAGAAAAGGCCCAGCAAATCCACAAGGAAGTTGCAGGCAGTGGCCAGCAAAGCCAGTTATGCTAACAAAACTCACTTTGGTAAGTATTAATACAGAAGGGCCTTGGGGTGACTCTAACCAAGCAAATTGAAAGGCCTGTTCTGGGAAAAAAAAAAACAACTTAAAGTCTCCAGTGAAAGAAATTGAGAAGATACCAGAAGATGGAAAGATCTCCCATGCTCATGGATCTGTAGGATTAACATAATGAAAATGGCCGTTCTGCCAAAAGCAATCTACAGATTCAATGCAATTCCCATCAAAATACCAACACAATTCTTTACAGGCCTTGAAAGAAAATTTCTCAACTTCATATGGAGAAACAAAAAACCCAGAATTTCCAAAACGATCCTATACAACAACAGATCATCTGGGGGTATCTCTATCCCAGATTTCAAGCTGTACTACAGAGCAATAGTAATAAAAACTGCATGGTATTGGCATAGAAACAGAATAGTGGATCAATGGAACCAAATAGAAGACCCAGAAATAAACCCACACACCTATGGAAACTTGATTTTTGACAAAGAAGCCAAAACCATTCAATGGAAAAAAACACAGCATCTTCAACAAATGGTGCCGGTCCAACTGGATATCTATTTATATGCAGAAAAATGAAAATAGATGCATATTTATCACCCTGCACAAAACTAAAGTACAAGTGGATCAAAGACCTCAACATAAAACCAGACACACTAAACTGGTTAGAAGAAAAAATGGGGAAGACCCTAGAACTCATTGGCACAGGAGACTACTTCCTGAACAGAACACCAACAGCACAGGCTCTAAGAGCAACAATCAATAAATGGGACCTCATGAAACTGAAAAGCTTCTGTAAAGCAAAAGACACTGTCATCAAATCAAAATGACAGCCTACAGATTGGGAAAGGATCTTTACCAATCCTACTTCTGACAGAGGGCTAATATCCAGTATATATAAAGAACTCAATAAGTTAAAAAGCAAAAAATCAAGTAATCCAATTAAAAAATGGGGTACAGAGCTAAACAGAGAATTCTCTGTAGAGTATTACAAAATGGCAGAGAAACACAAAGAAATGCTCAACATCCTTAGCCATCAGGGAGATGCAAACCAAAACGACCCTGAGATTTCTCCTTGCACCCACCAGAATGACTAAGATCAAAAACTCAAGTGACAACACATGCTGGAGAGGTTCTGGAGAAAGGGGAACCCCCCTCCATTGCTGGTGGGAATGCAAACTTGTACAACCACTCTGGAAATCAATTTGGCACTTTCTTAGACAATTAGGAATAGTGATTCCTCAAGACCCAGCTATACCACTCTTAGGCATATATCCAAAAGATGCTCAAGTACACAACAAGGACATTTGCTCAACTATGTTTGTAGCAGCTTTATTCATAATAGCCAGAACCTGGAAACAACCCAGATGTCCCTCAGTTGAGGAATGGATACAGAAATTATGGTACTTTTACACAATGGAATACTATTCAGCAATTAAAAAGGAAGAAATCATGAAATTTGCAGGCAAATGGTGAGACCTGGAAATGATCATCCTGAGTGAGGTATCCCAAAAGCAGAAAGAAACACATGGTATATACTCACTTATATAAACCTATAGGATAGGATGGACATGCTGAAATCTATACATCTAGGGAAGATAAGCTAGAAGGAGGACCCAGGGTGGGAGGATTAATCCTCGGTTAGATGGACAAATGGGATGGATGTTGAATGTAAGAGAAAACAAGCAACAGGACAGGAGCCTACCACAGAGGGCCTCTGAAAGACTCTAACTAGCAATGTATCAAAGCAGATATTAAGACTCAAAACCAAGCCTTCGGCAGAGTGCAGGAAATCATATGAAAGAAGCAGGAGTTAGTAAGACTTGGTGAGGACAAGAGCTCCACAAAGA
>CM053743.1:35744091-35783552 GCA_028658305.1 Pachyuromys duprasi
TTATACAGAAGGCTTGTCAAAAGACAGTTTCAGAGCAAATGGGGGGAATGAAACCAAACTGCAGGATTATGGAACTGGTGTGCCGGAGATGTTCTGGGTAAATCTAGGATGTGTGGTAATGAGAGAGGGAGGCTACCCCTTGCTTGGCTCACAAGACTGAGCTGTTCTGTTTCTCCCTACCCCTTGCCTTGCTCTTTCATGTTCATGTTTCTTGGTTTTCTACCTCCTTTCTTCTTACGCTTACCTTTCCATCTTTTTTTCTTTCCTTCTACTTTAAATATATATGTATATGTATATGTATTTGTGTATGTATATAATACATATATTCAGCTCTTAAATATTTGTCAGCTGATAGGAGCAATTTACTGACAGAGGAATGATTGGAAGAGAAATGATTTGCGGCCATGAAGTCCCAATGAGGCGAGAGCTGGTAGACAAGACTATTAGCTTCACAGAACAATAAAACTGCTTTCTCCGAAGAAGAGCAGGCACCTTAAAGATGAATGCAGACTGGCGAGAGAGGAAAATTAATGGAAGCGCCACTCCAGGGGGCTGGAATCCATACCCAGCTGTAGGAAGTGAGAGTGGAGAGGCTGTGTGTAGACAGCAGGGGCCTTGGCAGCCCGTGGGCACTCGCTCCTTTATATTTGATGGAGCAGAGAGCTGGCTGCCAGTGCTGTAAGGGAATGTAAGAGATAAAATGGAAAGGCTCCTCCAGAGAGTACATTCTGCTAAGTTACCTAAGCTTCCTCGGGGAAACAGAAAGTTCAGAAAGTGCTCCTGTCCCACACTCCTGCGGCAGGGCCTGGCCAAGCAATGGGAGGGAAGCGACTGTTGGAGCCTCTCCCTGGCTGACAACTAATGATATAGACCTATAGTAGGTGGATGAAAAAAGAAATAAAGAAAGAAGGAAGGAAAGAAAGAAATTAAAAGGAAGGACATGACTGCTCCTGGGTATGCTGGAGGAGAAAGTTTATAGTAGATAAAAGGGAAAACAAAGCCAGAGGCAAAGGCAGGTGGGAGAGTCTAGAGCTGACACGAACCTGAGCCACAGGAGGAGAAGGGGTGGTGGTGTGTGTGTGCGTGCGTGGGTGTGTGCGTGGGTGTGGTGGGGAGATCAGGTGCAGCAGCCAAGAGGGCAAAAGATTAAAAAGAAAGAAAGAAAGAAAGAAAGAAAGAAAGAAAGAAAGAAAGAAAGAAAGAAAGAAAGAAAGAAAGAAAGAAAGAAAGAAAGAAAGAAAGAAAAGGAGGGGAAAGGCAGCCCAGTGCCTGGGCTGGAGAGTTGGGAGAGGTTAAATAGGGGGTGGAGTATGCCAGCCATAACCTGCAGGGACTGAGAGAAACTGGCAGCCAGGTCCAATTTGACACATCAGTTAGGCAGTTGTCCCAGGGTTTAAGACTTAATTAGGGGAGGAGAGTCTAGGAGCCTCAGATCAGGTAGGATATAGAGCCAAAAGTGCTAGTCAGCAATGCAGAATTGAGCCGAGCCAAAGACAACTCCATCAAAGCAGGGTTCCAATATCTGAAAAAACCTCTACCCTAAGTAGTGGTTTGAATATGCCAGATACATTCTTCAGAATTCAGCATAGATATCCCACTATATCTAGAAAGTTTTCTTGTTTGCCCTTAGCCAGGTTGCCCTCATAGTACTCTACCTTCCACAGTGGTAAGAATTTCTTACACTAACTCAGTTGTTTGGTCGCTGTTCTTCTCCACACCTAGAACACAGGCTCACAATATCAAGGACTTGGGTTACATTTCATTGCTAGCAGCCAGCCTCATGGCACAGCTATCGGTCTGTGTTTATTGGGTAAATATATGAATTCTCTGCATACCTCTCTGCAAGGTGAGAATGAGAGCGCGAGATAAAGAGGATCCACAGCACCCAGAAAGGGAGCTGTCCTAAACTGGGGACACACGAACAAGGTTATGAAGTTTAGGGTCCACAAGATGGCTCAATGGGCAAAGATGTTCTCTGTCAAACCTAAGGACCTGACTATGATCCTGCCATCAAACAACGAAAAGAAAGAATGGACTGTCAACATCTGTACTCATATAAAAAAAAATGCTTCCATGAAACGGGCAGAAATACAAACCAATACGAGGCCTGTACTTTTGAGTCATCAGAAAAGCCATCCCTCAGAGTATCTTCCCAACTGATGCCATCAGAATAACGCACGATCATGTCACTCCACAGTCCAGGACACCAAGGCAAATCCTAGAGCTCTCTCAAATGCAAAGCTCAGAGTGAGCAGACACATGCCACTCAACCTTTTACAAGCATCTCACAGGAAAGAGGAAGATTGCCCAACCACCATATTAAAAGGAAATCTAATAATATCTACAAATTTAACCACAGGGTAGCAGTTTTTGAAATAACATAGTTGGCATTATTAGCTTAAAAACCGGAGACAGTGTGTTAAGCAGATGAAGTTTCTTAGGTGAAGACACATAGGCGCTCCCAGCCACTGGTTTAGAAGACTAAGAGGTTAGAATCTGAACCCCCAAGCATCTGCAGGATCACTTCTAAGTTGTATGAAATGGTGACACTATGTGGTTATTGTCTCATCTACATATGAAGAAGCCAATAAAGTCTCAGCCTGATCACTTTTGAAGGTGATTTCTAACAGTAGATGGCATTATGATTTAGAAAGAAAACCAGAGGTTCAAAGAAGCATGCTTGAAATTAAAATGTCAAAATCAAAGAGTTGGGGGGGGGGTTCATTGGTAGAGTACCTGTTTTGGAAAGCATAAAGCCCTGGGTTCAGTGGCCAGCAACTCTCTCTCATACACACACACACACACACACACACACACACACACACAACTGGTAACAAAAAGAAAATCAAGTATTTTAGACTCCTTGTCACACAATTACTCCTTGTCACCTTTATGGTGACAAGGATTTCTTTCTGAGCAACAGGCTTAGTAAGGCATTAAAGTCAGTTTGGCCCTTGATAATGTATTGTTTCTTTTGGTGACCAATGCAAGATCGAGGAGGAGGAAGAAGAGGAAGAGGAGGAAGAGAAGAAGGAGGGAAAGAAGAATAACAACAACAACATAAAAACAAACACAAACCAGAAATCCCTTCTAACCTTTTTAGCCTTATCAGAAAACAACAGCTGGTCTTGGTGGCCTACAACTGCAATCCCAGTATTCAGGGAGGCAGAGGCAGATAGATCTTTGTGAGTTCGAGGTCAGCCTGGTCTACAAAGTGAGTCCAGGACAGCTAATGCTACACAGAGAAACCCTGACTCAAAAAGCAAATAAACAATAACAACAAAGAAAACAGCAGGAATAGCTGAATTAGGTTATTTTAATCTTCTTCTAAAAGTCAGATAATCCTCCTGTGACTCATTCTATTTCTTTTTCTCTTTTTTTCCCTGATATTGATGCATATAAACATGTGTCAGCTAACACTCATTTGTTCCATTTTTGAGCACCAAAATTAAGAGCATTCTCTCAAGATAATTGATGTCTGTAATTTCTCCTCCCCCATCTATGTTCTTTGAATGTGCCCTTGAACTTTGGGTGCATATGGGTTTCAAAAGGTTAATTATAGGTTCCTTACTGAAGCATATGAGCGAATGATAGCCCATGATACTCGGTGTTCTAGAGCTTGGGTCTTTCCATTTCCAACATGAGCAAGTTGATGGAAGTCAGACAGCAAAAGAATAGAGTTCTGTGAACTTTCATCTCTAAAATCAGTACTTCCTATTTTTATATTTTAACAAGATTCAGTAGAATCAAAGGAGAGGGTGTCCTTGGAATATGCTTACTAAAATGTCTAGATGGGAGATGTCTAAGGGAAAAAAATAGTATATCCTGGATTATAGAAGTTTGCAGCAATATGATTAGGGACTAATAGTGTCCTGGTTTCCTTGTCCTTAGAGAAATAGAATTAATTGCACGTATTAACTGCAGGAAGTCAATTGCCAGGCACCTATAAAAGCAAAATGAAGGCCTCAGTACCTTGACTTCAGATTTTCACTTTCTTCTCCATTGGGGTCAGATCTAGCTAAATCCTTCCAAAAACAGAAAGTGACTCCTACTCTGCCACTATACTTCATTTTTTTTTCTTTTGGTGTTCTACATACACTGCATTTGTTATCTTCTGATGCTTTAAATATTTGCATCCATTCAACGAGGTCACAGGAAGATATTTGTTTTGTTTCTTCCTGTATGCTCTGAACCTAGAACAGTAGCTGATATATATCTGATGGTTTTATTTTTTCTTAACTTTCAAACATTCTATTTATTTTGCATTTGTGTGGCTGTGTTTGTGTGTGTGTGGAGGTGCATGCATGCCATGACAAACCTATGAAAATCAAAGGTTGTAGAATGCTTACAAGCCAGTTCTCTCATTCTACCATGTGAGACCAGGGGATTGAACTCAGGTCCTCAGGCTTAGAAACAGGCACCTTTGCCTACTGAGCCATCTTGCCAGCCCCAGTGAATATATTTTTAGGTGAGTAAGTAAATAAATAACTGGAGTTTAAGGAATAGTTATAAGAGGAGTTAAAACTACTTTCTAACCTTTCTAGTGGCTAGGAAATGGCTGGAAATCCTAGGGAATCACATTCTTACTCTGATTTCTGGGGTCATTTTATCCCTTAAATTCAAATAACACACCAAGAAGTCTTTGTGTGTAAGAGTCCCCAAAAGGTCTGAGCACCATTGTTCCTCTATTTAACCCCAGGTGATCACACTGTCTCTGAATTTGCCATCTTTTCTCTAAGCCCCTCTGTTAGGTATAGATATTCCTTCCTGGTTTCCCAAAGCCAGTTAATGTGGTCAGTACATTGTACACTTACTACAGAGCATAGGACACTGTGACATGGAAGTTTCCGACACTTTCAGTATGTTAACACCTCCCCATCCCCCGGAATGACAATGTTTGTATAACTCACCAAGGTAGACAGACCCATCCATGTGCAACTTCGTGCAAGATTTACTATGTCTTCTTCGTACAATAGATTATCATAATTGTTAAACTTTACATTGCTGGAAGAAATACTAGATTTTGAACTTATGTAAAACCCCTTTATAAAAACACCTTAATTATGTTTTATTGAGAGTCTTTCATTTGCTTTGGTGAACATTTTTATACTACTACTACTATTATCATCTTTACTGAGATATCATTTATGTACAATTTTTTAATCCTTTTAAAGTACATTCTCTTTGAAGTGGCTTAATTTCAAAATATTTCATCAAGCCAATAAGAAACCCTGTACCAACTAGTAGTCACTTCCCTTTCCCCTTCCCCGCATCCCCTAGGAACCACTGCACTATTCTCTACGTTTGGGAGTATACACATTCTAAGGCATTTGGAGAAAGAGTATCAAACAGAATAAAAACTTTTTTTTTGTTTCACTTCTTGTGCACACTGTTATATACTTGAAATGGCTACATACAATTTTGAATAACTACTAAAATTTCTCTAGATCTCTAATGACTAACATCAGTGGGACCTTTTGATCATTCAAATTTGTAACAAAAGTTTATGACCAATTTTTTACAACCTTGTGAGTTTTTCACAGTAGTTGATATTATAAAGACCATAATGGTCTTTTCTTTTTTAGCTGAATTTCATAAATTTGTGATTTTCCTATGACAAAACAGGTTTTGTAGTTGCAGTTACATGAGGTTCAGATTATTAGTTAGCTGGTCAATGTAATGTGAAAATCTTAGATTAGTGGAGTTGTTAGCCCATTTTCTATTATGAATCACTATGTCCATGGCAACTTACAGAAAGGAGTGCTTATTTGGAGTCATGGTTTCAGAATGGATAAAAGCCCGTGATGTCTATGGCAGTTTGAATAAGAATAGCCCCTATAGGCTTATATATTTGAATGCTTAGTTACCAGGGAGTGGCACTACTTGAGAAGGATTAGGAGGTGTGGCTTTGCTAGAGCAGGTGCAAAAGCAGGTTTCAAAAGCCCCATGGCAGGTCCAGTCTCTTACCCACACCCCTGCAGATCAGGATGTAGCTCTCAACTATTCTCCATCATGCTTCCTGCCATGATGATAATGGACTAAACCTCTGAGACTGCAAGCAAGCCCCCAAGTAAGTGCTTCCTTGCATAAGCGTTGCCTTAGCCATGGTGTCTCTTCACAGCAATAGAAAGTGACTAAGACAATGGCAGAGTGGAGACATGGTGGTTGGAGCAAGAATTGGGAGTTCACATTGTCAGACTGCAAGCACGAAGCAGAGAGAACTTGAAACAATGCAAGTCTTCAAACTCTCAAAGCTGCCTCCAAAGACATACATCTTCCAACAAAACCACACTTCCTAAGCCTTCCCAAACAGGGCCTACAAATGGTGACCCTCATCAGAAAAGGTCCCCCTCCTCCCCATGTGGACAGTGATTAATAAAGAGACTTATAAGTGGTCAAAACCTAGGGAAGAAGTGACTGTGGTCTGCATGTGGAACGTGCCTGTCACAATCCTTACTCACAAGGCTCAAGGATCACTATAGAAGAGGTAGAAACGTTATAAGAGCCAGAGCTTGGCAAAGATGAGGATAGTTACAAAACAGCACCTTCCGGACGTGTCAAGGTTGTTGTACTTGTGAAATCTGTGGTTGCCTGCACAAGCTCTGCTTGGGGAGGAACCGTTTTCTTCAGTGGTGTGTTCTTGGTATGTTGTCTATACCATTGGATAGTCCTACAGCCATGAACATACCAGCAGCATAATTGGACTCAGTGAGTTGTAGAAAGAAAAGACAAAGTTTGCATGGGAACATAGTAGTGGGGTGTCTGTGAGAATTTGGAGTGGAAGTTTGGGGATATGTGTGATCAAACCCCATTGTACACATATGTAAATTTTTCAAATAATAAATACAATTTTTTCAGAAATTGAATGTGTTAGGGCTGGAAGTATGGCTAGATGGTTAAGAACACTTGTTGCTCTGACAGACACTGAATTTCAGCAGCTCACAACTACCTGTAACTCCAGCTCCAAGGCATCTGATACCCCTGACTTCTGTGGGCACCTGTATTCATGTGCACATATTTACACACAGGCACACACACACACACACAACTTAAATGATAAAATAAGTCTTTTAAACACTTAAAAAGGGATATGTGTGTCAGTCTGTTGTGTCTGGATGATGTTATTTTCTTGGCATTATCCCCTTATGACTCTTCCGGTCTTTTGGCTTTTTCTTCCGTACTGATCTCTGAGTCTTGATGGGGGAGAGGTTTGATAAGAACATCCTATTTAGGGCTACCTACTTGGAAGTTTTTCATCCTGTGGACATTACCCAGTTGTAGGCCTCTGTCTTAATTAATATCTACTACAAGAAGAAGAATCTCTAATGAAGGCTAAATGGTACTTTGATCTGTGAGTACAGCAGTATGTTATTAGGAGTCATTTAGTTGCTAAGTGTCTTTAGCAGAATTATAGGAGTAGGTTTTTCCTTAGGGCCCATGACTTTCTAGTTTCAGGTTATTGGCTATTTTAGTAGCATCAAGTATAGGTTCTATTTTATGGAGTGAGTCTTAAATCCAATTTAAAAACAAGTGGTTGCTAACTCCCATAACATTTGTACCAATATTTTATCAATGTATCTTGCAGACAGGTCTCTGTTGCAGGTTACAGGACTGTATCTCAGTGATACTACTGATTACTGTTCTCCTCCAGCAGTGCACAAAGTACCTTTCAGCAACACGAACATTAGTCATAGAAATGAAGCTTCTAGGTGGGTACCAGCTCAATTTCTTCATATGCAATGACTGAATAAAGCAGTGTCTTCAGCAATAGGGTCTTACTGTTTATGGAGGGTAAACCAGTGTCCTGGGCTGTAGTCTGTGATAGTTGGGAGATGGTCTTCGGGATCCCTTTGACCAATGACTCAATAAGATGTAACCCATTCCTAGAGCTGAGGTTTTACTTGGTGACGTGAGATGTCTAGTTGGGGCATTCTCTCCAGCATTATATGGAAACTCCATTTAAATTCCTATCACATATGTACATATTTTAGGAAGCTTGTACAGTAGGTGTCCATATGGTTTTTTAAAAGGCCTCTAACATTTGTTGCTCCTCCCCATAGTCCCTCCTTCTCCCTGTCTTCCTATCCCTCTCCTGTTTTAACCCTAGTTTCCCCTTTATCTCTCTATAACACTATTTCCATCCTTGGAGAACTCTCTTCTTTTGAGAATATCTTTTGGTGTTTAGTTCTACACACCATTTTTAATGGGATTATTTTTCCTCACGTTTAGTTTTTTTTTAATTCTTTGTATATTTTATATACTAATCCTTTGTCAAAAGTATAACTGATTAGCTGTGGCAGCATGCACAAGACCTGTACAGATTAAAAACAGACAAAATCCCATCACTAAAAAGAGGAAGTGGGCACAAGACCTATCCTTAACCAAGAAGCTATTTACAGTTAATACGACTGATATCTGCTGGAAAGGAGGAGTAAATTTTCTTCAGTGCAAAGTCACCGGGTATATCCTTGTTTTGTTAGTTTTTGTCTTATTGCTTTTTGCTTTATACTTTTGAAAGAGAGAGAGAACATGAGAGCTGGGTGGGTAAAGCGCTTCAGAGGATCTGAGGTGTGTTGGGGAGAGGAAAGACTATGATCAAAATATATTGTACATAACAATGTGTTCAATTAAAACAGTAAAAATTTAATGTGAATGGATTTTTAATCTAATTCAAATTTTCATGCAAACCTCTAATCTGCAGCATGTATATGCTAAACACGAATCCCCCACAGTTGACTAGGATTTCTTTGAAGAACCATTATCAGCTACAGGTAAAAATAGATATTCCCCATGTATGGAAAGTAGAGATTTGCAGCCAAGTCTCACCTCCCAATCAGGTGGGCCAACGTGAAGTCAAATCTGTTTCTTCTTTATGGGTAGCAAAGGAATTTAAAAGTGACTTAAGTTAGAAGGAAATAGAAAACTGATTGTCAGTAATAGTGGGTCTTGGTGGGATAGTACAAACCCAATACACACATACATTAAAATTTGTGGATAATTCTGTCTTTTCTGAAACTTTATCTTTTAATTATTAAATTTTGTTATTAAAATGTTGCATATAGAAAGAAATTACACACCAAAATTAACTAGACCCAAAGACTACACAGCTCAGTGACCTTTTGTACTGGTACAGATAGAATAGCCATTCAGAATGAAAGCTGTGGGGTATTCACCTTGAATTTTATACTTTAAATCTGAAATATATTTTTATGCACTTATCCACCTTCACAAAAAAAACCCATGACAGAGTTAGAAAAACAATTATCTTCATCTTCTATAACGTATGTTCATTGCATGCATTACCTCTTGCACATACCCTAATACTTAGCCTTTCTTGTCCCTTTATACTATACCTACATATATCCATGTATTATCGGCTAAATAGAACATATAAGCATGAACATTTTCTTATGTTATTTTACATACTATTATACATTTTAAAGCCATACATTTTCCTGAAAATTTTGTCATTCCATTTTTTCTTTAGAGCAGTTTTCACACACATACACAAACACACACACACTAAATTTTCATTATCCATTCCACAACTGATGGACAACTATGTTGACTCCAATTTTTTGCCATAGTGAAAGCATCTCTGTGATAAAGCATGAGGTTGGGTATATATTCAGAAGTAAAATAGCTGGGTCACCTGATAGTTCTATTTTTAAATTTTTGAGAAAATTTTTAGCTGATTTCCACAAAGGCTGTGTTAATTTGTTCCCCTATCAACAATGATCAAGAGCTCCTTTCCCTCTGCATTTTCTTCTACATTTGTTTTCAGATTTCTTGGTGATGGCTGTTCTGACCAGGGTGAGGCAGTATCTTAAAATAGTTCTCATGGCACCACTTGGTTCTGAGAGGCTCCATTCTCCTTTGGGTTCTGCTCCACAGAGGTGCCCTGTCAGACTCCCAAGATGCTTCAGCTCAGGTCTGAGAGTTCTACAACTACCCTCTGAAAACGTGAGGGAGAAAGGGGCCATTTAGTGGCTCCTGCTCACTGTCTTGTGAACTTTGCTAAGGCTCAACCGCCTTGGATCTCTCAGAGTAGTGACCTCACAGGGCTGCAAAGAATAGTAAATGAGGTGATAGACAGAGGCTGCTGAGAACTGCAGAACATCGGACAGTGAGCCATGAGCACTTGGAAAATAGCTAAGTTGAAAAATGAAGAAGGAAAATTTTAAGCTGATTGAAGAATCTTGTGATGGCTTATTAAATATAAGCAGGAAATATAGTATAACATATTTAATAAATAAGCCTATTTGTGGCTTATTACAACTAGAGCTCTTCCTCTTGTTCACAAAGTTATTTAGACCTGGAATTGGGGATTGTTCTGATCTGTTCATGAGTCATGCTCTCTCAACAAGTACAGAGGAAAAAACATGCTTCATCATGAATATGGAAAATCAGCCCTGTGCTACTTCAGCTTGTGTGAAATATTTGGAAGGAAATAAAACCATGTTTATCTGAAAGTGATAGACAAAGAGAGAGAGAGAAAGAATAAGAAGAATAAGAATCAAAGCACTTCTTTTTCACCCAAACTAGGACAAGAAGCATCTTAGTAACCATGAAAAGAAAAAGGTTTACAGTCGGGTAAAAACGCTTTCTGATAATTCTTAGTCTACTGCTGCTATATTAATTTTTGAGCATGTCCAAGGAAATGAAAGAAAATAAAATCAGTGGCTTGAGATCTATCCTTTTAAAGCAAAAGCACCTTTTATGTCTTTACTTACTGATAAGCACTCACACAGGCATCACAGAGCTTCCTGGGTCCACTCACTGGTGGTACTCAGTGGTCATGTAGTGAAAGCTTTCCGTAACCAAGACTTACATTCAAGTCAGACTCAGGTAACAGAGTATATTTCCCATCAACACTTCGTTATCATGTTCTTAGTATTGAGAGGTTAAATAACTTCCCATCTGTGAAATATGTAATTTTCTTCCATCTGTCCCGTGGAGACCACTTTCTCAAGTCTTCATGAGAACCACACTAAATGGAACATGTTATTGAAACCATATTAAAGTAAACATCATTTAAGTAATAGCAGTGTAAGTTATCACATTTAAGTCACTAATAACTCAAATTAAGAACTTTATGTATTTCTTTAAAAAATGGATGTCACCAGGTGAAAAGATACAAATGCTAAGAAAAGCATTTAAAAATAATAAAATAATAACAGCAATCAATCCCCCTCTAACCAAAATCATAAAAACACAACACAACCTATCAAACAACTGAAAACCCACATTAACGGTGGCCATTTACAACAGTCTTTATTTGTAAGTATTAATTTATTTGTAAATATTAATTAATATGTTTGGTTGCACTTGTTTAAACTACAGAGGGCAAACCAATTCCTTCTGATTGATCACATGATATCCACGAAATGGAAAGCTAGTGTTCTCGGTTGGTCCTCTCTCTTTCCCTGAGTGAGTAATTCTTACTTGTACTTTGTAGTATATTTTTCTGTGCTTACATTGAAATATACAAAGACTATACAGAATATAATGTATACTACAGTTTCCCATTGTTTAGCAACTGCATCTTTGAACTTATGATTGTAATGTGGATTTTCCGCTAAGACATTAATTCAAATCGTGGGGGTGATTCTCAATCTTCTATGAGAATTAGGATGCCAGGAGAGCATTCTGAAAGTTGGACTGAAAGAACTGTAAGGGCTGGGCCCGCAGGGATTCTGCCCCAGTCGGCCTGGGTGGGGCCTCTCTCCCCAACTCTGATGTGTAGTTAGTTAGAACCACTAATTTAAGCAATCCAAACAGGCTGCAAATGCCAGAGGTATGCCTGAGCTGTCCTGGTATGCACCTTTCCCCCAAAAGGCCTCTCTGCCAAGGCTACATCTCTGCCCGTGGCGGGAAGGGCAGGGAGATGAATCTGAAGTTTTAGATGTTACCAGAGGATTAACTAACACGAATTAAAGACAAAACAAAACAAAATCCAACCATTATCTCAGAGATAGTGAGCGATACGACTGCAAAAGTATTCCTAGGGCCAGGAGTTGAATAAGCCCCAGTGATTTGCCCTTGCCTGCAGAAGGAGGCGGCACAGGAAGCCACACCCAGACCCTGGCCTAGCAGAGTCACCCAGCTCCTGGACCGGTGGAAAAAACTCGTTTGGCGTCTCTTGGGTTGGAATGGTTGTCAGCCCTCCCAGCCATCTCCCTTGGTCTGTCCTGGTGAGCATGGCACTGAGAGGCCCTTACATGATCAATTCGTTTTCCACTCCTGATGCGCATTTGAGAAGCATTTGAGAGACTGAAGTCCGAGGCACAAAACTGCGGAGTTCTAGTCTGCTTCTTGCGTTTGTTTCAGTGGAATAACCGGAAACTGAGTGTGGGGTTTTGTTCTGAGTTATTTTGAATGTTTGTTTCTTTAAATGATCTTTCTTTCACCATTTTATTTTATTTTATTTTTTCAGACACAGTTCTCGGTGTAGTCCTGGCTTCCTTACTATTCTTGATGTTATTGTTAACTCTGAGAATTCCATATCATGTATTTTGATTCGACCTCGCTCCTAAACCTTGCTCCTCCCGCACTCCTCCCAGAGTTCACTCTCGCCTCCCAACTCACCCAGCTTTAACTTTGCTTTTCACGTTTGAGTCCAGTTTGTGCCTTCCTACTGTTTTTGGAGTGGAGCCTGCCCTGAAGTACCTGCTTGCCTTCTTGAAGTAGTTAGGCAAATGTTTTTGAGAGACCGGACAGATTGATTTATTTTTATCTTAGGAAAAAAAAAAACTGAAGAAACGAAAAGAAAAGCAAAAAAGAAAAGACGGTGAAGCTGCGTTATCCTGAGTAAAGGAGTCTAAAGGAAAGAGAGAGAAGCCCAAATCAGAACTGTGGTCTTTTTAAAAATAACACAATTGCTAGTTACAATAACTTTAACATTACATTTTTAGAATTAAGATCTTTACCCTCCTAAACATAACCACTAGATGTTTCAAGCCTAGTGCAGTGTTCAACAAAATCACAGTAAAGTGAGAATATGCTGGGCGGCCTGCAGTGAGGGTCACTATCCGGAGGGGAACAGCCAGGTCCAGGGTCACTGGGACATCTGGGCAGGGCCGACCTCTGCTGGGTCCAACAGCTGGGGCCAGGACTCCTTGCAGCTGCCAAGCCCCGCCCCTTACGTCACGGGGGCGGGGCGGCGGGGGATTGGCGTCCCACGGAAGCTCTGTGCCCCTGGATCCCGGGAGGCCTGGAGTCGCCTGCTCCGCCCGGTTCAGGCGCCGGCGCTTGCATGCGGAGCTGGGGGAGCTGAGAAGTAGGTTTTGTTCTGCTTCTCCAAGACAAATGACTGGACTGGAAGCATAACTCACTACCCCGCCCTTTGGATCCCTGCTCGGTTCTCTTCTGACACCTTGGGGTCCGTGGTGAACCATGCTGTGATGAGCGCCCGGGGAGGGACAGGTAAGAGAGATGCGGCTAGCTGCCCCCGCCCGACCTCTGCACACTCTCAGCCTAGCTGTGCTTTGGGCTGATGACTACTATCCTGCCACTTCTGGTCCGGGACAGGAGTTGGAAATTGAGAAGCGAGCACACCGTTCTCGGTTATCTGATTAGCCGTTTTCTTTTGTAAGAGACGGATTGTGCACACTCTTGTGCCTTCACACAGGCACGCACACGTTTGTCACTCCGTTTCGAAATCCAGTTGTTGAGAGCAGCTTTGACTGTCTGCACCCCTCCCCCTGGTAATGAAAAGCTTTGGTAATTTCTCCCAGCGAATAAACCGCGGGGTTGATCCCTAGGGAGGAAAAGGTATTTTTGTGTTTGTGTTGGAACTTGTGAAACTGTTTTGAAAGGAATGCTAAAAATAATTAACAAATACAAAGATGTCTGCATTCTTCCTGAATACTCCAACTTTGAAGAACTTGCTTGTTATTTGGAGCATGCTTCATCTTATCATAAAACTTGCTTTAGTTCACCGCGTCAGTTGAGAAAGATGCGGGCTAGTCAACGAATTCCTCCAATCTGGAAAATCAGAAGGCCGATTTGGGGACCAGGAATATGTTCAAAGTATTTTCATTCGGGTATTTAGGATAAGACTACTAAAGCTTCTTCTGGCCTTGTTTCAAGACAGCTGTTCACCTGGAAGAAGACAGTTCTTTAGGCTCAGAGCAAGCCTTTAAGGCTTATCAATCAGCCTTGAAAGATATGCCAAGGAGGATAGGGGCTCCTGGCCAATGTTGCTGTATCCAAGTTGAATCTGCACTAGGCCAGCTTCTAGGAAAATTGCACACAGACTCACACAGACCTGCTGCTTTCTTAAGAGCAAAAAGGAAGCACATGAACTTTGTATCAGAATTCTTAGCTCAGTGTCCTGCATAAGCCCCTACTGCAGTCCACCCCCAAAGATAGTAAGGAATTCTTACGGATTTTTATTCCGGCACAGGTATATCTTACAGACCGCTATCCTAATTGTATATATCAAAATGAGACCACACTGTTGAAAGAACTTAAAAACCATCAGTTTATTAAACCTAACATCCTTTGTGTGGGGGAAACAAAAAAGCAATCTGAAACAGGATGTGGGGAATGTTGGTCTTCCTGGAACAAAAAACTGAGTAGTTCTCATACTTTGTGACTAAGTAACTGATACGGTGTATTAATTTTTGGCAAATGGAGGGAAAATGCTTAGAATTTGGCTATAATGTATTATAGGAATGGTGACTCATCTGTTGTACAATCACAGATTTTAGAATCAATTTTTAGAGAATTTTTTAAAATGTTCACATATTAGAGCCTTCATTCATTCCATATTTGAACTACTGACATTTGGATTATTTCTTGTCAGTAAATTAGTTTTCGTATAGTTTTTTTTTTTAATTCTAGAAGTATGATACCATTTTGCAACTTTTGTTTATATCTTTTCTGTCAAGGACATCCTTCGATGTCCCTGAGTAGCCTTCCTGATAGCCTCACATGTTTTGACTTGCCCTCCCCAGTTTGTGTGTGCACATGGGGGCTTATTATTGTGCTGAAATTCTTTGAAACTTTGGAGATGTTTCCACACGTTTCCAAATTTAGACACTCCGATTTTTATTTTTCTTTAGAATCTACCAATTTCCATCTACTTTGTTCAGATGCATTTTTATTGTTTCTTGTGAATGAGTGTTTTACCTGCTTGTAGGTATATGTGTCAGGTGCTTGTCTAGTGTCTGAAGAGGCCATTGGCCTCCCTGGGACAACAGATACATACAGTTGTGAGCCACCACGTGGGCACTGGGAATTGAACCCAGGTCCACTGCAAGAGCAACACAAAGTGCTCTTAACCTCTGAGCTAATTCTTGAGCCTGATGTCTACTTTTCATTGAGGATTGTTTTTATAGGGTTTGAATCTATGCCTGTCTTAGTCTTTTAGGTTGCTATAATAAATTAGTTTAAACTGGATGGCTTGTTTAAAGAAAAACACAGTGATTCACTTCTTCAAGTACAAAAAGTCGGGAGGTCTGAGGTCATGGTGCTGATAGATAAAAAAGGTACTTGTTTCTCCTGAGCCAGCGGGAGCATGGCGGTCCCATTGCCCAGGCAGATTAAGTATGGTTTTGCAGCTTCATTTGGGGTCATGGTCAGTGTGAATGGGCTGAGGGCAGCAATGTGTGGTTAAGATATGGCATTGTAAGGATATAGTTATGGTAAAGGACAGGCAAGCAGACAGTGCAGAACTCACAGGTCCATTCGGGGAACAAGGAACTAGCTCACAGAGAGTTAAGATGTTGCTCTTGTCAGACACATGTGCTGCCCTTGTCACAAAGGTGCCCTCAGAGGTACTTTGGGAAGTGGCCCTTTCCTTAGGTCATCATGGGAAAACTGCGCTAAGGCTCATTACTCCGTTTTCCCGGAGGTCTCTTCCTTTCGTCCAGTTCCAGTGTTGCTCTCACACTTCTTGTGAGAAAAAATCTAAATATTTGTACCATATCACAGTCTTCTCGAATATCGTTTATGTTTTCCCATGTTTTCCAAACTAAGCATAAACTCTTCATCTCAACACTTTAGACTTCACGCTGATCCTCCTGTCTTTATCCGTTTTTATGTTCTGTAATTTGTACTGTGTGGGATTCTAGCTGTATGGGACTGTTCAGCTACCCAAGCGTTTCCAACCTTCCTCTTTTTGTAACATTGCTTTTCTGAGACCTATAGCTCCCTCCTTCCCGGAGTCTTAGCATCTGCCCAGGATCTCTTAAAATGCTCTTTTTCTGGGAAGCCCCTCTCCTTCCTTTCTATTCTCAGGCCTCATAACTGTGATTTTTCATGGGACTTTTTGTTTCCCTAAATTCACACATTATGTGATTTCCCTAATTTGATCTTTAAAACTTGAATTGGATATTTTTACCTGATTCTAGGATTCTTTTATTCACCACCAAACAATGCGATACTTAGGATAAGGTCAAATAAATGAACCAGAGAAGATAAGGGGAGATTTTTTTTTTTGTCTGTTTTGTGGCCTGGCTGATTTCTGATTTATAGTGAGAAAAAGTGATTAATAGTGATTTAAAGTGAAAAAAAATCACTTTAATGAATGAGTTAATGACAGTAAGCTAGACATGGTGGGCTTTTTAGTCATGATTCGAAAACCGTGAGTAGAAGTATTTCATTTAACAGTCTCGGAAACCAAGGCTCAGAAAGGTTAGTGCTTGTGGTAAGTGGCCGGAGGTCAGTCTGTTGGCAGAGCCTGTGTTCTTGCAGATGCGTTTGATGTTGTTTGGACACAGCTGATGGCAGTGTCAGCATTGATTCAAGGTCATTGTGCTGACTCGTAGGAGTCCCTCTTTTAATGTCATGAAGATGGCTGAAGGTGGCTGATCTTTTCTTCTTCAAGCATTTTTAGATACCCAATGCAACTTGCTTTCTCAGAGTCTCACCTTAGAATGAACCTTTTTTTTTCATTTTTGTTTTTAATTGCACATCAATTCTTAACATCCCAGCATCTCTAGTATTTGTAATGGGATGAGGACAGTAGAAGCGTTCAGATTCTGGAATAAATATTAGATATACATACATAGTGCATGCAGTAAAAACGGGGAGGGGGGAGCGTTGATTAATTACAGCTGCACACAGCTTTGCTCGCTCACCAAAAAAGGGCCCTGATACTTCTAGCTCTATACCATCAAATCTATTGCTCTTGTTGACTTCTTTTTTGTTTGTGGTCCTAAGTTGACCCATTTATCGTAGACTAGGGATGATAGGACTTCTACTGGTCTTCTGGTTCCCTTTGCTTTTCTGGTAGCAGACTTGACTGTGAAGCAAAGGTAGCATGGTTCAGTCACTCCTGTCACCCATCGCTTTCATGTAGGAAGCAGTGCGAGATGCCTGTGGTCCCTTTTTTTGTTTTGATCTTGTGATAATAGAAGCAGCTATGCTTGACTTACTGTGTGGTTTCTTCCTTCCTTCCTTTTCTTTCTTTCTTTCTTTCTTTCTTTCTTTCTTTCTTTCTTTCTTTCTTTCTTTCCTTTCCTTTTCTTTTCTTTTCTTTTTTCTTTTTCTTTTTTCAGGAGACCCTTCAGCAGGTTTCATATTTACCAATGATTCTGAACTTTTGGTGCATGTAGTGCTGTCATTGTGACCCAGGCTCAAGCCTGGAGAGTTTGCTTTCTTCTTTTTCATATCGTTTATAATTTAGACCCGTCCATTAGTGTTACATGCCACACTTGTCATGCTTAGCTTTCAGGCCCCAGAGACAATTGAAACATCTATGCTGAGACAACTTAAATAATTGGCGTATATAATCCAATCTTAACAACATTGAATCGTGTATTGAAGCCATTTTTAGTCTTTAAGAAACAATGGTGATCCATGTAATTTTATAACAGACTTAAGTTCAGCTGATAACTTCCAAAAACAAATCATTAGGTCTTAGGAATTGAGATTTTCTTCCACTGTGCTGAAATGAGTAAAGAGATGCCCGTCTTTTTCATTACATATCCAGGAATGCCACTTACCTTAAAGGCAAAATTGGAGATTGATGTACTTATTTGATTTATTTGTAATAAATATATATGTTTGTGTGTGTGGAAGACCTTTAGAAAACATTTGGTGTCACACATTCTTATGACGTCTGACTTTTCAAGTGCATATACTTTTTTGGAGGCTTAATAATTTTCTTTTTAGCTACAGCAATACTTCCTGTTTACTCTTTTTTTGTTTTGTTTTGTCAGTCCTCAACTTATTTTCCTTTGTAGAGCAAATACTGTTATATTTACTCATACAAAAATAATATTTCTGGCATATAAGGAAAATATTGTGACTAGTTATTTTAAGAATAATGTACACAGGGTAGAAATGTCTAGCTGCATAAAAAACAACATTGGATAATGATCTGTGAGGAAGAAATAAATTAAAAGGAGGACTTTCCATGTAGACTTGAATTGTCAAATTATATTTTTCAGTGTGGTCTCTAGACCTGGGAAATTGTTGTCAGTTAAGCTTGTTAGGAAGAAGCTTTCTCAGCCCATAACTGCAGACCTCCCGAGCTGAAAAAAGGACCTCATGTGCCTGGCATGGAGAGAGACGGAGCCTGTATTTACTAAGATTCTGTCTGGGGACAACTCAGCGAGCTAGGCTTAGGGGAGATTCTCAGGTGAGCAGGCCAGCTTATCCACTGGGCTATGACAGGCCGTCTGGCCTCCTCTGAAAAAGGACCCTAAGAAAGACAATTCCACCCGCTTTTCCTGTGTCACTTCTGCTGTGGAGGGAGTGGAAGAAGCCTTGACTGAAAGTGGATTGTTGAGTACTGGCTGACCAGTGCCTCATGGCAAAGACCAATGCCTCAGACTCACGGGCTGCAACGCATATCCCACACTGGACAGGCTGGGAATTGATAAAGGCTTCCTCTGGTCCCAATGTGAATGTTGACGACATGTGATGCCAGTGTATGTTGACAAAGTCTGATGAGTGTTTACAAACTCAGTGTGTGCAGAAACTAGGAGCTGCCCCTTCTTCTTGGATGTACAGCCGGAGACTGCTGGCCTACAGAGACCTCCTACTGAGTCTAGCTAACTCCTCAGGCTGGGCTGTGTGTAAGGGTGGCTGAGTAGTTGATGTCACACCATCAGGCACCTGACCCCAGCTTTTCCGTATACATATTCATCCTTCATTCCCACACGGCCCCTAGTCAGGCCAAGGTGGCAGTACTAATACCTTTGTGTTTCTACTGAGCTGACCAGAAACACCACTAATCTAAGATCACCGAATTCATAAAGAAGTCAAGAGTACAGTGGCTAGTTTTATGCTTATTTCGTTCCTGACAGCAGATTCCTGTTTCAAACAAAAGTAAGCTATATGTTGTTGTGCTTGATAATAGGACGTTCCTACTGAGTAGAATTTAGCATGGAATCTTCTTTAAAATTAATCTGATATAATGCTAAGCATTGACATACTCACACCGTTTGGGGTCTTGAGTGTGAATGTTAGATTTGACTACCAAGGCCACATGCTTGTCATATACTTTATGAGATTTTTCTTAAAAAGGAAAAATAAAACAAAAACTTAGCTGGACAGTGGTGGCAAACACCTTTAACCCCAGCACTCTGGAGGCAAAAGCAGCTAGAGCTATGAGTTCAAGGCCAACCTGGTCTATAGAGCCAGTTCCAGGACAGCCAGGGCAGTCCCTGTCTCAAAAAACTTTAAGAAACCCTATCTCAAAAAACCAAAATACTCAAACACCACCACCTTCCCACAAAAGAAACCCAAAACCAACCAACCAACCAAACAAACAAACAAAAAACCCAAAACTTAAATTATTACATCAATCCCCCATAACATCCCATAATTTAAATGTGGAAGAATTTCATTAACTTCTGATTATTTGGTGCTCCATTATAAGGAGGTTTCTAAATTACAAGAAGTAATATACTTATGATTAGAGTTAATTTTAGTCCTTAAATAAAAAAATGGAGGTCTGTTTTCTGAATTTGGAATAAACTTGGTAAAAATAGAGGTCATCAATAAAGACACTTAAAAATAAAACTTGATTATAATACCTTAAAGTTAACTGGTGTTTTAAAAATATTTTATTATAGATTTTATATAGAATATCACTCCTGTGTGCTTTTTCAGGCTCTTTGAAAATATCTTCCTCATGTAAATATTTAAATCATAAATGAATAATTTATGATATGGACTTTTATAAGATGAGTTTTAAAGCAGACTAGTGTGATGATAATAGAACATTTTCTGTTGAAACAGTGAGGTGGATTCCACAAATGAGCTCAAACTTTAAATAGGCTCATGTCTAAATAAAAACCTACTTTTTAGTGCAATATTCACATAAAATTTTAGTAGTCATAATAAATCTCTCATTAAAATTGACTTAAGTAATTTGATGGCACATCTATAAGGGTAATAAGAGTTCAATTAGATACGTGGTCTCTGAGGTTGAACCTGGGCGGAGCAGCTACTTCCTCTGTGACGTTGAGTAAAGGCAGTCTCTCTGAATCTCATTTTTCTTTGATTTAAAATGAAATATTCTGTTGGATATTTAAGATTATTTTCACCTTTACGTATTGAGTTTTCGAGTTTCCAAACCTTGCCATCCTAAGAAAAATAGATGCATTTATGTTTATGTTTGTGTGTGTGCATGGGTGTATGTGTGTGTCTGTCTGCATGAGTGTATGTGCTTCATGTGCGTACAGCCTCCTGGCGAAGAGCCTGGAACTGGATCTGTGGGTGGTTGAGTGCCCAGTGAGAGTGACAGCACTGGAATCAAACCCAGGTTCTCTGCAGGAGCAGTAAGTGCTCTCAACTCTGAGGCATCTCTCTGGCTGTCAGCCTTCCTGTCTTTAAGATGCTTTTCGTGAACGGCAGACATGCCAAACTTTAACAAGTAATGAGCATTCCTGTTCTAGTACTAACTACTATTTATTGGTCTTTTATATTCAGATATCTTGCATGCATTCTTCTGAATGCCCAGTAACAACCCTACAGGGTAGGTATTTTTTAATTGCTGTTTATCTTTTAGGGAGAAACCGAGGGTTTTAAGAAATCCTGCTGGGGCTGAGTGGTGGAGTATCGATTTGAACAATTTACCAGTTGCAACTGATTAAGAAAAAAAAAAAAAGCCCATTCTTTACATTCTGTCACTCAGACCTCTCTTAGACAAAAGGATGGCTTGCTTTGATCCTGGGTTTCTCAACAGCAGCATTCTTGATTTGGGAGCTAGGTTTGTTTGTTTTGTTTTGGCTTTTGTTTGTTTGGTTTTGTGAGAGACTATTTTGTGTATGTGAATATTCTTCATATTCAACGTCCTCCCTTGCCTGAGGCATCCATAACAAAAAGCGTCCTGTCTCCAGATACTGCCTAACCTGGCCCGTTTACATAACCAGTAGTCTAAAGCTGAACAGAACTGCCTACCCTGGCAAGGGTGAGGTGGCTTTACGTCATTTTAAGGATGAAACTGACCAAACAGATCTCTGGCAAAGGACCTGCTCATTCATTCAGTACTTGCCGCAGTTGATTAGCCTTTATTTTCTTAAAGTTGCTTTGCTTGAAGAGAATTATTGCCAAGATGCATAATATAACTCCTAAAACCTGATAGACAGTAGTTAATGAATTTAAAAATAATCCTTGGGTACCTGCTCTATGCCAGGCATTGTTGGGTTACTGTTAGCACAACGAGATGGCTGTATAGGAGATGTTGATAGGCAAACAGTGTTAGCACATTGATCTTTATCTTTCTAATAATATTTTTAATACTGTCTTCATAACCACAGTCCAGAGTGTTTACCACAGTTTATGCTCACACTTTGTACACACACACACACACACACACACACACGCACACACTCTCACTTGTCACATAAAACAGGAGTTTGCCCTCAGTGTGAGTGAAACCAGAGCAGCAGGAGATTTGTATTCTGCCTGTTTAACATGACCCTTTGGTTCTAGTTTTCAAAGTGAACACTTCTCTGTGTGCTGGCTTCCTTTCAGAACATGCTTACTTATTTATTGGCTGGCATTTTAATGCTCTCTTCTGCTCTGAAGCCTGCCCTGGCCTCTGTCTCACAGCAGCTACGCTCTGAGGTTTGGGCTAATGAGGGAACCTCACGGGACTCATGGCTGATCCCTTTGCTAGACTGTACACCTGCAGGCCAAGAACCATGTGGAGTTGGTGCAGGACTTGGTTTCAGTGCCTGAGACACATTGTGGCCAGGCTGGGAGAGTTTTTCAGTACTTATTTACTAAGTGGCTAGAAGGACAAGATGGCTCTGAACAGCAGAGATGATTGCATTAAGCATTCTTGTTAGTTTTAGAAGTCATAATTTACTTGTTTATTAACCTCTGTCTTGGAGTTAAAAGAGTTTCCTCTGTGTAACAGCTGCTCTTTGGTGGGATGGTGAAGCCACGTGTGTACATTCATGGATGTGATGAAAACAAGAAGACTCAGACACAGTTGTGAAGGCACCACCAGGTACCTCGGCTCCAAGAGCCCCGGTGCTCACCTCCCAGGGAAGAAAGTGCATTGAGTGCCTTGTGAAATGCAGGAACATTGAGTACACATTGTATGATGACTTCCATTCCAGATGGGATTAATTCTCACTTTATATCATATCTTAAGTGGCCTGAAAATATAGGCTTCCCAGAAGAGTGGCCTCCCTGAGAGCTGGAGAACAATGAGGTTTAAATACTTCAACTCTTTTAAAACTTGGTTCTACTCTTCTCATTTCCTTTGTCAAGCTTCCCTTTGTGTCACATGATTAATTTCTACTTCATGGAGACATACTGTAGATCTTAGCACAGACTCTGATGACTCTGGCACGCAGAATGAAAGCAATAGGGAGATACGAGGATATGCTGATGCTAATGACTCCCGTCTAGGGCCAATGGGACTGAGATAGAGCAAGGGAACTGGGGTTGCGTTGCATATATGAGGGGCACCGTTTCACTCATTCACTCATTAGTTCAGGCCACAAATACTCATTGAACCTCTCAACTCAGTCCTGTTCTATGCTGAAGCTGTATCCGTGAATGAAAATGACAGACTTTTCCACTGTGATAGAGAAGGGAAGCTGCCAAAGGCTAAAACACAAAAAGAGTTGTTTGTAGAAAACGACAGGAACGGTTGATGAAAAATAAAGCACAGGCATGCGTCATTACTACCATTAATGCGGGAGCCATTACGGTTTTCCTTTAAGAACTATCCAGATCCAATTCTGGTTGTAACAGAACGAGGGTGTTGGAGATGACCCGGGGGTAATGGTGGGGGATACTGTTGGAGACGAGGTGTGTGGAGAGGCTCAGGTTATTTTTCAAGCGTCAGCGAACAGGATTGGTTGATTGAGTGGATGTGGGATATAAGAAAAGAAAGTGTACTCAGAGCGCACCGGTTCTACATTGAACATCCAGGAGGGTGGGGCAGCTACCAACTGACAAAAGCGATCTGTGGTGGAAGCTGATCTGAGCACAGTATGACTAACTAGCTTAGTCTGTCTTGTGTCTGTCTGGAGATTGGCTGCTTCTGAGGCAGCTCAGTGCAGGAGTCTGAGTTTTTGGAGGAGGATATGCTTGAGCAAGTGAGCTTGGGTCCTTGTGGAAGCTCTTGTATGATGACTTTGCTTTCCCTAGTAAAAGAAGAAGTATGATCAGGAACAGAAAGAATATTGGGGGATGGGAGATATTAGCTATCAGAGGAGGAAGAAAAATATCTGAAGCAACTGTGCATGGAAGTGTGAGTTAGCACATTGGATTCTGTGATTGCAGCCTGTGCTGACTTCTGGCTGTGAATTTCAAGTGACTGGTTTGGGATGGTGTGTTTCTCCAAAGTCCTTTCAAAGACCATGGTTACTGAGGCCGAATATACAAACTCTGTTGTAACTGCTTTGAATATATGCAGAACATAGATTTTTTTTTTCAAGAAGGAAATGAGAAACGCATTATCAGGTGTGAAGAATGTCCAAGAGAGGGGTAGGTGTTGGCCATAAAATTTAGACCTGTCATGGAGGGAAGTAAAACCATGTGAGAATGATGGGCAGTAGAAAGGTAGTTGATCTGTTAGTGTAGAATGGATCATGAGGTATTGGAGTCTTATTTAAAGTAACATTCATTTAAATACAAATTGTATTTACATATGTTGGATCTTATTTCAAGTACTTGTGAGAAATCCATTGACCACATCTAATGTTTCTGAAATTAGCAAATACAAATGTTTGAATAAATATTCCAGCACAGATCATGGCAAGTATTGAGCATTAATTATGATATCATGTTTATAGTATTAATATATCACATATTAGTATTTTTTTAATCCTGAAAAGCCAAATTTCAAAAATATACTAGTCTGTTATTTTAACAGCACAGTGTTATAAAGACAGTTAAGATTACCAAAAACAAAACAGTGTTAAAAATAGCTGCTGTTGGTGTTTCACTGTATGTTTATTCAGTTTTCAAAATTGATTAAGGTAACTAAGTCATTTTTCTAGATATGGATGAGATTGTAAAGACACAGGGTTATGCCTGTATGCCTCTGGCATACCTGCTTCTCTTCAAACTCACTGACCCTAGTGTCCACCGAAGGAGACTCATTTAGAGATGAGATCCCTTCAAAAACGTAAGAGTCTTATTGAAGAAGAGAAGCATTGAAGCTTTCTGAGTCTGAAGGGACCACCTACGTTTATTCACCCATCCTTCAATTCACCCATCATCCACCCACCCACCCACCCATCTCTCTAATAAATGTATTTGTTAATACATGCTAATGGTTCCCAACATCTGGTGGTCAAACTATAACTTTTTTTGCCTGTGACTTGATACCAAAACAATACAGATGGTAGAAACTGGAATGTGCTTCAGAATTTGAACTTGTTTTTTCCCTAGACAAATGCATAGTGTGATTCTCTCTCGCCAAGATGGAGCAGTAGCAGCTGCTCCTGGTCAGCCGCACAATCACGTATAAGGGCCTGGTCTTTCACAGGGTGCTGCCGTGTTGCAAGCGTTCTGTGCATACAGGTCTTCAGTAGATTACAGAGACAGTCCACACTGTGTTGAGAAATAGATGTGTTAGATGATTTTGCCCAACTTTAGGCTAATGTAAATGTTCTGAGCACATTGAAAGTGGACTAAGCCATGATTCTGAGTAGCTGGCCATATTATATTTGACATAACATTTTAAACTTTCTGTGGCTAGCCTATTCTACAGAGTGAGTTGCAGGACAGTCAGGGCTACACACAGAAACCCTGGAGAGAGAGAGAGAGAGAGAGAGAGAGAGAGAGAGAGAGAGAGAGAGAGAGAGAGAGAGAGAGAGAGAGAGAGAGATCTATATATAAAATATTGACTTGGATATAACACCATGGTAGAATACTTGTCCAGCATGTGTGAGGCTGTGGCTATTTTAAAACTCAGCATCTCTCACAGACAGATTAAAAAAATGTGTATACTTTCATGATATATATGCGTTTATATACATTTACATGTATAAATGTGGTATAAACGTGTATAAATGTGTACATGAGTAATATATATATATACATAAACATATTCTTTATATATAATGTATATTTATATATAAATATATACTTATATATTATATATACTTATACATATAAATAGATATTCTAATTTACATTAGAGAATTGAAAAAACTTTCTGTGTAATGTGTCAGGAAACAGTAAAAATCAATACTTTTTCTAGTATAAAACAGTATATTTTCATAGATTTTTAGTTATATATTGTTCCTCTGCCCTTTTTCAAAATAAACATGTTGTATTTAAAAAGCTTAATTTGACCCTTCATCAAGGATATATAAATATGGGATTGATTTTTATGATGTTGTTCATGTGTGTGTGTGGTGGTAGGTGGGAGATTTCTTCAGCCTGGGTGAGAGCCTGCTTCTGTGATGGAGAACTAGAACCTTTTCTGTCTCTTTCTAAGCTTTATTCATGGTGTCTGGCTTGTGGTCAGTTTTCAGGACATGCCTGTTAAATGACTTGGGAATGGAATTAGTTTTAAGCGCTCATTTTTTTTTCTTCTGTTTTTTGTTTTTGTTTTTTTTTTTGTTATCAATCACAGGTTAGGTACTTTGCATCCCAGGCGTAGCCCCCTCCCTCATTCCCTCCTACCCTTCCCAACCCTCCCTCATCTCCTCCCCGCCCCCTCCAAGTCCACCCCCAGGGGAGGACCTCCTCCCCTTCCATCCAACCCCAGCTCATCCTGTCTCCTCAGGGCTGGCTGCAATGTCCTCCACTGGGATCTAGCCAGTCTGTCACTCCCCGGCTTTTATGGGGCAGGGTCAAAGAGTCAGCCATCAAGTTCAAGACTGAAACAGTACCTGTTTCCCTCACTAGGGTCTTTAGTCCTACACCGAGCTATCCTGGGTCCCATCTGCACAGGGGTTCCAGGCCACATCCACACATGGTCCTTGATTGTAGAAACCGTCTCATACAAGACCCCTGTGCCCTGCTCAGTTTAGTCATTGTGGAGCTCTTGTTCTCTCCAAGTTTCACCAACCTCCTCCATTTCTATCATCACTTCTCGCCTTCTGCCAAAGGCTTGATCTTGAGTCTTAATATCTGCTCTGATACATCTTTACGTTGACCCCCCCAGAGGTCCTCCTTGTCATGCTCCTGTCCTGTTGCTTGTTTTCTCCTCCACTCAATGTCCATCCCATTTGTTCCTCCAAACGAGCATTGATCATATCCACCTGGGCCCTTCTTAAGCGCTCATTTCTAACAAGATATAAAGGCAATGTACATGACAAGATATAAGGGCAATGTACGTGATTTGAGTTGACCTTTTCCTATTTAGGGCCCTTAAAAAAGCGATCAAACTACCATAAACATTTATTTCTTAGAGGTATAGTGAAAATATGACTTAGCTTTTTATAACCTTTCCTAACATCTCCTTCCATGATAATGATCACCCGTAATAAAAAGTAATTACTTTATGGCAGTGTTTGAGTGAGGCAGCAACGTAGCCTGGCCTCATGTCTATACCTAAACTGCAGGATATGCATACTGATGTGGGATTTAGTTCAGTAAGTTCAATACAAAGAAATAGTATAGATCGCATTCAAAAGTCCAAGGTTATTTCATTCAAGAGATCCAACTCATCCAGTGTGGAAAACAGATAATATAGCTTCACAATTCCAGAGCCTTTCTAGTGAAATAAGCTGGCTCCTGTCATCACAAAATCCTATGTAAGATACATCCAGATACTTTTTATGCTTATCTTCTTTCCTAAAGAATACCTAAGGTGAAGGAAAGAAACTCTACTTTTGTAAGTAACAAGATATTCACTGCTAAGGGAGCCATGCCAGTAAAGTATCTTGGTACTTCATGTAGCAAAGAAACCCACAAAGATACGAAGTGATCTTCTTGTCATTCCCATGGCACATAAAATAGAAAATCTGTCTCCTTGAGAGCAAAGCCTCTTGTAAAGTGTGTTAGCAATTAGGTCATAGATGACATAGATTGGAGGAAGCTCAAGTCTTACCAGGATGTCCTGTGCTTCTGGCATGACCATCTCAGATGTACAGCCAATGAAACATTCCTGAGATAAATCTGCTATGAAAGAATTCCCGTCTCATATTTGGAAACTGTTTGCTGTAAAATTCTCAATACTAAACAGAATTAGGAGCAAATAAAAACTTTGATGTTTCGTTAGTGTTTTTTTAAAGCTAAATTGAAATTTATTTTTATTATTTTAAAATTGTGTGTATGGGTATGTGCATATGAGTGCAGAGCTCTTGGAAGGCCAGGGCATGAGATCCTCTAGAGTTGGAGTTTACCAGTGCTTGTGAGCTGTCTGATCTTGGTTACAGGAACTCCCATTTCTTAACCCTGGAGTCATCTCAGCAGACCCTGAACCATTTTTTGTTTTTTGTTTTGTTTTTTTAACTTTGTTCTTTGACAGAAAGTTGAGTCCCTAACATTTAGCTATTCAGCCGTTTTGATGACTTGTGTACATAACAAATGTTCTGTAAAGTTGAATCTCTTTTTTCCTCTCTGTTATTCTTCTCTCGTATATTTTGTATATTATGTTCTGACTGAAGTTTCTCTTCCCTCCAATCATCCCAGTCCTCGGCCCACATCTCCCTTAGATCTTCTCCTCTATTTCCTTTCACAAAAAGAGCAGGCCTCCCAGGGATAGCAACTGAACATGGCATGACAAGGTACAGTAAGACTAGGCACAAATACTCATATCAGAGCTGGATGAAGCAACCATGTAGGAGGAAGAGGGTCCCAAGAGCAGGCAAAAGAGTCAAGAGACACACTCTCTCCCACTGTTAGGAGTCCCACAGAAACACCAAGCTATACAACCATAACATATATGCCAGAGGACCTAGATCAGAACCATACAGGGTCCGTGACCTTCTACGCCCTGGTTAGTTGATTCTTTGTTCTCATGGTGTCCCGACCCCCCTGGATCCTAAAATCTTTCCTCTCCCTCTTCTGCATGGTTCCTTTGGCCCTGCCTAGTGTTTGGCTATGGGTCTCTGCATTTGCTCCCATCAGATGCTGGATGAAGTTTCTCTGATGGCGATTGGGCTGGTGGGTTGTAAAGAAAGCTATAATTCTGTCAAGGTGACATCCATCATTCTTCCTTGCCAAGCTTTTGGGAATGGTAGTGGACATTAGTCCATAGAAAGAATTAATCCTTAAATCCCACTAGCCTGGTTGTGGCGTGTGTTTGTAAACTTGACCTTTCTATATTTTTGGTTCATTTCAGCCTTTGTCCATGAGATTCTGTTTGTATCAACTGTCAAGCTATTTATTTTTTATGTTAGAATGAACTGGGTTTCCCAACAATGTGTGAGATAGCATGTTCAGAACTGCCTGCTAACTTGTTAGATACACTTGGTTTTGAGCTCTATCCCAGATCTCCTGGGTCTGAAACCAAACAACAAGGTTCAAGAAATTCAGGTGCATGATGAGAAAGACAATTGGAAACAACTCGGTAAACCTGTGTTTGTCTTTTAGACAGATGACCTCATGTGTGTATTTGAAGTTGTTTGTTGGCTGGTGATGACCTCCAAAACTTTTAAGTGCTAACTGGGCCCGAGAGAATTCATTATCCTGTATTTACCTTTGGTAATCTTTCCTGCTTTCAACACGCCAAATTAAGCATTTGTCAAGGGAAACGGAGTTTTGAGAACTTATTGTGTTTTTAAGTGATTTGTGTATAGTAAATGACTGTAATAGGCACTAAATGTAGGTATACTTCAATAGTATATATATATATATATATATATATATATATATATATGTATATATTTAATTTTCTAGGGGAAAAAACATACCTCAAGGAAATCAGCTCAGGACAAAGTATCTAAATCTTAAACGTTCTTTGGTTCCACTTGATCATCTTTGGACTTGAGGTGCCTGATTCTTTGAATGGTTTAAAATATGTTTTTCTTAACCCTCAAGTCAGGGTGTCAGTCAGTGGCAGAGCATCAGGCCAACTGCACCATAGGAACCTTGAGTTATTAGCAGAAAACAATGTTGAATCAGCAGTTGCGGAATATGGATAAATTTTGGAATTAGGAACAATAACCTTGAAAAATACCTTAAAAGTGTCTCACACTAAGTTGTTCTTTGAAGCTTCTGTCTCCCAGGTGCCAGGCTTGCCCCTGGGAACAGCTGGAAAAGAAGAGGAGGATGTTGATGTCCTTAGCTGTTGCTTAGAAGACGCTCTAGTTAACTGAGGAGCCAAGTGACTAAAAGATGATTGTGGCCAGTGGCTGGACAGGAGTTCGAGTTTAAAAATTAAACACAGATTAGTATCTGGGGTATGCTGTCACTATCATCTATTTATACAAACTCTCAACTAATACAGCAATATTTAACCTTTACTTAGCATTTGTAAAGGGTTACATATTATTCTGAGGAACTGAAATGTTCGTCTGATGTTTATAGCAATCCCTTGAGTGAAGTTAGCTGGTAAAGGAGGTACCAGGAATGGACATTGGTCCCTGGTCTCAGTGTCTGCTCTTAACCACTGCTACACTGCTTACCGAGCTTATAGACCCAACAGCAAAGAACACAGTACTTTCCCGAGTTTCTCAGACCTGGAAGAGTGGGCTCCTTCTCTCAATGGTAGAATGACCCAATCATAAGCCAAAATTGATGAGCCATGCTTCCTTAAATGTAAATCTTTTCTTTCATCCTGGCTTCAAAGAGAAAACAGTGGTGCTGAGTTTGTGTTTCCTTTTTCAATATTACCACTTTTCTCTAAGGGTACAATGATCAACAGAAATTTGTTTGGCCAAGCCCTGAACAGACACATAGAGAACAATGGCCTAAATTCTCTACTGAAAAAGAAAGCCAAGAACAGTAACTGAGCCGTGCATTGGATGATAGCGGCAGGAGAATAGGGGGTGTCCTGCAGTGCTGCCTATGTGAATTCTTCCCATTCATTCTCATTCCACAGTCAAACTAAAAACAGGTCAGCAGTTCAGTAGGGGCTAGTGTGTCAAGTGGGTATTTTGGATGGCAATCCTTCTAATAAGTAAGAAGAGCGTTTGCAGAAGGACAGAGGTTATTCTAAGCTCTCAACATATTGATAAGTCATCATGATGCTAATAAAATTACACATGCTTGGGCTCCAGTGTAGCTCTCCAGGACCAGAATCTACTGGGAAGAGACCTGGCAGCCTGATTAACTGTGTCCTGGAGCATTCTTATCAGGGGAGCTTGGGAAACTGAACAACTTGAATGCAGTCGGCTCACAAACATGGAATGAGCTTGGGAGAGAGTGTTTGAGGATGAGTTTGGGTGGTTTAGAGTTAATTTCTTGTCACACTTGTTGGTTGTGACATATTCAGTGTCGGTTACTTCCCAGGTATTATTGGTACACTGAACAGAGTATCACTTAGACTCGAGCAATCTAAATTGTACTCTAGGCAATGCACTTGAAGTTTGCGCTTTAGCTCAACATACAAGCTTCCGAGCCTTTGCTTGGGGTGGCCTAAGAGAAGGTAGACCACTAAAGTAAGAGCAAGAAGGAATAGTTTTCATGTACAGTGTGTCCCATGATCTAAATGGTATCCATTTTTTTTTCAGCGCACTGAATTTGAGAGATTACTTGTGTGGGTCAAATAACTGTCAAATGCTGCACTAATATGTGAGTCTACAAAACAGTAGGAGGATTTTGATTTATAAAGATGTGGTAAGGATGATCAGACATATGAAATGTAAAGTTGGTTTCATAAAGTATAGAGTAGAAGGCTGTCCTGGGGCAGAAAAGGAAGAAACAGGGAGAGGTTCATGAGATGCAGAGTGAAAGTTAGTAGGAAAAATAAGTTCTGACATTCCATTGTACAGTGAGATGAATATGGTTACCATATTGTATTGAGTGCTTCAAAAGATCTAGAAGAAAGAAATTTGAATGTTCTAATCACAAGGGAATGATAAGTACATGAGGTGCTAGCTATTTAATTGGCTTGACTTAATACTCATGATGTATACATACATCGAAATATATCTGTATCATGTATAACCATTATGTAGCAATTAAAGTAAAAATTATTTTAAATGGTGAGCAAAATGCTTACTACAACTCCAGCTAAAATGGATGAACCATGAGAGAGAGAGCTGGATTCCAGGCTCCATGATGAAGAACTGACAAAAAACATGTGCCTAGTACTTTGTCGCTCTTCCTTTTAGGAGAAGCGAATTATGAATACATGGTCGCTGTGTTAAAGTGCTGATTATCTGTGACCTTAAAAAGAAGTTAAAACAATGTGCTGTTGGCACTTTGATACAAACTACATCATTGAGTAGAAAGTCTTCCAGTTACGTTCTACTGATCTGTGGCTTCTAGATCACAGCTAGTTCACTAAACCATAGCTTGCTACTGCATGGATGGTTGTGCAAATTAGTATGTGGGTTGCAAACATCAGATTGGTAATGATGAAATATTTGTGAACGTGAATGATCAAAAACTAAATGAAATGTGTGATAAACCTGAGGTGTTTTTGGTAGTGCTTGCCTGCGTTTTGTCTCACAGAGTCACTGCAAGCCTGGGTTCTGAACACACAGCATGTGTGTCTTCCAGTGAGCATGTTACTGTGTCATCCAGGACCAATGAGTGCTACCCAAAATGCTGGGGTTCAGATTTGGGCCTACTGTATTTAGGGAGTGTTTAAATGAGGACTTTCTGCTCATATAGAAACGTAAGGCCTAATTATGGAAACCGAAGATTTACAAATGTTTTCCTACCATTGTTTCTCTGCACACAAGTATCAGATAAGTACATTTTTGGATTATATTGAGATTTGAATGTGTGATTTAAAAAATTGCTGTTTGAATTGCTGAGTTGTGTTGAAAAACCAAGGAAAAAATCATTAAATAGATTCTGACATGGGATTAGGGCAGACTTTCTTTTTTAGGGATAATATCTTTTATTCATGTATTCTCTCATGTATTACATCCTGACTACAGTTTCCCCTCCCCCTGCCCTCTGTCCCCAGCTTCCTCATCCCTTCCATCTCATCCTTCCCCATCCACCCCCCCTCTATTTCACTTCAGGAACGGGCCTACCTCACAGGGATACCAACCAAACATGGCAGAGCAGGTCGCAATAAGATTAGCTCTTCCCCTCAGATTAAGGCCAGGAAAGGAAACCCGTGGGTCTGAAAAGCAGACAAAAGGGTCAGAAAGCCCCTGATCCCTCAGTTAGAAAGGATAGAATGTCTCACAGTTTGTTTTTTTTAATCATTTCTTTTACTTTTAACATTATAATGTAATTACCTCATTTCCCCTTCCTTTTTCTCTCTCCTACCATCAAATATATCCCTTCTTGCTCTCTTTCAAATTCATTGACTTATTTTTTTAAACTTATATTTCCAATAATGTCTTAAGGAAATTTTTTTATTATACGCTTATGGAAAGTAGTGTCCTTTGCATTGATAGTTATGATATATCTGAAAAATATCAGAGATACTCTATACCCTGCAGTATTAAATACTCAGCCCAAATTTAATTCATTATAATAAATATAATCAAGCACATTCATCCTGTTAGCATGCAAATTGGCTATTTCAAAATGAATTTCCTAGCATCTATTATCCACAAATGTTTGATCTGCATACCTATTTTATGTACTGGTGTATCTGAGGTCTCTTGAAGGAGAAAGGTTCATGAATGGGAAGTTTCAGAGGGCCTGCATTGTTTGGTCCTGATGAGATTTGAAAGGCTGGGGTAGGATGGTAGGGGAGGAGGGCTCTGTCTTTCTGAGGACTAGGTGAGGGGCATGGGGGGAAGAGGGAGAGAAGGTGAAGTGAGAGGGGGAATGGGAGGGGGCTACAATAGAGATGTAGAGTGAATAAATGATAAGGAATAAATTTGAATTAAAAAATAGAAAAAAAGAAGACCTGCTTTAGATTAAGTGACCTCCAGAATCTAAACAATAAAATATTATGAGCCTCGATGATTCTAATGGAATCATGAATGCTTATTGTTCCAATACTAATATGAGACTCTTTTCTCAGCACTGACGTGCCTTTACTTGGCCGAATTAGGAAGTTTAAAAGGCTCTGGCCTCCTGGCTATTGTGAGAAAGTGCTTGCGTGCATCGGTGCCTTCCAGTTCTACTGGCATTTGTAGCATGTTTCTGCAATAAGAGTCCAGTGTAACATCTATGAGCCTGGGACTGGGGATCTATTGACGCCCAATAAATACTTTCATTTCCATGTAGAGCTTGACTTTCAGAGTATGTATTTCAACACATTAGTGAATGTTGAAACCAATACTGTTATGATGAAAGAGGGGGAAGAACGGGAAACGTCCATCTGCAGAGCCAGTAGCAAAGGCATGGACTGTTTGTAGAGCCTTTGTTTGCAGTAACATGTCCGCACGAGTTAGGCTGCATCTCTGAGAATATACTTTCTGAAGCTGGTAGGGAATACATTTTGAAAGCTACAGAACCAGGCTAAACCTGATAGATTCTTGGTCATTCTGTTTGTATCAGTCACTTACGCATCACTGTGGCCAGAATCCCTGACAGAAACAACCTACAGGAGGGAAGATTAGTCCTTGAGGACTCAAACAAGTCTTAGTTCATCATAGCAGAGGAAAGGGCAGGGGCATCTTAATTCATGATGGCAGAGTGTGCAGCTTTTCACATGGCCACTGAAACTGGGGCCAGGATAGTAATTTCCATCGTAGTGACCTTACCTCCTAAAAGCCCATAACACAGTCCCGCCCCCCCCCCCTTAGATGGCACCACCATTTGGGGATAGGGGCTCAAATATGTTGGAGACATTTTACATTCAAACCACAAAGCTGCCTAGAGTACTTCAGTTTTAAACTGGAAATTCAAGCATTCCTACCAGTTGGTCAGTTATCTCCAAAAGTTTTGTTCTTCTCCGTCCCCTGAGAGCACAACTTCTCTCCATCCAGTTATCACTCAGATCCAGTTATCACTTATTTAAAAGAAAAAAAAAGACTAGTTGACATTGACTCTACATTCTATAGCTTTCACTCACATGTGCTTTAGCACTCTGTCTCTCACACACACCTACACACATGAACACACACACAATCAGACAGTTAGCATGACAGTGCACTTCAGGGTCTTGAAAAGCAAGAAAACCCAATCCCACAAGCAGTGGGCAGAGAAAAAAAAGGTGATTAAGACCAGGGCAGGAATTAATGAAATGGAAATTAAGAAAATAATATAAAGAACTAATGAAAAAGAGTTGGTTCTTTGAACCCTAGAGTAGACCAATAATTTTACCTAAACTAATGAAGAGAGGAGACAAGAGAATTAAAGACAAGAGGGTATGTGTTGCAGTAGACACTGAGAAATTCAGAAAAACTTTAGGTCGTGAGCTAAAGACAGAGTCCACTATGAAAGAAATGAATGAAGGTCTCCAAATATATAATTTACCAGGTTAAAACAAGATGAGACAGGCAACATACCCAGACTTATAGCAAGGAGTAAGATTCATGGGAAAATCAGTCAGTCAATCAATCAGTCAATCAGTCTACCTCCACACTGAGAAAAATGTTCAGGCTCAGTTGTGAAGAGTACAGGGTAGTGGTGTCTGGGGTAATGGTTCGGTGGTGTAGAGTGCTCCCTGTTTTTCCAAAAGACTCAAGCTCGGATTCCAGCATTCATACTGGACAGCTACAGCCATCTGAGAGTTCAGCTTCAGGGCACCCCAATCCTTTTGACCACCACAGGGACCTTATACATGTGCATGTAACCCACACCTAGACACAGACACATGTGTAAAGATAATCAAACCTTTAAAAAAAAAGAAAAAAAAGTATATTTTAAAACTATACAACAAAAGTTTATTGTGTAAATAAATAAAATACCCAGATGTAGGGTGCCCTACATGCTAAGCATGTGCCCTCTACAAAGTTATATTCGCAATCATTTTTTTTTGTTACATTTATTTACCTCTGTGTGAGTGTATCTGTGTGTGTGTCTGTTTGTGTGTGAGTACGTGGATACCAAGATGGATTTGCGAAGGTCTGACAACTTCTGGTCATCAGGTTTGGTGCAAGCACACTTCCCCACTGAGCCATCTTGTTGGCCCTCCCCATCCAGTGTTTGTTTTTGTTTTAAGACAAGGGTTATTTGCTAAGTTTTTCAGGCTGACCTTGAATTTGTAATCCTCCTGCCTTAGCTTTCTAAGTAGCTGAGGTCCCGGGCCTGAGCCACCAGGTCTTCTTCCCAGCTATCAATTTTAAGGAATGGGCAGCAGTGCTGATGAGCTGGAATTCTTCCGATTCTGAGCTGCTGGGCTGTCAAGAGTGGAGAGACCTGATAAGCTAGGGTCAGATGGAAGGGGAGGAGGTCCTCCCCTATCAGTGGACTAGGAAAGGGGCAGGGAGGAGATGAGGGAGGGATGGGGAGAGTGGGAGGGAATGAGGGAGGAGGCTACGGCTGGGATACAAAGTATATAACCTGTGATTAATAATAATAATAAAAAAGAGTGGAGTGGCTGAGTGAGCGAGCCCCGATTCCAAATAAACGACAATTGTGGAGAAAGAGGAGGAGGAAGGGATGAAGTAATATATGAGTGGATGCAGAGCCTCTGCTGTTAGTTTAAGGAGATTGGGAAGGCACAGGGGAAAGCAGACATTGGCAGTGAAATGTTTTCCAGTCACTGTGCCATCATTTCTCTGAAACCGGGTGATTTGGGGGAAGATACGGTTCTTGCCTGGCTGTCCGCCAGGTGAAGCTGACTGCCTGTGTGAACCAAGTGGGTATTTTTGTTCAGCAAGGGTGTTAGAGGTATGATGAATTACCGGAAGTTAACACCTCCCGCATTTGTTCCACGTTTCTTTTGTTTTATGTTTACATTGTTGGGAAATGGCTCTGAAATTTAAAGAGCCCAATGGTGTTTAGATTGTGACGGGAGGGTGTGGACACCAGATAGACACGCTGCACTATGTCTTAATAAGAGTTGAACTGCAAAGAAAAACTTCCCACTTGAAGTGGGGAGAAATGATAGCAAATCATACCAACTTCTGCTTTCTAAAGTAGGAGATTTATCATGATGGCCCCTGATGCTCGTACACGGAAGTGCTTAGTGTGCTATTAGCTATTTTGCTCTGCAGTGTTGATTACTTTGTGGAGTATTATCTCCCTTCCTTATTCTATGGAAAAATTCAGGCTTCATCGTGAACTACCTTAGTTACCCAGGATACCCTTCATGCATGTTACAGCTTTAAAAACAAACAAAATTCTGAGTGCCCTTCCCCATCGCCCAGATGGGGTTTCTCTGTAACAGTCCTGGAACTCGCTTTGTAGACCAGGCTGGCCTCAGACTCCCAGAGGTCCACCTGCCTCTGCCTCCCCAGTACTGGTGTTAAAGGAGTGAGCCGCCACCCCTGGCTAAGCTGTTTTTATGTGAGGTACGAATCAAGCTTTTCTAACACATTTCAGGTGCAGACATTCAAACTCTGAAAAGATAGCATTATTTTGGCTAGCTAATTTTCGTTGACTCGCTTCTCTTGAGCAGGTGGCCCGGAGGACAGGATCCGAAAGACAGATACAGGGAAAGCATTCCAGATAAGACTGCTTTTCTAATGGGGTGGGATGGGGGGGCAGATATTGTAACAGCATCTGGTATTCAGAGACAAAGAGATGACCTTGGAGGCTGCGTTCTTTTCGTGAAGAGTGGCTTTCCGAGCGAGGCCATTGTTTGCAGGATTCTTGTCTCGGCTGTGCAGCAGACTGAGGCAGAAGGATAGCAAAGTTAAGTCCTGCGTGAGCCACAGATGAGTTTAAAGCAACCCAGGTAATTTCTTCAGACTCTGTTACAAGACGGAATCACAAAACAACAACAACAACAACAACAAACCAGATAGGGATATAGCTCTGAGGTGGGAGGCTTGCCTAGGGTGTGTCCAGCTGCCCCTGAGCTCAGGTTCAGTGGTCCCAGTACTGCAAAAGTAAGCAAATTGAATGTATGTGTTTTTACCGTTATGTGTTTTCATGGCTTTGTTTCAGGTGAATTTTTAAAGAGATCTAATGGATTTAGGTCGTTTATTTGTGACTCAGTGTATTTGCTGTGAATATGACAATGATGTGATGTCAGTTAGCCGCACTATCATGGATTGTACAAGGCCCAGTGCACAGTGAACAAATGTACTGTTCAGACTGGATTATTCAAATATTGATCAGTAGAATAAGGGGAGTCAGAACAGATCTGCCCATGTTGGTAGATGATGATTTACAGTCATAAAAGTTGAGTCTACTTTCAATGTCCTTAGGGGAAATGATTAACTTCTGATTAGTATAGTAGTACTTTAGAAAAAAAATGAATAAGAACTCATATTATAAACTTACACTGAGGCTTAGAAAAGAACCCATCTCAAATAAATTTTATTTTGTTTTGTTTTTTGAGGGTTTTTCTGTGTCGCCTTGGTTGGCCTGGACTTACTTTGTAGACCAGGCTGACCTCAAACTCACAGAGATCCGCCTGCCTCTGCCTCCTGAGTGCTGGGATCAAACTCATGAGCCACCATGCCCTGCTAAATAATCTTGATGACAGAGGTGCTGTAATTCTGATTTCACACCAGGGTTATGTATTCGCATGCTTAGGTCGCTTAGGCCCTCAGCTCTTGGAGAATGGGGTCTGGAGCTTTATCATGTTTGTTTCCAGCCTAGAGCACTATTAGAAAATACCCCAGGTTTTCTTCATAGCATCTATAGACGCCTACATTGGAGTTCACTTGGGAATTTGTCAGTTTAGATGACTAGACGTCACATTACAGATTTCCCAAGTGAGAAGCGTAGGCAGTCCACGCCCGCTGTAGATATGTAAATGGTAACATTAATAAATCAAGATGGAAATCAAGGCCCCTGGACTTTTTTTGAAGCATATTTGGTGGCATGCTTGTTACTTAGAGCATGAGTTTTGGGGGACATTTTCCAAGGGTCGGGTCCTCTAAATACACAGGCAAATGACGTACAATAACAAGGAACCCTTGTTTCAGAAAGATGTGACTTGAATCAGCTGTGTCTACTCGTGGTATATGATTGATGTGATTTTTTAAAATCTATTTGTTTTTATGTGTGTGCATGTGTGTGTGTATGCATACATGTATGTGGGTGCCCAGAGAGGCCAGAAGATTGCATCAAGTCTCCAGGAACCAGCGTTATAGGAGGCTGTGAGCCACCTAACGTGGGTGCTGGGAACTGAACTCCGGCCCTCTGAAAGATGAGCAAACAGTCTTAGTGGCTGAGCCCTCTCTCCAGCCCTAATCGATACAATATTAAGATAATGTACATAGAAGGTTTTGCAATGTGGTCGAATATAGTAAACTCTTAATAAATGCTGGGCCTTTTTCTCTTCAACAGTAAATTTCTGGGAAAATGAGGAACACTTAAAAGTAAAAAAAAAAAAATGAGGATGGATTATGGGTCAATTAGAGTTCAGCACATGACCTTGGCTGACTCAGTCCTGTAGGTGGCTGTGTCCGGTTGTCCGGTTCAGTTCCTCTGGGGCCACTCCTGCTCTTCCGTGTTCTAGGTTGTCATGTGTGTGTACTTACGTGTTGGTGGTCAGCCTCAATCACACGTGTAGAGTGAGGGAACACACTGTGTTTATCCCGCTGGGTAGCGTGAGCATGTGGGTGTTCACGGTGGGCGTGGTGTGAGTTGTGGGGAGCAGTGAGAATGAGGAATCTGACAAAGAACGCTTTTCAAACCTCTGCTTGTGTCTCGTTCCTTTGGTCAGAGTGAGGCTGGTGACCAGAGTGAGGTAGACTAACATGTCAGGCAAAGAAGGAGTCGCCTCTTGCTGAACACACTTGGGAAGAACATGTTTGTGATCCTGCAGACTTCTCACTGTCCACTTGGCCTTAGGCTGGACCACGCGCATGCTCCTCCTTTAAGCTTCCTGACGACTTCCTGACACGTGTGCACAGGCTGGTTCCAAAAAGGAGAAAGCTGATGACCAGGGAAGCAAAGAGACTTGCATACATTAGAGTCAAAATAGCAGCTCCCAGTTACGGAAAGGCCTTGGAGGCACCGACTTTTTTTTTTTTTTTTTT
>CM053743.1:35784052-35816578 GCA_028658305.1 Pachyuromys duprasi
ATATGAAAGAAGCAGGAGTTAGTAAGACTTGGTGAGGACAAGAGCTCCACAAAGACCAGATAGATCAGGGCACAGGGGTCTTTTATGAGACTGTTTCTCCAACCAAGTACCATGTATGGATATAACTTAGAACCCTGCTCGCATATGGCCATGGTAGCTGAGTATCCAACTGGGCACCCTAGTAAGGGGAACAGGGACTATTTCTGTCATGAACTCAATGGCTGGCTCTTCAACTCCCCCTCCCCCTCGAGGGAGGAGCAGCCTAGCTAGGTCTTAGAAGAGGACATTGCAGCCAGCCTTGAAGAGACCTGATAAGCTAGGGTCAGATGGAAGGGGAGGAGGTCCTTCCCTATCAGTGGACTTGGAGGGGGCCAGGGAGGAGATAAGGGAAGGATAGGGCGAGTGGGAGGGATTGAGGGAGGGGGCTACAGCTGGGATATAAAGTACATAACCTGTGATTAATATAAAAATAAATAAATTACTTAAAAAATACAGTAATTGAATTTTACTATTGTGTTGCTGTTCCTCCGGTTAGCTCTGTCAGTATTTGATTTTTATGTTATGTACTTTTATGTTCAGTACACATGTCTGTATTATTGTCATATATTCCCGAAGGGTCGAATCTTTTTTGTGTATTGTGTGTATTGTCTTGCAAATTTTCAGTCAGAGGTATTTATGGCTTGATCAGGCGCTAAAATTCTAGTTCCCTCTGGTGTCTGACTTTGGTACTGCATTTTCCCTTCTCTAACCCCAGCCTACTGGCTTTTGTCCTCTGGATCCTGTCAGTGCTGTCACTCAAGAGAGATCATCTTGGACAACCCTGAGGAGCCAGAACACCAGACACGTGTTCTTCTGTTTCCTTTCACTCACAGTGAGAAGCTGCTGGTCTTTACCAATCTCCTGGAGCAGCAGGCGCAGCCTGCTGTCCTTTGTTCTCAGCAGGGCCCTGCCACCTGGACATATCATGGCTGTCCACTCTCCGAGACAGGAGCCTGTCATTTAGTCAGTGTTACCAAGTGCCACAATGCTGGGTTTATGCTGCTGTTTCCCTTCCCTGGGTGAAGCCAGGAGCATGGCCTCTCTTTCTGCTGTTCCCATGTGGAATGGCGGGATGATGGATGGATGGAGGCAGGAGAGGGCCAGGAGTTTTACCATCGGAGATAGTGGTTTTGTTCTCGCCCACGGTCCAAAATCTTTTTATTTTATTTTAAAAATTCAAGTAAAGTGTTTTTCATATAATACAGTATGCATGGTTTCACCTTCATCTCCTCTCTGGTCCTTCCCTTTTCCCACACTTCCAACTCCGTGCCTTCTTTCTCGCCTACCAAAACAAACCGACAGTTAAAAAGAAAAAAAAAAGGAAAAAATGAACTAACAAAAAAGAAACTAAGAAAGAACACTACAAACGTCTACATGTGGGTGCACACACACACACACACACACACACTAAGAACTCAAAATCAGAAACCATAATATATAAGCAAAAGAGCCGTAAAGTTAAAAAACAAAACAAAACAAAAAAGAAAAAGCCAAATAAAGCAGTATGTGACAAAAAAAAAATCTCCAAACTGCCTTTGAGTTCATTGAGTTGGCCATCTACTCATGGGCATGGGTCCTGCTTTAAGTGTGTTTAAAAAAATACCCAGTAAGACCCCCTTGGACAAATTAATTTTTCTTTAGCCCGTGGTTGTTAGTTGGAGATGCTAGGGGTGGGAGCTCGTGTCTACCTCCCATCTCCGCCCCGGGACTTCGCGTGGTCTGGCTCTGCGCAGGCTCAATGAACGATGCCACAGTCTCTGTAAGTTCACACGTTCGTCAGTCCTGTTGTATCTTGGAAGACACAGTTTCCTTGATATCATCTACTTCTCTGGCTTTGACATCTTTCCGCTTTTTCCACAGAGTTCTCTGAGCTCTGAGGGGAGGGGCTTGATGAAGACACCTGGTTTAGAACTGAGTGTTCCTTCCAAGATTTTTCACTCACCGCACACTGTCCAGGTGTCGGCACCTGGATGAGTTCCCATCCACTGTGGGAGAGAACTATTCTCACTATGGACAAGTCAGAAGCTGACCTATGACAGGGCAGAATGCCTTTAGGAGTCGTAACTGAATTCGAATTGCCTCTGAAGGGAGCTCGTTTGTGTGTTGTGTAATGTTGTCTTGTTATCTCCGTGGTGCTGGGGAGGAAAGTAAGTCAGGGTCTTCTGGTTCCCACTCTTGCTGGTGTCTGTTCCTTGTGCATCTTTATAGCAACATGAGCAATTTCAGCATTTATGTTGTTGGGATGGTGGAGTTTGAGTCACCATCAGTAAGAAGTTTGTTGATTCCTGTTATTTTATTGTTACGGTGTGTGTCTCCCCCGCCCTTTTATTGCTGGCCTGGGGTTATTTATTCCATGTGTTTTCTTAGGTATAGTTAACCTCTTTAGATCAAAGTTTTTCTTCTAGCACCTTCTGTAGGGCTGGACTTGAAGATACACATTATTTATTTTTGATTTTATTACGGAGTGTTTTATTTTCTCCATCTACTGTGATCATAAGTTTTGCGGAGTGCGGTAGCTGGGCTGGTACCTGCGGCACACCAGGCCCTTCTGGCTTTGAGAGTCTCCTTTGAGAAGTCAAGCGTCTTTCTGCTAGGTCTGCCTTTATATGTTTTTGCAGTCTTTCTTCCCTTGTAGCTTTTAATAGTCTTTCTTTGTTCTGTACATTTAGTGTTTTGATTATTATGTGCTGAGGGAATTTTCTTTTGTGGTCCAGTCTGTTTGGTGTTCTGTTTGCTTCTTGTACCTAGATAGGCAATTCCTTTTTTAGGTTAGGGGAATTTTCCTCTCTGATTTTGTTGAAGATGTTTTCTGTGCCTATGTTTTGGGTTTCTTCTCTTTCCTCTATTCCTATTATTCTTAGTTTTGGTCTTTTCCTAGTATCCCAGATTTCTTGGATGTTTTGTGCCAGGACTTTTTCAGATTTAACATTTTCTTTGACTGAAGTAGCTGTTTCTTCTAGTGTGTCTTCAATGCCTGAGATTCTGTCTTCCGTCCCTTAATTTCTGTTGGTGAGGCTGGGCTTTGAGGATCCCATTTAAATTCCGAAAATGTTCACTTCCAGATTTCCTTTGCTTTGGGTTTTCTTTATTGATTCTGTTTCTACTTTCAGGTCTTGTACTGTTTTATTCATTTCCTTCCATTGTTTGTTTGTGTTTTCATAGATTTCTTTAAGGAATTTATTCATTTACTCTTTAAGGAGCTCTATCATATTCATAGTCTGGCTGAAGGTCTTTCTTTGTCTTGTGCTTCAGCTATGTTGCAATACTTAGGGTGCTAGCCTAGTGTGGTGGAGTTGCTGACCTCTAGTGGAGATGTACTTTCCTGGATGTTATTGTGTTTTTATGCCTAGGCAAGCATTTGAAATTAGGAAGATTGTAATTCTAGGTGCTGATATCTGGTCTTGCTGGGTGGGGGTTTTGTTCTTTGGTTTCTGTTGCTCTCTCAGGTCCTTAGGGTGGTTGTGTGTTGCCTGGTAGGGAATTTTTCTGGGGTCCCAGTAGATGTGGCTACTGGTGATTCTGGTTAAAATGTGCTTCTAGCTACTGGGAGCTGACACTTATGGATGGAGCTGGGGTGGGGGTAGCTGAAGGGGTCTGTAGGAGGGAGGCAAGCAGGGTGTTCCATCAGGATCTGCTTAGTCCCCTTCAAATGGGCGCAGGGAGTAAAGAGAAGCTGCAGCAGCTAGTCTGCCTCAGATCTGGCGGTGAGACTCAGGGACTGCATTTAGAGGAGAGAAGGGAGAGTGGGGATCTCAGGCTTCCCTACCTGCTTCTTCTGGCCTGTTTGTTTCTCTGGTGTGGCTGGTAGCTTCCCCGGGGAATGCCTGCTGGAGTTGCAAGCTGGATGAGTGGAGAGGATGGCTGGAGAGGGGGGCAGGGAAGAGGGGAGTCTGCAGCACCTCCTCTGCATCAGACCTGGCAATGAGACTGGGGAATGGGTTTGGAGAAGAGGGAGCAGGGAGGAGGATCCACAGTTACTCTACCTGCTTTCTCTGCTGAAGTGAGTTGTAGACTCTTGGTGTAGAACCCGAGAGGTGAATGCATTTGGACATTTCCAGATTTGAGAGAAATGGTGTGACAGGCTCAGAGGTGGCATTACTTGGATACTCGTGACTGCAAAGACACACTGACCACAGCAACATTCCCAGGCCTCCAGAGGGTCATCTTACATAGCAGCAGAGGATGGAGGCTTTCACCCACTTGTCCTTGGGCACCCCTATGCTGACCTTGTAATCCTTGGGACTGTGTGAATATGCTGGTTTGCCCTAGTCTCATTTAGTTAGTTTTTCTCTGCAAAGAAATTGTGATTCTGTAACCTTTCCCCATTGTCCTTGCATAATTACTATTAGCTGCTTCCTGAATTAATAACATTGTTTTTCTTTGTTTAGAAAGAAATGAAAGACACAAACCATCTATCTTACATTTCTTACTAAACACATTACTTACATATTTGTTCCCTTTCTAATTTAGATAAAATTGGATGAGTATTTACTTCTCCCATGTAGTACTAGCCTCCTGGGCATGATTGCCAATATTGAATGCCATGAAAAGGCATTTCTTCAGGATGAAACTAGGCACTCCGATAGAGTGATGATTCCCAGTTACTTTGTTAGATAGATGTTAAACTTGTCCCTAGGCTGGAATTTAGACTTTTATTGGAAAGCTATTCTGCTAACCATTAATTAACAGATAAATGAACTTGATGACTTCAGGCTGTTCATTATTTTATTGTCAACACTTTCTCAAGGGAGAGAATGAATTTGGAAATCAGAGGTCTTCAAATGTGGAAAGACTGACAGACAGCTCTAATATTTATGTGTACAGTAGAGATTAAAAAAACTGCTGTGAGCCACCTCACAAGTGGATACTTACTGACTTTGTTTTAGACATCAATTTTAGTACAAGGAAAGACTTCCATGTTCTTCCCTCCATCCACTATAGAAATGCTCCATCTGTTCATGTTTATAAGGCATGTTTCCTAAAGAAAGTGTTTAAAAGTAGTGCAGAAACAAACTCGCCCTAAAGTGCTGCCTCTCTCGCTCTTTTTCCAGTTGTTGGATGATCTGACAAAACATCTCTTCTACGTACAGGGATTTAGCCTTGTATTAATTTTTACAATAAAAGCTGTCAAACAATAAATTCAAAATTCTAAACACTTTAAAGGATTATAAAAATATATACTTGAATTCTTGCATGTTTTAAAACATAGTACAAAGTAAGCTTTTTATATAGAGCCATCTGTAATTGATTTTTAAATTTTTTTATTGAAATAAGCTGACAAATTGTACGTATTTACAGCAGTAAATTCCATTGCAGAAGCTTCACAGTTACAAGCAGAGCTGATGGTTTCTGACACCAGTCTTTTGGACGTGCTATCTGTCTTTCATTTGCCGCAACAGTTTTTAGAATTTTGTATACCAAAGCAAACAATACCATGTTTTATAGCAAAGCCACACTGTTAACAAAAACACAGAGTGAAGGACAGTCCTGTGACTGTGAGGGTTAGCTGTGAGTCCTGAAATCGAGAGCGCTAGCATCTCTTGTGTCCATACCTGATAGCATGTAATTTGATTTTGTATTTTACAGTAATACACAGTTACTTGATGGATGACTCAGAATAGAAAGAAGGCCATGAGGGGACAAAGGGTGGGAGTCAGAGGCCACTGAACAATTCCTTATTCACAAATTCACTGTTTCCAGGGAGATCTGCCTTTTATTTGTATAAATCACAGTCTACAGGCTTCATGGATTTTGTCCACAGATAGCTTTTGAGATAATGAAGGCAAATGTCACTTGCTTTTTAGTACACAAAAAGAAATTAGTGAAATAAAATTGAATCCCAAACAGAAAGGGACAAACAAGCTTACTGTATGAAATTTGATTTCAAATGTAAAAAGGCGACAGAAGATCACAAATCCTGTTAGACAGACAACAATTTCAGTCAGAAAATGCAGCATATATTGATACAAAATAGAAATCTTGAGTTATAAAAGTAAGGACTCCATCTTTTCCTTTCTTGGCATCTGTTTTAGCCTGTGCCATTTCATTAAAAAATTTCTACAGGTTTTCAGAAATACTGTTCCTTGCCATTTAGGTTTTTTTTTAGTGGTCTGATAGGTATACAAAAAGTATTACCAGCTTATGTTAGAAAGAAAAGGCTATGCCAAAGAGTAAAAGATTATTAAATATTTGTTTGTTTGCAATGCAAGAAGTTTGCCTTCTGAAAACCAGAGAATTCTTTTTATTTACAAGAACTATGTAATGCCAATCAGGATAACGAGTTTGCTAAATCATATTTGGCAGAAGGGTAGATTGCAAAATTGATTAGTGGAGACTCAAAAATGCAAGGAAAACAAACCACTCGATGACTACTGACAGATTTGGTGAGTTTAGCTTAGTGGCGTCTGAGAGGCGGCAGAAGGTGTGTGTTTCTTCCTGTGTGTGTAGCACCTGCTTTGAAAGCCACGGCCATTTAACACAGGATGCTATGAACTAAAGTAGCAGACACTTGTTTGGCAGGTTTGGATAAGTTTTGGATTCAGTCAAATTTTCAGTGAAGTAATCGCCAAAGAGGTGTTTGAATCACTGCCGACAGCATAGTCAATTCGTGTTCTCTAGCCTAATGAGACTTGAGTTCTCAGCCTCTCCCCAACCTCACCCTGCCACAATTGTGGAAAATCTGTGCCACAGATTTATCCCCTTTGATAAATTCAAGACGAGTGAAGGGATTTTTTTCAGAGATGATAGACAGCCGGGAGAAGTTTTCCGAGCAAGCCATGTTCAATCCAGATGCTTTTCTCTCAAAAACAGTTTGATTTGCGTTCACACAGCGCTATGAACTCCACTTTCCATTCCTCTCAGTATTCTAAATGACATACCAGCATCACATCAGCCATTATGCCTCCATCACAACAGCACAAAATACTGCGTGGGTGGGGGAAACCAGAAACTTACTTTAAAAAGTTAAAGCCTTTTTAGAACTTGCAAGCATATCATTGGGAATTTCCAAAAACCTCAGGCCATCTTGACCTTTTAAAAGTGCCACATGGTAGCTTTTATCAAGAGGATTATTGGCTTATTTTAAAATAAGGGGTTGAACAACAGTGAATAAATACACGTGTATAAAATCATAAACATTCCCTCCCTTAGAAAAATAGTGGATGTTTTGAATACAAAAGGTCACTTGGATACACAATTCTCACTACAGTGAATTAGAATGACCCAGGGGCTTTTCTAAAAATATCTCAGGGGCACTACTGCATAACACATTTCAAGCTTTTTCCAGTGAATATTTTTTTAAAAGGTAAAGAAATAAGATAATAATGCATTGTTAAAAAGGAAAAAAATCAAACACTGAAATTCAACATATTGGGGAGGATATATGTAGAAAAATAGATTACCTAGTAAAACTGGGGTGTCTGGTTGTCACTGGGAGGTTAGGTTTGCAAAGCCTGTGTTACTTTTATGAAAACATGTGACAACAGAGCAGGAATGTCAGCCACCAAAAGGTTCACAAGAAGGTTGTTTCCATCACTTGCTTTTCAATGTACTGAGAAGCAGTGGTGAATGTACCCTTAGTGACTAATCTCTTAAGGATTCACATTGGAGTGTTCTATCAGCAATGCAATGCCATTCCAACGTTCAACGCCCATAGAACATACATTCAAAATATTTTTAATAAGGCAGGCATGGATTAGTAGGGGCAGAAAGGAAGCTATGGAAGAAAATGTCCCTTGTTCTGTAAAGGACAAGCAGAAGTAGTTAGGGTAGAAAATTCAGTCCTGCTGGAGCTGGAGTGAAATGGAGAGATCGTGAACATTATGTTGGTTCACTCACATTCAGTGAGGAAAAAAAAATCCCAATGGCCACTCTGCATGGGGTCAGCTAGAGCTAGATTGTATGCATGATATGCTACAAAAGACTTAGAAGGTCTTGTGTTTACTCTTAAGGACTCTTTTTTTTTTTTGAGATAAGCAGAATATTTACAAGGGTACTGTGAAAACACGTAAGACAGCCAGTTAATTGGACAGAGTTGCTGTAAGAACTGAAGGAATTCCAGCAGGTGAAGGAATGAAGATTGGTGCTTGGATGGATATTTTGGGTGCCGGTTGCTTGTTTTGTAAGTTATTGGGGGCGGGGGGGAGGACAGGGAAGAGCATCCGGGCACTGACCAGAAGATGTAAAGCTTGAGGTGCAGCTATAAGAACAATTTTGGATGATGCCAGGCTGTTAGCATGAAGGGTAGTGAAGGCTTAGTGAAGGCATCTCAGGCAAACTGGGTGGTATGGTTCTCTCATAATGATGATGTGAATGGAAAGAGTGGGCACAGCTGAAGCTACTGCTCCAGCTTTTCTTCCTCACTTTCCCCTAACAATGAAAGGATGTTGTGTGGGAAGTGGAGAGAGGGTAGAACGGACAGAAATAAACTCAACAGTGTGTAGTGGGCACAGTTTCTTATTCTAGGGTGTGAGAACTGTCTTCTTTCAAGTTTTCATACTTCTTTGAACTACTCTGAAAGCCTGTATTATTGAGGTCAGAGGAATTAAATATAGGTCATGTGAGAGAGGTAGAAACTTTGTCTTTGGAGGCAGGGAAAAAAACTGGGAATGAATACCCACGTCACCAGTAACTATCAGATCTGTGTAAGCTATTTAGGCTTCTGTGTCCTGACACTGTTGTTGTATAGTAACTTTATAGGGCTGGAGTGTAGAGCAAACTGTTGTATTGTAGCAGGAAAGTATTTTCTACATCTTAGTTTAGTGTGGCATAGTCATTATTGGAGACCTACTCAAAGCCATTCTTAGTTTGTTTTTGCTATTCATTCACAAATTAGTTAATTAATTTTTATATTGTGTATCTCTGGGTATTTGTTGTAAGCCAGCTATGACAACCATGCTCTTCAAAGCTTGGTTCAGGAATGATGTCTAACTCACCCTTGGCCAACAGGACAAACAGCATGGCTTCTGGGGCTGAGTTGAGGAAAGAGTTCCTTGCCTTTAAAAAATAATTCAGGACTTACCCTGTTTCTGTATCTCAGGACGCCTATCTGGAGTGGTCCATGCCACCTTGTTTCAGCTGTACTGAGTACTGATAATATTCAGAGAGTCAGATAAGGGTTTTGGGTCTTATATTCTTGAACTGAGCACTCTACACTAGACACTTCTTTGCACCCTGTTATATGAGCTAATAAAGCTTTGATTATAAAGACCCTGTGAGAGTCATCTTTTGTTACTTGCACCTGAATGGATTTCAGCAGATATGTCTATGTTAGTACATACTAACCTTAGGATTTAAACACTTTGAGTGCTTCCTCCCTCTGAAAAATGATATTGTTAGGTGTGAATCCATCTATAGGTTAAGAACATCATGGGAAGAGCAGAAATGGAAGCAATCACCTCATTGCTTTAAGAGGAGCAGGAGTCTACCATCACATGGGGGAAATTGGGAGAATCGTCTTTGAAGAATGCTTGAGGTTGGGAGAAAAACACTCAGCTAATGTTGCAAGGAAAGTATTCCATTCATAGGCTGACATACAGAAAAAAAAGTATTCCTGGGCGTTACTCTAACACTTTTCATTTTAAAAGATTCAATATAATAAATGATAAAAATCTTTCAATAAACGAGATATAGAAGAAACACATGGGCACAATTAAAGCTGTATATGACAGATCCACAGACACAGTCCATTGTCTGGAAAAAGATAATCAACAGTTATAAGGCTCTCAGGAGAATTATAACAAATCAGTAAAAGTTAAGAATACTTGCAGAAATCATTTTGGTGGTCATTTTCAGAGACTGGGATGGAGAGCAGAGCATTGGCTGGAGAATAGCTACGAAGCTAATCAAAAATTTAATAAGCTTTCATTTTTTTTTGCCATGGCTGTATTTAAAATAGCAGACCGATTGATTAGTAAAGTGGTATAGATGAAGATAAAGGCAAGACAGGGGCAAGAAAGATGGGGAGCATGATCTGGAGAGCCAGAGTCTCTTTCATCTAGATGGCAAGACGCAACTGGCTTGAAAGTTCAAATACATTTGCTCATTTTATTTTAGGAACATAGAGAAATGTGCAGTTCAAAACCGGAGCTGCCTGGAATGCATTTGGGTTCAGACACTGCCTAGAAGGCAGATTGTCCATCCTCCATCCACGAAGGAGGGCTTTATGGCTTTTTCTTGACTGAGTTACGGAGGATGGTTTAAAAACATCTCAAATTCCAAAGATTTACAAATGGAAACCAGATTACATGGATGAATGTTATCGGAGAGTCCGTTAAAGATACTCATATTCTATGATGGAAGATTGCAGTATAGAATATTATAAAAAGTAGTAAAATAATTGTGCTGCTTGCTTGCGTCACTGTGTATTTGATGAGGTTGGGAGGAAATACTAGCTAGTACTCAATTTACTTGGTATCGAGCGGCCACCTCTCAAAGGCATGTGACAAAGAGTATCATTAGATTTGTGAAGCCATAGTGTACCTGCATGGTTTGGTTAAATTCCTATGTAAAATGATCCTCTCTAAAATAACTTTTGAAGCTTGGTTCTGGAAGAGAACTTGAAGTCACTGGATGACATATCAAGAGTCACAGTCCTGGGACTCAGAGGCATATCCCTGTCCTGATTCCAAGGTATCTCTCATCATTATCTCCCCCCTGTATTCACTACGTACTGTTAACCTTCCAATATTAGAGTGGTATTGCTTGCTATATGTTTAGAGAACTGTCTATAGAGATGTTTTATGGAGGAAATGCCTCTTATGTAATTCTCTGGTGATAATTTGAACAGCACATAATGGTTTGTGCACTTGCTAACTGTGTAGAATCTGCTAGAAGGCTGAGTGGAGAATAAAGCTCAGTAAAGCTCAGTAAAGCTGAGTAAAGGTGAGGCGATACACAGGAAGTATACATCTAGGTATGGGTACAGAAATGCTCATTTAGGTCTGTTTTCTGAAAGATTATCTGTAACCACAGATGTGCTATTTAAGTGATAAGACATTCTGGGAAGAATAATAGTAAAAATTCAAATACCATCTAGTTAAGAGTAAGGGACGGTATGCATAAAGGAGTGTACATTTACCATACTACAATGATATTTAAAAAATGATATTAACTTTAAGTTCTGGTATAGATACTGTAGTCATCAATAACTCTAAGTTCTTTATTTTCATTTCTACTGTATTTTGAAATAAGTTGGGAGAAAGAAGACTTTTGTAAGCATGTGTACTCTTTACATAAAGAACAGAAATAATAATTCAAGGGTGTTTAGAGGAGGCTATGATTAAACTATTTGCTCCTGAAGACCTTTTAAAGGCATTATGGGTAGGAATTGGGAATTATTGTAATTCATTGTTCATGAGTTAAATGAGGAAATACAATGTGAGTCCAAAGATTGAAGCTGCTGCCTTAATATGATTAAGATAACATATGAGCTTCAGACATAGATAGAGGAATTGATATCATTGTGTATATAGCTGAGAAAGAATAAGACAGAGGAATTAATCTATTTTATACAAAATGAAATTGCAAAATTCACATATGATATTTTAGTTATTTGAACATATAAAAATATATTTGGGAGTGTCTCCTCTTTCCTCTTTCTCCTCAAAGGGAAGCCTGGGAAGAGGCAAGAGCCAGGCAATAGTGTTGCTCTTGTTCATCCTTTGGCTTGGAATGAGCCTGTTTTAATGGATGAATCTGTGACCCTGAATCCCTAAGGCAAATGAGCAAGGTTGTTTGGCTTCTCTTCTGCATACTGGCTTGTTTTGGTTGTCCACAGGACGAAATGTGCAGGTAGTGTTGCTTTGGAGAGTGGAATTCCTTCTCAACTGGTTCAGGAGCATCAACTCCCCCAACCTTAATTCCCACTGGAACTTTTTGTTTGCTTGTTTGATTAAATTCACGATACATAGCGGTTGGGAGTCAATCAGAAATGGTTCTGAGTCCCTTACTGTGCATCCCTTAATATGCCAAAGACTTCTGAATAGGTAAGAGAAAGACAAGAAGAAAGTCCTGTTAGGCTGCTTCAGTTTTTATGGGAAATTTCTGCCATGGGAGATGTCAAAGCAATCAGAGAACCCCATTCTTACCCTTCAAGGAACTTAATATTTTATGTTTCGTAATTCTTTTATTGAAAAGAACTATCAAATGCTTGCTGCAGCTCCCAACAATTACATTTTCAACCATCCTAGCTGATCTGAAGAAAAGCTAAGGTAAAAGCACAGTGTATTCTAACCAGAAAATTGGTAGAATGGATTAGTTCCAATAAGGTGTGTTTTGTGTGTTCATTTGGTGGGCAAGTCACATCTTAGAATTAAAATGTCCCTAAGTAATGACTCCCTTAATGTACACTCCTAATACATTAAATGACACAAGAAATCTTACCTTAAAAGAGGCCACCTTTCCCTCTAACACTAAGAAACCAACCTCTGTCTTCAATTGTTTGGATATTCTGAATTTCTCTTGGTGCCATCATCCCCTTTGGGAATGCTAGTTTGCATGGAAACACATTCTGTGGCACACAGCCCACATCCTGGAGACCTGGAGGAAGTACTGTCTGGAGACATTTAATTACCAGGTTCTTCAAACTCAAGTAGCTCACACCACACACACACCCTTCCCCTAGTTCAACACCCTTGTTTGTCTTCCCAATCAATCACTGAGATTTTTTTCTACCTTTAAGAGTAAGGACATAGATACCTTTGTATCTTTCAGGTATGTCTCTGTCTCCTGGTGCTACTAAGGACACTCACTATCTTAACCTGTACCCCTGCCTATCCTTTGGATTGTTACCGTTCACCCTGATCAACCCACCCATTCTATTTGTTTTTAGTTATTCTATTTGTTATCAGTTATTTAGTTATTGTATTTTGTTATTAGAAGTTCTAGAGAACATAGTGGAAGAGAAGTAAGAAGCCAAAGTTATTGGGTTACCTGTGGATTTTGAGCATCCTTTCCATCCCTGACCCTTTAAGCAGCGTCAGTATTTCAGTTCTTGACGACACAAACAGCCACAGCGACCGAAAACAACTTATCTGCTTTTCATGACTGCTCAAGGAGCAGATTGCTCCAGCTCTCGTTTCCGCTGCTGCTCTGTTCTTTGGCCCCATAGGGTGGCAGCCTTCTAGGCAGCTGCTGTCCCTTTCAGTGGGTAAAGGCATGAGGAGGCAGTGATCACAGACACCTGGCTATGGCTTACAGCAGCGTCACACAACTGTATGCATGAAAGAGCAAGAGCTGGAGAGATTCTGGTTTGGGCCCAAATCACTAATCATTTCATGTCATGGATATAAGCAAATGCTTTATAAGCTTACATTATTTACAGTGCTCAGGTTTTTCAAACATCCACCCAAAGTTGAGGATCACCACACCACAGGGAACAGTTCAGTGAACTATATACAGAATTTACAAGGAAGTTTACACAGTAGTCTACATTCTATTAACAAATGTGCCTTTGTGTTTTCTTTCAGATGTATGGATATTTTCCACTTCTGTTCATCCCAGAAACTGCTGATTGAACCATCTTGAGCAAATGGTTGCTCGTTCTTTCCATCCCTTTCTAAGATACACAATTAGACTCTAAGAAACAAATCATGGCACGTCGCCTTTTGACAGGATACTGTCCAAAATTTCAAGCACAAGAAATTTTGGAGACCGTTCTCATCTAGAAGGATTATCTGTATCCTTTTTGTTTAACTTGGCAGATGGTAATCAAACCCTTTCTAAACGAATAGTCATAAAATAGTCATTGGTTTTAGGAAGGTGGAATTTTTATGAGCGTTCTATGACTAGTTCTTAAAAGAAAGCCTGTTCTTCAGGACCCTAAAGCCAGTCATTCCTCCTTTCCCCTGAACTATATTTTTCTCATTTTTAAAACCCATCACTGACTTCAGTGCACACTAAAGGTGGCGTGTACACAAACACAGATTATTCACTCAGCAGATATGCCAGCCAGCTGCTGTTTCTATTTGTCAACAGAGGAGGTGGAGATACTGATCCTGGATCCTTCAGGCAGAATGATCTTTACCATACAGAACTGCTAAGTGTAAGGAACATCTGATTTTTTAAGCCAAAGAAAAATAAGAAAAGAAGGGATGAGTGTGCAGTCACTGTTATCAAGTGAAAGGTGGGATGTCTGCTGTGCCCACAGCAGGTGAAGTCTTCAACACAATCTGTCCCACAGCTGAACTGTGAAATTTGGGGTTCCCTGGATGTCAATGAAAAATAAGAGAATGAGTCTGCAGTTTTCAGTTTCTTCTGTTCCTTGATGCAGGGGATTATGGCTATTTTCAGGGCAAAAAATAGAAACCCACTCAAAAATAGTTAAATAATAACCTTTGTACAATGTAATCTGAATCTTTCAAGAAAGGGAGCCAGCATGAGGGCATTTAAGAATATTTCATGACTTTTATGTTTTATTTACAACATTTTGGACAAGAACAGAGGGAAAAAAAAGAGCAAGAGAAGGAAAGTACTTCCCCATCACTGCTTTGCTGGGTAAAGGAGCAAAGAGGAGTGGATTAGTCTGGGAGATGTCCAGATGTTAGGACAAAGATCATGACCCACATGGATGACAGCTTTTCCATGCTGCGGGCTTCCATTGCCCCTGAGATCAAAGCCATTTAGTCGGATTTGCATAATGGTAGCTGTGATCCCCATACCATTTCAAGCCCAGTGGGCAATTCAGGCCTAATCATTTCATATTTTAAGAGGTTAAAATGTAGGAGTTCAAAATGTTGTGTTTTTTTATGCAAAAAGGATGCTTTATATCTCAAACTATAACAAAATCACTTTAGATTTATAAAAGGGAAAATATATTACTGAAAACTAGACACTTTCTCTCTGATTAGTACTTCTTTCTTAAAAAGCCATGTAAAGAACTTTGACATCAGAATGGTCAATTTTTGTTTGTTCAGCATCAGGCTCCTAATTTCCCTTTCTATGTTTAAAATAAATGACTGCTTAGTGGTTTCTGGGTATTAGGAACCCCCTACTGCAGACAGGACCTCATTCTTTGTCCAACCATTGTCCATGGTAAAGCATCTCAGCCGGCTGGAAACTGAGTAGAGCTTTTTACATGAACACCAGGCTGAGGATAGTTCAGTTCAGTTAGGGAAGCATGCTCACATGCCCAAAAACATAACTGAAATTTTGTTTTCAAAATCTCAGTACTACTCATGAATTTGATGTGATCATTTTTTATAGGTATAGTGGGATTTTAATATTTTTACTAATGTATGTAATTACACCCCGCCATACTCACTTATTTAAGGTTTCTCTTTTCCTCTTGCTTTCTAAATGAACATTTCATATTCTCCTCTTGGGCTCATTAGTAGGAATTCCAGCTTTCCCTTTCCAAATGGGAATATAATGGTTAGTAGCTCACACTACTCTGCAGACTGATTCTCTTCTCAGAAGAGAGGCAGACCATCAAATGAAGCAGTCATCCTGATTAGTCCTTCAGTTCCTCATCATATGCATGGATTGTGTGCCAAAATGGCTTCCATCCATGGTTGGTCAATTTGTGGTCTCACTCAACCTTGCAAATAAACATATACAATTTTGCAAACTCAGACTGAAAGAAAATGAGGTTTTAATTATATAAAATGAGAAGAACTCAACAGTAGCTTGTTGAGCATGTTTAGAATTGTGTTGCTTTACTCAAAAGTCATGAGACTCACGACCCAGAATAATCCATGAGCAGAGATGAGGCAGTGCAATAATGACAGTGATTAATGGGTGTAGACAGGCAGGGTCCACACTTCAGGGGCTTTGCACATGGCTAAAGGCTGAGTGTTTTGTCATTTTGAGTTTCTTTTCTTTCTGTGATTTTGTTAACTTTAAAGCTTTTCTTAAACAGAAATTTGGCTTTGGAGGAAGACATTGACAAGGAAGATGAGCATTTCCGGGGCCATTCATTTTGTAGTTTGAAACGCAGAGCTCAGAGGGCAGAATGAAAGTGTCAGGCGAGCCCTGTGTGATGGGCTTGCTGCCATTAGACACTGCACCCTGCATACAATTTGACTTAAGATTTGGCAATGCAGATAACTGCCCAGGCTCCCTTTACCTAATGTGTAAGTCTTGCCTTCCTCAAGAAAATAGCAATTTTTCTCAAGGAAAAAAAAATGGCCTCTGTCTCCTTCAAAGCCCTCGCCACCTGTATCCCACATATCCTTTCTCTCTTTCTCTGTAGAACAGGAACTGTGGAAATATGATCACATGGTTTCATGGTATCAAGAGATTCAAAGGCTCATGAATGGACAGTCAAAGCTACTTTCCATAAAGAGCAGGAAGAAAAATATTTATTATCCTCCAAACTCTTTATTCTTGAGAAGAAAACTGTTCTTAGTGACTGCCAGCTGGATCAGGCTGGCTTCTATTGCTGACTTTGAACATCTGGACAGTCTTAGAAAAGAACATTTGTAGGATTATCCATGGTCATTGTCAGATGGACACAGCAGTGTTGAGTTTGGGGAAAAAGAGACCAGCACTAGCTTTGATGTCTCTCTTCCACAGAGCTGTGAAGCCTTTCTAGAAGGGACTCAGAGTGGACGGGAACTGTCCGTGCTAGAGCCCCTCTTCCTGGAATTTTGCAACTTGTCAATGGCTTTATTCTTCTGAGCTGCTGAAGTTATGCTTTTTCTTGTTATTTTTCTTGTTTTATTTTTGGCAGCATGAGATGGTTATAGTTTACCCAGAACACAGTGCAGGTAGACAGCAAGATCCTCTGTACACTTTCATTTTCAAATAATCCAATAAAAAGCAGGGTAACTAGGAAAGACCGCCAACAATATCTATCACCCATCTACCTTTCTCTTTGTGTTTGTAAACAAAGCAATTGATGGAACTCTTACAGAGCTGGTAACTTGGATCACAGTAGACAAGAAAAATACCTTTGTTGTCATTGTTGAAGTAAACATGGTGTGATAATAAGAAACTGACACGCAAGATTGAAAACCAATTGTAAGGATGAATCTCTTACCTCAAAACCACAGCAATTATCGCTGTTGGGAACCTGTGGGGTTTAAAATAAGCCAGGAGGAAGGTAGTCTAAACTGAACCATGAGATTGACCTTAGTGTACATAGTAAAGCCAATAAACGACATTAAAAAGAGAAAAGGTGATGGGGAAAAACATTCGGGACCACTTGTCTATGGAGTTCACGTCCGTCAAGTCGGGGATCTTCACTTTGAGCTGCGAGGCTCGCCTGCGGATGCGCCCCTTGCCGGGCACCCCATGCCTGTCCAGACCGCGCCCGAAGCCCTCGCGGCTGCTCAGTGGCTTGCGGTACTGGATGCTGGCACTGTCGTACGAGTACATGGTGGCCTTAGGATCACTCACACCCGTGAGCACCTCGGAGCCGCTGGTCTCGTTCCTGATTTCCAGGGTGCTGAGGAGAATGTTGCCATGGGCATCGACCTGAGGGCAGAGACGATGTGTTCAGACACTCAAGGACAATTCACTGTTACTTGGTTATTGTCACGGGGGCGGGAGGCAACGTTGATCCTTTCCATTTTGTGTATACTGATCTCTTGCAGTAAATAAATTACTCCTTGTGCTCCCTGCCAATGGAGATTATATACAGTTCACGGGGTGTCTAGCAGTCATCCATCAGCCATTCACTGTGTCTATCAGCCTTCTATTTTCTATTAGCTGTCTATCACTCATTCTCAATCTCTCATCTATTTATCTCAACCAGTTATCTCTATCAATTATCTGTCTACTTTGAGCATTTATTATCTGTTTACCTTCTATATATCTGCCTATCAACTGACAGCCTGCAACTATTACTTGTTTATTCTTTTTCAGCTATCATTTGCTTATTTTCTATCATCTATCTATATCAGTCATCAGTTTCTATCAATTATACATCTGTCATCTATCTACTTATCACCAATCTATCAATTGTCTCTTTTTATCTTCTATCTACTAATTATCTGCCTACCTATCTCTATTAATATCTTACAATCTACTTATTTATCTTCTATTATTTATCTATACAATTATGTTACATCCACTAATTATTTATTTATCTCTACTGTTTTGTCTTTCATGTTTACTTGCATCTATCAATTACCTATGTACCACCTATCCACCTTTATTCATCTGTAGCATCTATTTATCATCTCTCTTTTTCTCTATGTATCTATCTATCATTAGTCTATATGCCTATCTCTCTCTCTCATCTATTAATTTATCTTCTATCTACTTTTCACCGCCTGTCTATTTATTGTGCTCTAATTTGACTTATGTTGCTGTTTGTGCTGGCTAGTTTTATGTCAACTTGACACACAAGCTAGAGTTATCTGAAAGAAGGGAACCTTAAGATCTTATTGTAAGGCAGTTTCTTAATTAATGATTAATGAGGGAAGGGCCCAGCTCATTGAGGGTGGCGCCATCCCTGGGCTGGTGGTCCTGGGTTGTATAAGAAAGCAGGCTGAGCAAGCCAGTAAGCAGCATTCTGCCATGTCCTCTGCATTAGCACCTCCTCTAGGTTCCTACCCTATTTGACTTCCTGTCCTGACCTCCTTTGGTAATGAACAGTAATGTGGACATGTAAGCTGAATAAACCCCTTTCTCCCCAACTTGCATTTTGGTTATGGTGTTCTGTTGCAGCAATAGAAACTCTAACTAAGACATTGTTATAAAACACTTTGACCAAAAACAACTTGGGAAGGAAAGGATTTATTTCACTCCTAGATTGTTATCCATTATTGAGGGAAGTCAGGGCAGGAACTCAGGTAGAACCTTGGAGACAAGAATCATGGGGGAAACTCTGTTTGTTGACTGACTTTCTGGCATAATCAGTTAGTTTTCTCATACAGTGTAGGCCCACCTGCCTAGTTTGTCAGGGCGTCTCAAAGGAACTATCAATCAAGACACTCCCTTCACAGACTGAAACACAAGCCAGTCTGAATAGAGCAATTCCTCAAGTGTTCCTTTTTGCTAGGTAACTCCAGGTTGTGTCAAATGGGCAGTACTACCTAACCAGCACATACCTTTTGTGCTGTTTGCTTTCCGTTGCTGTGGTAAAACACCAAGGGCAACTCGGAGGAGGAGAGGGTTCATTACATCTTACAAATCCCAGGCTACAATCCTTCACAAAGGGAAGTCAGAGCAGAAACGTAAGCAGGGCAAGACTCGATCCAGGAACTGAAGCAGATTATGGCTTGCTCCCCATGGCTCTCCCTGTCTGCTTTTTTATACAATCCAGGACTACCTTCCAGGGCTGGTATCACCCCCACTGGGCTGGACCCTCCCACATCAGTCATCAGTCAAGACAATGACCCCGCAGACTCGCCTACAGAAGTTCTGACGAGACATCTGCTCAGCTGAGCTTTCCTCTTTTCAGATGACCCCAGCTTGTGTCAAGCTGATGAAAAAAACTAACCAGCACAGTCGAAACCCTGCCAACTTGACAAACAAATCACTATTAAACCAAGAACCTTTTCTTTCCTCTAAATTCCCAAGATCTCTTGTTAATATCACAATATGAAACATAATAAAACTTTAAAAGCCCAAGAGTCTTTAAGAATTTAAATATTTTAAAAGACCAAGTTCTCTTTTAAACGTCTTTACAAATCCAAAGCCAACTATGGGTTCCTGTAAAATTAAAACAAAGAAGCAAAAAACACAAACAACAAACAAAAAACCTACCACCACAACCCAAAAAACAAAACACCCCTTCCTCCCTGCAAAAACAGCAACAACAACAACAACAACAAAACTTAAATACTTCCTATTCCAAGAGGGAAGAACCAGGGTTTAGTTAAAATAAAACCAAAACAACATCCCAAATCCAACAGTATAACTAACTCATTGTCCCCTATCTGGGACACACAACCCTCTGAGCTGTAAAGGGCTTAGGCAGCTCCACACCACACCCCTACGCACAGCCTAGCTTACAGGCTCAGCCTGTTCACGTCACATCCGCTGCCATCCTTTGTGGTTATCACATTGTCCTGGCATCTATACATGGTCCTGGCATCGATAACAAGCTGGAGAATTGAGGCTGTGCTCTCACCAATGCCCTCTCCTGGCCTCTCTTCAGGGCCTCCAACTTACCTCATGGTGCTAAGTCTCAGTCTCTCCACAACCCTTTCAATCCTTGGGTTTCCACAGCTATAGAGGTTGAGGTTATCTTTTTTTTTTTTTTTTTACCAATGGCGTACCTGGCCTCTTACAGTGCCAAGCCTCAGTTTCTTTCCATGACTCCTTCAGTCCTTCAGCTCTCGTGCCATCAAAACCAGTAACAAACATGTAAGGACTCTTGCACATGACCAGATTTGTCTACCAGCATATGATGCTGCACTGAACACCTCTGGACCACAGCTTCTGGATGATACACTCCCCTGAAGATTTCACCTCAGTTAGTGTGGTCTTTTCTTAATTACAGCTGATTTCTCAGCCACAGCTAGCCACATCCATTGTCCTAGTAAAGCAAAATGGTTCTAGTCTGTTGTTAATCACATCTTCTTCTTCAGGCCCAGTGGACAGGAAAGCACAGATTCTCAATTCAAGATGTCACATGAACGAACAGCCGTGTTAGAGTCCTAACTTGCCTCTGAAACTTCTCAAGCTAGGCCTCCATCTTTTTCATTTCCTTCCATGCTCTTATCTTCTACGCTGCTACAGAACAACCCATTAGGTTGGTTGAACTGAACGCTCAATGGCTTTTTAAACCCACAGCTTTTAAAAAAAGAAAAAAAAACACCTACATCATTAAAACAAACAAACAAACAAACACAAAAAACCCAACACGGTTAAGGCTGGTACAGCCACGCCTCACTCCCTGGTACTGATTTCTGTACTAGTTTGCATTTTTCTGCTATGATAGAACAATTTTGGGGAGGGAAAGGTTCATGTCAACTTACAGTTTACCATAAAGAGAATTAGGGTAGGAAGTTTAGGCAGGAAGCTGGAGGTGGGACCTGAAGTAGAGACCGTGGAGGAACTACATTGCTTACTAGCACATAAATTTGAAGGGCTTCAAAGGGAATAAGCCAGCTGTGTTAGTTAGTGTGCTTAGCTTATAGTGTACACTTCCAAGTAAGATTAATCTCAGTAAACACATGTTAAAAGTACAGATATAGGCAGGGAGGCAAAAGACTCTGGTGAAGAAGGAGGAGAAAAAGCACAGAGGAGGAACAGGGAAGCAGACAAAAAACAAGGTCACAAAATGATATGATATAGTGATATCCACAGTAGACTATAGGAGACTGTCTATCAGGTGCCTAGCATAATGGTGTATGCTTCATATGTGTTGTTAGTATGTGCACTACTTAAAAAGGTTTCCATGATATGCCACCTTCAGTTTCTAGATAAGGAAGCTGAGATTTAGAATTATTAACAAACTGACTAGTGTTTAGCTAGCTAGTAACTTTACGTTCTGAGATTAGAGCCCATACTTATCTGATTTAAAGCTTGTGTCTTTCTACTTGTATTTCATAACATCCAGCAGCTATTTTAGACATATAGTTAATAGTTTCAAACATTGAGTTGACAGTGAAGAGAAACAGTGGCTGCATTTGGCCTGTAGCTCTTTTCCCCCTTTCTTTCCTCCCTCCCTCCCTCCCTCTCTCTCTCTCTCTCTTTCTTTCTTTCTTTCTTTCTTTTTTCTTTCTTTCTCTTTTTGAAGCAGGGTTTCACTGTATAACCTTGGCTGTCCTGGACTATGTTTGTAGACCAGGCTGGCCTCAAACTCACAAGAGGCACTGGCCTCTGCCTCCCTAAGTGCTGGGATAAAAGGCACGAACCACAGTACCCAGCTGTTGTTTCACCCCATTTTAATCTCCCATTATGTTCCCATGTTAAGTGTTTTGTTCCATTCTAAGTGGGATGCCCACTATGCCCTGGCCCTGTACACTGGTTTGTTTATTTATGGAGCTTTTATTTTTTATTTGTTAATAACTAATCTTTTAAAATCATACTCTGTAATTTATCTATTATTTTCTGTAGGGCAACATGAAATGCATTATATCATTCTAGTTTGGCAAATGGTAAGACTGAGTTTCACAAAGGCTAAGTGAACCACCAAAGATTAAACAAGTGAGAATTAAAAAAAAAGATTTTTTTCTATTGAATATTGTTTCTCTCTCCTTTACTCGTTAAACAAATAAATCTGTTATCTCCAAAGCTTAATTTAAATCCCTGTTTCTTTATGTATCTTTGTGTCTTTCTTTATATTAGTAAATTCAAGAGCTTTATCCAAACACATGAGTCCCTACTACTGTGTCTGATAAAGTGCATCAGGATTATGCTGTGCAAAACTAGAATCCTTATCATACACAATGCATTAGCACCAACATTTAGAGTGGAGCTTACAAAGCCATGTAGCCACAAAGACCAAGAAGCACAAACAGGTAGAGGCTGGTGACTAAACCTAACTGTGTGGAGTTAGGGAGAGGTGAGCATTGTAAGGTTAATATCGAAAAATGACACCACAGCTCAGATCCAGCTGACAGACACACAGCGCCTTCTGTTTCCAGCAGGCATTCTTGGCCAGAGAATACATGAGTCCAGCTTTGTATTTGATGGCTTTAGTTCAAACAAACACATCTATAAAGATATTCTTTAGTTCAAACAAACACATCTATGTCATGTCTGCCCCCATTTTTCTCATTTGTCCTTTGTAACACATTACTATGGATTACTGATATTTATTCTTAAGTTCAAATCCTATTTCTTACTCAGAGGCATAGATGCGTCGAGGTAGGATAAGGTGGGCCAGGAATAGGGCAGTATGATAGTAGGGAAATAATGATTCCAAGAAGGAGCTATGAAAGAGTGTCAAAAGCCAGGAGAACTGATCTGATCATTATTTACAGGGTAACTTTTAACTTGCTGGAAACTTTTAACTTGCTGTTTGAGAGGATCATAGGAGTTCACTGTGGGGAGAATCAAAGGGGTCAAGGTAAACGTGGGATACTTTGATCAAAGTTGTGTCGCGCATTAGGTAGCCCGATGATGTCAGCCAGTGTGAAATTGTCTACATGGAGACGGCTAGACTAATATGACCGGAACTAAGGCATGAGCATGTGTGTGCATGCATGTGAGTGCGTGGTGTGCATGCAAGTATATGTGTGTGTAAGTATGTATATGATGTATGGTGTGTGTGAGAGTGTTTGTGGGAGTGTGTATGTGCATGTTTGTGGGATTAGATATGGAAAACATGAAAAAATCTTGATAAACTGGAGAGGGAAGCAAAGAAAGAGAAAAGGAATGATAACTCAAGTGGGGAGGAAGAGGTGGTCAAAAGAGAAGGTGAGTCACTAGTGTTTCAGAGAGAAGACGGGAAAGGTTGTTGTAGAAAAGGATCACAGGTTTAGCAAAGGGGCCATCGTGTTCGTAGAATAAGGTGGATCAGAATCTAGGTACAAAGGATTAAGGACTGAATCAGTGGCTGCAAGGTTCAGGCAGTTCATATGAATTCCCTTCATCAAAAGTTTATAGTTCAAGGATCTGGAAGATGCCTTAACAGGTAAGCTTTCCTACTGCAGAGTTCAGTTGCCAATACCCAGAAGAGGTGGCTACCAAAACTCGCAGCTCCAGCTCTAGGGGGTTCGTCTAATGTCCTCTTCTGGTTTCTCTGGTTCCTGGACTACCCACATGTACACCCACACCCAGGCCACATACACATAATTTAAAATACTTTTCAAAACTTTGTAATTCAAGGGAAAAGAAACAAATCATTAGCTAATATGTGTCCAGACAGGATGTCAGAACAGCTGGTGAGGGAAGAAAGGATGGTTAGAGGCAGCTTTTGAGGAAGTGAGTGAGGCAAAGGTGTTGGATTGCAGCAGAATACCTGCTGAACTGGAGTCCTAGGAAGCTGACACCTGACAGGAGAATGTGCTAATGTTTCCATTTGCCTGAGCGGGTGTAGCTGTAGACGATGGTGTGTGTGTTCACACCATATCGTGTGAGTTGGAAAAGTCATGACTGGGAAAGTTTGTTATTGAAGCTGTGGAGCTGAAGTGATATTTTAGAAGGTGAAGAATAGAACATATGACTTCTAGGTTCGAAACACTCAAGAAAAATACAAAACACAGATTTTAAAGAGATACATGTCATTGAGGTGCATTGCTCGTATTGGGAATCATGATGACATGTTTTTAATTGAATGCTAATGGCTTCATCAGAGGAAGAATTTATTGCTACTTACAGGAAGCTTCATGAAAGCAAGCATCTGGAAGAGAGTCTTGTAGAGATGGCAGAGAAAGGGACTGGGGATCGGAAGCTGTGTTTTCATCTTTTTTTTTTTTTTAACTGATGAGCAATGACCTTGGCTCAGTCAAGATCTTAGTATTCTGATGTATAAATGGATGCTTTCCCCTAGGTACTCTAAAGGATGTATTTCCAGTTTTTGGCAGTCTTTTATTATGGAGTATAACATTGCAACATAACATGTTACAAGTGTTACATAAAAAAACTTGTGAAATTAAATCCCTCATCTATATCATATACCTTGTGAAGCTAAATTATGATGAGCAGCTAGAAAAAGAAGACACCAGAATAAACCGGGATGCATGCAGCTTCTTGTTAAACAGAAGTCAGGGAATGTCTTATGTTTTTCTTAACTGGGTGCACTTACAAAGCTGCCTAAGGACATCTTGAGGTTTATTATTTTGTGTAAATCTCTTAAAGTGGTTTCAGAGGTGAACTAGAAACAATAGTTTCAAGTGGCGTTTGACTCATAAAAGAATCAATGAGATCTGGAATGAGTCCAGATCTTGAGCTTTCTATGAATGTTGATCTCATTGTCTAATTATTAAATCAACAGTACTGCGTTCTTTTTGAGAAACACCAGAGAATATCCATGTAAGAATCCTTTAATGCTTCCAGGAGCTTTCATTACTAGAATAGGGTTATAAAAGCTGATGTTACAGACTGTGTGTGTGCGCGCGTGTGTGTGTGCAGGTATGCACGTATGCATGACTGTGTATGTGCTCGTGTGTGTGAGCATGTGCATATGGCTGTGTGTGTGCATGCCTAGGCATGTGCTAGATGGCCTATGTAGCATTCATGTAGTTTCTCTCAAAATAAGGTCCACAAGGAAAATGGCTATTGTTTCTTCACATCTTTAGACACACCGAGAGGGTGTGTTGTACCTTGTGTCATCTGTACTGGACAAATGCTGCCTAGTTAATGAGGGATCAGCATCCAAGTGGAGCATAACTCAGATGGAATTGGAACAAAAGAGAATGTGAACATGATGGACTATCAGATGTTCTACAGCATTGCTGTTGGTGACATAACTGTTCAGTGAGATAAATGCACCCTACTCTTCAAGTCCCCCCAAAGGAAGGATATCCCTGCATTAATTTCCAGGCACAACTGAATCAGGGTCCATACCCAGCTTCTGTTCTCACTGATCTGCACTGACCATCAAGTTGGCATATTTACAAAGAAGTGGACTGACACAGCTCTGCCTCATCTGGGTTTTTTCCTCCCTGTGATTTGCTCACACTGAGAGTGCAGTGTGGAAATACAATGTTAGGGATCTTCATAGTGCACCCAGATGCATTTGTGGGTGAGGGTTGTGGTTGCTTATGGATTCCAGTAACTTTAAGATGAGTCCAATAATGGAGGGATTGGCTGCACTGTAGAAATTGTAGTCCTCAAAACAAACCAACAAAACAATAACAACAAAACTCAGCAGTGATTCTTGTTTTATGTATAGCGCATCACTGAATCTAAATCTATAGAATATGAGTTTTATTACTGGGGCTTCAGGGGGACATATAAGTAATCCATCTTTCTTTGGCTTTAGAAAGATTATCTAAAAGCACAGTTTACATGGTGAATAAAGGACATGTGGCTGTAGACCTGCAGCCCTGATGGCTGGCTGCTGCTTCACTCTTTACTGGACAAGCATATTTTCCGTGCTGCAGGAGGTAATTTTAAGAGGAACATGGATAAACAGTTAAAGTGCTTATTCCTTCACCTCCTCCATTATCCAGCAAATGTTTATAGAGTGCCTGCTGAGCTTCAGGCACTGTGCCAAATGTGGCTGCAGGACTTTATGTCCCTCATTTTAGAAATGGACAGATCTTAATGAATAAAACCCTTAATATTGTGCTCTCTCATATAAACACTGAAGAGCTCTTCTTAACTGACTGTAGATCTTTTACTAGACGAATGGTGTGACTTCTATTAAATGCAGGCACTCAGTGCTTTTTCCAGATGACCTTTTCATGTTTGCCCCTGTGACTCTGAGCCTCTCTGTGAACTTCCTCCCAGATGATCACTTTCGTTGGCCTTGGTACCATCTGGCCACAAACTTGTTTAGTGGAAGGACTCACATGTGGAGTAAAGCCTCAGGAGAAATGGATATCTGGCTTCTGGTTGCTGGTCTCTTTCCATCCTTTCTGCAGCACAGGGCTTGTAAACACCTTGTTTGTAAATTAATTCTTGGAAAAGCTTTAGTAGTGGGGCTTACATTCTTATGTTCCCAAGGAGGATAAGAATGAACACTTTCCTCTCCAAGCAACACTTTGTTTAAAAATCAGTATAAAGAAAAAAAACTATAATTCTATCACCCAACTATCTATCTGTCTATCTATTATTATCATCTATCATCTCTATCTATCTACCTATCACCATCATCTTATCTATCTATAGCTATTATCTATCTATCATCTATCTATCTCTATTATTTATTATCATCACCCACCTATCTCTATCTATTTATCTATCTATTATTTATCTATCTCTATCATCTATTATCATCATCACCTATCTATCATCATCTATCATCTATCTACTACCTCATTGTACTTAGATTTAGAAAGTGTAATATTACATTGTTTTCCTTATAGTTATGTTCATACTTCATAAAAAGTGAAAATTAAAAGCAAATTACATTTTCTTATGTTCTTCTTTACTACCGAACAGTCTATGACATGCTTCTATATCAATATTTAAAGGCACCTTAATCTTAGATAGGTTAGAGCAGAACTCCCAATCTTCTGTCTTCCTGTTTCTTCCCTTGAGTAGTTCATTACAATTTTCTTTTTACTACATCAGACTTTGTCTTGTTCAAATTGAGAAAGGTGCTTGAAACAATATAGAGACTAAATCAGTGAACAATTAAATGTCAGCATTGGTGGCTAAAATGCTAGTCATTAATTTTACATGCTGTGTTGGCACTAGTCTTTACATCATAGTACAGTTATTTTGTAGATACAACAGACATAATTATTGTTATTGTAATTACAGGTGATACTATTTGACGATGCAAGTGGCCTTAAATTATCATGTTACAGGCTTTAGAGCAAACACAGAATCCCTGGAGAAGAACAAAGTGTGCTTCAGAACTGAGTCCATGATTCCGGAATGTTCTACAGAGTTGGGATCAAGTTTGATATAGTTTCCAGCCTAAAACATGCTCTTCAGAATTCAGAATCAACAGCTCCCCAACTGTGTAAGATAATTCCTTAACATAAACTTTGATATATGCTGTTGGTTCTCTTGCATTGGTTATATTTTCTGGAGACTCTTGACTTATAAAAACAGGTATGCATTAACATCCTGAGGGAGGGTCTAAAAGGACATGGGTCCAGGAACCAGCAAGATGACAGCTGTATTTCCCTCATCAGAAACACTAAACAAATGTACCAACCTACTTCTATCTTTGCTCATCCTCTGCGTTAGTCTTTCCTACCTTGTAGAAAAAAAAGTTACCACTTGCTGAATTTAACCCCTCTGGATATTTTGAATATATAAACATAGCAGAACTCATTTAAGTGCAATTGAAATGAAACACAATCTTGTTGGCAGTGACAGTTTAAAAGCCTTGTTGAGGCATACCTTTAGGCTCAATTCATGTTGCAAACAGTGTGTTTTTTCATTTTTTTGCTGGCCAATTAAAAGAGATTCGTCTATGCTAAATGATTTTGGACTACTAAGTAGGAAGTAAGAAAGGTGATGATATTGGCTGCAGAATTAGCTAACTCTTTATCCTTGAGAGACCCACTCTCTATTTGATGAAGCTGTCCCATGGGAACAGTGGTCTCCATACATTGGCACAGACAACCTGCAAGTCCACAGCCTGTAGACACTTCTCCCTCTCCTAGAATGGGCCACATTTCCAGGCTCCAACCTTATCACCTGCACTCAGCATGTTTCCTAAATCTGATCCCTTGGCCTGGAATACCTTTTGGGGGGGGGGTCTGAGTTTGGGCTTGCTGACAGCTTTGCTCACAGCTGGCTTTTGTGTTTTCTTGTATGTCCTGATAACCACCAGCAGAAAGGGGCACTTTACCATCCCTTCGAGGAAGGGCAGGTAGTTAAGCACAAATTTACATACATGTAAACAAATACACACATTTAAAATATACTCTTTAATATATTTATTTCCAGAAAATAGAAAACTGATAAAGGTCACATGAGGTTACCAGAAATTTTCTAGAGCATTGCTCAGGCAGAACGTATCATTTTGAGCTCCCTTCCATATTTTTCCCGTCTTGTGTAGTAACAAGTGAAAATGGCTCCACTTAAACACGTCTTGATTTGGACCATCTCCCTCTAGTGTGGCCTGTAGCTTCATAATGGATCTTCCTTTTACTAGGAATGTGGTCTTCCAGGTTTTTTTGTTTGTTTGTTTTGTTTTGTTTTTTCTGTGCAATGCAAAACAGACGATCTCTTCTCTATTCAAGTCTTTCTTAGCCATTTCCCAAGCTCTTTTCAAATACCCTTGAACCCTCTGCTCAAGACGTGTGTGTGTGTGTGTGTGTGTGTGTGTGTGCATGAGAAAGAGAGGCAGGGTCTTTCTGTGTAGCCCTATTGGCTGCAAAATTGAGATTCTTCCGATTTCCTTCCCATCCCAGTGCAGGGAGGGCATCTGTGGACCACTGTGCCGGCTCTGATTTTACCAGTCCCCTTCCTAAATCCTCAGGACAGTTTATGCCTTTATATCCTCCTGGATTATTCCTCAGATTGTTACCGAGGTAGGTTGTCATCACGTTTTCGGCAGCGGCCCCCACTAGCTGGCAATCTATCAGGTGGTTTACATTGCTCTATACACATTTTATTTTCTTAAAAAAAGCATTTTTTAATTTTGCATGTATGAGTGTTCTGTCTATGTGTCTATCTGTGGTTTATGGACCCAGTATCCAAAAAGAGCAGAAAGAGCATCAGTTCCCTTAGAACTGATGGATTGTGGGTGACCATGGGGGTGATGGAGAACAACCTGGGATTTTCTGGAATAGCATTAGTTACAGTCAACTGCTGAGCATCTCTCCATCCCCTCTTTCAATGCCTTCAAAAGAACATAAGCTCAGATAGGTAAGTGCCAATATCATCAATATCTTTCTGGTCCTTCCAGAATAGAGCCTTAGGTGACCTACAAGACAGACTCATTTAAACTCTACAAGTTAAAGTCGCTGAGCTCTGTTGTAGTTTCTGTGGTCAAATTGTCTTTATTTATTTATTTATTTATTTATTTATTTATTTATTTATTATTTTTTAATACTAGTTACAGTTTATTAACTTTGTATCCCTGCTGTATCCCACTCCCTCATTCCCTCCCAATCCCACCCTCCCTCTTTCATCTCCTCCCTGTCACTTTCCAAGTCCACTGCTAGGGGAGGTCTTCCTCCCCTTCCATCTGACCCTAGCTTATTAGATATCTGCAGGACTGGCTGCAATGTCCTCCTCTGTGGCCTAGCAGGGCTGCTCCTCCCTCGGAGGTGGGGGGTGGTAAAAGAGCCAACCTTTGAGTTCATGTCAGAAATAGTCCTTATTCCCCTTAATAGGGTATCCACTTGGATACTGAGCAACCATGGGCTACATCTGAGCTGAGGTTCTAGGATATGTTCATACATGGTCCTTGGTTGGAGAGACAGTCTCATAAAAGACCCCTGTGCCCAGATATATTTGGTCCTTGTGGAGCACCTGTCCTCTCCAGGTCATATTAACTCCCCCTTCTTTCATATGTTTCCCTGCACTCTGCTGAAGGTTTGGTTATGAGTCTCAGTATCTGCTTTGATACACTGCTAGGTAGAGTCTTTCAGAGGCCCTCTGTGGTAGGCTCCTGTCCTGTTACATGTTTTCTCCTACATCAATGTCCATCCATTTGTCTTTCTAAGTGAGGATTGATCATCTTACCCCGGGTCCTCTTTCTTGTTTATCTTATGAAAATTGTTTAAAAATCTGATTCACCTTTATTTCATTCTTTGTTAACACCCCCCTAGCCCACACTTTATACACATGTCTTAAGGGTTTTAGTCAGTTGTGGTGATGTCTGTTGGTTCTGATTCTGCCCAGCTTTCTTTTGATAGAGCCACTCTGACATTCATTTGGTTTGAGTGGGCCTAATGGCATCTTTTAGGCTCTTCAGAGACACATTGTTCAGACCTGGGTACTTGCTGTTTTCTGTTTTATTCATTAAAAAGACTGAATTCTCCATAACAATGTGACCTAAGTTGGTTAAAAAAATAGACTCAAACACCGGACTTATTTTGGCTGTCATCATTAGGTTTGGCCTTATAAAGAACTTTGGGCTGGGCTGGGATTATAGATCTTGGCACAATAGTTCTAGAGCTTGTGGGGTTGCAATGAGAGAAAGATCTATTGAAAAGAATAGCAGTATAAAGGAGCCTGGACTTAAGAGACAAAGAGGGAGGTTCTCTACTTACATGTTTGCTCATTTGAATAGAGCCTCACAAGAAACTAGAACCAGGGGGACATTCACTGAGTTAGATTTTTGTCTCAATCATCAAGATTCCTAGCTATTTTCATGGTAAGAAAATAGAGCCCAGAAAAGAGAGAGGATAAGACAAAAGGAGGAGCAGGAAAGGGAAAGAGGCAAAAGGACACAGCTTTTGGGAATAACTAGACTTCAGAGAATTCTGCAGATGTGATAAGTTTAAACAGGCTCACGCATCAAAACAGCTTACTAAGTTAAATTTAGGCAAAAGTATGAAGTTCGAAGTTCATGAACAAATGAACGAGCTTGTCTGTGGAAATTGCAGAGTTCAATCTTCTAAACGGAAACAGTCAATTTCATCAAAGATAGAGTCTGTGCTCCAGCCTTCATGAAGAGGGTTGTGGAGGAGGGCAGAAGTCCGGGGTCCAATGTCCGAAGGCATGCTCCTGATCTAAGCATGAAATACTTATCATCACGTGCATCATTTGTCCTGGAGTCCAGCACAGCACACAGCCTACTTCACAGGCGGAAAATTGCCTGGCAGTGTTTGGATGATTTAGTGCAAAGAACAGAAACGTGGAAGGAGAGCCTGCATCGTAGAACTGCTGTCTAATCACAGAAAGTTCTCCATCTTAACCTTTGGAGTTGCAACTGCACAATGGTTATGAATCTTTCATAGATTCTCCTAGTGTTCCCCATGATTTACAATGACTTTCAGAAGTGCCCGGTCACAGACCGTCTCTGCATCTATTTCATCCATTTCATTTATTTGCACACAGCCGACACTGTGGCCAGTATATACAACCGAAAAAGTTTCAGGTTACTATAAAAGTATCCCAGAGGCAGCTTGCTTAAAGTCTTGTTGTGCTGTGAAATCTGTCTTTCAAAACTCTAAATACCATCCCTAGCTTCAGATGGTGCCCGAGGGGCTCATGAATCTACAGTCTTTATCACCTTGGAGATTGAAACTCTCATAATGTCTGGATTCAGCATCTGCACTCATATAAAACTGCTTCAGTGCAGCTGGCTGAAGTGTAAATCAGTACAGGGCCTGCACTTCTGAGGTATCAGTTCAGATATCCCTTGACCTAACTGCCCAGCTGAGGCCATCAAAAGTAATGTGTAATAATGAACATTGTCACTCAACACTCCAGAACACCAAGGCAAATCCTAGAGTTCTCTCAAATGAAAAAAATTCAGGAGACTAGACAATTATCAGTTAAGTTTAACTTTTTATAGTCCTCTCATAGGAAAGAGGAAGATAATTCAACCACCACATTAAGGGGAAAATATAATAATTACTATAAATTTGAATTTAACCACAGGGTAGCAGTTTTTGAAATAGCAAAGTTGACATTATCTAACTTTCTGGAGATGCTATGCCAAGTAGATGAAGTTTATAATGGACACATTGCCTCCCTGAGTTCAGACTATGAGGAGGTCAGGATTTCCCAAACCCAGACATTTGCAAACCTTTAAAGCTGTATGAGTTGATGACAGTTTGTGTGCTGGATAGTTTTATGTCAACCTGACACAAGCTAAAGTCAGCTAAGAGGAGGAAACTTCAATTAAGAAAATGCTTCCATAAAAATTAGGCTGTAGTCAAGCCAATAGGGGATTTCTTATTAATGATCAGCCCGTTGAGGGTGGTGCCATCCTGAGCTGGTGGTCTCCAGGTTCTATAAGAAAGCAGGCTGAGCATTGATCATACTAATCTGGGTCCTCCTTCTTATATATCCTCTCTATGTGTGTAGATTTCAGCTTGAACTTCCTATCCTATAGGTTTATATAACTGAGTATATACCATATGTTTCTTTCTGCTTTTGGGATACCTCACTCAG
>CM053743.1:35817078-35877875 GCA_028658305.1 Pachyuromys duprasi
TTGGTTTCTTGCTTTTTAACTTCTTGAGTTCTTTATATATTCTGGATATTAGCCCTCTGTCAGAAGTGGGATTGGTAATGATCCTTTCCCAATCTGTTGGCGGTCGTTTTGTTCGGATGACAGTGTCCTTTGCTTTACAGAAGCTTTTCAGCTTCATGAGGTCCCACTTATTGATTGTTGATCTTAGAGCCTGTGCTGTTGGTGTTCTAAGTAAGAAGTCTCCTGTGCCAATGGGTTCTAGGGTCTTTCCCACTTTTTCTTCTAGACGGTTTAGTGTGTCTGGTTTTATGTTGAGGTCTTTGATCCACTTGGACTTTAGCTTTGTGCAAGGTGATAAATATGGATCTATTTTCATTTTTCTGCATACAGATACCCTAAGGAGACAGGATAAGCTGGGGTTGGATGGAAGGTAAGGAGGTCCTCCCCTGTTGGTGGACTTGGAGGGGGCGGGGAGGAGGGAGATGAGGGAGGGAGTGGGAAGGTGGGAGGGAATGAGGGAGGGGGCTACGCCTGGGATTCAAAGTACCTAACCTGTGATTGAGATAAAAATAAATAAATTAAATAAAAAAAAGAAAAAAAATCTACACAGCCCCCTTAAGGGAAATGAGTTGTCTTTATCATGAGTTTCTTATAGCTGATTTTTGGGTCAAAGAAATCCTATTTGGGGGTCCAAAGGAAAATTGGAAAAATGGTTAAATAATCTAGCATTAACATTTGTGGTCTGCTCCCCCATACATGCTGAGGAGTGACAGACTGCCTAGATCCCAGGGGAGGACTTTGCAGCCAGCCCTGAGGAGACAGGATGAGCTGGGGTTGGATGGAAGGGGAGGACGTCCTCCCCCGTTGGTGGACTTGGAGGGGACGGGGAGGAGATGAGGGAGGGTTGGGGAGGGTGGGAGGGAATGAGGGAGGGGGCTACGCTTGGGATGCAAAGTACCTAACCTGTGATTGATAACAAAAAATAAATTAATAAAATAAAAAATAAATAAATAAAATAAAATAAAAACTAAAAAAAAAACTAAAAAAAAAAAAAAAAGAAAGCAGGCTGAGACCAACAAAGCTAAAAGATCTGAGACCAGGGGTCCTGCAGAGACTCATGCACCAACCAAGGACCATGCATGGAGAGGATCTAGACCCCCTGCTCATATGTAGTTAATTGGCAGCTCAGTCTCCATGTTGATTCGCGAGTAAGGGGAGCAGGGCTGCCTCTGTCATGAACTCGGTTGCTTGCTCTTTGGTCACTTGCCCCTGGTGATGCAACCTTACCAGGCCACAGAGGAAGAGGACCCAGGTAGTCAGTCCTCAAGAGACTTGATAAGCTGTGGGCAGATGGCAAAAGAGGAGAGCTTCCCCTTACAGTGGACTAGGGGAAGGAGATGGGGTATGGGGAGAGAGGGAGCTTCAATTAGGATATATAGTGAATAAATTGTGAAAAAATTAAAATTAAAAAAAGGAAAGAAGGAGGAGGAGGAGAAGAAGAAAAAGCAGGTTCAGGGGTATCTATCTTCGGGTCCCGGGTACCAGGCAGGGAGGATCCAGCCATCAGAGGAGACTGGACCAAGCACATGGCGTTTCAGTGGCAGGGCATGACGGCCTCTGTGCGCAGATGGTCACTCCTAAAGGAGGAACAGCTAGCCAAAGAGGTGACCTGGTCTTCTGGGGGCCATCTGGAGACTGGTCCCCTAGGCTCCCTGTGCAGACAGTTCCAAAGGAGGCTGCCACTGAGAGCGGTCAGCCTCAACCTCAGAAATGACCCCTCCTGGAAACGCCTGGAAACCCCAGAGCAGAGCAGCAGTCTTCAGAGTACTGCTCGCTCAGCCAAAAGCGCCTTGGGTGCCATGTCCCAGAGGATCCAGTAGTCCTGACAAAGTGTACCAAGTGGCTGATGGAAACACAGGTGAAAGTGAGGAGGAAGCAAGGAGCCCAGAAAGACAGAGAATCCCTGCCTCCCAGTCTGAACCAGAAGAATACTCGGTTATGCAGGGCCAGCCAGGATGCCAAAGCTGTTCCTCCACAGACCCTCTTTGCTTTCCCAGTGATTCTGACAGCGACCTAGAGCCCGTGGGAGCTGGAATCCAGCATCTCCAGAAGCTGTCCCAAAAGCTGGACAAAGCCATCAAGGCTGAGGAGAGTGGTAACATGACTGTCTCTCTTATTTGTGAATGAGGACAGCAAGCATCCAACAGAAAACATGCTCTGTCCAGCCACCAAGCCAGCAGAATATCCATGACACCTACCCAACGAGCTTCCAGGAGGTGACATTGGGCTCATCAACATTCACCAGGATGCTGTTAACAAGGACTTGACTAACATGGAGTCTAGAAAACTTCTTCAGTCATATCTGAGCCCATTAGTAAGCACTGGCCACAGCCTGAGAGTGATTTAGGAAGATGCTGAAAAGGTGATGGGAATTGCCCATGATCCCCCAGGGGACTCTTGGACTTAGGCACGCTTGTCCTCCTTTCCAGCCTCACAGTTGCCCATCCATATTAGGAAAGGACCAGAAGATGCTAGATAGGTCTGAGTCTTGTAACTAGGACCGAGGCCCTGCAGGAGTCATCCCATGAAACCTTCCCTGTATTCCCAGAGCAGAGATTCTAGGGGACCCACTTTCACCCCTGTTCCCCCACCAGGAAGAGAGAAAATATTTGCAGACTGTGCAGACCTAGGCTCATGGAGCCTTTGTATAAGTTCGGTGTGGGAGCACTAGGGGCATGCAGGAAGGGGAGCACCATCAAGAGCAGTTTCTGTCCTTTGTAAATTATTTAAGAAATCTGCTATTTCACTTTATTAAAAAGATACCATCGTGTCACTTTCCTAGAAAAAAATAAAAGAAAAAGAAAAAAGAAAGAAAAAGCAGGCTGAGCAAGGCAGGCGGAGCAAGCCAGTAAGCAGCTCTTGTCATAATCTCTGTGTCAGCTCCTGCCTCTAGGTTCCTGTCCTGTTTGAGTTTCTGTCCTGACTTCCTCTGATGATGAACAGTGTTGTTTAAGCCAAATTATCCCCTTTCTTCCCAACTTGCTTTAGGTCATGATGTTTAATCACAGCAATAGTAAGCTTACCTAGAATACTGTGAGATTCTTATTCCATCTACATTTGAAGAAGTCAGAAAAGTCTTAGTCCAATCACCTTTGAAGGTTATTTTGAACAGTAGATGGCATGATGATTTAGAAAGAATACCAGAGGTTCACATGACATGTTTACTAAAACATTATTGATCAGTTTACTATCTAATATGAAAGAGACCCTGAGTTTCATCCCTAACAACAACAACAACACACACATACAAAATGAAAAAAATAGGAACAGTAAGGCAGCCTTGGGCAGAAGCAAGAGTGGGCTACTGTCTCCTTTTCTAACTTTACATGAAAATTTAAGAATTTATAAAGCATTGTGGTTTGTCACTCAATAACTTTTTCTTACTCAACAGTTTGAATGAGCTCTAAAAACCCATAATGGAGATGGTCTCTCTCATCAGATCATCCATCCATCCATCCATCCATCCATCCATCCATCCATCCATCCATTCATGTAAGACATACTTACTTGGTTTCTACCCCACTGTAGCCATTGAGGAAAGAATAGTAAACACACTAGACAAAGCCCCTGTTGCCTGTCATTGTAAATTACAGTCAAAGAGAAAAATGCTAAAGCACAACTACATGAACACTTGCTATTTTGGCAGTCTCACAGTGGAAGTATCGGATTCCGTGGGAGCCAAGGATAGAGGAAGTTAGTGCAAGCAGAATCATGGTTCCAGTTCAGGCATCTCCAAAGGGCAGTGTCCGAGCCAAGAAGCTGAGCAATGGAGCTGGAACTAATCCCTTCTACTTTCCAGAATGCAGTATTAGTCCATCAAATGGCATGTTCAAGCCTGAGACTTACATCCATTCTATTTCATGGTTTCAATTGGGACATGTAAGCTGAAATGAGCCCTTTTCTCCCCAAGTTGCTTTTGGTCATGGTGTTTTATCACGGTAATAGACACCTTCACTGAAATAGTATTCTAAACATGAATGTACTACAGCTTGTCTAATCACTCATCTATTTCAGAATATTTTGCTTACTACAGTTCTATGCCTGTATATCCATTTCCTGCACACTGTAAGATCTTTTAATTAAAATTACTCTGTAGTGGTTATTGTTCAGATCAACATTTGAGATTCTTAAAGTCACATTGCTCTTGATTGTGATGTGGTTTTCCTGTTTCAGCTCAGGTACGCAAATATTTTACTATGTGCTAGATATTTGTAATGATGTGTTCTAGAGATTCTGCGTTGTTCTATACTCCCTGAAGACTTTTGTGTTTTGTTTTCTTAGGCACTTTAATCACTAACGTATCACCTAGAATAGGTGGAAAATTCATCTTATGTATTGTTGCACTGGGCCTACTTTAGTTTTTCCCCTTATTCTTATGACTTAAACTTTATTCTTAAATTATGATCATTTTGGAGACTTAATGAAAAGCCTAATATGTTTACTGCATGAATGGGCTAGAAACAATCTTAGAGTCCAGATGCTGGATTGCACATTGTGCTTTTTTGTGTTTTTTTTTCATTGTTAACTTTTATTCTCTAGCCATGTTTCTCTTTGAGACTGCATTTGTAATATTTTCTGTTACTGTAAAGATATACCCCCACAAAAGCAACTTAAAGGAGAAATGGACTACTTTGCCTCAGAGTATTGTCTATCATGGTCAATAAGTCTCTGCGATAGAAACTTGCAATACCTGGTCACATTGCATCCACAGTGAGGGGCTAGAGAGCAATGGATTCTCTCTTCCAACTAGCTGCTGCTTTTATTGTGCAATCCAGGACCTCTGTCCAGAGAAAGGTTCTACACTCTTTAGGACGAATCTTCCTCTAACCTAACCTCAATCAAAGTAACTGACACGATCCCTCACAGGCTCGTCCAAAGGCTAAGCCAAACTAAATAATCCATCTCAGCTGCACTGCAGACTTTTTCTCTAGATGACTCCACATCCTGTCAAGCTGATAGTCAGTAGTAAACATCAATGACCATCGTGGCTTCTTTGGCTCTTACCTGCACATTCAAAGGAAGTTTATATTTAGAGTTTGACCCTCTGCTATGGATTACATCTATCTGAAATCTCAGGCACCCTGGAATCAATGTCCAACTGAAGTGCTGCTGGGGAGAGCTATATGCCTCACAGCCTGTGATTCTCATAGTATGACCCGCTCTTCTTTTGAAGGCCAATTCTTTCCTACCTTTTGCTTATTTCCAGTCACTCAAGTCTTTAAGCAGGATTTTAAAACTGCCAGGTTTCATATCTTCTGTCTACTACAAGAGAGCATGATGCAAACTATTGACTTAATTTAAAATGCTATGCATCACTTTGTTTTTATATTTTGACATTGCATTTGTTCATGTTTTTTCCCCCTTGAGAAGTGCTTGTAAAGCCCCAAGGCAGCTGCTGTCATGGTTGAATCTGAGCTTGTGGCTTAACCGCTCTATGTATGACCTCAGGTCCACTGAAGGGCACAGAGTCTAAGTCTACTGCACTTTGATTCTCACCTTTGTTTACCAAGCAGAGCCCACATTATTTTTCTTCACATGTTAATTTTAGAGATAGCTTAGAATAAATTGTCATGGGCTTGAGGCTGAGCTCAGTCAAAGGTGGCTGACATGTGGGGTTAAGTGTATCTCCCAGTTTTTCATGTGTTGGAAACTTCATTCTCAGTGTGACAACGTTGGGACACAGATCTTTAAGAGTTACAGCTAAGTGAGAGGTGGCTAGCCAATTGTAGGTGCTGTCTTTGAAAGGGACTTAGAGAACCCTGGATTTCTGCTTTGTGACATAACCACTTTGTCCCACATGTAACTTTCCACCAACCATAGTGTTTAGACTGTTTAGAATTCAGGCTCCAAAACTGTGTGCTAAACAAACTCCTTTTCTTTATAAGATCTGCCTGAGGAGATGGTTGGGCTTTAAGAACAACAAATAATAGTTCATAAACATGTTTTTTTCTGCTAAAAGCCATTCCTGGGTGCCCCATCATTGATAGGGATAACAGAGAAAATATTAATATAATATATTACCTGGACTTTGTTCATCTCCAGTTTATTTTTTTCATTGGCACTCTGGTCTTGTTTGCTCACTCCCTTCTTCTGAGGGCCTTTTCCAAAGAAAATGTAATTTACAAAAGCATATTCCAGGAGAGCGAGGAACACAAACACAAAACAACCCATGAGATAGATATCGATTGCCTTGACATAGGGGATCTTTGGCAGAGTCTCCCTGAGGTGAGTGCTGATGGTTGTCATTGTCAGCACCGTGGTGATTCCTGCGAACAGAAAACCGAAGCTTAGCTGAAGGCTCTTCTGTGAAGTTGTGTTTTCCAAAGCCACGAAGACAAACACCATCCCTTAATGTTGTGCTGCCACAATGGTAGTAGCACAATAAACTGCTGGACCAAAGAGCACACATTTCTAAAGACAAAATGACAGGCCTTCTCTAGATTCTGTTACTAAGACATGACGTAGAATGTGAAGGTAATTGAGGGCTGATGACAATTTAAAAATAAGCACACAAGTATGAGGAAAAGAACTATGAAAAAGCAGAATAAAAATCCCACTGTTAAAAACAAGGTGAAAGGTGAGAACCAAGTCAGGAAGTTATGCATACCTTCCTGTATGCGTTGCGTAATGCATGCATACCACACATGTGTGCACACACATACACAGACACACACACACAAGCACACACAGACACACACCACTAAAAATTTTAAAAATTCTCCTGAAATCCCACTGTCTACTCTCCCTCACCCTGTTGTCTACCAACTCTCCATTTCTCAGTCTCTTCCCTCTAAAATCTGTCCCTGTGGCCCTGATCCCAATTGCAGCCATGGTCAGACTCAAATTTGGTGACCAGTTTGAGGTAATTGACTTAATCTATAACTCACGTCACTCACAATTTCATTTTACATTTTCTAGTCACTTGTCACTCTTGTGTGGTACTGCTAAAAGAAGAGACATTTAAGAAAGTTTGTGATTTGCATCAAGTATTCTTTATATATAGTATTACATACAATGGAAAAAATAATAACATAGTTTTTCATTGTTGCTTTGATTTTTGAAATGTTATGTTGATTTTATTGGTTTCAGCGTCTGTAACAAATTCATTTCCTAATGCCAGAAAAAGGTTTATTAAAAACCAGTCTTTTAGACTTAATAAAACAGTTAATACCTACAAGCTCAATTCAGGTTATCTTTCATCTGCTTTGCTAAATCTAAACAGGGTTAATAGTATAATGCTTGTGTGATAGCATACCAACTATATTGTATGCATAATGGTAACGATAAAATAATGATTGGGAAAAAAGTAAGAAGTACAAAAAAAGGAGATCGATTTAGTGTAGACAGTTTGCACTGCAACGAACCCTAGTACTCCACATTTGTGCAGTGTACCGCAACAGTCCACTGCATACGATGGGAAGCTATGTTTTCCTTATTTTACAGGTGGATAAAGACAAACTCTGAAGCTGAGTTTGATGGTGCATGTCTGCAGTCACAGAATTGGAAAGCAAAAGCAGGAGGATCAGGAGTTCAAGACCAGTCTTGGGCACACAGCAAATCTGAGGATGCCCTGTGGGACATGAGACCCTGTCTCAAAAAAAAACCCCAACAAATAAAAGTCTGAGATTAGTCATCTTGGTGCTATAGGACAAAAAAAAATCAAGATTAACAATAGCATTTAGTATAAGCCCCGAGATTTGATGATATTTGAAATAATATGAGAGTTATTGAATGAAGATAGGGACTACGAAAAGGACGGGAAGACAATGGCGTGGCGGGAACAAGAGGAGCAAAGTGGATGAAGGGGAAAAGTAGGCTTCACTCATCTGGCAAGCGATGACTCTAGATTGTAGATGCCCTGATTTGACGCATCAGCAGTACCATCAAGGGGTAAGATATATATATTTCCATCTCCACCCACTTACCTGCAATTTTCAAGATTTAATTTTTCTTTATAGTTGAGTTAGTTTCCATTGTGCATATGTATCATATTTTCTCACCAATAATAGCAATAACAATAACAGCAACAATAACAATAAATATATAGTCAGAAGGGAGATGAGTTGGAGATTATTGGGGAGAGTTAGAGGAAAGCAGAGTCATATGATCAAAATCCATTGTATACATGCATGAAATTTTCAAAGAATAAGTGCAAATAGTATATAAAAAAGCAAAATGGGTTCAGATAAGTGATTAATTCAGGTGTGTTGGATTGATAAGAACTCCATTATAGGTGATATTACCTGATTCTTCGAATAAAACTTTAAGTTTCATCTAACATTGTTCTAGCTAATGTGATTGACAGAAATATTCTATTTACATACTATATTGATATTTTTAGTCTGTGTTTTAAATTAGACAATAGAAAATGTTTTAAAAATTATGTGTTAAAATATCTTAGATTTATATTTTAAAGATCAAGATATCATTATATGCCAACATCTTTCATATATATTTGACTTTTTAAAATTACCTGCCTTTGTGAGAATGTGCCTATGAGTGCCATTGCTCAAGGAGGCCAGAAGGGAGGCATCAGATTCCCTAGATCTGGGGCTACAGGTTGTTGTGAGTCCCAACATGGATGCTGTGAACTGAGCTCATGTCTTAGAAGAGCAGTACAAGCTACTAACCACTGAGTTATCGCTCCAGCCCCTCTATTGCCTCCAGTGAAAATATCACTTACTTCGAGAATAGGCAACTATAGAGAATCAATTGTACAAGGTTGTAAGTTTTTTTCTCTGATGTAGACTGAATATTATCTCTAGTTTTCTTTTACCCTATCATATATGCACAATTTTCTCAAACCATATCATATATTTACATTAAACAAGTATGTTGAAGATGAGTATAAAATATGATTAACTACTTGTTTTTTATCTTTAGAATATCCTAAGTTTGATATGAGGCTGCAAACACTTGACTTTGCAGCCAACAGAGAAGAGCTGGGGTATGGCAATTAGTCTGTGTGAAAGGATATGCGAGTCAATTAATCTGGCTTAGTAATTTCAAAAGAGAAGAGATGTAATATGTTGTCTTAACCAGATGTGGTATTTCCCTCCTTTCCCTTGTCACTCTTTGAAACTGGAGTTATATTTAAAATGTGTCTGAGTATTATAAATAATGAAGTAGAACCGCACATGGCTAGGTCATTAGACATATACACGTTCTAACTTTCCAAAGAGCCACTTACAGTCTTAAATATAGATTTCCAGTTTTCAAGCAATTACTCAACCATGGTAAGATTAATTCTTAATTTTGTTCCACCAAACCGGAAAGCATTTTTTATTGTCTTGATCATAGATCATTAATATAACTGATGAATTGTTTGTGCCTTCTTGAATATAATGAGCTCTATTTAAAGGAGGGACTCAGTTTGATATGTTTTCACTTTAGTTGATCAAAGGATAGTATTTCCTGACCATTGATGCAACTTGCTAACAGTCACAAATTTTAGCTCTCTCCATGCTTTAAAATAATGAGTTACAAGTGTTACAGTTCCCATAGTCAAAAGCAGGGAATGAAAAGGAAGTCATCACAAATTTGGAAAAAATACAGTGTAAAGAGATTCTAACAAGTAATCTGCAAAACATTCGTACCGTGGGAAACATATCCCATTTTTTTGGTCAAGTGCTAAAAGATATTTATTATAAGTACTTTTAATCTTCATCTTGGATATTTTCTTTTAAAGCATCCTATTACAGTGTAATTCTTTTACTTGCTACGTGAAAGATCTTGCTTTTGATACTAAATGCTGCCTTTTTGTTTGAAGGCCTGATTTACTAGCTGTGAAAAAAGTGGGAATGCATTACCTAGTGCGACTCTGGCTGCAGATGCATCATAGTTGATCCAAAATGACACCCAGGACAGAATTGTAATCAGTGTGGAAGGCATGTAGGTCTGCAAAATGAAGTAACCGATGTTTCTCTTGAGACGAAAACTTAGTGATAGTCGTGGATATGCCCCTGGGTGGGTGGGTAGGGGGGAGAGAACACTTTGATTAGAATCAGCATCCTTCTTTCACACATGCATGGATTAGTAGGGAGGAAACGTCTTTACCTGTTGTGAACTCCACTTTCTTGGACACCATCTTGTAGTCAACAATTGAAAACTGGGGCAGCTCAATTTTATTGACCCCAGTTACTGCTCCCTCTCCTCCATTCCAGTAAAACTCGATGTCATCGGTGGTGTAGCCATCTGAAGTGAAGAAGCACAGCCTAGTCACACAGAGCACAGTTGTTCTGGACACATTCTGAATACAGTCGTCCAGCCAGAGGGAAGAGTCACAGCACATTAGGGGCAAAGCGTATCATTTTGAACAGGAATGGCAGATAGATCTTCCATAGAGTGCCATTTCTAGCGAGTTAGGAGTGGCTACATTGAGGAAAGAGAGGCATCTGGCTTTAGTGAGCATTAGCTCCCTGGTTCTTTATTACTTTGTATTACTGCTACAAATTTATTTTTATTGTATCTATAGAGGAGGTTTTTTGATAAAGCAATGGGGTTTCTGCATTTCAGGGCTCTGGAAATGGGTTTGGGTTATGCATTACCTAAGAACAAAAACAGAATCAAAGGGAAAACACAGTTATTAAAAGGAACATCTAAGGGATAATGAAATGGAATATAGCAAAAAAATCAAAATTTTAATAAAAGCACTTAAAAATAAACACATTTCATTTAGAAAACTAACCAGGCTTATATCCTGCCATTACAGTTACTACTATTATAGGTAACAGAAAGGTAAAATCTTAAGAATTATATACATTCTTGGTTATACTAGATTATGAATTATCAATCTCTTTGAATATATAAGGGTGGTTTTCAATGTCAGCAGAATCCAGAGAAGATTGACGACAGTTGAAGGTATGTCCCTGGCTTTGGCATGGACTGTTTTTTTTTTCTTCTCCCTTCTGGTCTGGCCCCATTTGCTAGTGGCTCAGCTGATTCATGGTGGTGTCTAAGAGTGAATGTATTACAAGAATAATGTTCGTATATTTTTAAAATTCTAAAGATAATTTGGCTCATTTAAAATCCACTTTAATCAGATAAACACATAGTTGACTTTTCAATTTTCTTTTTATATTCATTTCAAACAAAAAAAACATTATTTGTTTTATTAGAGTTACTGACATGTGTTTCAAAGATAACCCTGTGAACTCTTTGTATGCATTATGCTGGCCTGCTTTTGATCAAAGCAGTCACATCTTTCTAAGATACACATATATACATATATTTAAAATATATTTTTTAAAATTTAAAAATTGGGAGCTAAATAGAATTGCACTAATTTGCCAGTTTGGAAATGAAATTGTCATTTTCTTAGTCTCTCTTTTTGGGTATGCGTGTATAAGAAAAACCTGTCTCAATTTTACTTCTTAAAATAATTAAAATTCCTCTTTAAAAACTTTAAAAAATTATTATTCTTGAATTTATTAAATAATAGCTGTTTTATATTTGATAGTCTATAAAATTATCATTTATCATAACGTATTATATTTAACTTGCCATTAAACCATTAAACAATTTTCCGTCTCTCCAAAGAGTTATGTCCATATGAAATAATTCATCTACAATGTGTTTGTCATTACATATAAACATTGTTTCTGATAGGCTGCATGATCCCCTTTACCTATTGGCCTTAACAAAATCTGCTTGGGACTAATTGATGTATTGAGGCTGTATGTCAAACTTGAGTACAAAAGTGTGACACTTAGGTTTGAATATCCAATAGGAATCCATTAACAGCTCTACAGAAGACACATACATAGATAGATGGGTGATGGGTGTATGGGTAGATAGCTATCTATCTATATAGACAGATGATAGATAGGTAGGTGATGGATAGGTGGGTTAATAGATGGATGAGTGGCGGATGGATGAAGACACAGATGTGTGATGGGTGGAAAGATAGAAAGATAGGTGGTTTATAGATGACTGCAGAAATAGTTGTGTAATGAATTGATAGTTAGGTGGATGATGGATGGATAGATAAGTGATTTATAGGTATGCAGGCGGTGGACAAATAGAGAAATAAGTAATGGATGGAGAGATAGACTAGTGATGAATAGGTGGACAGATAGATTGGTTACAGATGGATGGAGAGATAGGTAGATAAATATAGATGCATGATGGGTTAATGAGTAGGTAGATGGGCAATGGATGGATAGATAATTTATGGATATTTGGGTAGACAGGTTGGTGATAGATAGATACATAGATGACTGATAGATGTAGAGATAGATAATTGATGGATGGACAGACAGAAAGACAGATGAATATTTAAACACATAGATAATCTCCACATCCAGTAACAACAACAAAAAAAGCTTCTGGCTTGTTCTAGACTTGCTAAGTTAACAAAGTGATAGATTTCAACCTCCAGCTGTTGCTTCAGTTGTCAGAATCTGAGGCAGAAATGTAAGCAAGCCCAAGTTCAAGTTGTGAGAGCACAGATGGTTTGTAGTTTGCGTTAAGAGAGAAGAAGGGAGTGGGTGAGTTGAAGTGGCAGCTCCGTTAGCTCCTGCTTCTGGGCAGCAGCTTAACACTAAGTAAAGCTGGAATGCGACAACAGGCCAAAGCAGATGTTAATATTCATGTTAGTTCTCTCTTATGTAAAAATCTCCCTTTCCATAGTCAAGGTGGCCCAGTTAACCATGGTCTGGGCATATTAAATGGAAAATTCTATACATAAACATTTCATGAGATTGAAACTCACGCTATTCTCAGCAGTGCTATGAAAGCCCTTGCTTTCCTGCTCTAGCCCGCCCAGGATGGGAGACACCTCTATGTCCAGCACATCCTTCATGAGCTCTCTATGCTTAGCCATGCCAGGTATCTGATTACCTGTCTCAGTCTCTCAGTGCTCACGTTTAAGTAACCCTTCTTGCTAGTGAGGCTGTATTTACGTAGACTGATTACAGTTGTAATAGCTGTCATTTTATATGTTTTATTTAAAATTATTTCAGTCAAATTGTGGTTATGATTTATTTTTCTTTTGCCTAATTTATGTCCTAGATGGGTATGTAAAGGAAACACCTCGTCTGTGTAGGGTTGGTGTATGCAGTCCTTTGGGCACCTATCTGCTAGACAAGGAGGGAGGATTGCAGTCAGCTAGTCAGTGGTCTGGGTCTTTATTTCCAAGCTCACTTCACTTTGTTTAACTAAAACTCATTACTCACAGTGCTGTGGGTGCTGGGATAATTACAGATGATTTGGGGAGAAAAAAAACGAGAATGTGAACTCTCATTTATACAGATGATGGAGTTCTCATGGGAGCAATAATGGCAGCTGGAGCCAAGCAAAGAATAGAGGCCTAGAAGCACACTATTATTCAAAGGTTACACAAGAACATTTTGCCACAGAGAGAGAGAACATCAATTTCCTCACACCTAAACAATCTATTTGCCAACGGTTTTCCTTTATGAACTGGTGACTTCACACAGAGCTTCACTCTGAGCACTCCAATACCAAGGATGTTGTTTCCTAGCAACAACCACAGAGAAGCACTCAGAATTTCCTCTCAGCCCCTGGGGACTTCTTAGTGATGCAGAAAGTGCAGGTAAAATTAAGTTGATGTCAACAGATGAAGATTCAGAGAGCTAGCACAGTGCAGAAGTGTCTGAATATTAGAATTTATGCTTTTTGAAATATTTTACTTTAGATAGATTTTCTACTCTGCAAATAAAAGTTAACTCTTCGCTGTGTTTAGTGGAGCTTTGGGGATGGTCAGATGTTGTTCTTAGATGTGTTGAGATGATGTCGAGACTTAAACTTTCATCCAGGAACAGACAGATGGACATTTACTTCTTTCTGAGGACAGGCCTTCACAATATAGCAAGTTTCATGGTTTTGATACACTCAGACTAATTCTTTTTTTTCCTTTTTTAAATTTTAACATTTTTATTTTATATTAATCACAGGTTATGTACTTTGTATCCCAGCTGTAGCCCCCTCAACATTCCCTCCCTATCCCCCTTCCCTCCCTCATCTCCTCCCTGCCCCTTTTCAAGTCAGACCAATTCTTAAAATACATTCTTCTTGAATATGATGATTAGCTCAAGGCTAGGCAACGATACAGATTGTTACACTGTGAATGGGCCCAGTGAGGTTCACATGTTGTGGGCTTGTTTTACCAGAGCAGCAGTCTTGGGAGATATGAACTTTGGAGGTGAGCAATAAGAGCAATAAGCCGTAATACTATTAACTTGTGAAGTGCTTTCTTGGGAAGTACTAGTTTCTCCCTCTCTCTCTCACTCCCTCTCTCTCAGATACTGTCTCATTGTGGAGCTCTTGCTGACCTGGAACTTACTATGTAGACCAAGCTGACCCCTAACTCACTGCCTCTGCTTCCTGAGTACAGGGAATGAATGCCTCTGGAGCATGTGGTTGGACTTCATTTGGTTCTTTTGTTCATGTGCTTGCATCCTGTGATGCTTTGTCTTCTCCCTTCCAATGAGGAGGAGTACAGTAAGAGCATCCTTGCCAACTGATGGGCCTTAGACTTTTGACTTATTGACTTACAGGGGTGTAAGCCAGTAAAATTTTTGTTGTTTGGTGGGAGCAGCCTTACCAGTCCACAGAGGAAGACAAAGAAGCCAGTCCTGATGAGACCTGATAGACTAGGGTCAGATGGAAGGGGAGGAGGACCTCCCCTATCATAGGAATGGGGGAGGAGCATAGGAGAACAAGAGGGAGAAAGGGTGGGATTGGGAGAGAATGGGGGAGGGGCTACAGCTGGGATATAAAGTGAATAAACTGTAATTAATAAAAATAAAATAACAAATTAATAAAAACATTCAGTCCACCATTCTCTGTGATAGAAGCAGAAAGCAAGCATAGGTCTAAAACAAACAGTTCCACTGGTATTCTTTGGTCCAAATGAACTGAAAATGACCATGTGATATGAGCTGGTTTAAAGAAACCTGGAATTCCTGGTTAATAGTTGGACGAGAAGTCAGTTTGCTCCGTTTTAGATGTTACAGTCCAGATTTGAGAACCTAGTGAGTATGCCCTAAAATCTCACTCATGATCATAATTTCAGCCAATGGCATTCTTTATCACTCATCTCTGCTATTTTCAAGGGCCCTATTGGCCATAGGGGTGGAATTTAGAAATGTTCTCACAATTAAATACAAGTCTATGCAACAATCCTCTTAATGTTTGACTCTCGTTGGACAGTTTGAGTGGTCATCTAGTGTTTTTGGGCCCTCCCCTCACATTCTCTCAGGCAATGGGATAGTTAGAATTTTATGTAATTGTAGACAATGTGTCCTATAAAAATCACTTTGATGTGTGTATGCATGCATGTGTGTGATATCACATACATGCATAGATACACATGTGTGCATATATTTGGAAGCTAGTGGCCAGATTCGGACAGCGTGTTTCAGAAAACAACACCTAATTTTTGGAGTCAAGGTTCTCACTGGGGCATATAGCTTGCTGGTGTAACAAGCTGACTGGTGAACAAGCCTAGGGGCTTATGGCTTCTGTCAGTTGAAGATTACAGCTGTGCACTGCCATACTTGGCTGTTGATGTGGCCCCTGGGAATGAAATCAAGTCCTCAAGACTGGACAACAGACACTGTACTGGCTGAGCCATCTCTCCATCCCTGAAAACATGTTCTTTTAATAAGAAAAAAAAATCATCTTGGGTATTGTCTGTCATTTGATCCTCGTCCATCACTTGTATTAACAGAAAACAAACCAGTAGTCTTTCTATATACTAGCATCTTTGTCTTCAAAGACCTTTCATGCATCTTCCTGACATCTTCACCATGTGCTTGTCTTTCCTAGAACAAACTTACAGTCTTTTTTTTCTTCAGTAGTTTCTACTTTGCTTGTATTAGGTCATGCCCACTTAAAGAGATATACTTCAGACATGATATTTTTTGTCTGTATTGTTTTATCTTTTTTTGTGTGTGTGTGTGTTGTGTTGGGGATTGAACCTAGAGCCTTGAACATGGTAGACAAATGCTATACTACTGACTTTATATTGACCATATTAAGATGCATCTCACATAAAGCAGACATATATATTGAACTGTTTTGACTTGATAACACAGCATTATTTGTTTTAAAATTATAGTTTTTAAAATATAATTTACAAAAAGGAATTGAAAACTTGAAGAGCTTTGCTTATACTGACTAATGTTTAAATGGCTTGGTTAAAACTCATTGGATGTAGGAGAAAACAAGTAACAGGACAAGAGCCTACCACAGAGGGCCTCAGAAAGACTCTACCTAGCAGGATATCAAAGCAAATATTAAGAAACATAACCAACCCTTTGGCAGAGTGCAGGGAATCATATGAAAGAAGGGGAAGTTAGTATGACCTGGAGAGGACAGGAGCTCCGTAAGGACCAAATGTATCAGGGCACAGGGGTCTTTTATGAGACTGTCTCTCCAACCAAGGACCAAGTATGGTTATAACCTAGAACTCCTGCTTGAATGTAGCAAATGGTAGCTCAATACCCAAGTGGGTACACCAGTAAGGGGAACAGGGACTATTTTGGACATGAACTCAAAGGTTGGCTCTTTGACCTCCTTGCCCCCTGAGGGAGTAGCAGCCTTGCTAGGCCACAGAAGAGGACATTGCAGCCATTCCTGAAGAGACCTGATAAGCTAGAGTTAGATGGAAGGGGAGGTGGTCCTTCCCTATCAGTGGACTTGGAAAGGGGCAGGGAGGAGATGAGGGAGGGAAGGGTGGGATAGGGAGGGAATGAGGGAGGGGGCTACAGCTGGGATACAAAGTATATAACCTGTGATTAATATAAAATAAAAAATGTTAAAATTAAAAAAAAACTTTGTCACTAAGGGTTGCTAGTGAAACATTCAAGATTTTCTCCAGATTTTTATTCACTTGGAATGTATCAAGATCAACCTAAATTTCCCATTGCTAAGAGTCCAGATGTCTTCATTAGGTCTCCTAATCCTGATTGCGGCCTATCCTGACTTCTGATTGGTACCATTGGTGATTTCTCAAGATGAAATTGCCAGTTGCTGTTGTTGGGGCTCACTCTTTGCTGAGCTTCATTATCTCTTCTCTTGACTTGGGATGTTAAAAGTTAGTGGTATATCCTATCCTGCAAGACCCATGCCATTGTTGGTGTGTTTGACTATTGAAAATGAGAATGTTTTTTGTTCTATTCACTCATGTTCTAGTGATTGAGGAGATATTCAATTGGCTTTCTCAGTAGTTAAGTGATTTTTCTCCCAGCTTTGGACAAAAGTGTAGAATCTAATATTGCAGAGTTAAAAATTTTTGGAACATAAATTAACTCATTTATTGCAGACTAGGCAAGTCTGAAACAGTAGCGCTTCTACTGGTCTTTCAGTTCCTTGAGTCTTTTCATGGATGACTTCACTGTATCGGCAGAGGGGGTGCTGTAGGTCCAAGTCCCTGTTTTCATGCAGGATCCACAGTGCCAGAAGCCAAAGGCTCATTTTTGTCTTGGTCTTGCCACCGATGGGGCAAGCGTACTTGGAGTGCTGGCTATTTTCAGTCCTTTTCACTATCTTTTGGAGGAAGTCACCATAGCAGGTCCTGTGTTTCCCAACGGTCCTGATCTTCTTGATGCGTTAGACATGTCACCGGAACCGAAGCGCAAGCCGGAAGGGCTGCACCGTTAAATTTTTCTAGCCAATTTCACTCATTATTTCAATCCATTCAGGTCTTTTGTTGTTGTTGTTCTTTGATTCTTTGAATCTTTTTAGTTTCATATTATCTTTAAACTTAGAAAATATGCCACTTATCATAAATTTCACTTGATTGAGATGAATATGGACTGGCAGAGACAAGGAGTGGGCCCCTTTAACAGTCTTCTGGCAATATCCCTCTAGGCTAACATCAAATTTCAGGCAGCATTTTGTGCAGTGACACCATCATTTATTCACTTAATATTTACCTAATTGTTTTAGCTCTGAGTATGCTATTCTCTGTTTATCACATTTTCTAGGTTCACTTACTTTGAATCCTCATCAAATAAAGAGCAAATATGTTTTGACGTTTATTTAGAGCAAGGAAGCTGCCTCAATAGATTACTGATTCTGCCTACATCATGAATCTTGCCCAGACTGAATTGATCTCATCAGCCTACACGTCTGCAGAATTTAGATTTCTTACCTTCTGAAAATACTGAATGATGTCTTTCTTATTATCAACACCAATAGCCATGCGGTATGTGAATATCAGGTTTGTGATAAAAACAAAACAAAACAAAATCTTTCTATTAATGTTCAGCTTTAATAAATGCCAACCGAGGTACATTGCATTCTGTCATGTAGATGAATATGCTTTTCAGAAAATTTTGACAAAAGGTCAGAATCAAGGTTGCTCTGTGGTCAAAATCAGTTGTGAAGTAAAAAAAATATGGAAATTCTAATTCTATTAATAAATGTGCATCTTGCTGTTTGCTTCCAGGAACCTTTTCCCAAAACAAACAGCCCCTATCATTTACAGACAAAGGACAAAATAGCTTGTCTTGGAAAATAATCATTTTTTTCTTCCAAGTTTTTTGTGGCATGGTAAGACATAGATTCCTTTGTCTTCTGTTCTGACACCAAGCTCCTAAATTCCTTGGAATTTCCAAAGTGACAAGAACATCTTTTGTTCTAATGAGGTGACTCTCACAAACCAATCAATAGCTTCAGGGTGGGGGCAGGTTGTCAAAAGATTAAACCTCATTTAGAACTTTGAAAGTTTTAGTCCCATTTCCAACATCCACAGAACGATGGTCTAGAGTTTGTATTAGCAATCAATGGCACCTTTCCTGAAAATCATACATGATGGGCTTAAGAGAGCTTCTGTTGTGGTCAACACATCAATGTGCTAGGAGAAGGCAGGCCTGGAGAGGGTTCAGGGTTCACCCTATGATCCCTTACTGTTTGCAACCATGTGACCACTCATGAATTGAACCCCTTTACAATTACCATCTAAGAGAGACTGAATTATTTCCCCGACTCCACTGAACTGCTTTGGCAAAAGAATCTTCAGGGTGCTTGTTTTTGGGAGCCACAAGGCTGTGTCAAGTTAGACCTGGTATGGGCAGCCATCCATACCAGCTATGGATCCATCCCTGTGACTGGCATCTGAATAGACAGTAGCCTCATGGGACTGAGAGATCTTAAAACAATGGAGTCTGACCAACTCTGGGTTGTTGGTGTCTGGATTGAACTGAGTTGTTAAATGTCCATTTGATATCCAGAGAATAGGAGAATTGGTTGTTGTGCAGAAAATTTGCACCTTTTTAGAAGTATGAGCAAAAACAATTCACAACTGTCTGCTTGTGTTAACGGTCATAAAGTGATTTTTCTGAGATACCTTTGGCCATCAGTTTTTTGTTTGTCTTTATAGACACCCTTAATGTGTCTGCTAACCGGTGGGTCACATTCCATTAGTTCTAAAGCTGTTTTGCTATTCTTCCTGCATGGCTCCTGGCACTCTTGAAACCCTATCTAAACATGTAATAAATGTTCCAACTTTTTGAACATTTCCCCTTAAAAATATTACTTGGGTAATTATTCCTAATATTCTGAGAAAGCGCCAGAATACTACTCAGCCATTAAAAACAAGGAAATCATGAAATTTGCAAGCAAATGGTGGGATCATCTTGAGTGATGTAACCAAGAAGCAGAAAGACACACATGGTATATACTCACACATAAGTTGTTATTAGACATATTATATAGGATAAACATACTAAAATCTATACTCCTAGGGAAGCTAAATAATAAGGAGGATTCTAGGGAAGATGCTCAATCCTGATTCAGAAGGACAAATGTGATAGACATTGGGAGTAGAAAGACAGGGAACAGGGCAGGAGCCTTCCACACAGGGCCTCTGACTCTACTGATTGAGGTATCAAAGCAGATACTGAGACTCAGCCAAACTTTGGGCAGAGGGTGTGGAATTTTATGAAAGAAGGGAGAGATAAAAAGACCTGGGGGGAGGGCAGGAGCTCCACAAGGAGAGCAACAGAGCAAAAATTACTGGGCCCCACAGAGACTGATACCCCAACCAAGGACCATGTACGGAGAGGACAAAAGCCCGTGGTCAGATGTAGCCCGTAGACTCAGTATCCAAGCGGTTTTCCTAGTAAGAGGAGCAGGGACTGTTTCTTACATGAACTCAGTGGCAGGCTTTCTGATCACCTCCCTCTGGGGGTTGCAGCCTTGACAGGCCACAGAAGAAGATGATGCAGGCAGTCCTGATGAGATCTGATAGGTTAGGGTCAGATAGAAGGGGAGTAGGACCTCCCCTATTAGTGGATTTGGGTGGAGCATCAGGGGAGAAGAGGGAGGGATGGTGGGATTGGGAGGAGGTGAGGGAGGGGGCTACAGTCGGGAAAAAAAGTGAATAAATTGTAAGAAATAATTTAAAAAATTGAAAAATATTACTTGGGGGAAAAGATGGCAATAAGCTGTGATTGCTAATAATTTCCATGTACTGGGTACAATCAACCAAAAAGGATGATTTTCACAGTATTGTAACTATAATAAAACAAGCCAGTGTTGCAAAATTGCTGAGAATTTTATGTTTGAAATTTAGATAACCTAATGTTTGATATTTCTGTCATGAAAGGGGGAGGGATTTGCCTTTGGATGAGGTCAGACAGTCACTGTGACTGGATGACTCCTCTTCTAGTGACTTCTGTTAAAATCCCTCTGCACTTGTGAATAGCTGTTTTATTGTTAAGAAAAGCCCTTTACAGAGTGTAAAATGATCATTTTTTTTGATATATGAGACATAATTAACCCTTTAAGTAGAGGCTTTAAATATGAGTGTCAACATTTTAAGGCTATTTAGGATTGTTTTAAAACAGGATTTATCCATGGGTGTTGTTAAAGAATGCTTGCTCTATCTGAGATTGTTAAAGTTGTATGTTAGTATTTTACTGCCAAGTTTAGAGAGGAGAGTCACCCTTAATTTTGAGATACACTTTATATCCCCAACTTAATTTTATTTCCTAAAGCATAAAATATCCTTGAGGGTAAATGAAATCATGAATGAGTAAAGCATAGGCTTATTCAGTAAATCACAGTGCTCTTTTTGAAGCTTCATGCAGTGGTAATTTTGGCCTGAAGCTATGTATTAGTTTTGGATAAAATTTTGAATTATCTAATTTGCTTTTTATTGCCACCTGATATCCCAAGTGTAGGAAACAATTCATAATTTATTCATACCTTTATTTTAAATAGTTGAAACATTTTAGTATTATTGTTTGTAAATCTGTCCTTAGGGACTATTAAAGTTTTGTTTTATTTTGATTCTTTTTCTTTCATTTTAAAAATGTGTGTGCTAGATAATTTCCTGTAAAGAAATTCTTGTGATAAAGGCATTTTTTGAAAACACATTAAAATCCAAGACATTCATAACTAATATAAATCAGTTATGCTAAAAAGTATGTAGTATGATGCTAAGAGAAAAGAAACAAAAGATTGTGTATATACGTGCATGCCTGGTTTGGGATACCTCACTATGTGTTGTTAGCCAGACTTAGTTAGTTTTCTTTTGCTATGATAAGATACCTTGATAAAAGCAACTTAATGGAGAAAGGCTCTATTTTTTGGCTTAGATATAGACTACCCTGGTGAGGAAGGCATGGCAGCAGGAACATGAGGCTTGTCAATCACTCTGCAAAAGTAGAGACAGTTCAAAAGCAGGCACAGGACAGTTAGTGGGGCCAGGCTATAAACCTCAAAGTCCACCCCAGTCACGTACTTTCTTTTCAGCAGGCATCCACCTTCTAAGGGATCCATAACCTTCCCAATAGAATCATGGATGAGGACCAAGTGTTTAAAGACACAAGACCATGGAGGATAAATCACATGCAGAACACAACAGCCAGAGTCCTCAGAGACCTCCCAAATGGCACAGATTATTGCCATTGGTTTTGGGTGCTTATCAAAACTCTACAGTAAAATGCTATTGCTGAGGACACCACACATTTTGAATGTAAGTCATAGAGAAGGAATGGTGAACTTGAACCACAAGTTTCCTCCCCGTGACTAGAGTTCACTATGGTAGAAATTGCTGTGTAGGAATATGGAAAAGAAAAGTCATTGGTGTTACCCAGCTGCTGACTTAGGATTCTACAATGGCAACCTTCCAGACAAGATGTGTTCACTGTACAACAGTGAAGACTACTATGATAGTAGCCAAGTACATTCTGATTGGATCTGAGGCCAGCTGCACAAGAGAGAGTTAATGCAGGGTATGGTGGTTCACAGCTGTGGGAATCATAGGCCTTAAGGGTGAATCTACTGTTTGTTTTGGATAATTAAACATCTTGTCAAAGTGTCTTCTGAGTATTTATGATTATATCCATAGACAGATGCTTTCTTCAGCATTGGTCACGAATATCTCTTTGTGGTGAAGAGCTGTTAATGCAGAGACTCATGGGTGGTTAAGTAATTAGGGTACGCGGCTATTGAGTACCCTTCGTTCAATTGAACATTCACATTACCCTTCCCAAAGCTCAGGGAGCACCAGCAAAGCGGGTGTGGAAAGAATGTAGTAGGATTCAGGTGATGGGGAAAAGGGCCATGTAATGCTGACATCTGGGAATGACATGGCTGTTGCCTTTAAACTCACAACAGCTTCAGCTGCTTTCACAGGACCACACCAGAATAAGCCTTCCAACATGGTGTCATGGACGGCAGGGAGTGCCCATGGGGCCTGGGGAGGTGGAAGCTGGCATTTGATGGTTGCCAGAGCAGGGGACAATCATTGTCTTCAGTGATGTAGCCACTAGTGAGTTGACCATGCCCCAGCTGATAGCTTCATGCCCATGCCCACGCAACTGGCCCTGGTTAAACTCAGCAGGCCACAAAGCAACAGCAAAAACAAAAGCAAACTGACATGCTAGTTGAAGGATGACTTATGAGGCAGAGAGGTGGTCGATATGGGTAGGAAGGAAACTGGAGATGATGGCTTGTTGAAACTGTATCCAGAATGTACCATATGTATAACATTGTCAAAATAAATGAATAGTAATGAATGTGTACGGAAATGTTTTCTGCAGACGGATGTCTAGAGAATGGATAGTGTCTTCTTTGAAAACTTTAGTGTGTGAATATGCCATACTTTTAAAGTGAAACCCCTGTAAACTATTTTTAGTGTTCCAGAAATCACTAACATAATATTTTGAGAAGGGGAACACCAAAACTAAAAACTACACAGTTAACCTGTAGAGGGCACTCAAGACCTTTTAGACTAGACTGCACTTTCAAAGCTGAAAATTCTGTTCCTGAATTTCAGTTAGGTTTAAGAGTTTTACAGGGAACAGGACAGGACAGGACAGGAGCCAATCACAGAGGGCTTCTGAAAGACTCTACCCAGCAGGGTATTGAAACATATCCTGAGATTCATAGCCAAACTTTGGGCAACGTGCAGGGAATCTTATGAAAGAAGGGGGAGATAGAAAGACTGGGAGGGAGCAGGAGCTCCACAAGGAGAGCAACAGAACCAAAAAATCTGGGCCCAGGGGTCTTCTCTGAGACTGATACTCCAAACAAGGACTATGCATGGAGATAACTTAGAACCCCTGCACAGAAGTAGCCCATGGCAGCTCAGTGTCCAAGAGGGTTCCTCAATAATAGGAACAGGGACAGTCTCTTGCATGAACTCATGGGCTGGTTCTTTGACCTTCACCTGAACGGGGAGCAGCCTTACCAGTCCACAGAGGAAGACAAAGATGCCAGTCCTGATGAGACCTGATAGACTAGGGTCAGATGGAAGGGGAGGAGGACCTACCTTATCACTGGACTGGGGGAGGGACATAGGAGAAGAAGAGGGAGGGAGGGTGTGATTTAGAGGTGATGGGAGAAGGGGCTACAGCTGGGATACAAAGTGAATAAACTGTAATTAAGAAAAATAAAAAATTTAAAAAAGAGTTTTAGCCTTTTCACTATGGTTTTTAATTTTGAATCATTGATTCTCAGGAGGTTTTATTTTTAAATTAGCTTATGTTAAATGATATTAGTACAATTATAATTAACCTACTTTGTCAAAAATTTAGATTTTAAGCTAAGGATCTAATTTAAATAACGAAACTCTAATGGGCGCCTAAAATAGATGTGGCAAATGACTTGCTTTAGTGTAGTTGAAGCTTGATCTTTGATCTTTTCACTATCATCTGAAAATGATGCTACAGTATCCAAGCTATGTATACAATGGCAACCTGTGTACTATGATAATGTGTATGCCAAGCACCCATTCTTCACATCTTCACATGTCCCAGTCTCGACTAAGTAACCAGTAGATTCAAGATATGTTAAAAACACATCATTAGGTGAAACTGTAGTTCAATTTCTATCTTCACTAGCCAATCATATTCCAACTCACTTTAGGGATAAACTGTTCTTTTAATTTCAAGTCCTTTTCATTCACTGGCAGGTAACAGTAAATCCATGCCTTCAGTTTCTAAACATTGTCAGAAAGTAGATGTAAAGTTTGTGGCCCCTGCCCTCAGTTTTCACAAGCCCATTGCTTACCACTCACTAGATTCATATAATATGAAGATCTTACATGTTTAAAATAAGTAGACTTTATTTTCCAGCAATGGAGTTTTTTCTTTGACAAATCTGTCTTCTGATATCTCATATTATTAGGATCTCTTTTAGGTCAGGTTGGATAGACTTTGAGAACCAGAGGGCATGAGCTGGCTCATACTATGGATGTTCTCCACAATTCCTTGCCTTTTAGCATCCATGTGAGTCAAATGCTGGGAAGCTGAATCTCTCCAGTTGTTTGTGTCTAGAGCTTGTCTACGCCCAGTTCTAGGTGCTAGATCAGTGTCATATTAGACATGTTGGTCACATTAATACCTGTGCTTCTAAAATTGCATTGTGTTATGGCATACTGAAACCCCCCCACTGTCTGATTATTATTGGTTTTTCTGGAATTGATTTTTTTTTGCTTCATGTAATTTGGCAGTTACATTGATGGAACATGTGGCTTGTTGCCATTTTCTTTATGTCAAAGGCTTTCTTTCTGATGAGCATGAAATAGGAAAGCAGGCAAATACAAATGTATTTTTAGAGCTGCCCGCTGTGGAATAGTTTGGGGATAGCAGTTACTGAAGGGTACTGCTCTGTTGCTATTGTCTGATCTTTGGCCTGGAAAAAAAAAGCAATGATGATAATTTTTACTTTTCAGGTGGGGAAAATGAAAGTGCAGACATTCATGACCTGATTGGGAAGGCTGAATGCTTCCAAGTTTCTATCTGTGGAAACGGGGCCAATAATTTGTGCTACCTGACTCATAGGGAAGATAAAAAAGGTCATTTTGAAAAGTTACGGCTGCAGAGTGCTCCTTAGATGCAATCCATCATCCCAGCATTTAGGAGCATTACAAACGCATTACAGGTGTTTCAGGAGGAGTTTGGAGCTCTCAACTTGGGTGCATCACATTTCTTGAGGACACTTAACATCTAATTTTGGTTGTCACAAGCTGGCCTGGGATGTTATTGGTATCTAGAGGTCAGAGATGCTGACAAACAGGGCAATGACTTGCCAGAAAGACTTATATCAATATTGAGAATCCCTTTCCCCTACCTATGGGGTGCTGTGCTCAGCACCATGGTTCATGCTAAGATCGCTTGTATTGGTGACATGATAGGAATTACATAGTCATACCTAGGTTTATTCTGAGGAAATGTAATTTTTATAGATACAGAAGATGCAAAGTTGTTTTGCAATCAAATCACAAGCAGACATTCCTTGCTATAAACTAATGCCTTATCTCTGTCACAGTTCATCCCATACAAGGTATGGTCGCACATTTTTGGAGTAAGCTGCAAAAGGTGAAAGAGGCAACTGAAAAACCTGAATAACAGGCCTGGGAAAACCCTTTGCTTTCTGTATGGAAAGTTATTAGTATGAAGAATCCTTATTCTAAACTCCTCCAATACATACAGTAGTTAGAGAGACTTCAGGATAAGGAGGAAGAGAAGTAGGACAATTGGAGAACTATGTTTGCCTTTGTTTTCCACAGTTTGGATCTGGAGCTGTATGTGATGTTGAATATTCAGAGATATCCACAAAATATAGTAAACTCACGCAGTTTCATAGCAAAAAGTAAATAACTTCATTAAAGTAAGTAATAGCTCCAAATAGATAATTTCTTAAAACAAAAGACATTGAACAAACACAATCAACATTAGTAATCAGATAAATGTAAATAAAGCCACAATGTGCTATTATTTCACCTTATAAGCATGGTTATTTGTTGCCAAGAAATACAATTAATAAATGTGGGTAGCGCTGTGGAGAAAAAGAGGGCATGGTTAATTATTGTGACAATGTGAATTAGTATAGCCGCTATGGAAAACAATAAATAGTAAGAGCTCCCAAAATACTATAAATAGAAACTTTTATGAAATGCAACCATAATACTAAGGAACATATATTTAAAGGAGAACAAAATCTCAAAGGGACACCTGTAACCCCTTTACTGTAGTGTTATTGACCATAGCTAAAAAGTAGAAATAGCTTCAGTGTCCGTCAACCGGTGAGTCTGTAAGGAACGTGTAGTACATCTTCAAAAGGCAAAACAGTTATGACATCAAACGCATGCAACCCAGCCACTGCAACAATCGGAATTGAAAGGTACACTGTTGCATTTAGATAAAGCAGGCACAGAGATACAATGGCCAGGCAAATCTAAAGAAGTTTATCTCACAGACGCTGGGGAGAGAACCGTTGTTGTTCAAGGCTTGGGGTAGTAGTAGGGCCCTAATATATAGCTCAACAATAATAATAAATTCCAATGTGCTTTGCACAATGTCGTGGTTTACTGTCAATTTGACACAGCCCAGAGCCATCTGAGGAGAGACTTTCAGCTTAGGAATTGTTGGGATCATACAGGCCTATATATGTCTGCAGGTGAATGTCTCTATTGTTTTTTTTTTTTTGTGTGTGTGTGTGTGTGTGTGTGTTTTGTTTTTGTTTTTCTTAGCTGTTAGCATTGGCCAGTATAATTTAAGAGGCACCAGCAGGCTTTGCTAATGTACTTACTGCTGATTTTTTTGGGGTGGGGGTGGGGGTGGGATACAGTAACAGGAAAGGCTGATCACAATAATTTTCTTTCAACAATATTTTTAAAGCATTAAATTGTACGATGCTTCTCACACTTACAAGCATAGTGGCAGGTTTAAGGCAAAGGGTATAAGTGGGAGGCTCATCGTTGGACATTTCTTAAGCACCTCTGTGCTGCAGTGTGCTGAAACCGTGTTGATTCTCGAATGTCTCTTGTTAACGGGGCAGCAGGGCCCTGTCCACTGTGGGCAACACCATTCCCTGGACAAGCAGTCCTGTGTTGTGAAAGCTCGTTACTAACCAAGAACCTGTTCATGAACCAGCAAGCACTCTTCTCCATAGTTTCTGCTTCGAGTTCCTTCACTAAATGATGGACTGTGACCTGTGAACTGAAATGGATCCTTTCTGTCTCGGTGTTGCTTTTGATAAGTGCCTTACTACAGCAGCAGAATCAAACTAGAGCAGACTTTTAGCATTATAAATAATTTTAACATAATTTTTATTCATAAAATCTGAAGAGATTTTTGACAAATTCACCATTAAGTAAATGGCAAAAGTTGGAGGAGACAGATAAATGTAAATTGATTTAAATATTACACAATGTGGTGTACATATATTGGAACATCACATGGCATTGATACATATGCATGATTTTTTTTTTTATTTTAGGCTTCAGTAAAACCAGTTCCTGAAGTCTGTCTAGAAGCGTCCTTGTAGACAAGCCCGTGGTTCCACTCTTTGGGGTAGCATGGTCTGTGAGAGCCATGGGATGGCGAGCACTACTCTGATTTTTCCTGTGAGCCTGTGCTAATGAGGGAGGTTGCAGAGGAATCCTGGTCCCAAACATACCTGCGTATGAACACAGGAGAACCTACAGTCTCAGAGCCACCCCGTTGGAGAGATGGTTCTTGACGGTATGAGACCAAGATCAGGGAAATTCTAGCCACTTCTGCCCAGTGGCAAAGTGAATCTTGAAAAGAAATACTGTTGAGTAAACATCCCAAATCCAAGCTCTTGTGTCTCCTTATGATAATATTTACATCTGCCATTGATTAAGCATCTTCCACGTGTCAGGTATTGAGCGGGTCATCTTTTTTTCCAGACAGATACGAGCATGTTACTGAATTTTAATAAGAGAAAAAAAACTCCAATTCTAACACTTAGAAAACTGAGTCATAGAGAATTTAAGACTTGACATATGGTCAAAAGATTAGATTGTTGGTTTATTTCCAAAGTCTTTCTTTATCATACTGTCTAGATTTATATGAATTTGTTCATTCCTCTAAGCAAGTCTCATTTTCTGTCATAGTAATGATTAGTACAGTCTCTTAGGTGTAACCACAGGAAAGGGTTCATATTTGCCCCTTTTAGAACTAAATTAGCACCTTTAAAAGGTTTATATTACTACGGTATAGTGTTTGGAACCATGATATGGAATGATACAGTACATGTCTTAGTTGTTTTTCTCTTGTTGCAAAACACTCACGGAACCAACATGAGGAGGGAAGGATTTACTTGCCCCAAGGCTTATATGTCCTAACCACAGCTGATCTTCTAGGATAGTCAGGACAGAGACTAAAGCAGAAACCTGGATGAATGCTGCTTCTGGCCCCAAACTTATATAAAAAAAGAAGAATGTGCTTTTATAAGATTGTCAGTAGCAAGTCTGTAAGAATTGTTTTTTTAATGTGAGAGGACTGTCTACTATGGAATATGCCATCTCTGGGAACAGGAACCTAGGATCTAAAAAAAAAAAAGCAAGCTTAATAAGCTTGGGGAGGAGTCTAGCGAATCTAGTTGGTTTCAGGGACTTTCAGAAGCTATTGAGTTGTATACTTTCTTGAGTTAGTGAGATTTTCTGAAGGATGGAATGTGTTCTCTCCCATTGGAAAATCCTTTGTTTTCCCTCTCTTTTAAGATTCTGTATCTTTAAATTTTTTTATTTAAAAACATTTATTTATTACAATTTATTCACTTTGTATCCCAGATGTAGGCCCCTGCCTCCTTCCCTCCTAAACCCGCCCTCCCTTTCCTCCTCTCCTCTCATGCCCCTCTCCCAGTCCACTGATAGGGGAGGTCCTCCTCCCCTTCCATCTGACCCTAAACTATCAGGTCTCATCAGGACTGGCTTATTTGTCTTCCTCTGTGGACTGATAAGGCTGCTCCCCCTTCAGGGGGAGGTAATCAAAGAGGCAGCCACTGAGTTCTTGTCAGAGACAGTCCCTGTTCCCATTACTAGTGAACCCACTTGTAGACTGAGCTGCCATGGGCTACTTCTGTGCAGGGGTTCTTGGTTATCTCTATGCATGGTTCTTGGTTGGAGTATCAGCCTCAGAAAAGACCCCTGTGCCCAGATATGTTGGTTCTGTTGTTCTCCTTGTGGAGCTCCATCCTCTTCAGGTCTTTCTATTTCCCCCTTCTTTCATAAGATTCCCTTCACTCTGCCCAAAGTTTAGCTATGAATCTCAGGATATGTTTTGATACCCTGCTGGGTAAAGTCTTTCAGAGGCCTTTTGTGGTAGGCTCCTGTCCTGTTCCCTGTTTTCTTCTTTTTCCGATGTCAGTCCCGTTTGCCTTTCTGAGTGAGGATTGATCATCTTACCCAGGGTCCTCCTTCTTGCTTAGATTCTTTAGGTATGCAGATTTTCGTATGTTTATTCTATATTATATGTCTATTATCCACTCATAAGTGAGTATATGCTTTGGAAATCAATCTGGAGCTTTCTCAGACAATTAGGAATAGTGCTTCCTCAAGACTCAGCTATATCACTCCTAGGCATATATCCAAAAGATGCTCAAGTATACAACAAGGACATTTGCTCAACCACGTTCATAGCAGCTTTATTCTTAATAGCCAGAATCTGGAAACAACCCAGATATCCCTCAACTGAGGAATGGATACAAAAATTGTGGTACAAGTACACAATGGAATATTATTCAGCAATTAAAAAAAGGAAATCATGAAATTTACAGACAAATGGTAGGGACTAGGAAAGATCAACCTGAATGAGGTATCCCAGAAGCAGAGAGACACATATGGAAAGCATATTCTTTTTTAATTAAAGTTTTATTTTCTTAATATTAGTTACAGTTTTGAATCCCAGCTGTATCCTGATCCCTCATTCCCTCCCAATCCTACCCTCCTCCCTCATCTCCTCCCTGCCCCTTTCCAAGTCCACTGATAGGGGAGGTCCTCCTCCCCTTTCATCTGACCCTAGCTTATCAGGTCTCTTCAGGACTGGCTTCAAAGTCCTCCTCTGTGGCCTGGCAAGGCTGCGCCTCTCTTGGGTGGGTGGGTAGGATGTCAAAGAGCCAGCCATTAAGTTCATGTCAGAAATAGTCCCTGTTCCCCTTATTATGGCACCCAGTTGGATACTGAGCTATCATGGGCTACATCTGAGCAGGGGTTCTAGGTTATATCCATACATGGTCCTTGGTTGGAGATACAGTCTCACAAAAGACTCCTGTGCCCAGATATATTTGGTCCTTGCGGAGCTCCTGTCCTCTCCAGGTCATACTAAATCCCCCTTATTTCATATGATTCCATATTCTTTTTTTTATATGAAAGAGGTTTATTAGATGGAGATGAAGAGAGAGAGAGAGAAGGGAGAGCAGGACATGCTAGGGGGGAAAGAGAGGGGATGCCCTGACAGAGAAAAGGGGAGAGGGCCAAGAGGGAAAGAGGGAGCAAGAGGCAAGAGGCCAAGAGCATGATTCCATATTCTTAATTAAGGATCCCTGTCCCTAGTTGACCCTACCATGTTCTTGGTCAGCTTGACCAAGAATTAATCAACACAGTGTAGTACAGAATGCTCTAGTACAGTTCACTTTCGTGTATAAGAAAGAGGAGCATCAGTACAAAATGTATAAAGCCTTCACTTTATACATGACCATTTCAAGATACGGTTGAGGGGAAGGTTTTAATTGTAGACATGAGAAAGAGTATAGCCCAGGACATCTTGAAAAGTCTAAAGTAGGGAGAAAAAAGTAATAGACTGAACTAGGCCAGCGGAATGGGCAGGGCCATGAGTGAGAAAGAGGGGAAGCATGACAGAGGAGAGAACAAAGAGGAGAGAGGGTCAAGAGAGAGCATGGCTGAAATGGTAAGGTTATACAGGAATGAGCAGCTGTGAAAGTGGGGTAAGGGAAGTCCATGAGCTGGAGAAGTTTAGGGTATGCGGTAGGGTGAGAATTGCTGAGGAGAGCCAGAATGCCAACATGGACTTTGTAACAGGTACTTGCAATGCGGAGACAGCTTGGAGGCTAGCATGTACTTTGGTTTCCTAACTGGTGCCTCACTTAGTCATTTGTCCTGAGTTTCTTTTAGACGTGATATAATGTATAGTACCACCTAATCAATACTACACACTGTAGTATGTTCAATAGTGAGTTAGTTCCAAGAGTGTACGTTCAGGGATGACAGTTTGCCATATTTTGTCTCTGTACATCCCACTCTGTACTGTTAGTCTGTAATCTGGAACAAAATGAAAAGTTTGAAAAGCAACATCTAATTTTCTTTTTTTTTTACTTTAAAAAAATTTTTAAAAAATATTAGTTACAGTTTATTGACTTTATATCCCAGCTTTATCCTGCTCCCTCATTCCCTCCCAATCCCACCCTTCTTCCCTTATCTCCTCCCTGCCCCTTTCCAAGTCCACTGATAGGGGAGGACCTCCTCCCCTTTCATCTGACCCTGGTTTATCAGGTATCTTCAGGACTGGCTGCAAAGTCTTCTGTGGCCTGGTAGGGTTGCTCCTCCCTGGGGGAGGGGGAAGGTCAAACAACCTACTATTGAGTTCATGTCAGAGATAGTCACTGTTCCCCTTAATAGGCTACCCACTTGGTTACTGAGCTACCATGGGCTATGTCTGAGCAGAGGTTCTAGTTTATATCCATACATGGTCCTTGGTTGGAGAAACAGTCTCATAAAAGGCCCCTGTGCCCTGATGATCAATCCTCACTGAGAAAGACAAATGGGATGGACATTGGATGTAGGAGAAAACAAGTAACAGGACAGGAGCCTACCACAGAGGGCCTCTGAAGGACTCTACCTAGCAGCATATCAAAGCAGACATTAAGACCCATAACCAAACCTTTGGCAGAGGGTGCAGGGAATCATATGAAAGAAGGGGGAGTTAGTAAGACCTGGAGAGGACAGGAGCTCCACAAGAACCAAACATATAACTTTCAACCCATCATTCCAGGAATAAGAGGCGTCAAAGTTCTCATGATGAGAGAAACACATATGAAATCCAAGATCTGGATTCTGTTCTCAGCTTCATCATTTGCTAGTTGTGACGTTGCTAAGTTTTAGTCACCCCGATTTTCAGCTTCTTACTCCATTTCCTGTCCCAGCTATTGGTTGTCAGCTGTTTATTACAACCAATCAGCAGCAAGACAAAAACAGAACAACCTCTTTGGTTTCCCAAGGCATTGAGAAGCTGTCTGTGGTTCAAGCCTCTGAGCAGGTGTGGAAGGACAAGTATTTACAAATACAATGCAGTGATAAGTCATACAATGACGATACCACAGTTCTGCCAGCACTTAGCTCTTTTCCAATACACATTCAACAATTAAAAATACAGAGGCACACCTTCACACAATGTGAAGGAAAGTCACCCCAACAGTGACCAGTGAGGCACAGTGCTTCAGGAGGCCGTCTAGACCAGGGACATCTGCATGGCCTTTGGTAGTAACACAGGCCTGGGACATCAACACAGGGCTCTGCTGCCGTAGGACCACAGACCCAGACATGGTGCCTGGCAGCAGCATGGACCTAGATGTTCTCATTGCCTCAGGTGCCAGTACCACCACCCTCAATGGCAGCACGACCCTTAGACATTTACAGAATCTCTGTGGGCAACTCAGACCACACACATCTGCTTGGCTTTTGATAGTAACTTGGGACACAGACATCGACACAGACCCTAGCTGTAGCAGAACCACGGACTCAGGGATGAATTTTGGTGGCAGTCTGGACCAGGACTACACCATAGCCTCCTTATATCTGTCTGTTCCTCACCTCCACCAAGTCTCCAGTTCCACCTTTCTCCACAGTGTACAAAACCCTCAACTTTGCTTCCTCTTCCACCTTCCCCCTGATTTCAGTGGGATTGATTTCAATTTCTCCTCATTGAGTTTGATGTTAACTACAGGCTTGCTGTATATTGCCTTTACTATGTTTAGGTATGTGCCTTGTATCCCTAATCTCTCCAAGACTTTAAACATGAATGGGTGTTGGATTTTGTCCAATGCTTTTTTGGCATCTAGGAGATGATCATGTGGTTTTTCTCCTTCAGTTTGTTTATATGGTGGATCACATTGATGGATTTCCATATATTGAACCACCCTTGCATGCCTGGGATGAAGCCTACTTCGTCATGGTGTATGATATTTTTTATGTGTTCCCTCCCTCATCTCCTCCCTGCCCCTTTCCAAGTCCACTGATAGGGGAGGACCTCCTTCCCTTCCTAGACGTGAGATTAAAGTGACACGATCAGTAGCTAAAACTAAGAAAGTATTGGCCAAGAGTCCAAGAGGAGTAAGAGATACCCTACAGAACATTAAAGTTTTTAATGTCAGAGAAAAGTTAAAGAGGAGGAGAAGAAATTGTTCATGAAATAGACCTAAGTAATGTGGATTCAAAGAAGCCAAAGAAGTGAGAGCTAAACATTGCTAAGATTTCAGTTGAGTCAAAGGACAAAGGGATCAGAGAAGTTAATTGGTGAGTCAAGAGGCCACTGAAGATCTCAGCAGGAGGAAATTTGGGGAAAGTGTGAGGACTGACTTGTTTTTGCAGAGAGAGGAAGGAGTTGAAAGAGTGACAAAGAAACATTTACTCCTGAGCTTCTTCCTAAACCACAGGATTGTATCATTTATTCAATTAACACTGAGTTTATTGAAACAGAGGAACTTCCTGCCCTTAGGATTTGCTGATAGGTGAAGGATAAACTTTCCCCTCAGCTTTCCTGTAACATTTGCTTTTATTTTTTATCACTTTCCGTATTATACTGGGTGCAAGTATTTCTTTATCCCCCTCTTAGTAGAGAGCTCTGGGCTGAGGTAATGGCTCAGTGGGTAAGAGACTTATTCCAGAAGCATGAGGACCCAAGTTCAGATCTCTTGTTTTGAACCTATGTAAAAGCCAGACATGATTACATGTGCCTATAACCCAACATTGAGGGGCAGAGAGAAATTGATGCAGAGACACATTCACTGGTCTGCCAATTTAGTCTAGGTTCATAATCTTCCTTGTGCTGCAATATATCTCATGCAAGATATTTCTTGAGGGGGGGGGGCTTAGAGTGGGGACATGAAAGAGAGAAACAGAGACAGAGAGTCACAGAGAGACAGAAAGACAGAGCAAGAGTGTGAGCGAAAGATTGGCTGTGATGACAGGGTCACTGCTTCTTGAAGGCATGCTGGGGAGCACCTGATTTCTATCACTTCAGACCCAAGTCAAGGTCTGAATCACCATCTTCCATCCTCCTACTGTTTTGCCCTATGAACCCTCTTCACAGGATAGTTCTGTCTCCAAATTTGGCAAGACTCTTAACATCTAGTTTCTTAAATGACTTTGGGCCAGACCTTCCCATCAGCTCAGAGATGTTTATCTCATGTAATCGGGATAGAAATTGTCTTCTAGAGACTGTACAGGCCTGCTGGTGTTTGTGACTTCAACAAGATCTAGCTATACCACCCTCATTAATAAAAAATAAAAATGTATTTCAGATGTCCAATTTTTCCCATTTATTTTACCTTATTTCTGTTTGTGACAGTATTCCTGGACTGCTTCAACAACCTCCTAACTAGATTCAGTAACTGCTCACATTTTGAAACCTTCACATCCATTTCCCACATATCCAACAGAATGTTGAATTTAAAACACAAACAGGACAATGTCACTCCCAGCTTGAAATCTTTTAATTATTCACTTATTAGCTACAACAGTAATTTTTAAAGCTTATTCCCTGGAATAGTTATTTGATGCTCTGGAAAAAGATTTTTTAAAAGACTAATGTTCTCAGTTCAAGAAGATTAGCCGGTAAAGTGAACTATTTTGGAGGCTTACAGATCCATGTCTGATGCTAAAATATCATGTGATAGAGAAATTAATGGAGGTGATTTGTTTTGTTTTGTTTTGAGACAGCATTTCTCTGTGTAGCCTTGGCTGTCCTGGACTCACTTTGTAGACCAGGCTTGTCTTGAACTCAGAGATCCACTTGCCTCTGCCTACCTGAGTTCTGGGATTACAGGCATGGCTATTGGAGGTGTTTTTAAATAGTCCTGTCTTTGAATTATGGGACCCTAATAATTTTTAAAAGGAATGATCTTTAATATTAAAATACTGTAATAGTGTCTAACTCATTGTCTGGACTAATACAGAAAATCTGTAATAGTCCAACTCTAAATCATTCTATGGGCTATTACAGAATGCTGTGAGTATCTAACTCATTGTCCCAGCGCAGACTACTGTAATAGTGTCTAACTCCAGCTGCTTTTACTATCACCATCTACAGCTGATGCTTCAGTGGCATTGAGTGTGCACAGATCAGGCATGTGCTGCCTTCACACAGAGGGCAATGATCTCATGCAAGTCTTCCTAGTGCTGCTACTCTGTCTTTAGACTGCGTTTGGTTGGTGCTTGCCACAGGCTGCAAAGCAAGGCTTGCTGTTCACATTAGTTATTACATACTGCCTTGGCATCTGTTGAAATCAGGATAGGCTAGCAGCAGCCTCGCTCAAAGTCCTCCTTCCTCTCTGCTCCTGTGGCTAAGTCACTTACTTCCCAATAAATAACTCTCCTTGTTGTGGGACCAGATGCAGTATCTGTGTAGCCATGGCTAGCCACTGTCAGCCTCTTGTCAGCTTAAAATATTGTTCAAACAAACCAGTCATTGATACTCTATGGATACTAGAGGACTCTTGCCTCTTAATACTACAAAGCCTAAATCCTACCCCTTACCTGTGTACACTTTCCTGAAAGCTACCCTTAGGTGGGCTGGGTGTGGCATATAGAATCTTTCCCTCTTACTGAACGTTAAGCTGCGAGAAAAGTCACTGAGTGTGAATAAGCTCATTTGTCCATAAACAGATGTCAGATGATCAGCCATCCTGTAACTTTAAGGCAGGAATCCTCTCATCAGCAACCACAAGTGAGATTTTTCTAAACACCTTATCTTATAGCTCCCCCCCATATCTAAAACGCCATGCACCTTTCTTTGTCCTGCCAAATTACTATAAACACTTTATTGTAAGTCTTTCTATGCTTGTTTCTGGTGGATTGCATTCTTGTTGCTGTTGAAGAACATATCTTACTTAGACAGGGTCTTATACATAGTAGTCATGAAGCTATTTATAAATCCAATGATATTAAATAATATGTACTACGGAGAGCTTTTCAAGTCATTTCTCAAGGTTCTGAATCTTGTTCCTCTACAGGTGAAGAAATTAGGCTTTGATTAGACCATTTAAAAAAAAACAGAGAATATATGAAGAGGCACTTGGGTCTTGAACTTGATCTTGAACTTGGGCATGTCTGTTCACACTGTCGGTCATCTTACATGAAGATGATGTACTTACTGCTCTTTGTGAGTTTGCTGAGCCTATGATGTGTCAAATGACCTGGTAACTTAAAGGTGAAGGAAGAAGAAATTGGGTGAGGTCATGAGGGGATCAATGAGGGAGGAAACTGAAAAAGCAGTGCATTCGTCGTCAGCATAAAGAATATTACAAAGTTTTGTTTAGTTTTTTAAATTAAAAAACTCAGAGACAAGATTTGAATATGTGGCCAGGCTTCCTCACCTGAGTAGGTGGGAATACAAGAGGTAATAAGTACACGGTTCTCGTGCTCATAGTAAAACACTAGGGAACTAGGAATGTTAAACACACAAAGTTGTTCTTCAAAACAGGGAATGTGAATCCTGTTTTCCACTCAGAAGGCTGGAAGATGACGTGGTTAATAGTCTGGTGACTTCTGTGCCATGTGTGGTTGAGACCAAATGGATCATCCCCAGCCCCTAATCGTGAGTTTGCCCATCTATAGATCCTATCTATGTGTAAGTTGTCACATTGTCAACCTATAAAACCCATCTTTTTGGAAGATGCCACATGTACTTTACGAAGAGTTTCGATGTACTCACATCTTTACCTTTATTATGCGTACAGGAATAAGTTAATTATCACCAGGAAAAATCCACCAAATTGTGTTGTGCTTATATATGCTTAAAATAAGCTATGCAGGGTCAGACTCCTGAAGTTTGAACTAACACTGGCTATTTAGACATCTTGAACCAAACTGCCTTCTTTACTCTCATAGATTGGCTTGCTATGGTGATCACAGAGACCCTTTCACAAGCATGTGCTACCTAGTCCACCTAGCATGGGGAATCTTGTAATCTCTTCTTCTTCTTGAGGTCAGAAAAGAACAAATCACTTCAAGTTTGAGAGTAACTGCAAAAAGAAAACACTTAGTGTCTCATCCCTGCAATGATAATTACTTATCCAAATGGCTGTGTCTTTGAGTGTGAGATCATTATCATTAGGTAGGAAGAAAGAGGAGCAGAAGAGGAACAGCCAGCTCTCTGTGGCTTGGGGAATACTAGGTTCTAGCTGCTAATGTGGACCAGCTAGAAGGGTTACCTGTAAACTCTAAGGTACCAGGAAAAAAAAGGAGTTTTAGTAATTTTCAGAGTCATGGTATGTGTGTCATTCTCAAGACCAGGGTGAGTGAGTATGTGTTTGTGTGCGTGTGTGATATTCTCAAGGCCCTTTCCACAAATTCATTTACATATTAAAGGGAAAGGAAGCATTTAAGACCTGCCTTAGAGAAGTAACTACCTACTCTTGGTAGATTCAGACAAACTAGAATTTTAAACTGAACGGAGGTTTTGCCAGTGACACAACATGGCCAGATACTAATGAACTGACTAAAGATGACCTCAGTGACAGAGAAGAGATTCAATAACTTCCTAGAGGCTGGAAGAAGAAACAGAATGTCCAGTTTGTGTTCATGGAGTTCTGATTGCTCAGTAAACCAGTCACCTAAGTTGACTGTTAAAAAGACAGCCTCAATCACTCTATAAGAGCGAATTTAATTTGGGTAGTGGGATGTGAAAGGAAGTTTTGTCTAGCTCTAATGTAAATGCCCAAGATCTTCTCACCTGCTAATTGCAATTGGTTCCGAAGCAACTTGTTGTCCTTGTGAACCTTAAAAATTTAGAGGCAACTGTTGTATCTGCTTCCCACTGGAAGGTAGACCCAGACAGCTGAACCATGTCCCTGTCTAGTTTTCCAGCAGTTTATCTTCATGTCACCAGGCACATGCACAATTGCCCAGAAACATAAGGTCAATTACTAGAACAAAGTTTGTTTTCCTATAAGCTTTAATGCTGTCTACTTTAGCCATTATGTAGTCTTTATTCTGTGTGTAGCAAAAGGCGTTCTACAATGTCTTTCTTGTCTTTAGTAACCTTAAAGATGATTATTGAGCTCAAGGTTGTTTCTGAGTCTCAGTGCTTGTCTCTCTGTCCATCTCTGCCTCTCACCCCCTGTTGCCTATTTCGCTGGAAATTGAGCTTAAGCTAATTAGGAAACTGAAGCATATCTATATCTATATTTACAGTCCAATCTCCACTCAGTTTGCTCTCGGCATGGAATACAGGAAACAAAGGAAAGCTGCCATGGTAACAGCCACACGGTTTGTACAGGTCTGTAGTCAGTCACAATTCTGAATTTGTGACAAGTGGGCCTTTCTGCCATCACCATCATAGGTGGTGATGCTAGCGGTGTTGTGGATTCATGTCTTCAGACATCATGGGCATAGTGGCTCTCCTCCAAATGCCCAGAGCTTCTGAGCAAGGGAAGTGTTTATGAATCACACAGGAATTTTGAGATTAACTCCCTCACTGTCAAGTGGAATTGAAGTCAAGTCAACAGACTTGATGAATTCATACTGCTGAGGAATGGCAAGTTTGAATTTAAAAGAGAACAAACAAAGATGTGGACAGATTTGTCTATTGACCTAATGACTTTAGGAAAAACCCATTCAATGTTATTCTGGAGAATTTGTGTAGGTGTGTGTGTGTGTGTGTGTTTAAGTGTAAATAGGAAAGAAAAGTAAGTAAAGAGGTAGTTATTACAAATGTAGTTGGCACATAAGACTCAGTGTATGAAAGTTTCCCCCACTGTTTCACCAATCCCCACAAACAAACAAACAACACACAAACAAACAAAAAACCTGAGCTCAGAAGCATCGGATTTGTTCAAGGTCATAGCAGACAATGGCAAATAAAAGACAAACATTCTGTTCTTTATGGGAGGAGGAGTGGATTGAGGGAAGCAGAGATGAGGGAAAGGACTGGGAGGAGAGGAGGGAGGGGAAACTGCAGTCGGATGTAAATTAAATAAATAAAATTCTAAAAAGATAAGCATTTGTCTCAGTCCTATATTCTTTCTGATCTTTTCTAAGATATTGCCTATTTTCCTTCTTTGCTACAATCAATACTAAACATTAATATTCCTTAAAATGTTAATAAAAGTATGTTAAGTGTAGTGACACACAAGTATAATTCCAGCACTTAGGAGGTTGAGGTAGGAAGAGTGTAAGTCCAGCTGAGGACAAATACTGAGAACCTGTCAAAGACACAAGTCAAATGTGTGCATGTCATGAAGAAGGCCATGTGCTCCTCAGACTGTCCGCCGTGTAACATCTCTCCTCAATGCTACACTGTCTTAGCTCCTCCAACTGGACATTCATGCCACACAGAGACTTAATTTCTTCCAGGTCCTTCAGTCTTTTACAAACCAAGATGCCTTCTAAACTCCCTGCTGCTTATCCTAATATTTCTGGTAGGTTATGTGCTTAATAATTAATACATATTTCAAATATTGTTATCTGCCACTCAGAGTCACTTCAAGCACTCCCAGATCCATCACTGCTTTCCAATCAACTCACTGTATACTGCAGTACAGTACCTCACTCCCACCCCATTCGCTGACAGAAAACAGAAGCTCAGTACATGATTTATAGACAGCTCCATCAACCAAAAGAAGGTCGAAGGCGCTGCTTCTCGACCTTCCTAAGGCTGCCACCTTTGCTCCTCATGTTATGATGACCCCCAACCATAAAATTATTACATTGCTACTTCATAACTGTAGTGTGCTACTGTTTTGAATCATGATTCAAATCTCTGACATGCAGGAGGATATCTGATATAAAGCTCCTGTGAAAAGATCATTTAACCCGCCCACCCCAATGGGGTCATGACCCACAGGTTGAGAACCACTGCTCTAAAGAGTTAGTCCTCCCAATTTGTTAGAAGAGGATAACTTAACTGCCTTCTCTTACCTGGTTCACACAGATCATTACCTGTCCACAAAAGAAAAATGCTGATAATTAACTCTTTTACCAGAAACAAGTCAACGAGCACAGTAAGGATTAACTCAAGTAAATGTTTGGCTTCTCTGGCACAAATCTTTGAACTACTTATTTTTTTCCTCAGCCTTAACCCTCCCAGGCATCATCTGGTGTTGCTTCCAAGTGTACTAGATAGGAATAAGCCAAGTAGCTAGAAGAATAAACTTCACATTAATGGGAGTCTAAGGTAAGAAAGTGGCTCTGATCCAAGAGTGTAGAGTTGCAACCTAATGCCATAAAATCTACAGGCAGTAGACACCAAAAGTCACCAACGCATGGAACCAATGAGTTATGAAATGTAAGTCAAAACTTCTGATTGTCCAATGAGTGACAGTCTTTTAAGGTTTCCTTCATGACACATAGCAAAGGTAAAGGGTCATAAGCACCATCTTCTATCCACCTATGCTTCTGGAGTTATTGCACTGCTGCTGCGGAAGAATAGAAGAGAATGTGTTTTTGTTTGTTTTGTTTTGTAATTGGAGGTTTCATTGAGACATATTTCCACTCTCCATCTTATGCTACTCCCTAGCACTGGGCCTCTTTAGTAGTGGATAAAATTAGAGACTCAGTTTGGAGCCAGATTATAGACCTTAAATGGTTGAATTTATCCTTTGGACAAAGAAAAGCAGTTGAGGCTTTAAAAATCAGTAGGTAGCATAATAAGGATGTCTTTACTGAGAAATTAATCTTGTGGTAATGCTGAGAACAGAGAGGTAGAACACAAAATGGGGAAGAGGCGCTAGTTAAGAATTTCATTTGCAATAATTCACACCTATCTTTTAATTTAAGTGCTATTAGAGGCACTCTCCTTCCTGGGTGAGCTACAGTCTATCTTCAAGGAGAGTGTAGTGTGTGGGAATTCACCTGTGTGCACGGTGGAGAGATTCACGTCTTAGAAAAACTGGTGCATGTACAGATAAATTTGAGTGAGAGAGGAAGTCAGACACAGTACACATAAAGTAATGTCATTTAGTCCTGAATTCATCAAAACTGAGTGTTGAGGTAGAGAAGGCTATAGTTATATTTGCTTGTGACATACTTCCACATACTGTGCCAATCAACATCCCAGCAAGAACCAGATGGTACACGCAGAGTAAGCGAATTGAGGAACTCGTCAAAGGGCAGCTTATAACCATAAGGGCAGAGCTAAGCGAGACCAAGGAGCTAGGGACAGCCGAACTTCCCAGGGGGCAAGTAACAGCTAAGTAGTAGTTTGCCAACTGCCTGATGGTGGAAAGGTCAAGCTGAGAGAGCAGATTACCTGTGCCTGGAACCCAGAGGGAAAAAGCTTCAGGAGACGGTCAACCGTTGGGAGACTGCTAATGAGAGGGGGTGGACCCAGTCCTCCCCAAGCCAGTGATAAGACTTCCATGGTTCCAGACCTCACTTTCCTCTCACGCTCTGATATCCTACTCATGCTATGCCGTGAAAGCAGCCAAAATACAGAAGGTAAGTACATCCCATGTGAGTCGTCCTCCCCAACACACAGCAGAGAGAGGGGGAAGAAATAAGAGAGCTGTACGAGTCTTCCCTGTGCCGCCAATACCTGCGGTCCTAAGAAAATATCCCCACGATCTTTCCTTTACACACACACTTATAATAATTTAGGAAAGGTTAAAATTTGACTGATTCGAAATAAGTAGTAACGGATTAATAAGCTAGTGAATGATAGATGAAAGAGTAGGGGAGATATATAGAGGGTCAACCCACCAATTAAAAACAAAAAGACTATTTTTCCTCAGTCGAGCGGCGGGTTCACCACTCCTGCTGACATTGTATTGTAGACAGTCATGTCAGCTGAGCTGAGCTAAAGATGAAACAGAAAAAAAAAAACAAGCAAGCAAGCAAACAGACCCCCAAAACATTCTTTAAGGGTGCCTTATTTATTCTATTCTAGGTCAGAGGGACCTCCTGATGGTGACCGGAGAAACAGTGCCTTTCTCACATTGGTTTCCTGGGCTCTTTCATCTGGCCCTCTCTGTCCCACTGCTTTGGTTTACTCGGTATATCGAGAACACATTCTGTGCCACACACCAGCATCTTGATATTATTTTAGAACTTCCTGTTGCCTCGGAGTGCGTTGATTACTTGTGTTTTCTCATATTTCTATTTTAGCTTGTTCTGATTTATTCTTTAAGATCCTCATTTTTTCCTTGTCTTTACTGGCTACCTCGTTTTTTCCCCTTTTCCACTTTAAGAAGAAAATAAGTTTTAAACAGACTTTAAAAGAAAATTTTTCTCTGCTTCTAGGCACTGTTTTTAACTTGGATTTTCTTGTTTTAGCTTTTCGCCCCCTCTAACTTTAGTGCTTCCAGCCTTTTCTCTCACTGGCTCTGGCCCCTTTTATGTTTTCTTTATGCCAGTTTTGTCTTTAATCTTTTATCTCTTACTTTCATGTTTTACTCACAAATATCATTGGCTTTAGTTTTTCTTTTTTTTTCTCTTCTTTCATTACTTAGGTATCATTTATATTGAATTTTGTGTTTGTTGGCCAAAATTTTGTTTTGTTTTTTTTATGTTATAGTAGTTTTTAAGCTTTAATTTGATACTTTGATTTCCCTCAATTTAACTTCTTTCTCTGCTTTTAGCAATTTATCATAACAATTCTCATGTCTCAGTCCTCTTTTCTAATGCTCCTTTTGTTTTTTCTTTCAGATTTTATTTTTTAAGTTGGCTTTTGTGGTTACAAGAGGGCTAGAATCTTGGAGGGATGTGGGACCCTACAAACTATGCATGACGGTTCTATGGTTCTATAGCTTTCTCCCTCCTTTTACCATCCTTTCAGGGGCCACCCAGTTCAATGAAAGATAACCTCACTAGAATCATCACCCCAGATTTCTGAAAAACATTCCCTGGCCATGCTATTTCTTTCTGCTTTCTCTTCTACTGGTTGCGGCAGACAATTGTTTTGTTGCCATTTTGACCTGTGAAGTTTGCTCTGTGTAATTTTAGACCATCTCAGGGGTGAGGTGAATTTGTCATCAGGCAAGAAGTAGGCTAGTCTCTTTGCTCCCTTCACCTCATGAGTGCTGTTGAGAAGCCCAGTTTGTGGGACAGAATTTTTATCTGTCCAGATTCAGTATGTTCTGGGAAGCTGGCCAAGATCAGTACTCATACCTATTAGCCCTGTCAAGGTGAGCATCTCTGTGATCTGCTTATTTTCTCTTTGGGTTTAATGCTGACAGTCTCCTCTGACACTGTAAGTCAATGCAGCCCGGAAGTCTGAAGGAGCCTGACAGCCATAATCAGGAAAGAGCAAGATGGCTTCCTTTGGGTCATTTTTTTTTTTTTCAAGATGGACTTACTTCAATGGGAAATAGCTCTAGCTCATCCATACTAATTTTCCAAAGGACAAAACCCAAAAACACCTCATATTTCTGTCCTATTTTAGTGACCTTGGGATCAAAATCATAAATCATTGACAGTTTTAAAATATTCTTTTTTTTTTAACGGAACCCTAAAAGTGATCTTAGAAAGTAGCCATTTCCTGAGAGGTCTGACATTGTAGCCTAAGCTAGTCTGAAACTTATTATGTAGTCCAGGTTATCCACAATCATGACAATTCTCTTCCCTGTGCTGTGATTATAGGGAAGAACCACTACCCTCCTCTTTAAAAGTGGTTCTGTCTCTTTCCTTTTAATCCTATGATACAGCATTGTGCAACTACAGTGAGATTAAAAAACAGAGCCAAGTAAGATGGAAGATGGCCGATGCTCAGGCCTGGCACCAATGTTTTCTGTCCAAATCACTACCACACAGAAAGCTTATCTAATCTCTGATTAATGTCACAGAATGTGCTATCTTACAATACGGGGCCCAGAAGATAGGATCTGGAGGAAAGTCAGATTCAGATCCAAGCTACAATGTTCATTAGTTTGTGACTAGTAAACAACTTAACCTTTTTTTTTTTCTTTCTCAATTTTATTATCTCTGAAGTAAGTAGAAAATTGCATTTGGATGTGAGATGTTTGTTCCCTTACCTACCACATTAATAATTTCTCAAAAAGCACTGTATTATGGTTCAGTTTTCCATCTTCATGAGTGGTTCTGTGACTGAGTCCTATGAATGAGTGTGTGTGCACATGCACCTCTCCCCCCCACCCCCCAACAGGTGCATGCCCCCAGGAACACATTCTTTTGGTTCATCCTGGTCAGCCTTCTCCAAGGCATCCTGTAACATATCTCTTCACAGTATTTCTCATACACTCGCTAGCAGTGTTTGTTTACATAATTTCTTACCCTGCTTTCCAGTGAGCATCTGAGGATCAGGAGTTGTGTGCTTTTAACCTTTGTATTCTTAACATCTCAAAAATAGTTGGTAAATGGTGTAAGTTTAAAAAATATGTAATAAAAATCAGTTCCAAGGACCTTTCAATAACTATGTCATAAGTATATTAAGGGAACAACTCTTTTACTTCATCAGCAACAGATAGACCATATCTTAAAGGTTTTCTTTTTGTCATGCTGCTCCATCTTTTGAGATACAAGGTGGAAAGGGCTTCTCTATGTTCAAAATTGTATCTGGGTTAATGGACAATCATACAAAAGATAAAAATCCCAGAGTTCTACGAGAAGGTCTTATCAATCCTAAACTCCTTGTTTCCTCGGGTAATGCCCAGATGCCGTAATTCCACACGAAATCCTCATCAATAATCTAGAAATGGGGCAAATTCTGAAGCACTGCCACCAGAGACTCGAGAGAGTTCCACAGCAGAAGTTATTTCTGTGCTGCTCCTCCTCCTTACCACTCTGAGATTTCTCTCTCCAGAAAATGGCTTTTTTTTTAAAAAAATCTTTTTACATTCATGTATTTTTTAAATTAATTACACTTTTTTCACTTTGTATCCCCCCAGAAACCCCTCCCTCCTCCCCTCTCTATCCCAGCTCCCCTCACCCTTCTCCACACTATGGTTTGCTCCATAGAACTGCATAACAGAAAATATCTTTGAAACAAGTTTTTTTTCATCTGCATTTCTACCTCCACCAGTACATTACTGAATTCTATCATTGGAACCCAGGAGCAGAGGAGTCTTGTGTTATTAAGGCAAGCAGGGCTATCTGTCTTGCTACATGACATTATTTTCTTAGACATAGTAGAAGGTTGGACTCCAATTTTATTGTGTAAAACCAAATATGTGGAAAAAATTTACTCTGCACTATAGCACTGCGACCAATTGCTTGAAAAATATATTGGCAAAGAAGGTTATTTCTTACACTTTTTAAGTCCTAAAAATAATTTTCAACTTTCTGTATTCTTTGTATTTCTGAAAAATGATCTTTCTTATCCCATATCACAGATGTTTGCATAGCTACGGACTCCACCAGCAGAATAACAAATGGATTTTCAAGATTACATCGCATCTGTTCATTAAAAAAAAAAGCAGACCACTTCCCTGCAGAGGGTAGAAGCAGTCAATGCCTTTGTTGTACCTTGCGTAATTATATTTGGACAAATTAAGTGGTCCTCTCTCTGTCAGTCAATTTAACAAGATCTTAAAGGGAAATCAAAATTCATTTTTATTTCATGCTTAAGAAAGCAGAAGGCACACAGGCAGAAACTTAGATTACTATTGCTTTAAAAAAGGAACTACCATCTGTTTTGTGTAGAAACTAATACTCAGGCACCCTGTAATTGTGGTAAGAAAGTTGACATTGAGACCTTTTGTCCACAAATGACCCTCGGGTTTTCACTAATGGGAATGCATAGGTTTAGCTATTAACAGAAAAGCAGAATGGGAACAAAGGCACATTTTTGTCTGAAAATTTAATGTGCTGAAATTGGAGCTGAAAACAAACAATACAGAAAATTGTTGTCTGCCCCATCCCTTTCCAGAGGTAAGTCCCTATTCCTAAAGACACCACACAGTTCAGAGGTAGGGCCCAGAGCCCCATGAGCTGGAACTAGATCTGAATATCTATCTCCTCCTTGAGCACTAGCTTTCATGATATTAGAAGGTGTTATGCAGGCTTCCAAAGGAGGGAGGGAAGCAACAGTCCTACCCAAAGGTGATGCCCATGAATCATTATCAATGACTATTGTGGCACAATAACCCTAAAGGTGCAGAAGTGGCATACGTTCCTTGGTGGCAACCAACAGCTCTATAATTGCACTATACACACTCTTAACAAGAGGGGACAAGGCCTGGTACTGGAAACCTAGCTAACTTCCCAGTGCTAGTGAAGTTATAGTTATTGGAGGAGAATCTACAACCACTAATTTATTAAACTAGTACAGTCTCTAACAACGATCTGTAAGCATTTGTCTTTATACTATAGGTATAGGTGTAGTCTTCACCCCCCATCAAAACAAACAAACAAACAAACAAATTTTCTTGTTGTCATGGAAACCACAACAGAAAACCACAAGCAGTCAAAATGCAGAATTATTGAGCCTTGTCCCAATGGATACATCTACAAAACTCTCCTGGATGTAAAGCTGGGAACTTTGTGGAAGAGGAAGAGGAAAGATTGTAAGTGCCAAAGAGTCAGGGAGCTTGCTGTGAGGTTGTGTCTCCTAATAACGTCAGGAGCTACACCCATAAGGTCCAACCAACATTATTGCCCAACTGTGAGCTGAACAGTGATGACATCAGTGGATATGCCAAAGTGAGCGGGAAAGCCCACAAGGCTTCAACTGTACACAAAGAGCTATAGGCAACTGAGAAAAGCTAGAAGAAGAAGAAGAGGAGGAGGAGGAGGAAGAGGAAAAGAAGGAGGAGAAGATAGTATTCCCTAGGGAAGAGTATACCGACTGGTTGTCCAGTGACAAACAGCCAGCTCTCAAAACATAAATGCAAGAAACACTAGCAATATATATGTATATACAAATGCACATATGCTTGCAATAACAATTAATGAAAAAAAGAGGCTATGCATTTGAAGGAGTGTGGAAAAGGTTATATGGAAGGCTTTGGAAGGAGAAAAGGGATGGATGAAATATAATAATATCATAATCTCAAAATAAAAAAACCAAAGTAGATAGAAAGAGATCAAAGATCTTTATATAATCTTCACAAATCTAAGCGTTTGACTTAGTGACTTCCTTATATATAGATTTGTATAATAACCATGACTTGTTTCTTGAGTTTATAGAATGCCTTTAGAACAAGATCCTCATGTTGGGATGTGTGGGTCCTCCTCAACACAAAGCACATGTCTGAGCTTGTTAGACATGTGGGGAAACTTTTTGAACAATATTTTCTTTGTTTTTTGATTATTACAATTTATTGACTTTGTATCCCAGCTGTAGCCACTCCCTTTTTACATTTTTATTAATTACAGTTTATTCACGTTGTATCCCCCCTGCAGCTCCCTCCCTCCTCCTCTCTCAATTGCATACCTCCTCCCCCTTCTCCACCCATGTCCCCCCAGTCCACTGATGGGGGAGGTCCTCCTCCCCTTTCTTCTGATCCTAAGACTAGGATCAGGTCTCATCAGGAGTGGCTGCATTGTCTTCCTCTGTGGCCTGGTAAGGCTGCTCCCCCATCAGGGGGAGGTGATTAAAGAGCAGGCCAATCAGTTCATGTCAGAGACAGTCCCTGTTCCCATTACTACGGAACCCACTTGTAGGCTGAGCTGCCATGGGCTACCTCTGTGCAGGGGTTCTAGGTTATCTCCATGAATGGTCCTTGGTTGGAGTATCAATCTCAGAAAAGACTTGGGGAAACTTAAAACGTTAGGACAACAGTGGGCTATTTAAATTTGAAGACCTAATGTGTTTGCAGGGACTCTGCAAGTGCCAAGATCTCTACAATTGCTGGAGAGGGTCCTACTATTAAACAGTAGCAGAAGAGGTGCAGTGGCTCTCGTATAAGTCTCTGTGAGTTCACGAGCTTTGCCCATGTTGACTTAGGGTATCTTCTTTTCTTGGCGTCTTCCATCTCCTCTAGATCTTACACTCTTTCTGTCTTCTCTTTTATGGGTTTCCCTGGGCTCTGAGGGGAGGGATTCAATGGAGACATTCCATTTAGGGGTGAGTGTTCCAAGGTCTCTCACTCTCTGCATAATGTCTAGCTGTGGGTGTCCGTGTTTGCTCCCATCTGCTGAAGAAAGAAGCTTCTCTGATGATGGCTGAATATAAGGCACTAATCTATGAATATAGCAGAATATCATGAGGAGTCATTTTGCATTTTCTTTTCATTTTTTTTAAGACAGGTATTATTTGGTTTTACCTTAGGTTCCAAAAGTATCTAGCCTAAGGTTTTTGGTCCACCCAAGCAGTGTTTGGTATGGGTTTCATTTCATGGAATTCTCCTTGAGTCAAATTAGTTATTGATTAGTCATTCCCACAAGCTCTGTACGATCATTGCCTCAGGTAGGACACCACTGTAGATAAAGGGGTCGCTCGCTTGGTGTTTACATACTTCTTTTGATAGCATGCAGTGTAACTTTCTGTAGAAATGAAACGTAGGCTTGAAGGGTCTACATAGGCACCACGTTGCCTTCTCCATGTTCAGTGAGTTGTGTGGGTGTTGTCTGCAGCAATGGGGTCTTGTTGTCAGTTTGTGGAGGACAACATGTAGTCTGGGTTGTTTGAGGATTCCTGTGGAGCACCTTTGGCCAACAACTCAATGAGATGTAGCCCAACCAAGGTACTAGAAGCTCTGTTTGGTGACACGAGATGGCCAGTTGGGACTCTGTCTTTCCCATTATTTAGTGATTTCATTTAGATCGCCTTCATATAGGTATATATTTTAAGAACATTCTACTGTTTTGTGTTTTCATATTAACCCTCAAATGCCCCTTAAGTTTTGTGTCTTTCCTTGTGTTCCCTCTTACAATCCTTTTCTTTCTTCCCCCTCCTGACTTGACTCCTGTTTTGGGAGCCCAGACAGGCTATAGCTCTATTACATAAACTAAGAAGTTCTGATATTACACCTATATTGCAATTATTTCAAATTGTACTTATGTTATCCTTATATTAGGGTCCATTGGCATTAGTATTGTTGTTATGGGATGCACTGTAGCCCCTCTTCATATATTGAAGTTCTAACAATAGAATGTGAACATGTTTGGACATAGAGGCTTTACCAAGATGATTAAGTTCAAATGAATCCATTTGTCTTGACTCTAACTCTGTATGACTGGAATTCTTGTGTGATGAGGAGATTTGGAAACAGACACATAAAATCTACTTTATTGGAGAAATCAAACTGGTACTGAATTGCAGGCTTCCCCCCACCCCGCACTGGAAGTTGGTATGAGTTTGCTAGGGGATAAAAATCATTGATAAATCTTCCATGATGTGAACCTTTTGATCTACAATAATGACTAGCCTGACAAGCAAGATATACCCATTGGTGTATAATGGCATGAATGCATGTGTTGGTCAACCAGTTTTTGTAAAATTAGGTTTTAGACCTGCACCACAGGCAGGATAATGTATCTGTAAATCTGGCAAGAAACCAGTGGCTGAGAAAATCATAAATTTCCGGGAAAGACCTACTACTATTATTATGATAAAGATACAATATCAAACTCTCAGGTAAATACTTACACATATAGACCAGTGAAATTCCCAGTCATCATAAAAAAGATGCTTTTTTTTCAATAGACAACATTTAATATTGCAGAGAATAAGGTCAAAGGAGTAGACAGCCTCCAAAGGACATCTGTATCATCCCCCTTCTTCCACAACTTAGATAGCATTGTAGAAGAGGTACCAGAGAATGTGTAAGAGTCAGAAGTTGGGGAAGACTATTTTAAACTAGTCTTTTCTGGGCATGGGAAGACTGCTGTACTCATGACCTCACAGCATCTATGGTTGCCTGCATAATACCCACGCAAGATCAAGCCAGTCAACATAACAGCATGTAAAATCCCAAGACCCCTTTTGTAGCTGAGGAGCTATTGACAGCTGAAGGCTATTTGTAGAGGAAGATTAATTTATTTTCAAAGATATGACCCCAGTAAGTTACCCCTAGATAACCCATGGATAACTCCAGTGGATACTGCTACAGCCATGTGCACACTGATCATACTTACGGAACTCAGTGAGCTTTAAAAAATAAGAAAATGAAGACATAAAGTTGGAAGAAGGATGTGATGCACTGAGGGTTGGTCTGAGAGAAGATGGATCAGTGTTTGGGGATGGCTATGATAAAAATATATTGTATTCATCTATGGAATTTTCCTTTGGACTTACTGTAACATTCAAAGACTGGGTCTTTGGCCTATGAACTTTCCATGAAGATTTTCAGACTTCTCAGACATATAGGACAGCTTCTTTTCTTTTTTTTTCTTTTTCATTTTTTATTATTATCATTTATTACAATTTATTCAGTTTGGATCCCAGATGTGGTTCCCTCCCTCATCTCCTCCCAATCCCACCCTCCCTCATTCTTATCCCTCATGTCCCCCTTCCTAGTCTACAGATAGAGGAGGTCCTCCTCTCCTATTTGACCCTAGCCTATCAGGTCTCATCAGGACTGGTTGCATTGTCTTCCTCTGGTAGCCTGGCAAGACTGTACCCCCCAAGGGGAGGTGATCAGAGAGCCTGTTACTGAGTTCATGCCAGAGAAAGCCCCTGCTGTTAATCAAGGACAATGCATGGAGGGACCCACTTGGATACTGTGTCTATGGGCTACACTTGAGCTGGGGGATTTAGGTCCTCTCCATGCATTGTCCTTGGTTGGGGTATCAGTCTCTGCATGGCCCCTAGAGTCCAGCATTTTTGGCTGTGTTGCTCTCTTTGTAGAGTTCCTGTCCCCTTGAGGTCTTTCTGTCTCTCCTTTGATAAAATTCCATGCCCTCTGACCAAAGTTTGACTATCAGTCTCAGTATCTGCTTTGATACCTTGCTGGATAGTCTTTCAGAGGCCCTCTGTGGTAGGCTCCTGCCCTGTTCCCTGTCTTCCTACTTCCAATGTTTAATCACATTTGTCTTTCTGAATGAGGATTGAGCATCTTTCCCAGGGTCTTCCTTGTTGTTTAGCTTCTTTAGGAGTATAAATTTTAGTATGTTTATCCTATACTACATGAATATCCACTTATAAGTAAGTATATACGATGTGTGTCTTTCTGCTTCTGGGAATACCTCACTCATGATCTTTTCTAGTTCTGACCATTTGCCTGCAAATTTCATGATTTCCTTGTTTTTAATAGCTGAGTAATATTCCATTGTGTAAATGTACCACACTTTTTGTATCCATTCCTCAGTTGAAAGACCTCTAGGTTGTTTTCCGCTTCTGGCTATTATGAATAGAGCTGCTGCAAACATGGTTGACCAAATGATAGGACACCTTCTTAAAATGAGTTTTTCTCCTTGTCTCTCAGTTTTTCTCCCTGCTCTCTCACCATGTTTGTTTCTATGGATTTCTAAAATTCTGACTTTGAGCTTTTTCTTCTATATAAAAAATCCAATAACCTATAAACATTTACAATAGAAAGGGAAGAATACATGTGTGGACTATACATCATTCTTTAGATAGCAATATCACATGGCTATCTGACATTGCAAGGCTATCTTTCTCACAGTAAGTCTTAGAGAAGGCCACCTCACCTCTTAACATAATAGTTTCCTTATCTGAATAGTAAGACTGAATAAATGATGATTTTATGTAAAATGGTTTTATGAAGTATTTGGAATCATGTCTTGTCCTATCATAACGTCCTCAAGACATGGTAGTTATGAGTTCCACATTAATAGTAGTGTTTCTGCTAGGTTTCTTCATTATTGACTGTAAGAATCATCCAAGGTTAGTTTAAGATGGAAAGATGTAGCTAAAAGCTATTTCAAAAAGATGTTCAGTAGCTCACAGACTACCCGAGAGCACAAAGGAACCACACTTTGATGCCAGATATCCATGTTGGTAGCATAAAATTTGTTTAGGAAGTCTTCACTTCACCTGTCTTGATGTCACTCTTAACATCAATGCTGTTGAGAGTAGAAAATGGGTGAGTTCTCTAGACTCAAACTAGGAGATGATAGAGAGATACTTTTTGTGGCAGTTGATACTTCAGGTGGTTTTCTTCTTTATATCACTAACCTCCATTACACTTTTTCAGTGAGTGTGAGTGACTAGAAGAACTGTGGATTGTTTCACATCCAGCTGCAAAGATTGTTGAGAGAGCAAGTATGAGCAATATTCAGGTTTGACAGTAGGAGACATGATTTAACTTCAAGATGCTAGACATATGAAACAGAAATGTGGAGTTATCAATAAGTGGCTAATGAACACAACATATATAGATTGAGATTCAGAAAAAGCTTACTTCTGGCCACAGAAATTCTTTTTACTTCTGTTTTGCTTACAACTATATTCCCCTCCTCTTAATCATTGCTGCCCATAGTGACTCCTAAAGTCTTATTTAAGGTTTCCTAATTCATGTATGTTGAGAGTCTTGATGTGGTGGGTATTGGATCATGTTGTTGCCTGTGAAGATACTGATTCTTTAGAAAATATATCATTATAAGAAAAGAACATATTGAAAAACATGAAATTTTGAATCACAAAAGATGAGACTTTCTGCTTAACATCATAGGCAAGGTTCTCACCTTAGCCTCAGACTTTTTGTAAAGCAAAAATAAAATCTACATGCCAGACCCTGAAGGATAATTATGAGAATTTGACTTTATACAAAGTATATAAATAGTCCTGTGCAAAACTGAGATACACTGTAATTGTTAGCTTTCAGCAACACACACACACAAATTAATGAATTAATGAAGTTCTTACTTGACTTTATTTTATTTTAATCACAGAATAATAAATATTCAAATTATTTTGTATTTCCTTTTTTGAGTGCTATTATTAATAAACAAGACATGATGAGAACTTTCTAGATAAAAGAACTAGTTTGAAACAACAATAAAACTAGGTCAAATCTTTCAAACTATTTTTATTAAGGCCAATGACCTGCTTCTTTATGCTACATCAAAACTTTAGTCTTGTAACACAAGAAGAAAAAGGTCAATTTACTTATGACATTTACTCTCCAACCTCAAAACCCAATATCTCTCCATTTCATCCTTTGTTCTGAGAATAAGTGCAACTAGAGGAGAATTATGCAGACCAGGAAGTGTTAGTTTGGATACTGCAGTTGAAATCTTTACTCTAATTTGTTCATCTGCTGAACAGAGTTTGAAAACCTGAGGATATTCCTGGAAACACAAATGTTCCAAGAGACACAGATTCAATAATTTTTTTTCAAAAAAATTACTTGTCATCCTAAAAGTCAACATTAAATCCGACACCTCTGTAGTGGAAGTTTTGGTTGTGTTGTATGGATATGTTTTTGTTGTAGTTCCAAGTGTGGAATGCAGAAATGCTTTGTCCATAGCTGACTGCAGCCTTCTGAGAGGCACATTGATTTTTGTCAGCTGATTAATAGCCTCATGAGAGAGTGTGTGATCCTTGTCAAGAGGAAACTGTCTTGTGTGGGGCTGGGAGATAGAGGAGGTAGTGGTTTTGGCCATCTGAAAAACATTCTTGTGTGGACTTTAAGAAATTATAAATAGGTTGTTTCCAGATTCTGGTTATTACAAATAAAGGTTCTATGAACATAGTTCAGCAAATGTACTTGTTGAATGATGAGGCAATTTTTGGGTATATGTCCAAGAGTGGTATAGCTGGGTTTTGAGGTAGCAGTATTCCCAGTTTTCTGAGAAAAATGGATCTTCAAATCCAACTCCCACCAGCAATGGAGAAGGGTTCCCCTTTCTCCACAACCTCTCCAGCATGTGTTGTTATTTGAGTTTCTTATGTTCTCTTTGATCACTTCCCTCAGGCAATGCAGCTTTGCCAGGCCATGGAGGAAGAAGATCCAGACAGTCCTGATGAGACTTGATAAGCTAGGGTCAGATAGCAGGGGAGGAGAACTCCCCTTCAGTGGACTAAGGGAAGGGGATAGGAGGGATGAGAAAGGGAGAGTGGGACTGAGAAGAGATGAAGGTACAAAATGAGGCTACAATCAGGGTATAAAATGAATAAATTGTAAAAAATAAAAAAGAAGGTATAAATAGGAGCACAGACTCCTATTTATACAGAGAGAACACTGTGCTTTGAGAGAAATGCTTTAGAGAACTCTTCCAGGTTGCTGTGGCTGTTTCTTCTGTTTGACTGGACTCCTGGTATCCTGAGGACAAAGAGTGGAATCATCTCAAGGAACTACCTCTAAAGAAGTCCCCATGCCCTGTTCCTGTTAACTGTCTTTCTCTCCTACCTAAGGTCAGGTGGGTGGGTTGGAAAGGAGGTAGAGGCCTTTAGGAACCCAATGACCCTAACCAGCAGGAAGTAGCTAAAGAGAACTATGCCACCTCTCCCACTTACGTTCCCTCTCTCCTACCTGGTATTGGGGTGTTGCAAGGGGCTGAGGTGGAGAAGGGAGAAAGACACATAAGGAACCCCAAATAAAGTAGGTTAAAAAAATCAAAGCCTACACCACCTTAATTTTTTTATTTTGTTATTGGTAAACTTATTCAATCAGTTATTGGTGGATGCTGTGGGCCAGGTCTGTTCCTGGCACCAATGGTATATGGGAAGGAGGAATGCAGACATTGTACTGTTTTGTTATTGATATTGTTTACAAGGCATTTAAGTGACGTTACTCAAGTTGAGCTTTTTAGCTAAGAAGAAGGATTCATCCATCCATCCATTATTCATTCAACAGTTATGTGTAGAATGTCTGTTAAGTACTATGTGCCCAAACAGTAGCCACTTTCACTCTGCACGTATCGGGTGCCAGCACATGTACTAGTTTCTTTAGATGTCTGTAGAGGTTTGAATAGGAATGGTCCCTATAGGCTCATAGATTTGAATGCTTGGTCTCCAGGCAGTAGTCATGGCCTTGTTAGAGGAAGTATGTCACCAGGGGTGGGCTCTGAGGTATCACAAGCCCAAGCCAGTCCAAGGGGCTTTCTCTCTATATGCTGCCTGCATGTCCTGGTATAGAACTCTCAGCTACCATGTCTCTCTGAGTGCCACCACACTCCTGACCATGAGGATAATGTACTAATCCTCTGAAATTTTAGAGAGAGCCCAATTAAATACTTCCTTTTGTGAGTTGCCATGGTCATGGAGTCTCTTCACAGTGGCAGAACACTGAATACGACAATGTATGTAATGTTTTCGTTAAGCCCGTGAGGGATATTTTATAATACAGATGAGGAAATATATTGTAAGGAAGGCTAGTTAGCTTGCTCAAGGTGACAGAGTTTGGAAGGGGTAGAGCTGTGTGATGCACCTGACTGCAGAATCCAAACTTAACCTCTGTTCACAAGCCACTCAGGAGAAGTCTTGCTTGTGACTCACACAGTTGATGAGCCAAGCGAATAGATCCATTTACGTGCAGCAGGAGAGTTACTGCTCCCTCAGGGTCCTCGGTCAAGCTGCTCTACTAGTGCGACCAATTTCTATAAATTAGGAAAACAGTAATTAGGCCTACTGAGTTGAAATCTGGGGCCAGAGTGATGCTGTAATAGCCACATCCATAAACACGGATGCCGACAGCCACAGGAAGCAACGTACTGCCTTGCAGAATGAACACAGGAAGTCTTTAGAAGATTCTGGGTTTCCACTTTTGCTGCTGCAAGAACAAACAATTCCCCCCCCCCGCCCGCCACCTCTAGTGCCTTTTAAGATTATTTCTGTTTGTGAAAATGTGGAATTTTCATCCTAAAGGGGTCTGGCCAACCTCTGGAAAGGTACGGTAGAAATGTTTAGACACGAGGACCCTCATTCACAGACATGTAGGCATTCAGGACAGTGGTATTTTTGTGTGTGTTTGTTTCGGGGTGACAGTAGTACACTAATAAGTGCTGAACAAAAGAAGTCCTGCAAGTTGGAAAGCAGATGGTGAAGGAGGTAGTCAGCACATTCAAGGAAACCAAAACCTAACTCTGCCATGGGAGAAAGCTAAAAGCATCCAATTTTCATCATGGAGCTACAGTCAAGAGAGTCTCAACAACTGTGAGCACCAAGTGCCTGTAAGAAGATGACAAGTACCAAGTGACAGGGATCGCTTGACCTCAGCTTGTTTCTACATGCAGTACAACATGACACACACACACAAATATAAATGTGAGGGGATTTATGACTTGACAAGGAGGAATGACTGATGTTCTTCTCTGAAAAGAACAAAGAAAAATGGCACATACAGAATGTTAATCTAATAAGAATTGAAAAAATATAATTTGTATTTTGCAGATATTTATGTAAAGACTTTGTCAGGACTAAATAAAATAACGAGGAAAGAGTGGATTTTGTTGGTTGAATGGGGTGTGCTAATTTACCTTTAATTTAGTTTTTGTGAATTACATAAAGTACATTTCTTTAAAAACAGCTTAGGAAAAAATGACAAAAAAACCCACATAAATGAGCAGTGAATGGTGTTTAAATGCCCCAAAACTCTTAAAATCAACATTCAGAGGACAGTGCAACAAGAAAACAGGCAGACATCTTGGTACACACCCTATCAGGAGAGAGGTGATGGCTGATGGCATAGGAAAAGACGCTGCACATCATATGGCATCAGAGAAACGTCATTAAAGCCTCATTGGGATGTTACTATGCACATATTAGGATGACCTAAAAGCAAAGTACTGACCTTGTCAGATGTAAGCAAGCACAGAGAACAAGAGACACTGTGACAGTTAATATTGATAGACACCTAGACTGGATTAGAATTAGCATGGTAAGGGTGTTTCAAAAAAAATTCTAGACAAGAAGGGAAGAGTTACTCTCAATGAGGGTGGCATGCTCCCATGCTCTGTGTCTCCAGACTGAATAAAAAGGAATCTTGTAGCTGACCACAAGCATCTCTTTACGCTTCTTTACTCTGGATATGATGTGACCAGCTCATTCATAGACTTGCTTTCCCCCAGTGATGGACCACACCCTGAATCCTTGACCCCAAACAAGGGTCTTCCTTTAAAATTTGCTTTCAACAAGTATTTTGACACAGCAATGAGAGAAGTAAGAAGAGAGGAACTAAGCCTCATTTATTGTTGGTGGGAAGGGAAATGGTAAAACCACACTGGAAGGCAATTTGGTATCTTCTTAGAATTAAATATATGGTTCTGAAACTATAAGATAATGACTTATTTGTGCCACAAATTAGAAATTTGTTACACAGGAAACTTGCATTTGAATATGTATAGCACTTTTATGTACCATGCTCACACATAGAAGAAACCAAGATACTCTATCATAAGTAATTAGAAAAGTATTTGGACAATGGAATATTCTTCAGCAATAAAGCAAAAATGAAGCTTCAAGACATTACAAACATGAAGAACCTTTAATGAATACTCCCAAAGGAAAAAAGGCATAACTTGAATGCTCTAAGCACTGGAGATTCCAGATACCATCTTCTGTTACTTAATAAAAAAGTTCATAAGGAGCTCACCTAAATAGAATTTAGTGATTAGGAAGGAAAGAGAAGAGACTAAAATGTTTTCAAAAGAAAAACTATCCATATAAATTCAAGAATTAAAAAAACACTGAGTTTTCTCATCTAAAATCACACTAGAAGCCAGAAAACACAAACATCAAATTGATTTGTAGCATAAAAGTCATGCATATGCCAAGTGCATCGAATTTAGGGGAGTATAAACGCATTGTCAGACATAGGAGGTCCTTTATAGTTGATTTTTATGTACTTTTTTTTTTGGTGTATGTGTATGCAAGTATTTGTTATATATGTGTGTGTGTGTGTGTGTGTGTGTGTGTACTTGTGTGTTTTAGGCTTCCAACATCCTTAGATGTCCTTCTCCAATATCCAAGAGGGTCTCACATAGTCCTGGAACTTGCCAAGTAGGTTAGGGCCAGTGAACTCCAGGGATCCTCCTGTCTTTGCCCATTCTGACTGGGGTTACAAGTGTGTGCCACCACACTTGTCTTTTTGACATGTGGATTCTTGGGGCAGACTACAGGCCTCTGCATTTGCAAAGCAAACACCTAGTCAACCAACCCAGCACCTGATGGTTTAGTTTTAGGAAGACTTGTCTCCCAGAAAATGACTAGGCCCAGGAAGGCCTGGGGAACAGCCATTGCGACTGAGAGCGTGAGCAGACAGCGCAATGGGAAAGGGTGCTTCATTACTTTGAGAGGAAATGCACACCTAATATTTTGGTGGGTAATCTAATAATGAGAAGCAAGTGGAGCTGTAAAGAAAGGATAATCTAGATGTAGTGCACTGAAGAGCTCAGCTGTCAACATGTTCACTCAGTTATGAAACTGAACACTGTGTATTAGTGGTACAAAACATTTTGATATGACTAAGAATTTTATTAAGCATATGAAACATTTACCAACTGCTCTGTAGGGCTACACTGAATGCTAAGCAACACTGAAGGCCACCTGCTGTGCCAGAACTTGATGCCCCCATTCAGCTTTAGCAGTAGAGTAGAGATCCGTCAACTGGGACCCTCAGAGCCATGGCCATTTCCTAATTTTTTTTTTTTTTGAAATTACAGCCGTATGGTAATACTGGTGAATACTAGTTAATCACAAGATAGTGGTATTTGGGAGACAGACGGGAAAGATGTGTGAGTGTGTGTGAGTGTGTGTGAGTGTGAGCGTGTGTGTTGGTGTTCTTTTGTGGTGATAAGAGAATGAATTTACAAAAAGTGTAATGTACAGACCACAAAAACTTTTCCTTTCTTTCATCCCTTCCATCATCTCTTCCTCACTTTTTTCCTGTTTTGAAAGTGGAACCTGGGGTTAATACAGAATCACTACCCAGCCTTACTCCCAGCCCGGTTGCATTTCCATATCGTTCAACAATCTTTGTTTAACTAAAAGTGTTTGAAAGAAATGAATAAAGACAGGTCAGGAGAGACCTGTGACCTTCCTTTGCTGTCTGCTTCCTGAATGCTCACAAAGTATCCCCATATCAGCAAATTCAAACATGCAAACCAACTAAGTGTGACAGTGTATCTAACAAGCAACAAGTAAATGATAAATTGCCTGGATGCTGGGAAGGTAGAAGAGAACACTGTAAATAAATAAAAGCTATGTGGTGATAGAAATTCAAACACAGATATCTGTGTGCTTTCACATTTTAATATTTCCTGCACCCAGGAGTTTATTACAAAATCAGATCATCAGTACCAATCCCTTTAGCCACATAATGCCATTGTGGCACCTGAAGACTGTGTTAACTCCTGTCTGTATCTTGTTTTATACCCAAATTATTCTCACCTTGCCCCTGACAAGACCTAGCCATAGGCAGCACTGAGGAATGATTCATTGCAGTGCAGAAGGATGCTGAAGTCTTCATAGGCAGCTGAAGTTAGCCTTAAAATGTACGATTCTTCCCACAGGGATTTGTTTTCTTTATTGTCCTTCATAATGTTAACCAAAGTGTGTAGTCATAAAACCCATAACAAACCTAAAATGGTGAGGGAATTCATATTGTGTTGAAATTAAAAACACTAGACTCCGAAGCAAGAAGGCATGGGTTTGTGCAAATGAGTTTAAAGTGTCTGAGCCATTGTTATGACATCCAAAGGCTACTTGTGCTTTCTTTATGTACAGACGTTTTTCTTGGAGGGAGGTGACAGGGTAGGCTGCGTGTTTCTGAGCCTGTTGGGAGCTAGCGCCCAGCAGCCTCTCAGCTAGTTTCTGAATCACAAGCTGCTGCATCCTTGGTGAGGTCATTATTTTTAGCTTTGGATCTGTTAGGGACTCCGCAGGGGATTTTCACACATTCCACAAATTAGCAAAGGTCACCAAAACAAATCCACTAAATGAATTCATGGGCTTGAAATCTTATCAAACCAATGCTGTCATAGTAAATTAAAGAGCTTCCCACCATCTGCAGTTCCAGTATTCCCATTAAGAGGGTCAAGCTGGATTGTGGTTAAATTTGATCCACTGTGATTAGAGTTCACTTTAAAAAAACCACGCTTAGATGGACAAATGGGATGGACATTGAATGTAGGAGAAGACAAGCAACAGGATAGGAACCTACTACAGAGGGCCTCTGAAAGACTCTAACTAGCCATGTATCAAAGCAGATATTAAGACTCACAACCAAGTCTTCGGCAGAGTGCAGGGAATCATATGAAAAAGGGGGAGTTAGTAAGACTTGGCAAGGATAAGAGCTCCACAAAGACCAAATAGATCAGGGCACAGGGGTCTTTTTTGAGACTGTTTCTCCAACCAAGGACCATGTATGGATATAACCTAGAACACCTGCTCAGATGTGGCCCATGGTAGTTCAGTATCCAACTGGGTACCCTAGTAAGGGGAACAGGGACTATTTCTGTCATGAACTCAATGGCTGGTTCTTCGACCCTCCCCCCCGCACCCCCCTGAGGAACAGCCTAGCTAGATCCCAGAAAAGGTCATTGCAGCCAGCCC
>CM053743.1:35878375-35900559 GCA_028658305.1 Pachyuromys duprasi
AAAAAAATTGATATTTAAGAATGAAGTCTGTCTACGGCTGGGATACAAAGTACATAACTTGTGATTAATATAAAATAAAAATGTTAATTAAAAAATTTAATCCTTAAAATAAAAGAATGAAGTTCATGACTAAAGACCTAGTAGAGATGAGAGAGTAAACCGTAATAATATCTGAGGACAAATCCATTTTTACTAACAAAAAGTGCAAAATCCCTGTGTTTGAAGGTCACAAACAAAGGTGCTTAAACTTCTACCTCCCTTTTCTTCTGAAGAACTCCGCCTTTGTTTCATTACCACTCTGCAGCCTTTTCTCTTTCCTCAAGCATATGTCTGGAAGAATATTTTTAATGAGCTGCTTGTTTATGAAACACAGAAATAGTTGTCGTGAAGAAGCCTTCATGCAAACAAACCTCAGTCCTGCCCTGGATTTTTCTGCATTTTTTTCTTTCTTGAGCCACAGAGAGAGCAGAATCACAGACATAAATAAATTTCTAATAAATAAACTTATCACATTTACATTCTATGGTTGTAGTATGTACACCTAAATTAAGTAAGTTTGGTGAAAAGAAAATTGTACCTGTAAACAATATATTTGTCAAATTCCTTTAGTATGTTTTTGGTAGTTCCTGCCAATGGTAGTCAATAAACCACATGTTATTTGACTGGAGTTGGAACTCTAAAACAGGGGAATGAGCACAGTGAGTAAAATTCATGGTTGACCATGAAATATTAAACTCAATTGTTTTACAATTCAGATTGCTCTATTTTAAGTTAAAAATAGAATAAAGGTATTCATGTGACTGGGCATTACACCCTTTATTTTCCACATGTCAGGAATTTGAGGGGGATGTCAGAGGTGCCTCATTTCTCTATCAAGCTAAATCTGATTCAGAAATCTCATTTAAATGCCATTTTAGAGAGATGGAATGCATGTGGAATTAGTTCATACAAACAATATTATATTAATGAATTGGTTAGCTGATTATTTATAAATCTTTCATGTGTTCATAATCATGGCATGATGGAGCTAAAGCTAGAGTTGAAAGCAATTGCTTGTCAAATGCTCATTGTGTTACATGCATTCTTATGTAGCTAACTTGTCTCTCTTAAAACATGTCTTAAAAGACATGAACACTGCAACATTATATATGTAGGAAAATTGTTGATGTGCTGTCAGAATATAAACAACAGAACAGAAGAGGTAGGACCAGCCAGAGAGGAGGTCTAACATGCAATTGTAATGGGAATTCGATGATCTTTACTTGGAATCTTACAGCTGATATGGTCAGGTTGGGGCACACACATTGGGTTTGGGTTGGTGTGCATCCACAATTAGATCAATAGATTTACATTTACACCCTCACATAGCTCAGTGATTGAGTAGGGTAAACATTAATTTACTAAGGGGAGCATGATTAAATACCATACAGTTTGGGGCATAAAGAGCTGTTTTGTTTGTTTGTTTGTTTGTTTTTTGTTTGTGTTTTTGTCTTACAGTTCTGATCAGGGTATTAGCAACAACATTACCTTTTACTGACTAATCTCTCATTACTCTGCCCGTAATTGCTTTCTTGTTGCCTCTTCATGAGGTTTGGTCAATGTCTATGCATGCCTAGTAACTCTCTCAGGATGTCATAATTGCCTCTTCAAATAAGACATCTGCTAGATTAGACAAGGATTCATTTAATAGCTCCATTTTTATTTAATGGAATCTATAAAGGCCTTGTTTTCAAATAAAAATGAGGTACTAGAAGTTGAAACTACGAAGTGTGAATTTTAAAGGAACACAATTTAGTTCATAATGCTGAGCCACATGCCCTTCTGAAATTAAATATACATGTGTATATATACATATAGAAACATTTTCAAGAGTCCAAAAGTCTCAACTCCTTTAAGCATGAATACTAATTTCAGAATCCCACCTAAATATTTAAATCAAGTGTGAGTTAAATTTGTGTATAATTTGTCCTGGTGGAAAAATCTTTCGTGAATTTGTGCATTCAAAGAACCTGTTTAAGTATCATTGTAAAATCATTGTAAAGCACAGTAGTGATATGAGCATAAAATTTGTATTTTATTCCTGAATTGGAAAAAACAGAAAAAAGTCTGGAGCATAAGTCCAAATTAAAACAAATGTGCTGTGCTAGGAAAGAAAAAAAAATAAAGTCTACCAGGAATTTTTTTTTCCTTTGTGCCTTGAAATGTAAGATACAGTAATCTAACTTTGGAAAGGGTGCCCCTGCATTCATTATTTATCCTTTGGAGTATGTATGTACGTATATCTTGCTAAATTTTTCCAGATACATGATACTTGTTGCTATTTAACAAGACATGACTTTTTATTTTTATTTTTCATTAATTTTTTATATTTTATATCCTGATAGCAGATTCCCCTCCCTCCTCTCCTCCCAATCTCTCCCATTCACCACACACACACACACCCTGCCAACCCCACCCCAGCTTTGGCATATCAAGTTGTAGAAAGACTAAGCTCATCTACTCCTATTGTGGCTAGGTAAGACACCCAGCTAGGGAAGAAGGAAACAAAGGCTGGCAACAAAGTCAGATACAGCTCCTACTGTTAGAAGTCCCACATGAAGACCAAGCTGCACAACTGTTCGGTGTGCCAAGGGCCTAGGTTTGGCGAATGAATGCTCTCTGGTGTTTCAGTATCTGGGCTAAGCTTACATTAAACCTAATTCTTTCTGTGCATGGAAAAGGAAGAGTACACAATGTTGTTGTCAGTTCTTTTTAACTGTCTTAAAGCTCCCTCATCTTTTTATCTGTTCAACATTATAGATATCATTATTTATACTAACAAAGGTCTAGAATGTTCTCAACTTGTCCCAGACTTTGTAGACCCAGTAAATCCAAACTGATGCTATCTACAACACAGCAGTTACAAAGCACATTTACATATTCCACTTTCCTCCAGGATCAGAGTGAAAATACGTATCTCTGTCTAAAAACAACTCACATGAGTGCCCACATTCTAATCCTGGATTGTAGCTCAAAGAAATATCTTTTCAATGAGGTAGAACCTTAATGACTTTATTTTAGAATGATACAGTGGGCAGAGACGAGACTGTAGGACAGACAATATACAAAGCTTCCAGGAAGTCTAATCTTTTCTCTAATGGATGTGATAACAATGTCCACTATTATAGATTGCCAACCACATGTACTGGTCAGTGAGTGTTTGCTACTCCACTTCAAATAAGAAAAATGATGTTGTGAGAGATAATCTGAGCTTCCCATTGTTTCTAAGTGGCACAACCGGGATTTGTCTGTCTTATTTCAAAGCCCTAAATCCTTTGTTTAATTTGTTGAGAATCCTATATGTGAGTACTACATTACATCATTTCCACCACTTCCTCTCCTAACTCCAACTCTTCACATACTCTCCACATACTCCATCTCAAATTCATGACATCATCTTTAATTATTAGTGTTACACATATATGTTATATATGATATAATGTATATGAATAAGCACACAATATATTTAGTGTTGCTTGTTGCATATATGAATAAGCACACAATGTATTTAGTGCTGACCAATTGGGACTGAAAAACCTATGGTAGAACTCAGTTCTGGAAAAAACTGATTCTCCCTCTCTCAGAAGCCAATTTGACCTCAGCTCTTCATTAAGGTGTGGATCCTTGTGAAGGACTCTCCATTCTTGCTGTCACGTCAACTAGTACTGTCTTTATGCAAGTCACATTGTTGCAATTTCGTGTGTTATTTCTAGAGTACAAACAGAATTATGTCCCGGTCCTCTGGACCTTACAATCTTTTCACCTCTCTTCCATGATTTCCCTGAGCATTGGGTAGGAGTGTGTTGTAATTTTATCAGTTAGGGTTGGCCATCTCACAGCCAATTACTTTTTTACTAGTTATGGGTTCCTATAATAGTCACCATCTGTTGCAAGCAGAAGCTTTGATGAAGAGTGAGAGCTACACTTACCTGTGTATTTAGAATAACTATTTAGAATACAATTAGAAATTATATTGCTTAGGAAAATGGCTGAGGTAGGTTCTCTACAGTCCACAGCCTCTTTCTCCATCAACAGCTGGCTAGGCTTACAGTACCTTGCATGACTCCTCCCACCCCAGTTAATTTTAAGTCCAATTATACAGCTGATGAGCACCCACGGGTGCCGTTATCACACCGCTGGAGCTATCTTGCACCATGGTCATTGCAGTGGTTTACATCTCCATACGACTGTTGTTTACTTTCCTCCCTTGGCAGTTTTTACAGCACCTTCAGACACATATATTAACGTATATATTTAAAATTGCATGCATTTTGAGGTGAGCCTGTAAAATAATGATTCCCTATGACTTTTTCAAATATTCTTATTGTTATTTATCTCCACTTTCCTTTTCTTTAGTATTATCATCTCTCTTTCTCCAGTTTCCAATCCCCTGATTTTTCCTCTCTCTCCCTTCATAGCACCTATGTCCTACCTACTATAGCCTCTCTACAAATCATACTCCCTACCTTGCCTTATGCCCCCTTTTTAATGGCTACTTGAAGAATGAAGTGGGCTAAGTGGTTTTAAAGTGGCTGTCTCAAATCTGGAATCCTTCCATGATATTTGAAATATATTTGATGAAAGACATGGATGAATGATTAAAACACCTATCGTATTCCAAAAAATTTCCATAGTTTATTCTATAAGAAAGTCTCAATATGTAGTAAAACAATAAAAAATAATATTTTTTCAGCACTGAATATAGCATGCATGTTAGATAGATGTGGTTGATCGGATGGTTAATGTTATATCAGTCTATCAAAATAGTTCTTTAATATATAATTTATTATCATATATATGTATATTTCAATATAGAATCTATAGTGAACCCTGGCTTAAGATAAAAAGTGTACATCCAAGCAAAAATGCACATTTTGGGGAGCCATGATGTCTTTGGTAAGCTGAAAATAGAGTTCTTCAAGATGTGGTTACTTTTTAATCCCCAGAATATGTGACTGTTACCTCTTGAGGCCATAGTTCCATTCTACTGGTTAGAAACCTTACTGCTTAAAGCCTGCAACTAGAACACTGTAGTATTCAGTAGCTGCTGACTGAAAGAATGACCTCCAGTGGAGCCCACTGGGGCATTCATGGTGGAAAGATCTGACAAGACCCTCAACTGGGTATCCATATGGCTGTTGGTTGTCAGCCAGGAAGTAAATGGCAAGAGTGTCGTTAATGTCCTCTACTCCTGCAAGTTAACGCTTGTAAAAAAAATAAAATAAAATAAAATAAAACCAAATTCAGGCTAGTAATGAAAATCAGAATGGTTAAAGAATCAAAATTATCCTGTGCCCCAATAAGAGAGCCACACTGTCCCTGGGGAGGTGCCTGGAGTGATCTAAAGACCTTTATCAACTTACTAATGATTGAGTCATTTTGTCAAAACAACAGTGTGTCGTACTTAGGAAAACTGAGTTTTTCATGAGCATCATTTAAAATAAATTTGCTATTTCAACAGAATCATGGTTGCTGCAAATGGTAATGTCATATGTTCACTTCAGTCACAGGAATACTTGCGTTACTCATTTCATTTCTTTGGGACTTAATTCCTTCATCTGTGAAAAGAAAATTATCAAGCATTTTATAATCATCAATGGTCCAGCAATCTGCAGCTCAATCACTTTGAGACCAAAGAGCTCTGCTTCTAAGATAAACAAGTGGCTTGCTGCTAGAAGTGTCCTTAAAAGGACATTTAAAAAAATCACAGAATGTCAGTGAAAATCTGCCTATTATACAGTGCATATAATTATTGGCCAACAAACTAACTACCAACAATTTTCTCTATAATATCAACTATGGTGACAAACAAAGCCAATGATCTGAGAGGCTGAACTACTTTTTCATATAGACCAAAGAAAAATTTTTAATTCTTTGAGTTCAGAAACTATATGCATACCATGCCCAAGTCATAACAGTGGAACTATGAACATGTGAGAGCCTGTTGTAGACTAATCTTCTAGATAATTAAGTGATAGGGAAATTTATTACTTATATAATTCTGGCCCTGTATCTATGTTAAACTTCTCTGTGGTTTTAGTTAAGAAAGAAGGAAAGAAAGAAAGAAAGAAAGAAAGAAAGAAAGAAAGAAAGAAAGAAAGAAAGAAAGAAAGGATCCATGGCAGTAAGTTGATGACGGTCATAATTAGAGATCCCTTCTTGTAGTATTTAAAATATTAAAGCCAAAAACTTTAATTAGAAGCTTTTTGTAGACAATTCTCTTCCTAAATCGCTTATAGGGTGGATATTATTCTTAAATCTAGGAAGGAAATAAAGAGGGAAGGAAAAAGAGGAAGGGATCCAGGGAGGGATAGAAAGAGGGAGGGAGGGAAAGAGAAAGAAAGAAGGGAAAAGAGGATGGAGGAAGGAAGAAAGCTGTGACTAAGATTTAGAAGCCACATTTTATCCACAGGTCTTAAAGTTAACTCTTCTCTCACCTCCCACGGTAGCATAAGATCAAGGTCCCACCTTATCCTTTGAACATTAGCCAGTCTAGGACACCTAAACCAGGATTATGCTTCTCCATTCACCATCATCTGGGTCTTCGAGTCTCAGATAAGAGCTTCATGATATTCTGTTTCCCTGCGATTATGAGGTACTTCTAACTGTGAAATATTTTTAATTGTCATTCTATTAGATCTATTTTAGACATTTGAGTCTCCATACATTTTCAGCATTATTCTCAGATCCACACCTTCTTCCCTACACATTTGAATTACCGTATTCTTTTCTTTTTCACCCATCAAGTCCAGTTTGTGCTATTCATATATTCTTGGAAATATCCAAGAATAATATAAATATTCTTTTACTGGAGCATGGCCTGTCTACTAGAAGCAAAGCTCTTGAAGAAAACTGGCCCTCCCCTCTTCCAGCAGCTAACAGTTGTGTATAGCTGCTTATCAATCAGTATGATTTCATGTCTAACCCCACGATACCCTGAGATTTGGTCTGGCTCGAGCTTGTACAGGTCTTATGCATGCTGTCATAATGGTTGTGAGTTCACATGAGCAGCTATCCTGCTACATACAGAAGACACTGTTCCCCTGTGGTCATCCATCACCTCTGGCTCTTACAATCTTTCTGCTCCCTCTTCTGTAGGGAGGAGGTGTTTGATACAGATGCTTCATTTCACGCTTCTTATGGCCACATGCTGCTACTGCTACCTTTAAATGAACTTTGTTCATGATTAACGTAAATTTTCAGTAAGAATATATTTTTATATATTTGAGGAGTAACTTCGAGTTTTTAAGTCTTTGGGACTTCAGTCCTTAGAAATATATCAATTATTCTATAATTCTTTTTCTTTCGGTTCACACTGCTAGGCCAATTTCTTCATACAGGATTTCTGGGTTAGGAGTTCCGCTCAGTGGTAGAATGTTCGCCTAGTATGTACAAGGCCTTAATTCAGTCTCTACACTGTAAATAAAAAGTGAAAACATTTACAAAACTGCAAAGTTAAACAACATGTAGTACATTTTAGAAGTGATATGCTAGTTACGTATCAGATTTTTTTTAAAGCTAAAATGTTTAACTCAGATGTATAACTTATTAGAGACCTCAAATAACAGGCTGTCTCCAAGAAATTTGCATCTAACATCATTAAACTACTCAAGAAAAGATTAATTCCACTGTCTTGTTTTTCTCTAACGTATTTACTTTGAGACTCCTAATGACTATGAAATATTACTTGAAGTGTAACAGAATAATACAAATATAAGCATAGAACTTTCTCTTCACTGGTTTTAACGAATTTCCTTAGGGGCTGATGAAATATTTTAATGAAAACTATTAAGTTGTTTATAAGAACTTGATGAAGCTTAGGCTTCCAGAGTGTAATGCAGTGTTCTCACTCAGAACCATGGCAAACACATCCTGCCTCATCACTGTGTCTTCCAAAATCCACAAACAAATCCTCTATTCCGTTCCCTTGGCATCATTTGTTTAAAAAAATACAATTTCCTAAATCTTGTATAGATCATGATACTTTATTGTTTCAAAGACTCTGTGGAAGTTAAAGTTGTTTTCTTAAACCAAAGTTACCCTAGTTTTAAAATTTTGAACAGTAAGGAATAGCCCTTTCACTCTGCCAACACCTGTGATGTGAGCATGTGTTTTGCAATTGTGCATGGAGTCTTTCTACCATGCACATGCCTAGGTCTGGGCATTCAGCCTGCCGTCATCCCCTCTGACTTCAGCTTCTCACAGCAAACAGTTGTCAGGCACCTACAGATTCTATTCCCTGCTGCACTTGCTTTTGAGGGTGCGATGACTAAAAGACAGTACCCTCATGGACTCCTAGTGAGAACTGATGCTATCATTCCCACTATTATCTCACATCCTTTCTGATAAAACAGCTCAGTACTCAATGCTCTGTCCTTAACACAATTCTCACGCACAGTTCTCCAGGCTTCTGCTCCGACTCGCAGGAGTTCTGCTACCTTTTCTCGTGTGTATACTAATGAGGCTGGTGCCTTCGACTTTCAGCACATCAACTCTAAGGATGCATCCGATGTTATGGGGGGAAACGTTATGTAATTAGAATTTACATTTTCAAAGATCTATCTCCGGTACCCCACTGACTATAGATATTTAGACTCAGCATTTGAGAACTAGAAAACCTCTTTCTGAATACTGACCCTGTGTTTACATATTAGAAAACTGAAGGCCAGAAAAATTACTCTTTTTATAGCTTTTTATGCCCAAAACTACATAAAAATACTAATTTCTCAGTATACTATATACCTTCTTTAAATATCATTTTAATTCCCTTTCCCTACAGACATCATATGGCACAGTCATATGGGACTCGACCCATGCTTTCCTACTAGCTCCATTATAAGGAGGCACGATTTGAAAAGACCATGAGGGTTTATGAACCCTCAATGCAAAAATCAACAACCTCATAAATGAAAATAATGAAATGGTTAAGAGAAGATATTGTTACTAAATTCCTAAATATTTTTCCTTATTATGTTTAGATGTCTATTTGTATTCTAATAAGAAAAAGGGAGAATGTGGATTTGGGTGCTTGGGAAAGTGGGGAGTATGTAAGACGTAAGGAAAATTGTAATCAAAATATAACACATGAAAAAACTCTATGTTTAAATTTAAAATGATATACTCTAAGGCAATATAATTTTGGCAAGTTTTTAATCAATATATTTTTGGTTTTAGATAGACAGACAGACAGGCAGGCAGGCAGACAGACAGACAGGCAGGCAGGCAGGCAGGCAGGCAGGCAGGCAGGCAGGCAGACAGACAGACAGACAGATAGATATGAAATATAAATAAACTTTAAAATCTAAAATGGTAACTTCCATGGGTGGGCTTGAGCTATGTATTCACACCCACCTACACATGCTGTATTATTTTTGAAATATGAGTCTCTGGACAGTACGGGGGAGCCAGAGACCACCTCTGATTGGTAGGAGGCTCTTTAGTCATTGGGGAGTACAATTAGAACTCTGGAACTAAGCCCACTGTGTGTGTGCAAGTGTGTGTGTGTGTGTGTGTTCTCTTTCCATATCTCTTGCTCTCCTCTTTGGCTCTTGTTTAGCAATGTGTATCTTCCAAATATATGTTCTCCAACCATGATGTGTCCTCCATTGCCCTCATCAGAGACTAAACTAAGTGAGCTGTCTGATCTTGGACATTGAACCTGTGAAATCATGAGGCAAATAGAGCTTTTCTTTTTACAGTGTTTGCTACCTCAGGTAGCGATACGATGACACAAAACTGACTGACACAAGTATATAGAATCTGATAATCCTGAGAAAGGTTTACTAATATCACCTTCTATGAACAGGGCTGAATAGCTACTCTTTTTGCTATCTCAGTTCTTTCCCCAAAAGAAGAAATATGACCCAACGTTAGCTGTTTAGAAACATTGGTTAAGGATATACTTCCACCAATATTAATCTAATTTGTGGCTTTTGCCCATTTTAATTATCTCATACAGCTACTGTTTCATTTTGAATTGTTTCTTTCAGTCTCAGGAATTTCTAGCTTTGAATTAAGGTATGCCACACACATACAGTCAACTGAATATACACACAGTATATTCAACAGTAGATTTCAGTTTGGTGCAGCTACTCAAATATGTATATGCATATAACAACATCCAAGGCAGAGCTGTTGAGTATTTTCAGCATCCCAGAGGGCTCACTGAAGCCTTCTCAGAAAGTATCTCATCTCAAGAAATAACCAGTATTCTCACTTCCGACACAACATATTTTCTATGTGCTTGAACTTAATGTAGATGGTATTTTACAGTCTAACTTTTCTGTTTTCTTCTAAGTCAGTTTGCTTTTGGTAAGGGCATTTATATTGTTGACAGACATATATTTGGGCTTTTAGTACTCATTTGAAATATGCTATTATATACTTATAACACATTTTAAACATCCATTTTCTTATTAGTGAATGTTTGGGTTACTACCACATTTGGATAATTATAACTACATTTGCCTGTGAATGTATTCTGGTACGTTTTCATACTCACATCTCTTCTCCATGTATTTAAGATATGTACTGGGCTAAAAATGGGTCAGATAAAGATGTTTTAGAATGGGTCAGATTAGGATGTTTTAGAATGGAAATTTATATGCATAAACAAGAGGCCTGTCCAGTTACTTCCAGGTCCCATCTGTCCTGTGATCTCTCTCTCTCTGTTTTCAACTACTGCCCCCCCCCGGAAAGTTTGAGTTTCTACCTCATAATACTCAGGAGTAAGTGTACTGATTTATCTAAAATTGTAACTTTCACATTTTTAGTGTTTGTGGGCTTTGGCTAAAGGACAGTAAAGTTTCTCAAATACCATCCACACATCTCCTCAGTGGCAAGGTTACCTCAAAGTCAAGAGAAGTGGTTGTTTTCCACTTGCCCGGTGGTGAGGGGTGGATGCAGTCTTATGCTTGCAAGTCTTCCCGGGCGGGTTGGCAGCAGTCCTGCTCCGGAGCTGCCTGCAGGACAAGCTAATCAGCCTGACTCACAGTGCACAGCCGCGGGGCACAGTGTTTAGGCCAAGGCAATCATCTGTGTACACTTCTACTGCAAAGATCTCTCTCTTTCTTGTATTTCACTTAATAAAATTAGTCACCACACATGGTGGATTAGCAGCAGCAGCTCAGCCTCCCTGGATTTGCATGAAATTATTCTCAGTGGAGAAATCAAGAGGCGATTTGCTCAGTCCTTGGCCTTCTTAGAATTCTTGTCATCGACCTTGTCACTCAGCCTGAAAAGCATGTTTGTGATTATTTATTATTCATAATGATTAGTCCCACTTTGCAAGCAGCTAGCTACTCGGGTACCATTTTCAGACTCTGTTTTGTTGATGATACTGTTGTTTTCCCTTTTTTCTGAGCTACTCTCCTATGTGCAAGAAGAAGCAAGGGAGTAAAAGATGAGAATTTAGGAAAATGGGCTAACATGTCAAAATCTTGACAGATTACAAGCACTGATCCATGACCCTACTTTTGCTAAGGTGATGATGAGGACAGGCCTACGAGAGATAAGAGCTGTGTCTCCAAACAAGCATCTGCTTGCACATCCTCAGTAAATGGAAAATAGAGCTTTCCATGAGTGGCATGTGTGTTACACTGATTAAAGGTTTGCAATATTTTCTCCAGACGCCTATAGCAACCTATATGTGCTGCAACAGTAGATTCCTACTGAGAGAAAGGGAGAATGAGCTGGTGATGACCAAGCACCCTCCTTGCTTCCATCTCCCGAGGTTCTGTTCATGACACAGTGTGGGGGGCTGAACCTAAATACACCAAGATCTAGTAAAAGCAAGTATTTTTCTTTCATAGCCTCAGAGTGTGTGAGAATTAGAGAGGGGTGAGAATGTTAAGTGTCTCATTCTGTGTGTAACAATACAGACAACCTAAGATAAAAATATGGGATTAGTACAGGCTCACATAGATATAGCAAGAAACATAGTCCTTAGAGCCATCTAAGAATCTAAGCTGCCTTTACTGCTGTCTGTTTTTGTCTCTCCTTCTTCCATTTCCTCCTCATGCCCCTGCCTGTTTCTCCCTTCACAGCTTCCAATCCCTACCCAACAGAACTGCAAATTTAACATATTTGTTAAAATGACCTGTAAGACTAGGAAGAGTCATAGAAAAACCACATCTAGAGGAGCTAGCCTTTATTTCGATAATGAATCAGCATTCCTCTTTTCCCTTGCACGTCAGCTTCAGAATTTCACAGTTCAGAAAATGTTTTTTTTTCCCTTCCTGTAGCTTAGCTCTCCAGTATCATAAATACTATTACAAGTTACTTTTCAAGAAAGAAAAGAAACATCTATATACGTGATTTCACATGATAGCAATACTAAAACTTCATACTGAAAATAAAAGTTTTAAATACTTTTTGTTTCAGAATTAAAGTTTCTGAGTACTGTAGGATAGGAGATTGTACTTGGGTACTTTCCTTCATGTCACCACATTCTAGCATGTTGACTGACTGCAGTCGTCATTGGGTGTCGGTGCTGGCTAGTGAGACTGTCTGCCCTCTGTGGTCTTCCCCACAGTGTGGAGTAGTGGGAATAGAAGGTGCCTTCTTTCCTGCAAGGCTGCTGGGCTGGAATGCCACCTGCTGTGGTCCCACTTTGACTCTCTCTGGGTGCTAGTCCTCCTTCTCTCCTAGAGATAATTCATCTATAGCTCCGTATCCTCTCTAGAATACAAACAAATGCTGGCTCATCTTCTTTTCTACTTTGGAATTCTATTCTTTTTCTTCACAAAGCTCCTGTCTTTTGCAACTGGGGAAAGCTCCGCAATGCTTAGGAATTCCTGAACTGTATCTGAATTATGAAGGCACACATTCATATTTGCAGAAGTTTCTCATGACTTCTTAAGAATTGTAAATCTAGTATTCTCTGAGAGAAGTTTTCCAGATAGATGCATTCAGAAAACTTTCCTTCACCCAGTAAGTTAAATGTAGACATTTGTAATGTCCTAATATATAAAAACATGCATCATGTGGCAATGAGTCTTTGCAGACAGCCCATCATTTTTGTCTTATGAATTCTAAATTTATAGTTATTCGGGAAAAGAAAAGGAGATGCTGATATATCTCATGGAATATAGTCATTAGTGAAACTGTTGGTTTTCCTTGTACCTTGGTAAACATTTTAGAAACTCTGGCTATCAGGAAAATTTGAAGAAAATCTTTAGAAAACTATATAGAGCTGAGTGTGCTCTGCTTGCCTAAAGAGCCCACAATGGCCACAATCAGCAGCATGGGCCTGTAAACTTAACGGGACTCTCCAGTATGCCACAGGAGAGCACATTATCTACCCAAATCAATACCCTATGATTCTCCGGTCTTTAGACCATCTTCTGCTCAACATTTGCCACTTCATGGCTGCACTCGAGAGAATGAGAACTGTCTCCTCTCCTGTGGTCATTTCTGTTCAGAAAAGATAGAAGCTGATACAAGCGTTCTGAAAGAACATGTGAGTCAGTATTTGGCATGGCTGCAAGTGTACACTGTGCTTTCTTTTAAAAACTCATTGTCATATCTTCATATTACTTTTAACTAATAAAAGAAAAGATTCTTGAAATTCACTTGTAGAAACACAACACCTATAACACCATACTTTCTTACTGCCCTTAGCATGTTCTGGACGCTATGCTCTGTGTTTCATATATAGATATAATAACCAGATAATCTTCTGTAAGAAGTAGAAACATTCATTATCTCCATTTTACACATCAGCAAAGACGTCCGTAAAGAGGTGAGTCTCTTGTCCAGCATCTCACCTTTGGGAATTTGGTGGTGATTGGAAATAAGGCTATGTGGCTCACATTCATGAGATCTTGAATGTAAAATAATAATAATAATAATAATAATAATAATAATAATGTAATGATATACTGGGAAAGAAGAAATCTGAGCATAATGGCACATGCCTTTAATCCCAGCACTTGGGAAGCAGAAGAAGCTGTAAGTGTGAGGCCAGCCTGGTCTACAGAGTAAATTTCGGGACAGCCAGGAATGCACAGAAAAGGAAAGAAAAGAAGATATTGGACCAGGGCTGGGTGATTTTTATTCGAGTAGACATGAGGAATTGAATGAGGAAGCAAAGATTAATAGCTGTTTATGTCAATAGAGACACTATGTGATCCAGTAGTTCTAGGTAAAACAGAAAGAAATTGAGTTATGGGCTTATAAAAAAAAATCATTGACTACAAAGAGGAAAACCTTGGAGTGGTAACGTAGAAAGTAACTTGGGGTACTAGAGGGATGGCTTATGGTTACGGACCCTAGCTACCCTTCTAGAGGACCCAGCTTCGATTCTTAGTATACACGTGGTAGCTCACAACCACTTATATTCCCAACTCTAGGAACCTGTTGCCCTCTTTTGACCTTCATTGGCCCCAGGTATGCATGTCCTGCACAGACATACATGCAGACAACATATTCCTACATATAAAAATAAAATAAATATAAAATATAAAGAAATATTTCAAAAGTAACTAAAAATATGACCTTCTCTTTATAGTAAAACTTCTAAAGGGTAACTGTGATGATTAAGCTTTTCATCCTTCCCTTTATTGTTGTGCCGTCATTGTGATGACCCCTCTCATCCTCCAATTCTCTTTCTTTAGACTTATTTACATATTACAATTTTCCAGTAAGCTAGCTTATTCAAATGCTTTAAGGAAAATGTCATATAATATCTCAACCATTACTCTTCTTTATGACAATAAAATTCTCACTTGATTGGCCTCAGTACTCTGGGATTTTTGTCTATGAATTAAATTAAGACAATTTAATCAAAATTTAAAAATGAATCGTTAAGGTAGTCTCAGTGAAGCACATGCAGAAAAGCCAATAGGGAGAACAGCGGTGCTTAATTTTTAGGACACAATCTTCCAGTACATAAGTAAAAGGCCATAATGGTCATGTTTTTCAAAAAAATGCCATAATGAAATTTCTTTAGTGAAATGGCTAATGGACTGGTAATTGTATACTTTCTTGAATATGCTGGCACTTATCGTTAATGTGATTGCACGAAATGAATAGCATGTTTTACTTTATGGAGATTGGAATAGCAAATGAGCTAACATTGCTTAAAAACAAAAATGCAGGGTATCCTACTGGTGGCAGAGGCACCTCGTTTTAAAAAGAACAGAATCATTGTAAGTTTAAGCCGTTAGTTTGTAGAAAGGATAGACCACATTCACTTCTAATTGTGTCTTGATTGTCAGCAATCAAGAACCTTGAGTCTCACCACACTGCACACTGCACACAAGAATATCCTGTCAGAAAAATCTTCTTGACTTTCCTTGAGAAGCAAGATGGAGGCTTTCCATAAATTCCTGGCCCCGACCTTCTCACCACAGCACACAGTCATCGTTTCCATTGTGTGGCTGGGAAGCCTTAGTGCATCATGTTTTCCTCTTGCTGTATAGATGATCTCCCCGCTCCTTCAAACTATACTATAATCTTTGTACCATTTCTTGTCCATTGGCAACACCATTGAGCTTCTTTCCCTTCACAAAGACATTAAAGTACAAGTACCTCAGAGTGCCACTATGTAACCTTGAAATTTTATCAATATATATGGAAATGCATTACAAATAACATTACTATTTGTAGCAAACTCTACAGCCAGTCATTTTGAATTAACTAGTTTATGGTGACATTGGAAGAGAAGTAAGGCTGGACCAGATCATAGTTTTTGGTCATTTTCACTGTGATGATTTTGACATGAACTTTGTCACCTAGAAGTAAATAATATTTTCCTTTCACTCTCCTTTGCTTGAAGTAAAAAGGGAGCCATGTGGGACATGGAGACAAATGGCTTCTTTGTATTTTGGAAATAATGTAATGTTTCAGAATCTGGTCTGTGAGGTGAGAAAAACCTCAGTTCTGGTTCTGAGTCTGCCTCAAGCTACACTGATGGTCCTTAGCAAATTGTGTAGCTCTCTGGGCCTTAGCTTCTTCATTGATAAAGTGAAACCAATTAAATGGAGTTTGAATTATCAGCTGATATGAGCATGTTTTCATAAGTTGTCTGATTATGCAAGTTTCCTTTCCTAGTAAATGCATTAGCCCTCTGAACAAACATTTCTACAATGCTACATCTCCAAATGTTATGAAAAGACCTGAGCTCAGGGAAAGTAAAGTTACTTTGTCATAACACTTAAAAGTCAGCAAGCATTTGTTACCCTCTTCCTAAAAGAAGAATGAATGAGGAAACCAATCCTGGAGTCTGTGATGACTGGAGTTGATCTTAAAGATAAAAGTAGAATGGACATCTCAGAAAGAAGGATCGCCATGACCTTTTGAGGTACAATGCTGGATCCAAAACTTAGGTGTGTACAAGGCTTATCAGAATTCCTAGTCAAAAAGGAATCCTAGCCCACAACCTCAAAGTTAACAATTAAATAAACTGAAGTAAAATCTGAAGATTTCTTTCTCTCTAATGGCTATAGCTAACTTTGTTGTAGTCGCCCTGGGAATATATTCTGAGAATCCTTTGGAAATGAGTGATATGTCAAGTGACTTGGTTGTTTGAAACAGTACAGTGAATATATAGAGACACAGGACAGCAAAGGAAGAAAGTACATGATCCTGGAAAAACATTGACTTCTACTGAAAAATATATCTCTCTGATAGGACAAAATTCAGTCTTAGGCCCAGTTTGAAAAGATGAGCTAAGAAGTGAGAAATCTGACACTTGCTTATGTAGTTAAGAAGTCTGGCATAATAAGTCAGGGAAGATGGGGCGGGTCTGAGCTAAGTAAGTGCAAAACTAAAAGTAAGATCGAGATGGCAAAATCCTGTGTGAAAGGGTAGGAAAGACCGTGTTTGAACATGCTGTTCAAGTACACGCAGTCTGTTATGAAAAAGCCAAACTTTAATAGTTCTAAGAATCTGCTAAAATGGTTTAGACTCATCCCATGTTTTTACCTAATTGTATGTAAATAAGTCCTGTGTGTATGTGTGTGTGTGTGTGTGTGCGCGCGCGCGCGTGTGCGTTCATGTATGGAAGAGAAAGGGAGAGAAAGAAAGAGAGAGAGATACCAATAGCCACCGTGTACTCAGTACCTGTTTTACAGCGGGATTATTTTATATACCCTCCATCAAGTATTTAAGTTCAGTCACATCAATCTCTGCAAAGCAAAATGTTGCGTGATCTCTGTGTCATACTGGAAAAAAAAAAAAACAACATGACTTATAGAGTACATCATGATTGTTTCAGATAACTCCTTTTTTTCCCCTCTAAATTTGTTCCGCTCTTTCTCCCATTTGATTTCTGCCCCAGGCAGAGAACATATGTAGATTTCCTCCATTTGTTTTTGATCAGTGGAAGGACCTGTCAGAAGAAGAAGAAAAAACAGAACAGGGAAATAGTGAAGACCTTTTCCATACCCCTCTCTGTTCATTGTTAAATACCGGCATGCCTTTCAACAAAATGAAGATTTTCTGAAAATTACTCTATCTACCCAGTCCTCACCACCTTTTAAATAACACCAGCAGTTTGTTCAAAAGCTGATAGGTTCTATGGCGTGGTCATTACAGAGATTATAAGAAACAACCTTTAGTTTTCTCATTGTCACATCTCACTCTACTGCCAGCCTCTTCCATCAAGAAGGTGACCAATTAAAATTCCAGGTGAAAAAAATGAGAGTGAATGCAGTAATGCTTTTGTGATGTTTCTGAAGAGGCTGTTGAAACTTACCACCTGGAACATGATGTATATTCATATTTGAATGGGTGGAATGGAGTGAGGTGAAGAAAAATCTAGAATGCTGCTTTTCAATATTCTACCTTCTTCAAGTAGAACTCATTTTCCTAGAGTATATGGTACCATATCCCTAACTATAGAGTTACATGTATCTAAAGTTAACATACGTGAAGTCATCAGGAAACAGATGGATGTTCAACTTTCCAGAACTAATTATATTTTTCTTTTTTAACATAACTTTATTTCTGAGATTATAATGTAATTACAACATTTATCCTTTCCCTTTCCTCCTCTAAGCCCTTCCATATACTTCTCTTTGCTTGCCTTCAAATTTATGACCACTTTTTTCTTCTAATTGTTATTGAATGCATGTACATATATGCATATATGTTCCTAAATACAGCCAGGTCAATTGTATGTAGGTAAATAAAATTTTGAATCTGAGTTCAGAGAATGGTATTATATCAGATGAGATGCCAGTTTCGTGTACTGCTAGAAGTTTTCTATAAGATATGGGAAGCCACAGACCTTTGGGTTGACAAATAAGTTGAGGACTGAAGAGTTGGATCAACAGTGGAATGCATTTAAAATGATTTCACAACATTGGTTCAATTCTCAGAACTCACATGGCAGCTTTACTTCCATCCATAACTCCAGTTCCAAGGGATCTAGTTTCCTCTTTCTGCCACCTTGGGCGTTAGGCACATATGCAATACACTTAGATTCATGCAGTAAAACATTCATACACATAAAAAAATAAGTCTTTAAAAATAAAAGGGATTGAGTATCTTTATCCGAAGAGGGAGAAAACAGGGAACAGGACAGGAGTCTACCACAGAGGGCCTCTGAAAAACTCTACCCAGCATGGTATCAGAGCAGATGCTGAAACTCATAGCCAAACTTTGGGCAGAGTGCAGGAAATCTTATGAAAAATGCGGAGATAGGAATACCTGGAGGGGACAGGAGCTCCACAAGGAGAGCAACAGAACCAAATATCTGGGCACAGGGGTCTTTTGTGAGAATGATACTCCATCCAATGACCATTAATGGAGATAACCTAGAACCCCTCTACAGCTGTAGCCCATGGCAGCTCAGTATCCAAGAGGGTTCCTCAGTAATAGGAACAGGGACTTTCTCTGACATGAACTCATGGGATGGCTCTGTGATCACCTCTCCCTGAGGGGGGAGCAGGACCTCCCCTATCAATGAACTGTGGGAAGGGTATAGGAGAAGAAGAGGGAGGGAGAGTGGGATTGGGAAGGGATAGGGAAGGGGCTACATCTGGGATACAAAGTGAATAAACTGTAATTAATAATTTTTCTTTTAAAAAGATAAAAATAAATAAAATAAAATAGAAATGAGCTTAGGTTATATCTTTACTATTATACATTGTTGAAAAATCATTTTTATTGCATAGGTTTAGGGTATCCTACATAATATTATTTGTGTATATAAAAGTACTTACTATGCTGAGGAAGCATAGCTAGTCAAGTTGGCACAAACTAGTCATTTCTTAGGAAAGTATCTCAATTGAGAAAATGCCTTCGTAAGACTGGATTATAGGCAAGTCTGCCAGGTATTTTCTTGATTGATGATCCATGTGGGAGGGCCCGCTCACTCTGGGCGGAGAGAAATCCATGTGAGCAAGCCAGTAGTCAACACTCTTCACGGCTCTGCTTCAGCTGCTGCCTCCAGGTTCCTGCCTTGAATTCCCATCCTGTCTTACTTTGATTACGGACTGTGATATAGAAGTGTACACAAATAAATCCATTTACTCCCACCATGCTTTTGGTCATGATGTTTTATCATATCATTAGGAATCCTAAATAATATGCCAAATAACAATTCATCATCTCACATAATTTCCCAGTTAATTTAGCTTTTCATTTCAAGAGAAAAAAAAACTAACATTTGCTCATATACTTTGTGCTTTTACTGTATTTCTCATGCTGTGTGTCAGATTTCTAAATTTAGTCATCCTTTGTAGTTTGCTATTGTATGTTCTGCAGTATTTTAAATTTAAATGTATTATTTCTTCAACCTGTTTTTATCCAAAAAAAAAACTATGGTCATCTTACTATAAGATTGTCATACAATGAGAGAAAACATGGACATATGGCTAACACGGAGAAAATAGAGACTTTCAAAAATAACAATAATAGTAAGTTAATAGTTATTGACAAATAGCTTTTGTAGAAAAATTTATGCAATGCAAATAAAGTTTTAAAATTTAAGATCCAGCTACTGGTCAATATCTGATTCTACTGAGCTATCATATTCATCATGCTCAACCTATGTGTACAAATATAATATGAAGTTTCCACACAAGTACTGTGATAATTAAATCCAAGACACATGTGACCAAAAGCAATTCAATTTCTTTTCCTGGAAAGTGTCTTGTTACACTGGAAATGAATGAGACTCCAGTGCATTGTAAAAAATCTCCATCTGATCTCTTGCCTCCAAGCTCAGGGTTATTTTCACTCTAGTAAATTTCTATTCTAACAAGTTACACAGAAGCTATTAATAAAGCCTCTCAATTCCCATACCCCTTATTCAGTGTTCTGCCTGCTGTTGGGCTGGTGCTTAAACAAGTGAGTCAATGCCAGTCACATCCACATGGTTGTTTTAGGTAGGCTGCAGCCTTGAAGGAGAATTTCATTGCTGCCATGAGTGTGATCAATTCCTGTCCCTGCAACTGAACTGATCACATATAAATAGACATCTATCTTCCAGACAGCCACATTTAACAATCCCAGAATGTCTCTATTATTTTCACTTACAGACAAGTCTGCCTGCCCTTCACACAAACAGGTTTCCCCAACCCAGAGAAAAATAATATATTTCTACCATTCCTGCATGGATGGCCCAACTGATTTACATCCATTGGATAATGAAGAGAGGAGACTAAAAACAGTAATAACAATAAGCAAAGCTAATTCTGGCCTCTGGCACTAGAACCAATTTCTTCCACTGTAATGTCCATAAGTCAGGGTCATAGGTTAAACGTCGCTGATGTTCAGTGTAAAGTGTTAAAACTGCATATTCTAAATTTCCATCACTTCTGATTCAGTCCTCATAATATTGTTTTTTACTGTGTTATCCAGCCTACTCAATATCTCACAGTACTGTTTATACCAATTTTTTAAAAAGGAGTAGGGAAGGTTAACAAAGAAAGATAACTAATTTTCAAGCCACTGATAGAAGCTCTCCACTTGAGCTTCCATAGCAACATTCAGCTTTCCCAAACCATCAAGGCCACAGTACTCCCTCTTCTGGTGATAGACAAAACACATTTTTGTTACTGTATTTTAACCACACACAGTAAGCAGTCTCATTATGACACCTCTATACAAATAAAATGTGCTCTGATCACTCCCCTTTATTGATCTTTCTTACCTTCTTCCTCTTGTTTATCCATTTCCTTGTGTATTCTTCGTGCTTCCCGTTTTATTTTAATTGCATGTGTTTTCCCTTACTCCCACATGGGAGATTCAGTATTAATTCTTGTGAATCTAGTCTCTGTTTCTCTTAACATAACCATCCTGTTGCTGTTGTTTTCCTATAAACAGAGGTTTCATGCTTTTGTAACAATGAGTTGAAAATCCCTTACTTACACACGTATGCACACGCACACATACATGACATTTCTTTTATTCATTCTTGTGTTAGTGGGCTCATTCTATGATCTGTCTATTGTGAACAGTGCTTGAACACACCTGTGTATTCAAGAATCTTTACTGTATGCAGAATTTGATGTTTGGGGTATTACCTGGTAGTGGGAGACAGAAAAATCTGGAATCCAAGCACAGCCTGGGCTACGTAAAGAACTGGAGGCCAGCCTGGACTATGGGAGGCAGTGAGTAGAGAATGTGGGGATCCCAGAAATCACTTTAACAGATCAGAGAAAATCCAGGTTGAAAGAGTCCCATAGTCTCCCGATTACAAAATTTAGCAGGCCATTTCATAGTGCAAAACAAAATCGAGGCTTCCTGGAGAGAGTAGGATTCTGAAGGGAAACAAATCCTACCCAAAGAACAGGAGTGTGGAAAGTCCCTGTCTTGTCAGCTAAACAAGCATCAAGTTTCAGAAGGCAAATGACTAAATTCCATAAAGCTTTGTGCCATAACCTGCCTATTGAATGTGAAAGACGATGAAAACACTTGCCACCACTTGCACATTGTCTCAGAAAGTTGCTGTACCATATGTTGTAGGGCTGCCCCAAGATAGGATGGTAAAGTAGACTCCACACTCTTCTGCATGGCTAGGCACTCCGCTGGTGTCACGTGAGCAGCTGTGGGCTGTACTAAAGAAAGCCTGCTGTTTAGAAGAATGGAAACAAGCTCCAGAAGCAAAGTCCACAGATAATCCAATTTATTTTTCTGAAGCACTAAACCAAGAGGTAGAAAGAGGGACAGGGGCTACTGTATTTTCTTTTTTT
>CM053743.1:35901059-35913128 GCA_028658305.1 Pachyuromys duprasi
CTTCCCTTTGATCCCAGTCTATCAGGTCTCAACAGGACTGGCTGCAATGTTTTCCTCTGTGGCCTGGCAAGGCTGCTCCCTCCTCAGGGGGAGACTATCAAAGAGCAGGCCCCTGAGTTCATGTGATGTAATCTTTACACAGACTAGATGAGTAAGCCTCACCTGTTTTCTTAGTCGTTTAGAAGCACCCCATGGAGTGTCCTTCTTAGTTGTAGTGATCATTGATGAGTCTCTGAGCCATTAGAGCTTCGGTCACTTTTACAGCATTGATTTTTTTAGTTAAAATTACAGTAAAGATGCTTGTCTTTGTAGGAGTATAACACAATGAAAAACTGGAAATTAAACTCACATTCTAAGGTGTTTACATTTTTTGTAGAGGGAGAAACTTCAGACATTTAATTACATTCGAACACGAACTTTCAAGGCTGCTTTTACATTTTTTTTTTAAATCTGCTCTTTCGATGGAATCTGTTCTGATTTACTTTTAAACAGTTCAGACTTTAGTTTAATCTTGAAACAATTTCTAGTACTTTAGAAATGGATGGTGCGGATGCCTTCAATAACTAATGAGGTGATGAAACAAAATGATTGTCATTAATGTACAAATATAAAAAGTCGTCTTTAATTTTAAGACTTATATTTGATTCAGTTTCAAAAATCATAGGAATGGTTGCATTGTCGTTGAAAACTCATGGACAAAGCCAACAGACAATTGGTGGCCTTGGTACAGATATCCTTGAATTTTCATGCCATTTGTTAGAAGCCTTGAAAACCCAGGCTCTGGTACCTGTTGTCCAAAAAGCCTCTTCCAGAGATGCAATTATATCTTCTGCTCTGGTATGAAATTGAAATGCAAGGACAACACCAGGAAAAACAATGTGAATTATAGCTTGGCAACACGCTATAATGGAAGTCCTTGAACTGCTAATTTAAATGCTCAGTCTTTAAATGATTATGCCACAGTTTGTGATTTTTAATCAGGATTCTCTCTATCTACATTGAGGGAAAGATTTTTAGCTTTGCATCACTTGTTTAGGTTTTTTGCTCAAAATATTGGAAGTTAGTTTTTTTTTTTAATTAATTTGCTTTTCAGTTCTTTGTGATGTTTAGCTCAGTTATCTTAGATTCCCTCTTCTTTTCCTCATAGCAGTCTTCAAGTATCTTGGACTTTAAAACTACTCCCCAAACACATGTAACACTTAGAATGGAAAAAAAAATTGTAGTTCATTTTACTTTCAAAATAAAAAAATAAAAGTTTATTATATTTTAAATTATAATTACTGAATGGTTAAAAAAGAAAAAAAAAGTCAAGCACAATTTAATTCTCATTGTTTATCTGTATATACTTTATGCCATAATTAATATTTGAAAGTTTCCATTATGCACACTGTTGGCTTACACACTGTGCTGTGGTCCAGGGACAGGAGAAACTGAGATCGCATAAAAGAAGCTTCTTTTGGAAGCAGACCATTAGGGAAAGCCACAACTTGTCAAAACTCAGTGAACAACTAACCATAGTGTGTACCACCCTCATTGATACTTATACATCACAACTCCTGTACTTGAGGTTCAGGGAGCAGAGCAGAAAAGGGAGTAGAAAAACCACGAGAGCCAGAGGACCAGGAAATCAGCTGGGAGACTGTGTCTTCTAGATATAACAGAAACTACACCCATGTAATTTCAACATCACAGCTGCCTAAACAAGAATTCCAGCACTAGTTGACATCCCAACATAGATGGGAAATCTCACTGGGCTCTGACACTGATGATGAGCTACAAGCCATTAACAACTGCTGAAAGTGGAGAATTAATCTTCTTCATAGATAACATCCCTGACTAATTTTATGCAATACAGGCCAATGAAAGGATTCAGCAGGTGGTACATTTGTGTGTGTGAATAGTATTCCATTGTGTAAATGTATCACAATTTCTGTATCCATTCTTCAATTGAGGGACATCTATGTTGTTCCCAGTTTCTGGCTATTATGAATAAAACTGCTATCAACATAGTTGAGCAAATGTCCTTGTTGTGTGGTGGAGCATCTTTTGGGTATATGTCCAGGAGTGGTATAGCTGGGTCTTGAGGTAGAACTATTCCTAATTTTCTGAGAAAGCACCAGATTTATTTCCAAAGAGATTGTAAAAGTTTGCACCCCTCCCAGCAATGGAGGAGGGTTCCCCTTTCTCCACATCCTTGCCAGCATATGTTGTTGCTTGAGTTTTTTTATCTCAGCCATTCTGTAAGATGGAATCTCAGAGTAATTTTGATTTGCATTTCTCTAATGGCTAAGGACATTGAGCATTTCTTTAAGTGTTTCTCAGCCATTCGAGATTTCTCTTGTTATGAATTCTCTGGGGAAAAAGGGAGAGAGGGAGAAGAAAAGAGGAGAGGGGAGATCTGGGAGAAAAGCAGGGAGGAGGCACACCTTGGGATATAAAGTAAATAAACTGAAATAAAAAATAAATGAAAGTTTAAGAAAAAGGAATGGTACTGTTAGGAAGTGTGGCTTTCTTGGAATAGATGTGGCTTTGCTGAATGAAGTGTGTCATTGGAAATGGGTTTGAGGTTTTAAATGCTCAAGCCAGGCCCAGTGTCACTCTCTCTTCCTGCTGCCTGGTGATCCGGATGTAGATCTTTCTGCTCCTTCTGCAGCACCATATCTTCCTGTCAACCAGCATGCTTTTTGACATGATGCCTATGGACTAAACCTCCATACCTGCAAGCCATCCTCAATTGAATGTTTTCCTTATTAAGAGTTGCTATGGTTGGGCTGGAGAGAAGGCTCAGAGGTTAAGACCACTGGCTGCTCTTCCAGAGGTCCTGAGTTCAATTCCTAGCAACCACCACATGGTGGCTCATAGCCATCTATAATGAGATCTGGTCCCCTTCTGGCCTGCAGGTGTACATGAAGGAAGAACACTGTATGCATAATAAATATTCTTTTGAAAAAAACCCTATTTATTTATTTAATGTATGTGCATCTGTGTCTGTATCAGTGCATGTAAATATATATGTACACGTATGTGAAGATGAATGTGAAGGACAGAAGAAAGAGCCAGATCTCTTGGAGCTAGAGAGGCAGGCAGTTGTGAATCACCTGCCATAGCAAGCGACAGGACAGGAGCATACCAAAGAGGGCCTCTGAAAGAATCAATATAGCAATGTATCAAAGCAGATATTAAGACTCACAACCAAGCCTTTGGCAGAGGGCTGGGAATAATAATGAAAATAGGGGAAGTTAGTAAGACTTGGGGAGAACAAGAGCTCCACAAAGACCAAATTGAGCAGGGCACAGGGGTATTTTATGAGACAGTTTCTCCAACCAAGGACCATGTATGGATATGGCCTAGAACCCCCGCTCAGATGTGGCCCATGGTAGCTCAGTGTCCAACTGATGACCCTAGTAAACGGAACGGGGACTGTTTCTGTCATGAACTCGATGGCTGGCTCTTTGACCCTCCCCCATACATGCCAGGGAGTAACAGCCTGGCTAGATCCCAGGGGAAGACATTGCAGCCAGCCCTGAGGAGACAAGATGAACTGGGGTCAGATGGAAGGGGAGGAGATCCTCCCCCATAGGTGGACTTGGAGGGGGTGGGGAGGAGATGAGGGAGGGATGGGGAGAGTGGGAGGGAATGAGGGAGGGGACTATGCCTGGGATGCAAAGTACCTAACCTGTGATTAATATGAAAATACATAAATTACATTAAAAAAAGAAATTGGGAACTAAACTTGTCCTTTGGAAAAGCATCAAGTGCTCTTAACCACTGAGCCACCTTTCAGGTTCTCAGGAATCTTGACTTGGCTTTTGTACTCACACCATGCAGTGTCCTCTCTGTTCACTTCAAGTGTGTGTGTTGCCATGATAACTGTTTTCGTATACTCATCTCTTCTCTTTAAGGTAACTTACACATTCAAATGTCAGCTCAAATGTCACCCTCTTGGAAAAAAAATCTCTGTTCTGTTCACAGTTTTCATGGGAAGATTTAGGCTTCTATCCTTTGTGTTATACAGCTGGTGTTTCAGAAACCTTTGCCAAATGTATGTGCAGGGGTTAACTACTTAGAGATACTGAGCCACATTTATTGTAACGTCCAACCCAGAGCAGTGTGAATTTAAAGAAACAATGAAGTCATGCATTAACTTCTGTATAAAGGGAGCTTTAACTGTTTGAGTATATCAACCATCTTCGAACAGATTGATAAAAAATGTTATTAATGTAGTCTGCTTTAGCTTCCTAGCGTCTTCTCTTATGCCTCCTTCCCCTCTTTCAGACTAGTTTCCTGTATGCATCATAAAAGAAGAAATGGAGAGAATGATTTCTTTACTCCCCCTCAAAAGCATATTGGATTTCTGTCAAACCATTGAGTTCCAAGAACAGCGGTACTTTTTGGAATATATGAATTTACAGAGAAGAGTACTGATGTAGTAGGACAAGCACGGCAGCATTACCTTGACACCCTAAACACAACTTAGTCTTCTGAAGGGCACTTAGATTTGGAAAAAAAATAAACTGAAAAATTCTTGGTGAATAAAATGTGTTTTCAGTCCAAAACAGAAACCCAAAGCAGACACAGAATTCACGGGGTGGCTGGTTCTGAACTAGGTTCTAATTTGAATGTGAAGACTTCCACTTAGATTTACATTTTGTGCCATTGACTCCTTTATCTAGCTCTTCCAAGAATTAATGTGCAAGCACTGTGTGCTCACCATGATCCAGCCACTGGAAATACAAGCAGTCCGTATATAATACACAATTCATATAATCACATACCTGAGCACATCTGGCTTTTAGAGCTACTAATCAAAGTACAAACTAATGCATAATTTGAAAAAAAATGGTTTAATTGCTATGATGAGAAACAAGCCAAGATAAATAAGCCAAGAGTGATCAGCTGGCATTTTGAAATTGTTCTGAATGGAATGCCTGTTCTGTAGACATCTGGAGGGATCACTTTGAGGACAGAGGTGACGGTGTGATCAAGAGCATTATACAGGAATCAGCTGGTGCACATGAACTGAAGGAGTTTGCAGCCTGAAGGGATCAAAGGGAAGTTACAGGGAAGTGAGATTGGGGTAAGGTGCACACAGGTCAGAGAACATGTAACATGTGGTCTCATTTTGGGCTCTTTTGTTAAGCAAGGGGAGAACTTATTGGAGTGATTTCATTAGAGAAGTTGCATGACTTCTGTTCTAAACTTCGTCTTACTCACTGTGTGTCTAGCAGAGTGTAGAGAACTTACTAAACTTTGGAGGCTGTGAACATGCAGGGAATGAAGGCACACAAGATCAGGCAAGAGAAAATACTTCTAGATAGGAAGGAAACTCAAGCATGGAGGTGCTGAAGTGTGCTGCTCTCAGGATGAATTAGGATACAACTAATTTATACTAGTCCATATACACACTTACCTCATAACAAAATTTTATTTGAAATCCTAGAAATGTTTTTCAGGACTGTTTTTAACATTTACTTATTTTTATTTTATCTGCTTTGCTTGTATGTTTGTATGTATACCACATGAATGACTGGTGTCCTAGAGGTCAGAAGGGGTAGTCAGGTCCCCTGGAAATGGAGTTATAGATGCTTCTGAACTGCCATGTGGATGATGGAAACCAAACCAGTCCCTCTGCAAGAGCAGAAGTTGCTCTTAACCACTAAGCCATCACTGCCTCCTTCCCATAATTAATTGATTAATTAATTTTTTGTTTGTGAGGGTTTTTCCTGTATGTATGCATGTATGTATGTGTATGTATGTGCAGTGAAATGCATGTCTGTTGCCAATGGAGATATGAAGATGGTGTTGGATCCCTTGGAACTGGAGATAAGGATGTTTGTGAGCCACAATGTTGCTTCCGGGATTGGAACCCAGGTTGTCTGTAAGAACAGCAAGTGCTCTTAAATACTGAGTCATCTTTCTAGACCTAGTATAACTACCATATAATACTAAATGGCTTGAAGGAAATTTTGGAATTTCAGTCTGTGTCCTTAGCATCTTAAACTTGCTATCCATCAATATAAAGTGGCATAGGAATAAGCTCCATTTAAAATTTTATTTTTATTAGCAAATTTTGTTCTACTACAATTTCATACATGTATATTATGTGTTCTGATCCCTTTCCCCACAACCTTATCCTATTTCCCTCCTACTCCCACCAGATTCTTCTTTTACCTACAAATTTCTTTCCCCCATTTACTAATTTTGGTTTATAATGACATAAGAGTATAATTATTACTGTCTGTGTGATCCTGAGTTAGGCACTGACCATCGGAGCCTGCTGGGACTGTATTTATCTTATAGGGATTTTGTGAGTCTGAATTAGAATGATTTAAGCTTTTTTTCACTGTGCTTGTCATAGTAAACTCTCAATAAAGCCCAGCATTTTATTCAGCTGTTCTCTATTATAATTTCATAGTTTGGAACTGCTTGGAAACTGCTTCCAAGAGCTTACCAACAATAATGCCCAAGTGACTTCGCTAGTAAGGTGAGCTTACTATAAATAAGCTGTGAGCCAATAGCCCCTTCACTTGAAGATGTCACTGCTTTTACAAAGATGCTCATTGAGGTATGAACACTCTGAGTTCCCATCCTATTTAACATTTTAGGAAAGGTGTGCATCCTAGCTTGATTTTTTGTTGCTGATGAGAAGCAGCTCAAGGGGAGAAAGGATTTATTTCAGCTTATACTTTCAGGTTATTGTTTCATCCATAAATCAATGTTCTACACCTTATTAATTTCTGTCAAATTAAAATTGTGATTAAGGACATTTCTGTGATTTTTATGTACATATTCTGATACTAAGAAAGCATTAGAGTGTTTTCTACATGTATTTGTTGATTTTCCCCCATAAAATTGAAAAAAAAGTCATTTAAGAGCTCGGGGTTGACTCTCTAGATTTGATTTTATGATGTTCACTTTGGGACACCCTCCCCCACCCCAAACACACAAATTGGTGGCTTCTAAAACTGAAATCACATGTATGGAGTGTTGCTTAGCACATGACCCGAAATGACCATGTCAGCCAAAATGGCACCATAGATGAGGGAGCTGCTCTCCAGACCCCCACCTCTCCGTGAGGAGCTATTGGCAATTGATAGCTACTGAAGAAGGGAGACTCAGTTTTTGAGGTTACGACCACTAGCAGGTCACCCATGCTTCACAGCATGGCCCCCTACCCTTTCATGCACATATGGGCAGCACTAATTGAATTTATAGTGTCTTCTAGGCATGATAGGCATGGTACACTCATGAATTCCCAACAGCATGCCTGTGTGAATAACACATGGACAATGATCACATTAGTGGGTGTGCCAACATGGATAGCACACTATGCTATAGGCAGTCACTAGCTGCGGAGAAAGGGAGAATCGTGTTTGTGTGTTTGTTTCCTGGGGATGAGGCCCTTATAGGCTTTCCAATCCTAAGTGGTTAATCCTGAACAAGTGTGCATAGAAGTAAAATGAATTGGACTCTGTGGGTTCTATGCATACACATATGTATATGTATATGCATGTATGTAGCTATGTACTTGTTTAGTAATAATTAAAGAACAAGAGGTCATGAAAACGTGAAGAAGTGGAGGGATATGGAAAAGGTTGGAGGGGGAGAGAAAGGCGTGGAAATGACATAAATGCAGAACTCATGTATGAAATTCTCAGAGACATTAAAAAAAAATTAGCTGAGGACGTGAAGTCAGAAGGAGTACAGGCTGTGTATGCGGAATTATGGAGGAGTTGGTGGCAGGAAACCAGATGTGGATGTCATTATTGTATGGATGTATGAATTATCAGAAATAAAGAACCTATAAAACATCTCTCTGTTGGGGCCTTAGGGAGTTTTTTCTCAGTGTCAGTGTAATATTATGGATAGTCACAGCACTTGTGAAGACATTCAGTTAAAAGCTTTGGGAACCTTCTAAGGGGAAAAGATATATATATATTCCAGGCCAGCCTTGGCCATTTTTGAACATCTCTTTATGTTTTCACTTGGTTAAGTTTAGCATAGCCATCAAGATGCTCTCCCTTGAGACATCTGAACAGAAGCATAGTGTTCCAAAGTGAGCAGCAATCTGCTCCTGTCCTCTGTGAGGCACAGCGCCACAGTGCTCCAGAGGGAGGATTTGCAGTTCACTTTTCTTTTTTTCAATCCTATTTCCCCCATTCTTTGAGAATGTATTGTTTTATCTCATTAATGATTATCTTCTATTGAAGGCTTCTTACTTTTGGGTCGCTTACACGCAGTGATATATAATATGAAAATCCTATCAAAAAGTTTCTGTTACTAGCATCTTCAGAGGAGAAAATTGAAGCATCGATAGTGAGTGTTCCAGAGTTAAGCAGCAAATAAGAACTAGATTCTGGATGCTGTTTTGTCTGATTCCATTGCTCCCTTTCCTCGTACATCACACATCTTTCACAATGGGGCAGTGAGCAGTGGAGGTTCCATATATCTTAGATCAGGAAGATCAGGGGTTGACCTTTAAATAAGAGGCTGGAATTGAATTCATTGTTGTATGTGACTGATTTTGTATAAGCTGTGACCTTTAACTTTAGAGTGGGAAGATGTATAAACAGTTTTCCAAGAATCACCAGTCTTGGTTCTTGGTTTCTTCTACAAATTTACTTGGTTTTAAAAAAAAGATTTCTTTCTTTCTTTCTCCCTTCCTTCCTTCCTTCCTTCCTTCCTTCCTTCCTTCCTTCCTTCCTTCCTTCCTTCCTTCCTTCCTTCCTTCCTTTCTTTCTTCCTTTCTTCCTTTCTTTCTTTCTCTCTTTCTTTCTCTTTTTCCATTTATTTATATGTTAATTTTACATCCCAATCACAACCCCACTCCCTCCTCTCCTCTTAGTCCACCCTCCCACCTTCTTCCCCCATACTCCTCCCTCCCCTGGCCCCCAAACCCAGTACCAACCCACCCTGGCACATTAAGTCACATCAAGTCACTGATGCAAGAGAAGGCATCTCTGCTAGAGAAATGGGGTCCAGGGGGAGGCAACAGAGTCCAAATCAGACATAGCCCCTTCTCCAACTGTTAGGGGACCCACCTGAGGACTAAGTAGCCAATTAACTTCACATGTATAGAGGACCTAGGACCAGTTCATGCATGTTCTTTGGTTGGTGGTTCAGTCTCTATGAACTCCCATGGGCCCAGATTAGTTTACTCTGTAGGTGTCCTTGACTCTTCCTACTCCCTTAATCCTTCCCCTAACTCTTCTATAATAGTCCCTAAATTCCAGAGTGAACATTTACGTTCTAAGGATTTTCCTTTTGAAAGGATGGGGATGAATACTGACAAAATTACTCCTTTGCAAATAAAAGCCAAGAGAATATCTTCTGAATGTCAAATTCATGAAGGGCATTTTAAGCACAGAAATAAACCAAATTAAAATAACCAGAATGCCTTCTTGAGAACAGTGAAGGCAGGTATGTTGGGCCTTAGGCAGATCTGCTATACTGTAACATTAGGCACAGATCAGGAAGAAATATAAACAAAAACATAACTAATAGTGGTTTTCAAAATAAGCCATTTTGTGATAACCAAGTGGGCCTCAGAGTCCTGGGCAGTCTTCCAAATATATTGACTGATGTATATAATAGCAACCTCACATGCAAGAGAATCTGTGAGCCCATGACTCTGTCTTTTAGTAAATATCACAGAGGCTACCAAACTTCAGGAATGTCACCAACAAGAGGTTGTCTGGAAATACAGGCATCCATGACATTTTGTATGACCAAACTTTTTTTTGGGGGGGGGGGTAAGGAGCACACACAAAAAAGTAATCTCTGCTAAGTCCAACTCAATATTTTCTTCAATCCTTGAATCTATACTGGCTTCTGGTAACTGACCTAGTATAAAGTATGTGACTAAAATAGCTAAAGGAAACTAACTTGGGGAAAGGGCTGAGCATGACATTATTAGAACAGTGCAAACAATAGTCCAACCCTTGCACTTTACGATTAAGAGAAGCAGATAAGTTAAGGTGGAGAGTCAGAACTCACTCTTCTCCTTCTCCTATTCCTACTCTTATTTAAGAAATTGAATTATTTTATATCCACCCATCAAATAATCCACTTAGTAATTCCTTTGTTGGATGATAAATGTACACACTCGCAATTAATGATTCTTAAATGATAAAGAAATGCATAAAAATTTATTCCTAGGGAAATATGCAGTTAGATTTTCTAAATCTAGTTGCAGAAACAACGCAGCAGTTATAAGATTTCCAGTGACTGTATTCAAATACTGTTACAGAAAGTTGAAGAATGAATTCCTTCAATGTTTTTCTAGTATTCAAGAATGAAGAAAAAAGAAGTAGTTTACTAGAGTGACTGAGTGTTGGCACTAAGTTTTGAAACATAATAAACACAAAATAGATTGAGATCTATATTATAACATGACATTTTTATTGAATAAAAGGAAGGATTAAAACATTGAAAGCATAGAGTGGTGGTTCAGATTTTTAATTTCATGTGTTGGTAGCTGGAAGCAGGCATAACTATGGAAATTCAAGGCTGACCACATAGCAAGTTCTAGGGCAGCCAAGGTTCCACAGTGAGAAAAAAAAATAAGAATAGCTTCTATGGCCAAACTTCCATTTGAGAGTTATGGATGACTTGGTAAAGAGATTAAACTAATAAAGGCAGATGAATTGAATATAAATAGTTTTTGCCATGTTTTGCATATGCATAAATGTGTAAGTAAATGGTGTTAAATGATCCACAATACTGTGTACTTGAGTGCAGAATCAACAGAATTGAAAGTAGAAAGTGGATTAAAACAGCAAACATGATTTAACTGAATTGTGTAGGTTGATAATTATGATTTACTTTATATATAGCAACATTAACAGGGATTCAAAAAGGTGTTAGAGACAGACAGAAAGATATCAGAGTTCTATACCTTCAAGTAACAGGAAAAATCTCCATGTTGTTTAGTAGAATAAGAGAAGGTCAGAATTCCTTGGAAAAAATGATATATAGGCCACACATTCGCAGGTGTGGAAGATAGCCAAAAGGCTGTAACTCTCCTATATTAAGAGGATAGATACCATGTGTGTATTTCTGCTTTTGAGATACCTCACTCAGGATGATCTTTTCTAGTCCCCACTGTTTGCCTGCAAATTTCATGATTTCCTTGTTTTTAATTGCTTAGTAATATTCCATTGTGTAAATGCACCACAATTTCTGTATCCATTCCTCAACTGAGGGACATCTGAGTTGTTTCCAGATTTAGGCTATAACAAATAAAGCTGCTATGAACATGGTTGAGCAAATGCCCTTGTTGTGTACTTGAGCATGTTTTGGATATATGCCTAGGAGTGCTATAGCTGGATCTCGAGGAAGCACTATTCCTGATTGTCTGAGAAAGTGTCACATTGATTTCCAAAGTGGTTGTGTAATTTTACATTCCCACCAACAGTGGAGTAGGGTTCCCCTTTCTCTACATCCTTTCCAACATATGTTGTCACTTTACTTTTTTATCTTAGTCATTCTGATGGGTGTAAGGTGAAATCTCAGGGTCGTTTTAATTTTCATTTCTGTGATTACTAGGGATGTTAAGCATTTCTTTAAGTCTTTTTCTGCCATTCGATATTCCACTATTGAAAAATCTCCTCCCCTATCAGTGGACTTGGAAAGGGGTAGGGAGTCGATGACTGAGGGAGGGAATTGAGGGAGGTAGATACAGCTGGGAAACAGAGTTAATAAAATGTAACTAATAAAAAAACGAAAACAACAACAAAAAACAACAACAAAAAAGAAAAATCTCTGTTTAGTTCTGTACCCCATTTTTAATTGGGTTACTTGATTTTTTTGTTGTTTAACTTCTTGAGTTCTTTAAAAATTACACATGTGGTATATACTCACTTATAAGTGGATATTAGACATAAGATATAGGATAAACATATTAAAATCTTTACACCTAAAGAAGCTAAACAAGAAGGAGGACCCTGGGTAAGATGATCAATCCTCACTCAAAAAGGCAAACAGGACAGACATTGGAAGAGGGAGAAGACAGGAAACAGGACAGGAGCCTACAACAGAGGACCTCTGAAAGACTTTACCCAGCAGTGT
>CM053743.1:35913228-35933171 GCA_028658305.1 Pachyuromys duprasi
AACCTAGAACCCCTGCACAGATGTAGTCCATGGCAGTTCACTGTCTAAGTGGGTTACTTAGTGAGGGGAACAGGGATTGTCTCTGACATGAACTCAGTGACTGGCTCTTTGATCACCTCCCCCTGAGGGGAGAGCAGCCTTACCAGGCCACAGAGGAAGACAATGCAGCCAGTCCTGATGAGACCTGATATGCTAGGGTCAGATGGAAGGGGAGGAAGACCTCTCATATTAGTGGACTTGGGGAGGGGCATGGGAGGAGATGAGGGAGGGTGGGGTTGGGAGGGGACAAAGGAGGGAGCTACAGCTGGGATACAAAGTGAATATACTGTAATTAATAAAAATAATAAATAAATAGAGAAAAGGGTATGATGACCAAATATGAACCATGATAGGCCATGCAAGCTCAAAATCAAATGTTAAATCTTACATACGTACACGTGTGTGTGTGTGCTACAAAGAATAGCTGGTAATATTACCACTTTATCTGTATTTACCTTTCTATGGAATGTAAACATTATTTTACCATACCTGAAACACATCAAATATGTGGAAACCATAAAGAGGTTATGTTGGTATAAGCTTGTAATTGATATATTTCTTTTCTTTAAATTATCAGCTATGTGTTTTATGCTTTCATACTGACCTTTATTACAGATGCAATTTGAACTTCAATAAATAAATTTGGATGTGGTAGCACATATCTATAATCCCAGTTTTCTGGATGCAGAGGAAGAAAGATTTTGAATTTGTGTCCAGGCTAGGCTACATACAGTCTTCTTTACCTAGTGAGATTCTGTGTTAAAAATCAAGGTCTGATCAAATCCCTCCAGGATGGTTCAGCCTTGCCAGGTCACAGAGGAAGACAATGCTACTGGTCCTGATGAGACCTAATAGGCTAGGATCAAATAGAAGGGGAGGAGGATCTTGCCTATCATGGACTAGAGGAGGGGCATAAGGGGAGAAAAGAGAGGGATGATGGGATTGGAAGGAGACGAAGGAGGGGGCCACAGCCAGGATACAAATTGAATAAATTGTAATAAATGATAATAATAAATAAAAAATACTGAAAAAAATCAAGGTCTGGAGATTTGACTCAATGGTAGACTGGTTGTTTAGCATATACAAGGCTTCTGTGTAACGTGAGGAGGATTCTATGACAAGGGTCACCAGTACACAAGAGTCCTGAAATTTTCACAGTAAGTTGGATTTGGTCTTGTAAAATAAACAACAGCAACAACATTCTGAACAAGTGTCCTAGATTTAGCATTACTAGAAAACAAAGAAATTCTTTTCTTGACATAATTTTAAACGTTAAAGAACTTTATTTAACTTGATTTAGTTCTAACTTTCATAACGGCTTTGCTTTATGTATGGAGGGCAATGGGAGAAGTTGAACGGGAACTGCCTGAGTGACAATAATGAAATTCTCTATTATGTTCCCTATGCTATGTGATAAGAGCTTAGCATTTGCAGCACATAATGCCTTCTGTAAATGTGTATCAAAATTCCTACCCTCTTAAATATCAAAACCTTTATCTCTTTATAAACACGGGAGTCTACTGAATCATTTGTTATCAAGTTGTCTTATAAAATATGTTTGATTATTTGAATATTTGAATGTCACACTTTGTTTTCTGGAATATATTATATCTTCTGTGACTAATATCCTGCACATCATCTTGAAATTTAGAAGATATTGTGTCACTATGTGTTAATAGAAATACCTGGCTATAACATACATACATACTCACACACACACATCTAGAAATCTCTCTCATGACTTTTATAGGATATTCCAGGTAATGTCTCTTATGTTCCCATGATCATGATTTCATAATTGCTAAAGCAACACAGTCATTCACTTTTGGATGCAATTATCAGTACCTCTCATCATACTAAAGTGGAGTTCAGACCATACTTCTAATTCTCCCCAGGTCTGTCTTCATATGAAGCTTTGGAGCCCACCATACTGTGCCTTAACACAGAGCAAAGGAAGGACTAAAAACTGCCTGTCCAGTCATATCTGGAGCCTTGGTTTACCAAGACCCGACTAAGAAATGCACATAGCCACATCTCTTGTTTGGATTTAAAGCTTCTGCCGGTCTACCCTGCTGAGAAGCGATTACAACCCAGTGCCTGCAAGAGAAATCTCACTTGGAAGATGAAATAATGAGTAAGATGTAGAAAACACAAAGAGAAAACAAATACCATGAACTCTTACCCTCGAGGTAATAACAATCATAAGAATAATTGCATCAATAAGAATAATAATTGCATCAATCCAAGCTACTCATAAGCAAAAATTGTCTATAATGTTTGTTGTAGTAGCTTTACACATATTTCTCATTGTTTTTCTAATGATCTTATTTAAAAAGGTAGTATTATTTTGGGCCTCTTGTGGCTGAGGTAGATGAAAGGAACTAAATTAATAAACTAAATAAACAAGCAGCTAAATAAATAAAGTTAAAAGTTAAAAAAAATAGGGCTATGGAGGTAGGTAGCAGCTGTACCATAGACGGTTACAATGACTAAACATTTTATTATAATGGATATAGTGAAAGTTAAGGGTCATCTAATATTAGGATTATTTGTAGCTTTATAAAGCTTATTTGATAATTTAGGTAAGTCATGAATTTGAGTCAGAGAGATCAGTTAAGATAATCGGTGTAAAGATGTTTATTTCCAGTCATGATTTGATAACTTGAATTAAGACAAAGGTAAACAGTGTTAAGAAAGTAGAAAAATTTGGAGATAGAAAAGAAAAAAAATAAGTCCAATAGAAACTGCAAAAGAACAACTAGGTAGTAAATCAGTAGAATACTGGAAGAGCTGAGACAAGAAAACCTAGAAGTACATGAGTCTTAAATTACAATTTAAAAGATCTCAGAATGACAATCAAAAGAAGAGATTAAAATGTCTGAGAACCTTCCTACAGGGCACATTATAAAACAGTTAAATACATAATTTACAATAGGAATGAAATTCAAGGAGAATATAAAGAATGAACTTTAAAATTATTTCTTTATTTATATATTTATTTATTTCAATTTATTCATTTTGTATCCCTGCTACTGCCCCCTCCCTCATCTCCTCCCAATCTCACCCTCCCTTCTTCATCACCTCCTGTGACCCAACCTTAGACCACTGATAGTGGAGGTTCTCCTCCCCTTCTATCTAAAGAATGAACTTTTATTATTGTTAGTATCAATTTAAACTATACCTCCCACAGTTTTTATTTTCCTGGAAATCCTGGGGATTGAACCTGGGGCCACAAGCCTGTCTGCCACAAGCCTTAGTACTGAGATAAAGCTTCAAAAACGTCAAGTTTTGAAGAAAAAATTTACTTTAGAATTTAATAGTTGTTGATTTCAGGAAATGGCCCACATGAAATACAAGTATTTACAGATGAATAAACCAGACTGTCACTATTACCATTCTAGCACGAAGAAAAATCAGATGAAAAGAAAATCAAGACCAAGAGAAAGAGCAACAGCAAAAACTAGGAATCTCCATTGATAAATACAGATGAGTATTGATTTGACGAAGAACGTAGTAGTGGTTCTAAGACTGTGTTAAAAAATAAACTAAATAAAATTGGCAGCCAATATCAGGAAGTAACACAAACTGTAGGAAAACTGGAAGAGCTCTCCATATATTTGAAGGGACATATGATGCAGATCTGTTTCAGATTTTTATTACAAAAATATAAGTGTATGTTTAATATGTAAGCCACATGCATATATCTTCAAATAAGAACACATGTCTATCTATTCCTAAATATGTAACCAAAAATAAAGAGTTCGCTTTTCCAGAACTGGTGTAAGTGAAAAAGTACCAGTGCTCACCAGTTTACCTTTGACAAGTAGTAGCTGCTGTGATTACAGCACTTATTGTTTTTTTCTGTCTTTGAGACAGAGTCTCACCATTTCATTATGTATTTCTCACTGGTCTAGAACTCACTACATAGACTAGGCTAGCCTCGAATTCATAGATATCTGCTTAGCTCTGTTTCCGGAGTGCTGAGACTATAGACATGCACCAGGACACTCAACTCTTACAATGATTATTATTTCTGCTACAAATATACACAGGACTTAGGAAAAACCCACAGAAGGAGATCAGAAAGCTCCAGTGAGAGGGAATCTCTGTGACAAGCTGAAGACCTGTGGCAGGGTAGACTCCTGGTAGAATATGGGGATGACTCCAGCTGAGACTACAAATCTCAAGAAATATAAAGAAATATATTTGACTGTACATTTACATACAACAAGTTTATTCAGAGTTGGTTTGAAAAGTACCTAGATGACTAAGTCCTTAGAGGATAAATATGGAGACCACTGTAGACTATTACTTTGATCTCCATGCCATTTGGCATAACTTCTATCTTGAAATGTAAGTATTCTATGAGACTGACATTTTTTGTTTCACTGTTTAAATCTTCTTTTATTGGTTTATTGTTTTTCTTTTTTATTATTATCATTTATTACAATTTATTCAATTTTTATCCAGCTGAGGCCCCCTCTCTCATCTCCTCCCAATCCCACCCTCCCTTTTTATTCTCTCTCCATGCCCCTCTTCTAGTCCACTGAAAGGGGAGGTCCTCCTCCCCTTATATCTGACCCTAGCCTATCAGGTCTCATCAGGACTGGTTGCATTGTTCCTCTGTGGCCTGGTAAGGCTGCACCCCACCCCCAGGGGGACTTGATCACAGAACCTGTCACTGACTTCATTCCAGAAAAGTGGGGTCCCTAGTAAGGGGAGAGTGACATTTTTAATATTAAACTTTATCAGAAATATTTCCATCACCCAAACATAATGTTTTAATGTCATGCTTCAGTAAGTAAGATGTTTAACGCTTTCAGAAATAGATATTTCTATCTGACTCCAGGGGAAATAGAGTTTGCATAATAAAAGTCTACTTTGGAAGAAATTTTGCTGAAATGTTTCCCTTATACGGTTGAGTGATATATTTAAGCACAAAAACTGTTTGAAATTCTCTACCTAAGGGAGTACCTACTTGCTTGAGGTCACAATGTATGTTTATGCTGTTGTTCTTTTATTGTGTGGGTCTGTGGAGAGAGTGTGATATTGATATGAATGCTGGTCACTTTTAATCAGAACTTGAATCTTAAGTATAATTTAATTTAAAAGGTCCACGTCTTACAACATTGATGAATACAAAATATCTATTCAAAGTATCAGGGGTCTTAGTCTCTAGTTTGGGGATACTTTTTTGTTTGCTGTACAAGGCAGAGGCAGTTTAATTATTAGAGGGATAACTCTCATGATACCAAGTGATGGATGGACCAAGGACACGAGAAACCATATGATTCACTCTGTTCTCCAAAGCACTCTTTATTTTTAATGATCTTGTCATAAAAGCACCTAGACATGTAAATCAAATTTAGTGGTCCCTCAACAACATTGATGAATGAATTGATAATCTATGTTTCTATTTCTATTGGAAAGCAATACTATGGAAACATGACAGCTAGCAAAAATAGCAATACAAGGTTGTAGATGTTTACTATTGTGTCCGGTTTTACACTAAGTGTTTTACATAAAATTTCACCTTTAATTCTTGAAATTCTTATGGAATCTGCACTCTTTTGACCCTCCATATTCTGGAATGAAAAGTCAAATTCAGAGGAAGTCTGGGACTATTATCTAAGGATATCTTCCTGGTAGGTGATGAGATCAGGTCATAACCCACCATGTGTCCACTAAGGCAGACACCCAGATCTTGAGAACAGGCACATTGCAATCATCAGGTGCTTGGGCACCAGGCAGTCCTGAGTGGTTTAACTATAATGCTTCAAATTTGGCCAGGTACATACATACATCTGGACATGATAAAAGGAGGAGTGAAGAGAAACAAAAGAAAACTAGATTAAGTAAAACAACAACAAAAATAGACAAAAAGAAAATGGAGGAGGCTTGAAAGCAACCAGAATTTTGTTGTTCCAAAGGAAAAAAAAAGGTACTTCCAAGAGCCCTCTCGCTTCCAGATGGACATCAATGAGAAGCTCTTGACACAGGAGGCAAAGCAAGTCTTCCCAAGGGAGCAAATAAATTATTATAAATATGTTACACTTTATAATATGTGTGTCCTTAAATAATCCAGTGTTTTTTCTGATTTTAAGTTTTTTAATCATTGTCTGTAACTACTTTAAAGAAAAACAGAACCAGCAACATTTAAACATCTCTGTTTTCCAAAATTCCTTGTAAAGACTTTCAGACATTCTTCAAAGATTGTTTCTTCTTTCTCTTCTTAAGGGTTGTGTTTGTGTTTGTGTGTGTGTGTGTGTTATCAAGTTATTTGAAGTTGAAAAGTTCCAATTCTCCCAGGCCTCGAAAATCTCCGGAATGGAACAAGCACAGGAGCGTGATGAAGAGGTGAGGAGGCGAGAGAGAGAGCAAGCATGCAGGGCTCAAAAGTAAGCATGTTTAAGTTACAGAAATAAAAGCTGTAGTTGTTAAAGATATTAGCACCTTGGTGGGGCTGGGGAACAACACACTTTGTACTAGGTTCATAAGAAGATATCATAAAGTCATTTCAGGAGCTGGTGATCACCACACTTTGGAGGCTACAGATCTTAAAACTGTAAACGCATTTGAAACACTTCTTCTTGATTAGAGAACACCTCCAGGGTGCTGTGCTTACACGTGGGCATATCAGGAAGTATTTAGGTTGAAAAGTTCTGCATTCAGAGACTGTTGCAGGCATGGTCTAATGCTATTCAGTTTTGCTGCAAGACTTTGATTTGATCCTCTTTGGGCTGGTTTTTCATGCGTTCAGAATGCCTGAAATTCAGGGACATAGAGGGGGGTTGTTTATTTTTTTTTATTTTATGTATAGGTGTGCTTTACCTGCATGTACTTTTGTGCACCATGTACAAAATCTGGTGCTTATGGAGGTCAGAGGAGATAGTTGAATCCCCTGGAATTGGAGTTACAGAATGTTGTAGGGTAGTGTGTGGTTATTAGGAATTGAAACCAGGTCTTCTGAAAGAGTAACAACTGCTGTTATCCACTAAGCCATCTCTTCAGTACCATACCATGGAAGAGTTTTCAGGAAAGCCCATGAAGCTACAGAATGTGTACCAGGAGAGTAGATTCTACCAGCAGGACCAAGATAAGGTGATAGATAAACCTATTAGATGGAATAGTAAACCACACTACAGAACCCAGTATATTGGGAGATAATAACATGAGCGTTTGACAAAAATCTCAGACAACAAATGAATCCAATCTAGGAGATAAACTATGAAAGCTCCATCCGAACAGCAAAAGAGGCAGGAGTGAGGCTGACCAAGAGTATTCAAGCACATATAATACCACCAAATGCATCTGGAGCCAGATGAGCAGTTCTGGAATTTCTTGTCTGTCTTGCTGGCTTTTGTTCTTACTTTGGTCACTTCTCCCTTTTCTGTGATCCAGTTTCCACTTTTGGAAGGAAAAGATTTACTCCATACCAATGTATAATGGAAGCTGGAACCTTGTCTTGATTTTTCAGGAGTTCATTGTTAGGCCCGACGTCTCAGTAGAGGTTCTGGATTTAGACTTTTCATCAATACTGGAACTGCAGACACTGTGGACTTTTGAATTGGACTAAATATATTTTGTGTTACAAGATAGTCATGGTCCTTTGGGGAGCAGGGGCAGAACATTAGGTTGCTCTGTTTTCCTCAGGTTCATACTTTGGACAATGGATCCCAGGATGGTGGAGATTTTTGGGGGAGACTGTGGAAACTTGGGTATGTGGGGTGAAACTTTAGGAGACAGACCATGGTTGGTATTCTTGAAGATTTATTATTCCCGGCCACTTGTCTTATTTCTCAGTATTCTTTCTTCTGTGAGATGAATTGCTCTGCTCTGTAGTAACACCTTCTCTTCTTTGGTGGTTGAAACTTTTGAAACCATGAGCCAACATATAACTGTTCCCCATGGAGTGGTCGTGTCAGGAATTTGGCCAGAGCAATGTGAGAACAATACTGCAAATAATTTAAATATGGCCGATGATTCTTATCATCATGAAAAAGCAGCATTTTGGATACTGCAGATAATAAAAATGGAGATAAAAGCAAAACATGAAAGGAGGACTTGGAACAAAGTATACATTATATTGTGTTTCTCTACATTGGACTATAAATGCTGTGCTCAACCATGACTCCTAATTTCCTTAAGCTCCTTAGCAGAAATGAGATCTCTACACATCTCATTTGGCATGGGTAGCTCTAGATAAAAGAGAGAAAGGAGGCTAATCTTTAAAGACGTTTTTATCTTTCTCTAAAAATGGCATTTTTCACTGGCCTTTTATATGGAGGTGACTAAAGATGACTTTGTATTTTAGGCACATACAGTTTTTTTTCCTATTTGGTACAGAATTATCCAGTGACACAAAAGATTAAAGCACATAATCCTTGAAAATAATGAGCAATGGCAGAGTTTCCTGTGCCAGCACAATGGCTGTGTTCTCCTCTGGACTCACCAATCTAATGACAAAAACCCAGAGCATAGGAAAGGAGGAAATTCCTCTTTATTGTGTAGTTAGAACAATCGTGGAGAGAATCTAAGACATAGCAGCTGATATCATGAAAAGCAGTCCAAACGATACTTTGTGGGCCACAAAAGGGCTGTCCATTTAATCTCCCCAGGAAGTAGAGAGACACCTTAAAGGATGGATACTCAACCCACACAATAAATTCTAAGAACAAGCACAGCCACCATTGAGTGCTTACTAGAAGACAGGTAATTTGTTACTAATTTCAAATTTTCTTTTCTCACTTTAATGGTTTATAAAAGTGTGTACTGTTGGCTGAATCCTGATCTTATTCAAGAAATTGTGGTATAGATAGATTAGTCTGCCTAAGGTGATATAGTTGACATAAAGTTAATAGTTACATTCAAAGACTGTCTGACCCCAATGCTATGCTTTTAATTTCTGTGATTTTTTTTCTCCTTACTTTATTGCAGCATAGAGTTGCAGTGTACCTTACAATCTACTTAATCAGCCTCACATTCAGAATCCTTAAATGTGCTTTAAAATCTCTTGTGATGCTGGACTGGTTTTAGAATGGTAAAAGAAAAACAAAATTTGATGAGCGAAACCATTGTTCTTATTTCATATGTAAGTGTTCTTACAAGACTTAAAGATAGTTGTACTCAAGCCTGTTTTGGAACTAAATAAACTGAGAGTCAAGGAAGTGGAGTAATTGAAGACATATCACAGGTGATGAAGCTCGTCTACCTTACTCCTAAGCTTTTGATTTTTGTTTTTTGTTTGTTTGTTTTTCTTTTTTATTAGTTTATCTACCTCTATAGAGTCACTGCATAAGCATTGGCTCTATCTATTTTAAGATGTTTTACTGCAGAAAGTTTCCAAATGAACCTTTATCTCATTAGATTCACTGGGTTAAACAAATGAAACTGACATGTTGTTTGAAAGTTCCTAATGTTGGGCCTCAACACACAGGAAAGCTACGTCATCTTTAAAGTAACAGACTCTCAGTATTTCAGATGAGTTATTCTTCTCTACTTCCTAGTTTTCCTACTTCCTTTTATATTTCAATTGTGTTTTTATGAAATATTTAAAACCATGGCTATCCTAGAAAGCATGGAACATGACTGATACACCAGCTAAGTTCAAGGCCAGCCTGTACTACCTAGTGAGACTGTTTCTGAAAATAATATAAGATCATGGATTGGGGATATGGCTCAGTGGTTAAGAATACTTGTTCTTAAACAGAACCAGGTTCAGTTGCCTGACTCTATCTTGTGATTCATAACTATCTATAACTCTAGTTTGAGGAGATCCAACCCCTGCTTCTGAGTGCTGTGGGCACCAGGCTTGCATGCAGACGTACATGCATACAAGAAATACACTCATACACATAAAATAATATATGCATGTACTAAATACCTAAAGACGCTGACCGTCTGTCCCATAGAACCTAGCAGTAGCTACTAGTTCATCAGAAAGAGCCCCATGAGCCTTCCCTGATCTGTAATTAGCTTTCAACAGTCCCAGTTATTATTCAGGACCCAAGCAAAACAAACACAACTGCTACGAGCTCACAGTCACATCATGTCCTTTGCATTTTGTGGTCATTTCTCCTATCTCCCGGCTTACAATGTTTCCAGTCATCTTTCTTCCAGAATGTTCTCTGAACCTTACAGGAGATGGTGTAAATGTCCTGTTTAATACTGAGCACTCAACTGTTAGCTCCAGTAAATACAGTGGGTCACAAAAACAAAACTAGAAGACCACACACAATGAAGGATAGAGACCTGTAGGGAAGAGAGAGGGGGAATAATAGGTTTGGCAGGAAGTAAGAGTGGTGATAACAAAGACCCTTTGAACATGCATGAAATTGTCAAGGAGTAGATTTAACAAGTAAATAAATCAAACCGTTGCTAAACTGAAGTGACTGTATTGACATCTTATTTGCAGCCACAAAAGTTGAAAAGCTAAATCTCTGAGTTTTGTAATCTCAGCTCCATAGGGGTAAAGTTCCCAGTTCCCATGGATGCAAACTCATCCATGTTTCTTTAACTCTTTACTACATTTGCCAATATCATGCTTCATTATGTTATACAAGTCTGAGAAAACAGTCTCAATGGAAATTACCTACTGATGACGCTACGTTTCTATCGGAGCAATGTGTGGCCGCTCAGGCCGTTAATGCAGATTGCTTTGTTTTGGATTTTGGATGGGTGTTTCAACCATGTTGTCATAAGCAAGTTATCTAAATGGATTGTGCTGCCTCAGTTTAGCCAGTTTAAGTAGGATCTTAAACTCCTTTTCTTTTTTTAAAAATAGATTATATGTATGTTATTTTATTTATTTTTATAATTTTTAGTTTTTTATATTAATTACAGTGAATTTACTTTGTATCCCAGCCTCATTCCCTCCATCATTCCCTCCCAATCCCACCCTCTCTCCCTCATCTCCTAGCAAGCCTTCTCTGTGGCCTAGGAAGGCTGCTCCTTCCTTGGGGGAGGGGGCAGGTCAAAGAGCCAGCCACTGAGTTTGTGTCAGAGACAGTTCCTATTCCCCTTACTAGGGAAACCCACTTGGATGCTGAGCTGCAATTTTATTAGATGATGGATAATAGTTGTACCTTATCTTTATTAAAAATAGCAAAATGATATAGGAAAGGTAAACAACCAAATTTTTCCCCTAGGAGTTGTGGAGAATAATACCCCCTAGTCCAGATTCAGTGCATGCTGAGTTGCTTGTTCTTCATTGTAACTGTCTGCTCTGGAGGACCAGCATGCTCTATTTGAACATAGCATTCTGTGTTTCCAAGCAGAGACTGAAAAGAGTAAGTTATGCAGGGAAACGTTTTTATCCTCTCCAAATATGTTCTGTGGGCTGAAATACTGTGGAGAACAAGGCCCTCATTCCAGTAAACGTGGTTCTGTTCCCCCATTCTTGCTTTCACGCTCAACAAGGCAATGCTAGGTACTATAAAGACCCGTGTCAACTGATCAGAATATTTGAGTTGACTTGCGAAAGTGAGTCAGCTCAAACTCTCTCCTTAAAGGATATTTTGATTGCATTTTCACAGCACACAGTCTTCCAGAGGTCCTTTGTGGCATCACTGTTCTAGCCTCACATAAATTATTGTTTCCACAATGGCTATGGGATATTGAAATAACCCAGAAGCATGCTACTGATTCAAACTATAAAGCCTCCATATCTTGACATTATGATTTTGTAATACTTGAAAATACTTATATACCAGGTGATGTGTTATATCCAATATGATATCTGCAATGGAACTTTATATTTGAGAAACATCCTATAGCTTGCATTTGATCTACAAAACTAGAAGGAAAGTCACAGTGCAGTAAGACTATGACTCCTCAGGTTATTACTCTCATCCTAATCTGAGAGCTACAACACCACACGGAAGGGAATAGAGCTTCAACTCCATGCCTCAGACGGTTTGCAAAAAGAAAGTCTTTATTTTAATGTTGATGAGTATGTGAACAGTATAAGTTTGTTATCTAATGCACACATAACATGTTTTATGTGTGATAAATGAATGTTCGTTTGGTCATTACCATAAATTGATGGATATTATTATTTTTTACTGCTATTAATCTGGTTATTCTTAATGTACCCATATGTTATCTTAGTTCTACAAAAGAAGAAAGATCATCGTAAACAAAGCACTTTAAGTCTTTAATTAACTCCATGTCTGCATTAAAATAATGGTTTCCCAAATACTAAGCTAATAAAATTACACTAAAATATGTATATTTATTCATATATACACTCGTGCAAGTAAAAATGAGTCAATATTTATAGATGATACATAGTTGGGGAAAAAGCATGAAAATAAAATTTGTAATGGGAGCCTCATGGAAAAGTTAATTTGCTTCAGAGATTTCACACATGAGGTCCTGGAAAGATATCTCAGAGGTTAAGAGTTCATGTCGTTCTTTCAGAGGACTCAAGTTCAGTTCTGAGCACCCATGCTGAGTGACTCAAGGTACAGGGAATCCACAGTTCTGATCTCTGTGGTCTCTTGTGTACACACACACACACAAATAACTAGACACACACATTACACAATTAAAAATAAATAAACATTCTGAAGGAAGGATTCCAACACATGGTTATGAAAACAAATAAATCTTTTTGACAGTTGAGGTCTTTTACGAAGTAAGAAGCTAGGCTTTACAACACATCTCTGATGCACGAGGCTCCCCTCTCCTGGTCTTTTTCTGCTTCACCCCCTCTCCTCCTTTTCCCCCCTCTGTCTTGTCTTCAACTTCCTCCTCTTTCATTATTTTTTCTTCTTTTCTTCATTCTAACATTCTCACAGTTGGTATTCTTCCCCAGGATAATTAACCAAGCCTATGAATTTGAGACATACTTTAAAATATTATATGGTCTCTGTCTGTATTTAATATTCTATATTAATTACAGAGTATTAATCATAATGACACTTTGGAATACTGCATGGTAACAAATAGCTATAGTAACTGCATAATTATATAAATGGATTATTAGGTATTTAAATTAGTCACAACGCCATATTAATGAGAAAGAAGATCTTAAAAAATATCATGTAATCATAACTTTTTCATATAATTACTTATTCGTTAAAACTAACAATCTAGGCAAAAAATAGCAGCACTTTCCTTGGAAACCATTTCAAATGGCATTTTTTTTCTGGTTTTGACTGGTGAAGCTATAAAATATAAGGCTATTAAACAGTGAGAGGCATATTAAGCCTGCCCTTTATGGGAATGACAAGGAGAGTTTCTGTGCATTCTTTTTGATAAACTGACGACCTACCTGTTATTTATGCCTGGTTTATTTTATTTTTCTTCAATCCAAACAACAAGCTTCCCTCTCTTAAAAAGTACATTTTTCAACATCAGCCAGTCCCCTGCAAACACCACATCAGCCCACGTAGACATTCTCTGCACTCAGATCCACAGTGCTCTGGCTTACTGTATGCCACAGTGAGCGCCCGGCCAGCTGCCAAGAGCTCTTTAATGTAATCATAACAGCTCTGTGTGGGCCACATTTTAGGAAAGAGAACAGTTTTCAGGGTCCACATTCAATACAGAAAGAGAATATGAAACATTTGGGAACTCTGAACGGCTCTAGAAATCAATAATGGCATCTATACATTCTTATGTTTGGGGATCTGTATTATCGAGATAATTGCCTCTGCTTTTTAGTTGCTTTATCATAAAGATGAAGGTACGAGAAGATGATCCTCCATGGGAATATGAGAAACCCTATCTTTCTTTTACATTCAATATGACTGTAGTCATTGGTTTTATTCTCATATACAACCCATGGTCAGACACTGCCAAGAATATCAAAACATCAATTTGAAGTAGAGCTAGCTGCACAAACACAGTAGGCTGGTTCTCAAGGTCCACACCAGGCCATGGGCTTCTGGTGAGCAATAACCTCATTTTTTATACCTGAAGTTTAGAAAAGTCTTTTTGGAAGATGCACTCATTACTATGTGTGGGAGGACCTAACAAAATTTTGTCCGTTTGAAAATGTTCACAACGCTGAGAGAGTTATTTCTACTTGTGCTGTGTACTTTCTGCAATTCTTATTTCTGTAATGGAGAACAATAAGGTCGCTGCATATAGAAACATAGACAACAAATACAAATGCTTTCAAGGATTGATGTGTGTAGGACATTAAGGGCTTTATGAAGAATATGGACAATGAAATGAGAAGACAGATCCAACATTGCTTTCAATGTTTGTAAGTGTTTTTGCAAAAATGGCTTGAAGAAACAGAGCAGTTGATGTAGTATGATACCTGCCAAAACAAAGAAATTGGTGTTCACCTCTATCTATAAAAGTGGAAGAGAAATATTAAACAAATGAAAATGTTCATAATTAAGGGTAAGAATATAATGGACAGAAGTGGACACAATAAGAAAATTTGGTCTTTTTAAAAACTTTTACCTTATAGTTTTCTTTTAGTCCTATGTAAATATGTTATATATTATAAAACAGATTTACACTGAATTTTTAACAATATGAAATGACTTCACTCATTCACTAATACTGAGTAGTTGGCTAGATTTCTAGTACCACTCATGCTTTTCCTCTTGTTGAGTGACTCTCAAGTTCGATTACAGCACCCTTGGTTATTACCAGTGTAGGCATTCTACTACTGTACCCTTAGTTATTATTTTGACTCATAGGCATCGCAGCTAGGTAGGAATTTTGCTTACTCTACTCCTTCAGAAGCTTGCATGGTGCTTTTTGGTACCATGGAAGCTAGTCTTCAGGGAGAAAGCTTTCAGGTTTGTTCTGGCTCAGGGGCTTCTGGGTGCTTGCTTTTGAATTTCATGGAATCTTCAGCAATGGAGATTTAGCTTGCCCACCTTTGGATGGAAACCAAGGCCAGCAGCGCCCATCAACATGTTTTGGAAGTCTTCTGAAAAACCCTGGCCAAAAACTCAAAAGAGGGGTTCTTCTATTTGGTACTGTGGTTTTTGTTAGGTGGTCTTTGGCTCTTATTAGGAACATTATGGTAAAATTTGATTTAAACCATATATATAGATTTATACACTGAATTACACGTATTATAGATATTTTAGGTACATAATAGCACGATTATGCTATTCTTTATGACTTTCTCAGATAAGCATAGTTCTCATCAAGGAAAATTCTCTTTGCAACAGAAAGAGACTATAATAGAAAACCTATAAACAACAAAACACAGAGTTGTTGCACTCAGTCCCAGCTGATGATCTACAAAATGACTCTCACACATGAGACTCAGCCATCATTGCAATGAAGGGGAGCAAAGATTGTAAGATCCAAAGGAACAGGAAACTTGCCATGAGCTTATGTCACCTAGAAATGGCATAATCTCATCAATATGTCTTCTCAAACATGAACTGAAGAATATCAACAATGGACATGCTTAAAGTGAATAGGGATGGTAGATGTCTGGAGCCCAGGAAGTCTCAACACTGCACAGAGAACTACAGTCAACTAATGAGTGCCGAGAGCAGAAGAAATAATCTTCTCCAGAAAGTGCACAGCAATTGGCTATCCAACACCAAATGTTCAGCCCTGAAAACATGCAGATGAGTAACATAATACAGATGAACAACAGGTACTTCTGTGTTTAGAAACACACACGCACACACACTCACACACACACTAACAAGTAATGACAAAAGAGTCCATGAATTTGAAAGAGAGCAAGGAGTGGCATATAGGAGGGTTTGAAGGAAGGGAAGAAAAGAGGAAGATGGTATAATTATTTTATGATCTTAAAATATAAAAAAAGAAATAGTTAAACTACACAAAATGTAGAAAAATTATAGTTTAATCAATGGAATCTATTACAATAAAATTAATACATGATAATTCACCTACATGCTACATTGTATCCTAATTCATACACACAGACACACATACATATATGCATGTATATAATAAATATACATATATGTGACATATATAGCAGGTACATTAATTATCATTTAAATATCATTAAGAACAAATATTTTCTAGGAAAGAGAAGATATAAAATTCAAAGAGTAAGTCGATGTCTTACATTCTAAATATGAATTATAAGTGTCAGTGCAGAGTTGTGATGTTTTTTTTTCTGTTTCTGGACTAGGGAATTAATTGATGTTTTAGAAAAATAAAGAAGTTTCCAGACTATCCCAGCCCTAAGAATTCTGCAGCAGAGTTTGAAGGGCCACAGTTAGCTAAAAATGATTGTTTTTTTTTTTTAATTTAGCATTGGAAAGAACAACCGCAGTAGACTGCAGCATTCATACCTGTCACAACCCCCCGACTTCCTAGTGATATACAAATACACAAACTAACATCAAAATTTGGACCTCAGTGGTCACACTTGGAGATGTTAGAGAAACAACTTGTTACAGCAAAATCTGACAAGTTACAGAAACGCAATTGATTCTGCTCCTCTAAGGCAATAAACACACCAAGGGTGACAATTTCTGAGGTAAATTCTTTACTAGCATGAGCGGGGATGCAATGACAGTCCTGACATCTGAAGAGGAAGTCATCTCCAGAAGAAAGACCTACCTCTCAGTTCTGGTAACTTTAGTTTACATGTACTTCTTGGGTTTTTCATCCTGTCTGTCACATTGTTACATCACTGTGACAGTACTTCACCAATTCCCATCTATTTTTTTTTCAGCTATAAATAAAGGACCTTAGAGAGTTTTTTGCTTTTACACACACTACGCTTTGAGATCAGCAGTGATGGCAGAGGGGAAATTCTTTAGAGAATGATCTAACTAATAAATGAAGATGGGAAAATGTAGTTCGGCTATGTTGAAAATCGGAAGTTGATTGAGACAATACGGTTATTAGAATAATTAAAATCATCCGCATTGCAGGATGACTTATCTATCCCCAAATTCATATGGTGAAGCTCTAACCCCAGAACTTAACTATATCAAGTATGAAATCTTTGAAGAGGTTTTAAAGAGTGATTGAATTAGGGTAGGCCCTAGTTCAAATGACTGCTACTCTAGTGAAGGGAGAAATTTAGACACGGACACATAGGGAGACTGTGAAAGCTTGGCGATGACAGTGCTCTACACAAGGAAAGAGGCCTGGAACAGACCGTTCTTCCTTTCAGCTTTCAAAAGAAGCCAGCATTACCGACATGCTGTTTGTTCCTATCCCCAAATTATGAGCCAATAAAATTCTGCTGTTGAACCTACCTGGTGTGTCATTCTTTGTTTTGGTAGCCTTGTAACCTCCTAGTAGCCTGAGGAGGTTAAAAGTAGTGGAATTATTGCGGCAGATAGATCAGAAGTTTAATCCCCATGTCATCATAAAGGAACAGCTGCTGGCCTTTGAGTCTCCTGGTAGACTGGCACAACTGGTGAAGTGTCTTGCCCAACGATAGCACCACAAACACTGAATCTATATACCATTAAGCTCACATGGGAACACATCAAGGAGTGGAAAGACAAAAGCAACATATCTTTTATAAAGGCATTAAATAGGAACCAGGAATCTACAAAGTTTTTGATAATACATTAATTAAATGCAATATGTAGGTTTTGTCAGTACATTAATCAAATGTGATGTGTATTCTTTTTGGCCTGCTTTTAAAAAGGAGTAAATAGAAGCTAGAGAGATTCCCCAGTCATTAGAGCATTGGCTGCTCCAGCTTAATTCTAGTCTTTGATGATCCAATACCATTTTCTGCCTTTCACAGACACTGGGCATGCATGTGATACATAAACATATACACAGGCAAAATACCCTAACATATAAAATACTTTTTAAGTAAGCAATAAAAAATGAGATTGGAAGGTTTACTTTGTATTTTCTATATTGGTATATATAGAATTATCTTCGTAATATGTGTAGCTTATAGGCCCAAAACAACAACTAAATATGTCAATGAAAGTGGAGTAACAAGTCTAGTGCAGAGCTATAGTGCAGTTTCAAATATATAGTTTTCATATATATCTTTATATATATTGTTACAGACAAATCTCATGGTAGACCATCTATAAATATTACTCTAGTGACTTGGTAAACACAACGTTTCCTGTGCATGCTCTCAAGGTGTGAAGAGACTAAGTGTGCACACCGAGTCTTACTGTGAATGGACCACCCATTTGCCTACTGAAGCTTTCACAGAATCTTTATAGCTGTGGATTCACTTCCAGTAGAAGAGAGAGGAAAAAACACTTTTAAAATCTAAAGGGATAGTACTGGTAGAGTTAAAAGAGGAAGATAAAAGGAGGAGAGGGTGTTTTTGAGAAGCTAAGTACTCCACTAAATGTCTTCACATAATCAAATCATTCTATGCCTGTCGCTTTTTAAGGAGAAAAAAATAAACACAATTTTTAGCCCCCACATGCAAAGACCTTGGAGAGAGCTAGTGTGTGTGACCATCTGGATGGTGTTTGCATAAGAGACTGAATACATCTGGTCACTAATAGCAATAATCACTCTTTGCTTAAACGCCATCATTTAGATAAAAGAAACATTGCAGCTGATGACTATGAGTCAGGTAAGTGCATTCTGCACATATTAACATTACTCTTACAGACATGTTCTGGGCAATCCTTTAGTTTAAGAGAAGTTGGGTAAATGAGGTTTATATTTCCAATCATTGCACAATCTTATTTACACGAAAAGTTTAACCAGCTCCAAAGCACCAAGAGTTAAAATGTCGTAAAAATTGCTGACAACTCAGCAGTCTTGGTGAGATGAAACTGTGTTGGGGTATGGAATGACAGTTCTCCTCTGGGTTACAGAGAATGTAGTCATCTTTATGGAAGAAATCTGAGAGAGGATCTCAAGACAAAGAAGTAAAATGGGAGAAGTTATCTTGGGGGAGGAGTGGTGCCCTTATAAAGAATGAAAACTTGGACATAGGCACACACGGTGAGGCTGCGTAAAGAAGAGAAGATGACATCCATCTACACAACAAGGGAAGGGGACTTTCAGGAAGAGAAGGAGAAGCCTTTAATAAGACAGTAGCATTGTAGTAACATGCATATAGTATACCACTGTATTATAACTTCCAGGAGATATTTTTTTTCAGTACTCAGTGCATAGTTAAGTTTGAAATTTTGTAGAGATGGTTAGAGAAACAACAATAGATTCTTGGATTCCAGATAGAGAATTAAAACCGATTTTATGTGGGCCTTGAAGCTACTGATTCGGCATGGGGGCTTCAAGCATGTTCTGTAGGAAAACAAAGATGACAATAATAAATAAGTAGAAAAACTGAGCAATGAAATTGACTAAGGAGTGACGGTGAGTTAAGGTATTAATTTAGATAGAATAACTTGTAAGTGGGAATGATAGTTAAGTAGTACTAGTAAGAAGCCACAGGTTAGGTCTCAGGGATCAAGGTGTCTTGCGTTTTGTGCTGACATACTAGGATGCTGGTGGTTTTGTTATCGCCTGGGACAAGAGGAAGTCCTGGTTTGATAGAAAAACAAATGGCATGAAGTAAGAATTATGTTTGGCAGAAAGGCAGAGCTTTCTGATTCAGATACTGGCAGTCAGTTACAAACCTTTCCCCAAACTTGTTGGTTGGGGGATTTTAGACACTTATTGTTGTTTAATTCAATGAGCAGATCAAATCTGCAATAACCACTACAGCACATATTAGGAACAAAGATAAGCCCTCAAACCAAGTGCAGTCATCATTAAGTCATTCAATGAAAATAAGTAGAGAGTGAGAAATAGCTTTGGTAACTATGGACATAACTGCTTAAGCAAGTAACCCTGCTGATGAGGACTGCAGGGTGAATAGTGATAAAGAAGAGGAATCAAACTGGATACCCTAGTAAGGAGAACAGGGACTATTTTGGTCATGAACTCAAAGGCTGGCTCTTTGACCTCCCCGCCCAATCCCCCGAGGGAGGAGCAGCCTAGCTAGATCCCAGAAGAGGACATTGCAGCCAGCCCTG
>CM053743.1:35933271-35944899 GCA_028658305.1 Pachyuromys duprasi
CTTTGGGGGGGGGGAGCAGGGAGAAGATGAGGGAGGGATGGGGAGAGTGGGAGGGGTTGAGGGAGTGGGCTACAGATGGGATACAAAGTACATAACCTGTGATTAATATAAAAGTAAATACATTACTTTAAAAAAAGAAGAGCAAACCAAGGTTGTAAACAGATTGGATCTCAAAGAGAAAACCAACTTGAAGGAATCAATAAAGAAAAAAGTCTAATGATTAAGCATATAAGGGTGCCGTGTCTGAAGACTGTGCAATAATAAGATTCGATGCTATTGTTAAGAGGTTAGCTCAGAGAGAAGAGAAAACTCCGAGACTGAAATGAGAAGAGAAAGGGAAGGAGGATTTTAAGGACCTGATATTTGAGATATTCGACATTGAGTGACTTGCTAAGAAAATGAATGATTTTGCCAACTTTCAGTGGATAGAGCCTTGTGGTAATAGATTAAAGCACTAGCTCCTATTTACAAAGCTATAATAGTGGTCGCAGAGTTGCTCCTTGGAATAACGCATTTTGTTACAGCAGAGGCTACTCAAGAGCAAGGGGCATAAGGTCTGGAGTGTTAGAGAGTAGCTGCACAGTAGCCTAGTTACTCAATATTATCCTATATCAAATGCCATTCCTTTAGAATGCTTACAGGATAAGCTACTGTACTTTGGGTATAAAATTCTGACTTGGAATAGTTTTTCAAAATCTTGAAATTTCACATAGCTTAAAAACAGCACTTCATATTAAATTTGAATAAAACATTTGATTTAATTTAAGAATTGTGTTTTATGATTATGGAGTAGTTGGCTAACGGGGCTTTGGGTACATCAATCTTATCATTACTAAAATTACTTCTTAATATATGGGCCCATTCACCACGACAATTAACTGGACTTACGAAAATGGATAAAGCCATCAGTATCATTCTCTCAATTACTTACGTCTAAAATAAGTACTTTACCCTCCTAAAGATGCCAAAACATATGTTATATGACAAGGACTTTCTGCTTTGTCTGCTTAAGAATGATAAATGATAGCTATTCTTTTAAAAGGCTTTTATGAGAAACAGGCAGATTTTCACTTTTACAACCAGCAAATGTTATGTCAGAGGAACTGAAGTGAACAGGATTTAATACATAGGATAATAGAGGAAATCTGATAGAAGCCTGAGTAATGGAAATGGCTGACTAGAGAACAGGGACTGCTTAAGCTGCAAGTATCTTGGTTCTTCATTCCAGATGCTGCTTGCCACAGTGAGAAACCTCCAGACTCCTACAAAACTGTTCTCAGGGTCAGAAAAACAGATGGATACGCACATGGAGCAGGCACTGAGAGCTTTCTTAATTGGACAACTGTATTTGTGTTCTAATCATTAGTAGCCCCAGGAGTTAGAGGGCCAACCTCAGAAGGCAAGTTTCCAATATCCAATGAAGCACAGTTTAGAGAACTATGACTTAGGGGATACTATGTATTCAATCTTAAATTAATTACTTTATAATATTTTTCTTAATAATGAGCTAGGGAATGTTAAGCCACCAGTACATTGTTAGAGGCTGCCAATAATTTCTAAAATTCCTGAAGTGAAACTCTAAACTGCAACTCTGACCTTCATTATTACCAAACATATAGCTGCACTCTGTTCCCCGGCAGAACACTGATAGTAAAGACTCCATAGCTTTCCTTTGCCTCTCAAAGGGCTTATCAAGACAATACCGGCACTTAAGCAAGTCACAATTTAGTTACATTTTTTTTTGTAAAAGTAGAAGTAAAAATTAAAATATAACTTAAATTTTTAATTTCAATTATTAAGCCTTCAGTTACAAAAAGTGTGATAGCAGACCTCTATAAATGTCGAAAACATCTTCATGACTTAGTATATAAGCAAAATTAAATGAAAGACCCATTATGGTATAAAACATTGCTGATCTAAGTCAAAGATAAATTATCTTTTTACTTGAGTCAAAAATAGAACAACACAATGTGATAAAGAAAACAACTCTTAAAAATTAGAGATAGCCCAAAGAAATAAAGATATATCATATTCATTAATTGGAAATCTCTGTAATTTCACGATGTTGATTCTTCCCATACTAATTAATTGACTCAGCACTTCTTCATAGTAGACCTTATTGTGCTAGATGGACAAATTCATTCTAAAAGTTGTAGAACATGTGACGAATGTTAAATCTCAAACAACTTGAAATATAAATACAAGATTAAAAGTCGTATACGCTTTGTCTTCATGACTTGACTTAGAGCCACCTGTGTAAGAATATATAAATAAATAGAACCATGGGACACAGCTGAGTATATTTTTAAAACCCTTGTATATTTGATTAATGTCGTTGGCACAATCTAATGATGAAAATTCATTTTTAATAAATGATACACAAATAAAGTAGAGATTCTGGTGGAAAATTTAACCCTACCTGTAACTCTTGAAAAATGTCCTAAAATAATTTCATACAAATTATAGACTTTAATATAAAGGCAACAATGTAAAAAAGTGAATGAAATAAAATACTTTTATTTTTTCCTTAAAGTTGCCCCAATTTTCCAATTTCTTAAAAAATATCTTATTTTCTTTTATAATTAGCTATACACAACACTTAAAATTCATTCCAGTTCTGTCTGATTGACTCTGTGATAATCAAGCAGTTGACTAAAAACAATATCGCTTTAAATCTATTTGGAACAAAGAACTTTACTACTTTTTTTTTTTTTTGACAGTCAAGAAAAAAACTCCTCACTTACAGATGATGGGCTCAAATAGACCCCCAAATTTTTCTCGCAAAAGATTAACACAAAGTATGGATATAAGCCGTTCTCCTCGCTTCTCTCACTTCTGCCCACTCGTAAAAGTAGAATATAAAACAGAGACATAAAACAAGCAACATAAAAGTATTTACCTTAGTCCATAGAGAACAGTTCCGTCAGGATGCAGCCTGATCATTCGGTTTTTCACTGTGACCCCATGCACAAATGATTTCTTGTCATTGAGAAAGTAAGTGTCTGGCACCCAGAGTTGGTCAGCTACCCTGTTGTCAAGGGTCAGATTTAATGGGATTCCAGAATATGAAAGCCTTTTGTCCTTCCAAGACTGTTGGAAATACATGGTGAGTGTATAATCCTGTGAAAGAAAGAAAGAAAAAAGAATTTTACAATCATCATCATTTCAGGGCATTTGTTGAGAAACCAAGCACAGGAGGTCAGCAAGAAAGCTCAGAGGATCAAAACGTTTTGAGCACAAACCTGGAAGGCTGAGTTCCTCCCTGGAACTCTTGGAAGAAGATAATTGACTCACCAAGTTATCTTTTTACCTACACATGTGTGCCATAGCCATCTGCTCCCTGACACAATATCATGTACATAAATAGCAATAAGAAACGAAATAATAAATTTCATAAAAAGAACCTGTGCCTGTGGTATTGTGAACACCTAGCTAGACTCCCTTCCTGAGTTTCCAAAGAGATACAGCTGAGTGCAATGAAATTTATACTTCCAAGCACAGAGCAACATACGTGTTAGAATTCCTGGGGCAGTGACTCAATGCAGAGAAGCAATTCATCGAGACAGAGCAAATAGATATAACTTGATTTTAAGATTGAAGTTTTTGGCAATAATATTATGGGAACACTAAAAGGAAAAACCTTGAATGACACCCAATAAAAACGTTTACCCCTGGATATCATACTTTAGTTTTATTTCAGAGTGGAACATTAGTTCTGTGTTAACTTAAAGTGGGTGCTCTTAGAAAGATAATATGTTTTCAAACTGCAACACCATTTGACTGACTGGTGGTCTATTAAACTTGAAAATGTTATCAGTTGCCTTTCTCTAGTTATTCATAGTGACTTACAATTTGTCTGTGTTTCCTGAGAGGCAGATATAATTCATATGTAAATGAAGATAATTACGTAGTCTGAAGGCTGATGCCAGTGGTGTAAAGGACCAAGTTTCTTTCTTATGTTTCCATTGCTCCATGTAAAGAATGGATTTGAGTTTAGAGTTGGATTTATACTTAATTGCTTGCTTTCCTACACTCTGCAAAGGCTTACAATGAAGACATCTGACCACACTTTTTTTTCTTCTAGCGGTAAGTGACAGAAATATCTGGCCTCAGTACATGTAGTACCCTAAAGGAGAAGGATGGCGATCATTACCATTACCATAGTGCTTTAGGTATTGTCTCATTTTAAAGAAGTAATAGCGCAAAGTATGACTATTACAAGAAAATCAGTTTGTAACAGTAAAATCACGATGCCTCTAAGGTGGAAATTCTAACAATAAAAATCAGTATCTGTGAATACTTTACTGATGATCAACCAACAAGAACCTATTGCACAACCTACGTGCACTGGCAGCGGTAGCGAAATGGAGGGTCGCTGATTTGAATGACAATGATTGTATTTGGACATCCTGTATAGATCCCTCAACATAGAATTATGTATTTCTGAAAAACACTAAGTCACAAGGGAATACTGACCCCAGAGAAGCAATTTTAGCACCTTTATATATTCAGGCACACTGTCAATATTTACTCAGAAAACATCTTGTGCTGACTCAGAGGCATTCTTGTTCAAAGACAATAATGTCGAGTCTTCTATTCTAACCATACACAGAGCTTTTGGACAGTCTGAAACAGTAGTTTACATTCATATGTAGATGAACTCTTATCCCATCAGACATATACAGTTTCCTGGCACCAAGAAGTCTCTCCAATAAGAAATTAGGGTGTGAACTTAGAGTGTAAAAAGGCATAATCTTGAAAATTAAAAGAATAGAATAAAAATGTTCTTACCAAGAAAGTACAGGCATGTGAAGTAATGCCTGTGTTAACTACTCAATTTATCTACTTAAAATATTTACATTTTAAAAAACATCATGTTAGACAAGATGAGTTTATGTAATATTTGTCAATTATATTAATAATGAATGTTGGAACTAAAATATATCTTGTGGTAAGTAACCAACAGGGAGTTGAAAGAATAAATTAGTGTAAGCATAAAAGAATATAAATGAGTAACCTTTATGAAGTTGTCTATGTGTGTATGTGTGAGTGTGTGTGCGTGCATTCATGTGTATGTGTTTTTGTGTCCTCTCCCCTTCCACCTTTGGGGGCTGTTTTATTTTCAGTGGAGAAATAAAGAACTGTAAGCACCTGGTGAGAGCTTTGCTATACATAACTCAGTCTGTTTTCAATACTGAATGAAAAGTACATCATGGTTCTAAATTAGAGCAATGACATTTCCAATTTGTGGTGAGAATTAATCCCGAAGAGCTGGCCCTGCCCCTCATCTGCTGCAGTACTAGGGAGAACTGGACCTGTACCTCACCTGGGCAGCACAGTAGAGCTGACCGTGATGGCAGGGTGCGGGTGAGCCAGGCTGAGGGCGTCAGCATGGGAGAGCTAGCCCTGCAAATCATATGCCCTGTGATAACATGGGCAAGGGAGAGAACCCTCCTCTTCATCCCTATCCCTTCTCACATATGGCAGGTGGGAGAATTTGTCATGAGAGTAAGAAAACTGGCCATGTCCCTCCCTGGCTGCATCACTCAGGAGGACAGGCCCCAAACCTTGCCTGGGCAGCAGGGCAGAACTGGCCTTGGTTGGGGGGCAGTATTGCAGTGAGCTGGCCCTGAGGGTATAACAGTGGGAGGTGGGTTGACCAGCTCAGATACCTCTCAGGCTTTGCTTTGGTCCACTCCAGCCTCTAGCCTATCAATGAACTGATGGAGTGCATGAAAGGGCCGGTCTTACAGATCAAAAATTACAGTTTCTCTGTGACACAGGGTAGTAACAACAGAGCATCTGAGAAGAGTCCTAGTGAGTTTCCAGGACTGATAGAGTAGTAGAAGCAAGAGGCCTCGTACCAGACCAACGAGTCATTGCAATGAATATTTTCAAGAAAAGAAGTGTGGACAAAAGCATATATTGTGGGACACACTGTGACACACTACAGCTTCCACAGCAAGGGTGTTTTTTTTTTCCTGAGGGCATGTTGCAAGAATACAGGGTGGGTATGAAGGGAGAGGGAGATGAGTGGGATTGAGTACATGTGATGAGAAAAGCATGAAGAACCAATAAAAAGCTTTAAAATATCTTTTGAAAGGGAGAGAAACGAAAACACAAGTTCTCTAAAGAGTTTTGACATTTCAGGAAGGGATTCTTGCTCCTGGCCAAGAACACTGAAGAATTCCACTTCCAGGTATGAATTTGGCATTATTATAATCATTCGTCTTGCTTCCTGAAGTATGCAAGCTACTCCTTAGGGGAAATGTGATGCTGATAGAAACTGCTGGCCAAAGGGGATTCTCTGACACTGAGTAAATTAATAGGATTAGTGGGTGTGAGATTGCTAATGAAATTGGTCAAGCTAATTCAGGCATAAGAGAATTTGATTCATTGAAAAGGAGAGCATATCAAATCAGTATCACTCAATGAAGGTTCATGAAATATATTATATTAAATAAAGGACTTTCTTTTCTTTCTGGGTAATAAAAGGCGTTTAAATTTAGATCTGTGTTTTTTTAAAAAAATTATTAATTTCAATTTATTCACTTTGTAGCCCAGCTGTATCCTCTTCCTTATCCCCTCCCAATCACACCCTCCCTCCCTCAGCTCCTCCCATGCCCCTCCCCAAGTCTACCTACACAGGAGGACCTCCTCTGCTTCTGTCTGAACTTAGCCTATCAGGTCTCATCAGGATTGGCTGCATTGTTTTTCCTCTGTGGACTGGTAAGGCTGCTGCTCCCTCAGCGGGAGGTGATCAAAGAGCCAGCCACTGAGTTCATGTCAGAGACAGTCCCTGTTCCCCTTGCTAGGGAACCCACTGGAACACCGAGCTTCCATGAGCTACATCTGTGCAGGGGTTTTAGGTTATCTCTGTTCATAGTCCTCGGTTGGAGTATCAGTCTCAGAAAAGACCCCTGTGCCCAGAGTTTTCGGTTCTGTTGCTGGTTGGTCTGAGAGTTGTAGTGTTTACAACGAATTGATCACAACCAGTTATAGATCTGTGGTTTTAAAGTCATGAGAATTTTGCTTTTCAAAATACCTCTAAAGCGAGATCTGGCTGTAAGGACTGGGTGCGGCACTAGCACCTGTGAGGAGAGGACAGACGTCTTGCGAACACACTGCTATGAGCGCCACAGCCCCCACCAAGAAGAATTAGCTGTTTCAAAGTGTTCACCGTTGAGAAACTTTGGCACCCTTACTAGGGAACCCACTAGGATACTGAGCTGTCATGGGGTTCTAGGTTATATCCATACATGGTCCTTGGCTGGAGAAACAGTCTCATAAAAGACTCCTGTGCCCTGATTTATTTGGTCTTTATGGAGCTCCTGTCCTCTCCAGGTCTTACTAACTCCCCCTTCTTTCATATGATTCCCTGCACTCTGCCGAAGGTTTGGTTATGAGTCTCAGCATTTGCTTTGATAGACTGTTAGGTAGAGTCTTTCAGAGGCCCTCTGTGGTAGGCTCCTGTGGTGTTACTTGCTTTCTCTTACTTCCATCCCATTTGTCTTTCTAAATGAGGACTGATCATCTTACTCACGGTCCTCCTTCTTGTTTCGCTTCTAAGGAACAGGGACTGTCTCTGACATGAATTCAGTGGCTGGCTCTTTGACTCCTCCTCCCCCGCCCTCCCCCCCAGGGAGAAGCAGCCTTGCTAGGCCACAGAGGAGGACATTTCAGCCAGTCCTGATGAGACTTGATAAGCTAGGGTCAGATGGAAGGGGAGGAGGACCTCCCCTATCAGTGGACTTAGAGAGGGGCAGGGAGAAGGTGAGGGAGGGAGAGTGGGATGGGAAAGGAATGAGGGAGGGGGCTACAGCTGGGATACAAAGTAAATAAACTGTAATTAATATAAAAATGAAAATTTAATTAAAAAAAGGAAAACTCTGCACCTCGTCAAGATTGAGAAACCCTGCCTTCAATGAAATAACTTTTGTTTTTGTATTACTAAACACTTTGAAGTCTTGCATCACTATTACAGAAATATGTGAGCTTTTACAATAGTGTTCAAAACTTTCTGCTAAAGAACCCTAATATAGGATGGTTAGTAGAATTGAGACTCACAGCCAGACAATGGGGATAGCATGAGGAGCCTTGTAGAACAGAGGAGGGAAGGATGGAAGAATTTGGAGGGGACAGGAGCTCTCGAAGAAGACCAACAGTCTTAACTAACCTGGGCCCAGAGAGGCTTACAGAGACTGAAGTACCAACCATGCGTGGGCTAGACTTAGGCCCTTTATACATAAATATCCAGTGAGCAACTTAGCTTCCATGTGGTCCACTAGAAACGGGATTGGAGACTGTTTCTCACATGGTCTTTGTTGCATGCTTGTTGATCACTTCCCACTAGTGGGGCTGCCTTGCCAGGACACTGTGAAAGAGGACATATACAGTCCTGATGCTACTGGATGTACTAGAGTGGGTTGGGGGGGCTACTCTGCTTCTCTGAGGGACAGGTGAGGCAAGAAAGGGGGATGATGAAGGGATAGAGGGAAGAGTTTGGAGAGGAGGAAGGGGGATAATATTGAGATATAAAGAGAATAACTAAATGAAAAAATAAATATAAAGAAATATATTTTAAAAAGATGGTCAGTAGTTTCCTGTTTTGCTATACCAAAGTATACCTCTTACTTGAAGGTGTGCTAAGAGGATGTATCAGAGACCTGGGAAGAAGAGAGAGGCTTATTACTTGCCTTTGCCAGAAGCACGTGTCTCACACAATGTTAACACAGATAATATATTGCTTTAACGTCTAATAATATTGTATCTAAAAGGATTTCATGAAAAAATTCTTTCCCTTCAAACTTCTAAAATAAAAGCTGTATTTTGAGAAAGAATCAAGGATCTGGCTCACATTGTATTTTCATCCATTTAATACATGTTATAAGAGGTCCTAAGTACAAATCCCTGTTCTCTTTAAAACATCCATGCCAGTTCAGGAGAACTGTGAGATGGGTTCTTTCCAAAGCTAAGTTTACTTTCTCTGACAGGTTGGTTATAGTGAAGCTCAACATGACTGCCTCTCACTTCTGCAGCTCCTAACATAATGGAGACCATCTTACCTGCAGTGCCAGGTGACAGAGAGTATCTTACCTACAGCTCCTAACAAAACAGAGGGTATCTTATCTACAGCTCCTGCTGAAGGAAAGTATCCCACCTACAGCCCTGTTGGTGGAGCATATCCTCCCTACAGTCCGGTTCATAGAGACTATCTCACCTAGAGTCCTGTTGATGGAGAGTCACTCACCTACAGTCCTGCTGATGGAGAACATACTGTGTACAGCTCTTAGCATGATGGAGAATATCCCACCCACAGTCCTGCTGGTGGACACCAGACTATCTATAGCTCTGTAGACTATCTTAGCATGATGGAGAGTACCCCAAATAAAGCTTCTGCTGATGGAGAGTATCTTGTTTACAGCTCCAGCTGGTGAAGCGTGGACAAACTCTATACTACTTGGCTCTGTTCTTCTCTAGCTACAAGAATGGAGATTAGATAGCTAAATAAGAACATCTTTTCCACATGTATACAATAAGCATATGCCTAATTTAAAAAAAGGATGGATGTATTGTAGTCTTCTCTAAGAAATTTATTACTGAGCAAATATCTATGATGCAATCTCAGTGAGACTGAGTTTAAAAGCCACGACACATAATTAGGAATGCTTTGTTCTATAGAAAGAGAAGCAAAGAAAGTCGAAAGGCAGAGTTCATTGTTTTTTAGATAATGAATGAGTAAATGCACAATGGTTTTCTAATTCTTTCTAGTTTTGCAATTTGGACACCTTTAGTGTCCACACATCTTCTGCTTATGATCTCATATCATATTTAGTATTACTCTCCTTGGAATACAATGACTCAGATTTTTATTTTTCTCTAATAAGAAAAAGAAACAATTATTCTGACCAGATCAGAATTTCATTAATCAGAATATGTAACTATTATTTATGATTTATATATCTATATATACATATATATGACAAATGAAACATCAAATTACCCACATACAAATAATTGGCTTATAAAGTGGAACTACTATAAGCAATCTGAGAACCACAGATATTAAGTGACTTTCAAATAAAGGCTGCATGCTTGGGATAAGCATGGCTTATTAACCAGAGGAGAAAGGAGAGAGGAAGCACACAAATCTCCTGTCAAAGCAATTCCCTTTAAACAAACAAACAAAAACAAAGAGAACTACCTGGAAAAGTCATCTGGAGACCAACTGGTAACAATCAGCACACTTTACAATGATAAGCGGGAAAAGAGACAAATCCATCACTTCAGTGTGCCTGATTAAGCCAATCTAAGCAATAGTAAAAATGAACCACAGAAGACTTGATTGTAATGGAAGTGAATTTAAGTGAATAGTTTGCCTGTTCACCACACAGAATGTTCACCTTTGTGTCTTTCAGGTTTGATGTTAATTTCTAATCTTTCCTTCCATGTTTGAGTACCATTTTAGCTACTAATGCATATTTGTTGTAGCCAAATTTTGTTAAAAGAACTTTACATTGTATGCATTCTCCATTACCACTCTCTAAAAAGTTCATGTTATTGTTTATTAAAATTTATCAATGTTAACTTAGTTGTACGGTTGACAGGACAAAATTTATTTTTCTGGAGAATAAAGGACAGATTCTATTTTAGATCTACAGTTTTAAGGTCATGGCAATTTCCCTTTCAGAATACCTTTAGGAAAATCTGAGGAGAATTCTGGTTGTGACAACTGGGTGGTGGCAAAAGCCACAGTTGGTTTTTCCATCTGGGTAGTCAGACATTTTGTCAGTCTTGCATTGTTTTCTGAAAATGTTTGGAATTAGCCAACACAGTGAATAACAAAAAGCATTTGCAGTAATATTGCTAGTCCTATACCAAATGAGAGTCAGATAAGGAAGCCATCTCCAACACATAACAATAAATTTATACATGTGATAGTGACATGACAGCTAAGTACACAATTGTTACAATGCCATGAGCTACATTAGACCCTATCTGCAATTTTGAGGTGATACTACTGAAAGGCTTAGCATTTTAAACTTAATTTATACTGTACAAACTACAAATATTTATTTTCATTAAAACTATTAAAATCCTGTCCTGTTGCTTGTTTTCCTCTGGGGGGGGTCAATGTAGCGATGTATCAGAGCAGATATTAAGACTCGCGATCAAGCCTTTGGCAGAGGGCGAGAAGTAATGATAGAAATGGGGGAGGTTGGTAAGACTTGGGGAGAACAAGGGCTCCACAAAGACCAAACTGAGCAGGGCACAGGGGTCTTGTGTGAGACGGTTTCTACAATCAAGGACCATGTGTGGATGTGGCCTGGAACCCCCGCTCAGATGGGGCCCATGATAGCTCGGTGTAGGACTGAAGACTCTATCAGGGAAACAGGGACTGTTTCAGTCAAGATCTTGATGGCTGACTCTTTGACCCTCCCCCATACAAGCCGGGGAGTGACAGACTGGCTAGATCCCAGGGGAGGACATTGCAGCCAGCCCTGAGGAGACAGGATGAGCAGGGGTTGGATGGAAGGGGAGGAGGTCCTCCCCTGTTGGTGGACTTGGAGGGGGCGGGGAGGAGGGAGATGAGGGAGGGAGTGGGAGGGTGGGAGGGAATGAGGGAGG
>CM053743.1:35945399-35974299 GCA_028658305.1 Pachyuromys duprasi
TTTGACCCTCCCCCATACAAGCCGGGGAGTGACAGACTGGCTAGATCCCAGGGGAGGACATTGCAGCCAGCCCTGAGGAGACAGGATGAGCAGGGGTTGGATGGAAGGGGAGGAGGTCCTCCCCTGTTGGTGGACTTGGAGGGGGCGGGGAGGAGGGAGATGAGGGAGGGAGTGGGAGGGTGGGAGGGAATGAGGGAGGGGGCTACACCTGGGATGCAAAGTACCTAACCTGTGATTGATATAAAAATAAATAAATTTTAAAAAACTATTAAAATCGGGAGGAGATGAGTGAGGGAGGGTAGGATTGGGAGGGAATGAGAGAGCAGGCTACAGCTGGGATACAAAGTTAATAAACTGTAACTAATATTAAAAAATAAAAATTTAATTAAAAAGACTATTAAAATCTTCATTAACTACTAGGTCTTTGGTTCTCACTGTTCCCAATGCTGCGTCCCTTTAAAACAGTTCCTCATGTTGAGGTGACCCCAAAGCAATAAAATTATTTCATTACCATTTTATAACTGTAATTTTGCTACCGTATGAACAGTAATGTGGATATCTGATATGTAACCCCTGTGAAAGAGTCATTTGATCCCCAAAGGGATCACAATCTACAGGTTGTGAACCACTGCACTAGATCAAATTTCTCAGAATGTATGATAAAATTTATGCTAAACAGTGACAGTTTATATGTCTTATATTCTACAGGTTAGGTGATCAGAAGTACAAACAATTAAGGTTGTTCTTATGTAAGACATATCAAAATATTAAATCTAAAGCAAGAACAATTCATTTTAGAAACTTCTGTGTCAAATATTCTTAGTGTAACTAGAATGGTGAATTTATTCCATTAATATCTTGTGATTATTTACTATAATCAAAGAGTTATGCCAAATGATGAGGAAAATAGGTTGAGTGATATATTCCTCACTTGTGAAAGATAATGACCAGTTGGAGATATTTAGCTTTGTTTAGTTCCAAGTTCCTCAATTTTTCTATTAGTAGTATAAGCAGCTCATGGCCTGAATTTTCCCCCCACTTCAAGCACTCAGAAAACTCGGGATGATTTCACTTTTCTTAATTTACATCTCTGTAGTAAGAAAGCCACACTATCAAGCAGAGAAATATTAGCTTAATATCCACTTATAGTAACCTAGAGAACAAATAACAGTTAATACAGCAATGACAGTAAAGAGGAGAAAGAAAATGGAACTCGATGGAATCTTAAAGTCAACACTTGGTAACTTCATTAAGTTGGATGGATAAAAATGGAGCATCATGGCACCTACCAGGTTTGTGACCTGTGCAAGTAGGTAAAACTGTAATAAGAATACTTGAAGATTAGGTGTTAACAATGACCATTTCCAGTATAAAAGTCATATTGTGTGAGTACTTGTGGAGGGGCCAAGTAAGTAGTTATGGGTCAGAGCTTGAAAGAACAGACCTAAAGACCAAAAGACCCAAAGACCAAAGGGGAATACAGCTATGTGAACCAATGATTGATAGGTGATGTGGAAATAGGTTGGTTTCCACAAAGGTCTTGTAAATGTAGGGGAGGATAAAAGCTTTGGATATTTGATTTCACAGTAGGTCACTCACTTCCTTGAGCATTTCTAAGTCTTCTCTTTTCCTTGGATAATAGTATTTCCTACATAGATACCTGAAAATTTCTGTCTCATTTGATTTAGAGTTACCCAAAGGTGATTTTCACAGTTCTGTGTCACAGAGGATATAGATGACCAAACATGTTAGTTAAAATAGCAATAAAGTAGCCTCGTATGTTTGAGACACTTTATATTAATGCTATGTGTACTATGTTAGTTAATCTTATTGTATTACAATTCTGAAACATTTGCTCAACCTCAAATAACATTCCTGTGGGCTACAACACAAACAAAACAATTAATAATCCAGAATTTCTGTTCATTACCAATTTAAATGGCTCTATAATTCTAGCAAAAATAACAAATTGGTACTTTTTCAGATATAATAAAAGTTTGGGTAATTTCTTTAGGCATTAATAGTGATTTTATATAAAAATTAATAGATGCAGCTTAGATAATATCAAATGAAACTTCATTCATATATCCAGAAATAAGATAGCATATTGGAACTGGAAGTTGCTTCTTGTTCTTTTTCTTCTTCCTTTCCTCCTCCTCTTCTTCTGTTCCTTCTTCCTCTTCCTCCTCCTTTTTCTTCTTCTTTAAGCTAACACTTAAAAATGGAACTGAATTCACTGAAATTTGGGATTCAGCTACAAGTTAGTGAATAATTAATTAAACATTAAGTTTATAAATCATTGATTATTAGAAAAAATCCTTTAAAACCATATAATCACATATGACACCCGAGTTTTTGGTTTCTTAATTCCAGAGGAGCAAATTAGTGTTCATTTTCTCCAATATTGAAATGATAGAAGAACCAAAAAAAAAGATGCATTGAGACCTAGTGAAATGTTCAGAATATGGTAGCTTTGACTGACTACCTTGGAAATAGAATAATAAAGATCATACAGAATGACGCAAGACAAACCCAGAAAGACGAACATCACACGTTCTCTCTCATCTGAGGGCTCTAGTTCCAAACACTCAGTTGTGAGTATGTATCCTGCAGTAATCACAGAAACCAGAAAAACAGAAAGAAAACATTTCCAGGATGGGAGAGTGGACAGCAATAGGAAGCAGAATAGCAGGATGCAAGTGATCTGAGGGAGGAAATGGGAAAATGAGGAGGGCTCTAATTAAAAAAAGAGGGAGGAAGGTAAATGCAAATGGAGAAAGGTAAAAGTAACATAAGGATGTCTGAAAATCATATGAATCATATTATTAACTATCTACCAAAACCACTTATAGTACATATAAGTAAACACACACACACACACACACACACACTTTAAACAAAAGTTTCTCATGTGGGTTGACAATGTTCCTTCCAAGAACCAAAGACCACCTAGCAAAATTCCCAATATTACACATGAGAAGTCCACTTTTGAGTTGTTGGCCAGGGTGGTCAAAAGGATCCCCAAAGCATTACAGGGTAGAGCTATTGTCCCTGTTGTCCTTGCTGTCCTCAGAGGAAGAAGGCAAGTTACTTTTGCTAGAGATACCATGTACTTCATTCACAGTTCCTTCTGTGACTTGAGGAGCTAGGGCAGGTTGGTACCCCTTAGGGTCCCTAGGAGAGGGGGAACAGGGAGAGGGAGGGGTGAAGGGTGGAGCTGGGAGGAGAGGAGGAAGGGGCTGGGATCAGGCTGTAAGGTGACTAATCTAAATAACAGAAGAAAGACCTCTCTACAAGAAAACAAAACAAAGAAATAAAACCCAAACCTGACCAGCACAGAAACATACACATCTAAGTCAAATAAAGACACAGGGAGGTCTAAATTAGCAATAAAAATTCCATGCTAACACAAGGCTGAAACAGACTGAGCTGTCATTTAATCCTTTGGCTCGGACATTCAGTATGATAACGAGACATGGTATCAGGAATTAGGGAACTTGGAATCTAATTAAAGATACGCTGTTTATTAGAGCTTAAGTTTGGAGCAATCTGTCCACTAGTGTGATACTTAATTACCATATTTGTGTTATTTGAGAAAATACTATTAACAAAACTGTGGGACTAATTAATCAAAAGACTGTGTGCAATAGGCCTAATACTGTAAAATCTATGTCTAAACAAATACAAAAATTAATCTGCTTAACATATGTTACAGAGGAACATAGCACCTTAAATATAAGTTGTCCAATTTACCACCTACATAATGAGACCTGGCTTTAATGAATGTTTTACCACAATTTCACCATTTTAGCTGATGTTTTCATATGCTACGTATACTATGTATTTAAAACTCAAAACTTCCCTACAAAATTGGAATTAATCTCATATATGGAGGCATGTGCACAGTGATTCTTGTCAAACGTGTCTCAGCTGTGTTTTAAATCTACAATTCTAGTTCTTTTCCACTATTTCATATCACAGATGATGACTTAGGTACCAGGTACAGCACAAAGAGTTTTCCTCTAAGACTTGGCTTTTATCATTTACCTAGGGCCGACTTTTGCCTTGTGTTCTAATGGATGCCATTTAGTCCTTACCATTCAGTTCTTGTGGGGACTTTTCATTCATCTCTGTGATGTTTTACCCATGGATCTCTCTTCGTCAGCTTGTTCATAATGAACATCACTGCTGTCCTCTTACTGACATGGAGATGACACCCCCATGGAATGGGAAGTACAATCAGTTGCTCATCACTACCCTGGATGGTTCATCAGATGGTGCCTAAGAGAAAGTCAACGTTTTTGTTCTATAATAATCCTCAAGGGGTATAGGGAGTAATTTTCTTCTGGTACAATGGATGTCACACACAAAAGCCTGCCAAAATATCTTACCACTTTCAAGTAAAAGCCTCATTGATCATTAGCTACTGTAACAACTAAATTTCCCATGCTAAAAATTATTTCCAAGTGCCAATTAGATAAAAGTCAAATATCACATGAAACTGGAAGCAAAGAATCTCTTAATTTAGATTATGCATGTATAACATTCTAGGAAAAGTGGATGAGTTTATTGTTACGGGAAGGGCTAGAAATGAGCTGACAGAATCCTGGATATTGGAGTGAGTGACCCATCACCCCAGTATAAACTATGTCCACAAACCCATAAATCTGGTCCTCCATAACTCTCCTGGTGCAATCATCCAAACTCAAACCTAGAAGTTATTCTTGGCTCTGTTAAACCAACTAACCAAGGTGGCACTTGATTTTTTTTTTATCTTGTATATAGTACTTACCACTGACTTAGATTCATGTTACATGACTGACTGTAATAGGTTCCTAACTAGTCTTCTCTTCCCACTGTTTTTTTTTTAACTCACCCATCTTTTGATGGATAAGGAGCTAGTTGATTTTGTTCCTAATTAAAAGAAATGTGAGCACAGTGATTTCAAGGTTAAATCTGCTATAATATCTCGATATCACAAAACCAAGAATGCAAATTCTTGAAGTGCAAGAAACACTTTCTTTGTCCCCATCTCCCTCACTTGCCACACTTCTTACTTGGTTGTTTCTTTTAATATGTCATCTAGCCGTTCTTGTTTTTCATTGCTCAAACATCAATTTTTCTTAGTAAGATCTTCTTGGCATGGGACAATCATTCTTCCTCAGGAGCTTCTTTACCTGGACACTCTTCACTGACAAAGCCTTAGATCAGAAGGAGAATACAGTGCTGTCTTCTTGATCAGAAGATAGAAATTTGGGTTTGACTGTTACACATGTTCTTGCAAAACCTGCTCATCCTCTTGAGTGTCGTTATGCAAGAAGAAAGTTCTGGGTGCTCTTGTCTTACCTCGACTGGACTCTGAGCTCCAGCATATCTACCATGTCATTGCCTTAGCACTAAACACAGGAATTAGCATCTAGAGGATGCACAGTGACTATTTATTGCCCTGATCAATAACTTTACTGGATCAGGGACAAATCCAGAGATAAGGAGTACAACTTATGAAACAGTTCATTTTTTTAATAGAGGTAAGACATTTTAAAGCCTAAATGGAGGCAGAAGGGGTACGGGTTAGCAGGAGAAGAGAAATAGAGATTAAAACAAAACAAAACAAGTCCCCTGTTTTTAGGGGGTGGAGAGATAGCTAATATGTTAAGAGTGCATGCTGGGACTGATACTCCAACCAAGAACTATGCATGGAGATAACCTAGAACCCCTGCTCAGATGTAGCCCATGGCAGCTCAGTGTCCAAGTGGGTTTCATAGTAATGAGAATAGGGACTGTCTCTGACATGAACTCAGTGGCTGGCTCTTTGGTCACCTCCCCTTGAGGTGGGAGCAAACTTACCAAGCCACAGAGGAAGACAATGCAGCCAGTCCTGATGAGACCTGATAGACTAGGATCAGAAGGAAGGAGAGGAAGACCGCCCCTATTAGTGGACTTGTAGAGAGGCATGGGTGGAGAAGGGGGAGAGAGGGTGGGATTGGAAGGGGATGAGGGAGAGAGCTACAGGAGGGGATACAAAGTGAATAAACTGTAATTAATAAAAATTAAAAAAAGAGTGCACGCTGCTGTTCCAAAAGACTGATATTTGGTTCCCACCTGCTTCAGATGTCTTACAACTCCAACTCCAGGGAGATTGACACCTCTAATATTTCCTGGTACATGCCCACATAAAAACACAAGTGCACACACTTGGACATATTAAATATGAATATTTTAAAAAGTATTGGGAGAAGGTAGGGAGATATAGGAGGAGGCGAGGGAGGGAAACTACGATAATAACTTGTATGAAAACTTTATTTTCTAGAAGTTAAAGTTAAAATAAATAAATAAAAGTATATGGAGCAATTAGAGTGGACCCCAATTAATCACTATAGATATAATAGATTGAAAAAAAGCTGTAACTATTAAAGGAAGATCAAGATATAGAAAAAGTTGATTTTTCTATATGTTTGGGTGGCGACATATGAATATGAAGTAACAAAAAATACAGATATTGTTGTGATGGCCAACCTTGATTGTCAACTTGACATGCCTGGGAAGAAGCAACATCATTTGAAGAATCCCTCCATCAGATTGGTCAGTGGGTAAGCATGAGGGATATTATTTGATTGCTAATTGGTGTAGGAGGGCCCAAGTCACTATGGGTTGCATCATTCAGGCACGTGGACTTGGTCTCTGTAAGGGAAAGTAGCTGAACATGAGACTGGGAGCGAGCTAGTAAGCAGCACACCTCCATGATTCCGGCCTCTGGTCTTGCTTCAGTTCCTGCCTGGGATTTCCTCAGTGGTGTGCTCTATGACTTGTAAACTGAAATAAACCTTTTCCTCCCCAAGTTTTATTTGCTCAGTATTATATCACAATAACAGAAAGCAAACTGAAGCAATGACATGCTAAAAATAGAACATATTTTTAATCCACATCATTCTATGAATTTTAGTGTCTCCTATTCATACTCAGGGAGATAGATATATTTGAAAGGTAAGCATCAGCAATAAAAAAAAAGATCCAGAAAATAGAGATCCCCCACCATAACTGATAATCTAGACAATCAAATTGTTAAATAAATCATGAAGCCACACTAAAACATTCATTTGATAATACCCAACAGGCATTAATTTAGTGACACCATAACATAAGCTTTACATTATTTAGAATATTTTCTAAGAATGTTACCTGTTAAAATTTATGTGGCACATTTGCTTTGCTGAGAATGAATTCCAGAATCTAGACATGAGGACTTTATGTCTCTGGCAGTCTGATTTCCACAAAGGGGACTCTTTTTCTTGGTAAAGTCAGTAGAATGACCCAGATGTGCAACTCTGCACTCCAAGTAATCACCAAAAGACTGGGTGACCTGGGATAGAACTCGAAGGCATGCTGTCCTAAGATCTTCCTGTGTGTTGATACTTGCAAAAAGATTGTTATACACTAATTCTTACTGTAAGTAATGATGACTCAGGCATTCCCCAAGGGTTGCTTCAACTCCTAAATGTGCTTTGTCCATATTTTCATTACACAGATGCAATCTGTCCCTGATCCGCTTTGGAATTGTCATTCTCTATTTCCTTCTCATACTATCTACCCATTTCAGCAAAAGGAACCTAAGTATGGAAACGTCTCCCACTGTTGCTCTATAAAGTCATATTTTTCAAGAATTGCCAAAAGAACAAAAGGAGAAAGAAGGTAAGGAGGAATGGAGAGGGGAAGCGAGAAAGAGGAGAAACTTACTGTATTTTCTTTTTAGTATTCTGTGTCTTTCTGCCCCTCCAACTTACTCGTTTTGCTTTCTTTATTTATATGAATTAGTTTTATTTCTATAGTTAAGCTCTGGAATACTCTGGAATTGTAATATTCAGCTCAAAACTGAGTGGAAATGAAGAGTTAGCCCATGATGTGATCCTGATGTATCTGCAAGCACATGAAGAACTTTATTTCTGGCAAGCAATGTAGGTTCTCCCTCATCTCCTGCACCTTTGTTGTGGTCATTTCTCTGTTCCCAAAGGTGGGAGAATTTAAGGGCAAGAGACATCTTACTTGTAAACGGCACAGAAATCTTTAGGGAGGTAAATGGAGCTGTACTGATGCATTTTTAAAAAATCTGCTTGGAGCAGAATGTATTTTGGTACAGTGTTAAAAATCCTCAAGCAATTTCTCTCATGTCACAAGTTTAAAGAGTTATCTATGAATGAGTCAGCCTAGGAGTTGCCATGGTAACAATCCTCCTTTCTTTGGAGCTAGGCCCTCTCTAATGTTGCCACTGAACTACCTTAGTTTCAGGAGTATGTGAAGTTCTTATTGCATTTAAATATTCATTATGTTATACATTCATTTCCTGATTTTGTAAGATTACCTGACAAGAATTCATTTTTAAAGATCTATAAATAGATATGTAATGTGGTGCTCACTTCTTTCACAAGATGAACAAGTCCATAAAATCCATCTAATGTTTATAAGGCAGTCTCTTTCCTTGCTTTCTCTTCTACCCATCTCCTTTATATTTGTTTTTTTCTTTTTTACCCATCTATTTCTATTAATATATTTCTTCCTGTCATCTACCAGTATTGTTTGTTTCTTCCTTCCTTCCTTTCTTTTTCTTTCTTTCTTTCTTACAATTTATTCACTTGTATCCCAGCTCTAGCCCCCTCCCTCATCTCCTCCCATTTCCACCCTCTCTCCCTCTTCTCATACCTTGCCCCTCTTCAAATCCACTGATAGGGGAGGTCCTCCTCCCCTTCCATTTGACCCTAGCCTATCAGGTCTCATCAGGACTGGCTGCATTGTCTTCTTCTGTGGCCTGGTAAGTCTGGTCACCACCCTCAGGGGAGGTGATCAAAGAGCCAGCCACTGAGTTCATGTCAGAAACAGTCCCTGGATTATGATTCACATATTAAACAAAGGCTTACTAGGGCACCCACTTGGATACTGAGCTTCCCTGGACTACATCTGTGCAGGGGTTCTAGTATATCTCCATGAATGGTCCTTGGTTGGAGTAGCAGTCTCAGAAAAAAACCCTGTGCCCAGACTATTTTGGCTCTGTTGCTCTCCTTTGGAGCTCCTGTCCCATCCAAGTCTTTCTACCCCCCCCCCTTTCATTAGATTCCCTGCACTCTGCCCAAAGTTTGACTATGAGTCTCAGCATCTGCTTCAATACCCTACTGGGTAGAGTCTTTCAGGGGCTGTCAGTGGTAGGCCCCTGTTCAGTTCTCTGTTTTCTCCTGCCGATGTCTATTCTGTTTGCCTTTCTGAATGAGGATTGAGCATCTTACCCAGGGCCCTCCTTCTTGCTCACCTTCTTTAGGTGTGCAGATTTTAGTATGTTTATCCTATATTTTATGTCTAATATCCACTTATAAGTGAGTATATACCTTGTGTATTTCTGCTTCTAGGATACCTCACTCAGGATGATCATTTGTAGTTCTCACCACTTGCATGCAAATTTCAAGATTTCCTTGTTTTAATTGCTGAATAGTATTCCATTGTGTAAATGTACCACAATTTCTGTATCCATTCCTTAGTTGAGGGACATCTGGGTTATTTCCAGATTCTGGCTATTATGAATAAAGCTGCTTCAAATATGATGGAACACCTGCACAAAACTAAAGTCAAAGTGGATCAAAGACCTCAACATAAAAACAGACACACTAAACCTGTTAGAATAAAAAGTGGGAAAGAGCCTTGAACTCATTGGTATGGAAGACAACTTCCTGAACAGAATACCAACAGCACTGGCTCTAAGATCAACAATCAATAAATGGGACCTCAGGAAACTGAAAACTTCTGTAAAGCGAAAGACACATCACCAGAACAAAACAGCAGCCTACAGATTGGGTAAGGATCTATATCAACCCTATTTCTGACAGAGGGCTAATATCCAGAATATATAAAGAACTTAAGGAGTTAAACACCAACAAACCAAATAATCCAATTAAAAATGGGGTACAGAGTCAAACAGAGAGTTTTTTTATTTGTCAAGTCTTTTATTATTATGAACAAAACTCACAGGTAAATTTGATCTATATAGATAATCTAAGGAAAATCAATAGAATACTCTGGCTGGATTTTGATGCATATATTAAACAAAGGCTTCTTAACTCACATGTTTTACAGTTAAACGCTTGGGCGCTACCATATGGGAGAAACAGTAAGGTAACTCTGTGCTCAGCTCAAGCGCAGCTGGCAGAGAAACACTTAAAGAAATGTTCAAAGTCCATGGCAGAGAAACACTTAAAGAAATGCTCAATGTCCTTAGTCATCAGGGAAATGCAAATCAAAATGACCCTGAGATTTCACCTTATACCCATCAGAATGGCTAAGATTGAAAACTTAAGTGACAACACATGCTGGAGAAGATGTTGAGAAGGGGGAACCCTCCTCCATTCCTGGTGGGAATGTGTACTTATACAATCACTTTGGAAAATAATCTGGAGCTTTCTCAGACAATTAGAAATAGTGTTACCTCAAGATCCAGCTATACCACTCCTAGGCATATATCCAAAATATGCTCAAGTACACAACAAGGACATCTATCCATCTTCTGTCATCTCCATTTATCTTCATTTTCAGATATAAGTTTGTATATTTATTCTTGCAATTGCTACCCTTAATCTTTGAATGTTTGAAAAAGAAACTCTGGAATAAGATAATTTTAGGGGAGTACTCAAAATACTAGTGTGCTCACCATTCTGGAATTGCTCCTAAGCTCAACTTGTCTGTGGATGTAGTTTCAGGGTAACTAAGGGAAATGTTGTGCTGTGTCCTGATTTTTATTCCAGAGAAGATCTTCTTGGCAGAGTGAAATTGCTTCTAGCTGACATGCATCCAAAAGCAGAAGTGCAGACTCTCTTTAGTCAAGGAAGGTTTTAATCATCTGGCTCAATTTGCTTTTCCAATATCTTTCCCCCCAAAACATCTGTTTATCTCTGCACACAACAGGCTTTAAGGAATACTCAGTATTTCCTTTATATTCTTGAATTTTCCCTTATGTCTCTTGGTATATATTCCTCTGCTGATGGCCAAAACACTGCCCATAAAGCCATAGCAGATTTTAATTTATTCAAAGCTAACTGTCATTCCAAATCCAATTCACCTTCCTCTAAACCTGCTTATTATCATTTTATTAATATCTATATCATATACTTCTTTATCTTGCAGGTTCCATAAAGTCAAGACTTAGGTATTCATTTGTCTCCCTACTCTATGCTCTCCAGGCTGTGATTTTAGTATCATTCTTTGGGTACCTACAATGCTTACCCCATAGACTCCTCATGATGGCAGATATCTTGTGAATATATAGATGTTCAGTTATTTTAAATAAGTTTATGTGAAGTTTTAAATAAGGTTATGATGTCATAGGCAAGAAGTGTATAGTCTTATCTTGGTCTTCTTTCTTGTATGGTAAGATAATTAAGATAAGTCTGCTAGGGAATCATATGAAAGAAGGGGGAGTTAGTTTGACCTGAAGAGGACAGGAGCTCTGCAAGGACCAAATATATCAGGGCACAGGGGTCTTTTATGAGATTGTTTCTTCAGCCAAGGACCATGTATGGATATAACCTAGAACTTCTGCTTGAATGTAGCAAATGGTAGCTCAATATCCAAGTGGTACCCTAGTAAGGGGAACAGGGACTATTTTGGACATGAACTCAATGGCTGGCTCTTCAACCCTCCCCCACCCCCCAGGGAAGAGCAGCCTTGCTAGGCCACAGAAGAGCACATTGCAGCCAGTCCTGAAGAGACCTGATAAGCTAGAGTTAGATGGGAGGGGAAGAGGATCTCTCCTCTCAGTGGACTTAGAAAGGAGCAGGGAGGAGATGAGGGAGGGATGGGGGGGATAGGGAGGAAATGTGGGAGGGAGCTATGTCTGGGATACAAAGTACATAACCTGTGATTAATATAAAATAAAAATGTTAAAAAAGATAAGTCTGCTATCTGCGATGGTCTCCATAAATTCTGTTGCCGTGATTCACCATTGGAAGCTGTAGTAGGACTATATCACAGGTTCATGTTTAGGCTTTGAGGCCAGTAGATCTGAGTGTAACCCTGATGTTGTCTGCTAACTCCACAGCCAAGTCATTTAGCCTTCCAGTGATCTACTCTACTCATCTTTTAAACTGAAATTAATTGAGAGAACTTAAAAGATGATTCAGCACAGCACTGGTAACACGAGCAAGTGTTCAAATAATACTGGTTAATTCTACTGGAAGCATAAACTCAGGGAAAATGCAAGAGGTCACTTATTTTAATTTTTCACAGTGTCAGCAGGTGTTCCTCTAGTAGTTAGCATATAGCACTTGAAAAAGACTCTGTAGTTGTTACAGTTCATGATTCTAATTCATGCATGTATTTGAACACAGTTAGGCCAAATTACTTTTCTTCTTCTGGAAAAGAAGGCGGTTAATGTAGATTAGGCAGTGGTCTATGGCTAATACTTATTCTGGTCAGTACATATGATCTGTAGTGTGCCATTCAATTCTCCCCACCACAGAAATCAAGCAATACTCTGCATTTCCACCACATCATTGCACTGTCATTAAAGATTATGAATATGGACTCTCAAGTTTGAAAGCTACTACAAAAAATGTGGCTTGATTAGACGTGTGGAGAAGGAACAAAGATGCACAGAGAGAAAATAATGTGTGTAAGGAAAACTATGATTAGTAAGAGCTGGTGAAAGCAATAGAGCTAGAAATGCTTTTAGGTAAGTGCACACAATGAGTGGCTGAGCCCTTTGTTGTGTGTGTGGGGGGGCAGAGCAAATGGCAGCAAATGCATTAGAGTTACTTTGGTGCTGGGACACGTGCAGAGATGGTGCTGAATCCTTAACGGGGTCTAATTTCATTTGTATGTCAAATACACGCCAGAGAACCACAGGTAAAGGCTTGATCCCTAAGTTAGTAGTTTTGGGAGGTGCTTTGGACCTTTAAGAGGTGAGGTCCACAGGGAGATCCTTAGGTCACTTGCTAAAAGCTAAAGCTAGAAGGGACTCTGGGACCCATCTGGGCTCTTCTTTGGTGGGAGATAGAACATTTCACCCTGACAAGCCTTTCCCTTCATGGCAGGTCTAAAATGAAGTTATATCATAAAGTGATTGCCCCTGACTAGCCTGAGCTCTAACGTTTGGATTTGGAGGCTCAGAAATATGAGTCAAAAAAGAGCTTTCCTCTTTCTAAAATTAATTACATCACATAGTTTTTCTTACTGGGACTATTATATGCAGCTAGTATAAAGTCTTCATTCTCAGTAATTCTCTGCTATATGAATTCTTTTATTTTTTTGCTTTTTTTCATTCTTCATGTACTATCAAGTAAACTAATATGAATCCATTTATTTTCATGATAACCTGAAAGTGCGTTTTTTAATATCTCAATATTTCTGTTGTAAACACACGTATTATTTGAAACTCACACAAAGCAGTGACTGATTAAACCATCTTTTGGGTAAGTATTAGAACCTTGGTAATACTTACTCCCCCATTCTGCCGCTACTCTTATGCCTTGGCGTTAACCTTGGAAGAATGCATTATATTTGTCTATTTTTTGGTGACCCTTTGTACAGTTCAGCTTCACAGAAGGGAATATTATGCTTTTATATCTTATCATGCAGAATTCCAGAACAGAATGGCATTCGTGAATAACCTGGATGTTTGTGTAGATGAATAAATACATTAAAAAGTGCTATGTGATTTCAACATGAAGCTGTTACAATTTTTTTTGAAGATGGTATGGAATACAGAGACCTGTCTCGTTTTCTTTCTACCTCTGACGATGTGAGCCCCTCCCCAATAAGTTTGTATTTATTTGTTTGGCAGTCAAGTAAGCAATTAGTAAACTTTACATGTATGCCTAATTTATTAAAGCCTTTAATTAACTGATGTTCACATTTTCAAAGTAGGAAAGGGAGCAAGCATACCTGGAATTTTGTGGATAATACTTTCTAAACCCAAGACAGTGAAAGACATAATAATCTGTGATCCACTTATTCTATTAAGTCAACAATACCAAGGCACTATGGTAAAATTCCTTTATTTGTAATTTTATATTGATGAGAGGAAGTCATAACATACCGCCAGAGTTACAACTGATATTCAGAAAGAAGCCTTACATTGACTACCTATACCTTTGCTACTTACAAAGAATGAAATCAAAGTTTTCCGAGCGTTATCAACAGACTGGACCATTCAAAACCGTTTTGTCGAAGTACAATTGAAGTGCATGCAGAGTTCATATTGTTTGATATGATAAAAGTGCAAACTGTGTGATATTTGGCATATACTCAAGCCTTTGAAGCCATCAAATGATCACCACAATAATTGCAATAGATGTGTCCATCACCTCCAAAATTTTCCTTAGCTCTCCTCTTTCCCTCCCTCTTTGTGTGTGTATGTGTTAAAACACAAAATATGAGATTTACCCACAGACATTTTAAAGCATGTCATACAGTATTGTTGATTCCAAAGGAATATGCTGCACGGAAACATCTAGATCAATTGTTACTATAAAGTTTCAATTAAAGACGAATTAATCCTGGACCAGAAAGAGTCCATTCACTTTCTGTATAGCACTTTATTTCACACAATTCTTTATAGTCAAAATAAGACAGGAGTACTAAAGCTGAGGGGGACTGGAAATGGAAACCATCAGCCCTGGGTCTTGACTTTACCTGACCAACTCCACAGCTGTGCTTTTTTCTATGCAAGGCATTTTCTAAGTGGCCCTCTGAGAAGATATGTACTTGTCGCTATGCGTGGAAACCTGTTTGTGCAAATGGCCTCTGCTGCTGTGGTTAAGGATGCTCAGATGACATCATTCTCACTGACTCTGGTGGACCTAAGAGTAACTGACTAGGAACATACAGTGAAGACACATACAGATAATGTGAAGAAGGTAGCCAAGTTACAGTTGTGTAACCTCAAACCAAGAAATCCACACATTCTGATGTCCAAGAAAAGATGAAGAGTGATCTCAGAGCACTTTCGGAATTAGTACAGAACGGCTGACACCTTGTACTTCTGGCCTCCAGATGTTTGAGGCAACACATTTCTGTTTTTGTTTATTTGTTTGTTTTTGTTTGTTTGTTTTTGAAGAAACAAGAGGGAATACCTTCTTATTTATTTTTATTACAATTTATTCACTTTGTATCCCAACTGTAGCCCCCTCTCTTATTCCCTCACAAATCAGCCCTCCCTTCTTTTTCTCCTCCCATGCCTCTCCCCCAGTCCACTGATAGGGGAGCTCTCCTCCCCTTTCAGATTTCACTTAATGAGTTGGGGTGGGTGAGTGGGGCTCCTCTTATGTGAAAAATAGGGGAGGGAGGATGGGGGATATAGGATGGAGGAGGCTACAATACGGATTAAAGTGAATAAATAAATTAATTAGAAATGAAAACATGGGGACAGTAACATAAATTACAATATTTCTTTATAAAATGTCATTTCTGTTGTTTTAAGGTACTTAATTGATTGTAGTTACTTAGAGAGTCCAAGGTATCTCATGATGTTTCTTTTTTGAATTTTAGATATTTTTTTATATATACAAATGTTTTTACTCAGTATTAGTATTCTAGTAGTTAATTTTTTTTTTATTTCTAGTAATTTGGGTCCTGTTTGGAAAGGAACATGTAGTGTTCCATCTGTTTAGTGTGGTCATGGAAAAATATACATATACGACAGCTAATGAGCAGTATTCATTCATAATTTTAAAAATATTCATTCAGAATATATCATACAGACAAAACAAAGCTTTAGGTGTATAGGATGCAACCATGAAACTGATAGAAATGTTGCCTATTTTTTGTAACATTCAAGGAGTAACAAGAGCTACTTTTGAGACCTAAAGGAAAAATAAAACATGTAGAATTCAAGGAACAAAGCGTAAGCTTACCGTGTATGTAGGATTTAAAGAGATATTCCTTGTCTATCATTACCATTGTTATTATGAATCACTCAGCTAGCCTCCAAGCAGTATTTTTAGAATTTGCTGAGCAAAGCAGTGTTGGATATTCTAAATATGCAAATGCAAATACCAAGGAATTGGGTCAGTCTGATCCAGCAAAAAGTAGATGAGTTCTTGTGGGCTTGAACATGACAATCACCTCCAAAATATTTTTCCATCCATGTACCATATGGTACCTACACCCTACCTAAAAAAATCTTTTTCTAAAAGTGTGTGTATTCATGCATGTGTGCATGTGTATGTATGTATGTGTGAGGTTATGTATGTATGTGTCTGTGTATGTGTGTGTGAGTGTTTGTGTGTGTGTATATGTGTGAGTGTGTGTGAGTATGTGTGAACGTTTGTGTGTGTGTGTGTGTGTGTGTGTGTGTGTGTGTGTGCGTGTGTGTGTGTGATGATACACTCTGATACACTCAGTGGAAGGAAAGCATTTTAACTGGCTGCTCTTATTCCACAGCATCACAGAAAAGCTATATACTGTAATACTTCTCTAAGTGTTACTGGAGACTTTTGGGACAGATTTTATTTTTATTATGATAAAAATCTCTAATTCTGTGGCCTAGCAAGTGTGCTCCTCCCTTGAGGGGAGGGAGGTCAAAGAACCAGCCATTGCGTTCATGTCAGAAATAGCCCCTGTTTTCCTTACTAGGGAACCCACCTGGATACCTAGATACTGAGCTACCATGGGCTACATTCAACCAGGGGTTCTAGGTTATATTCATACATGGAGCTTGGTTGGAGATACAGTCTCATAATAGACCCCCTGTGCCCTGATCTATTTGGTCCTTCTGGAGCTCCTGTCTTCTCCAGGTCATACTGACTCCCCCTTCTTTCATATGTTTCCCTGCACTCTGCTGAAGGCTTGGTTATGAGTCTCAGCACCTGCTTTAATACACTGCTAAGTAGAGTCTTTCAGAGGCCCTCTGTGGTAGGCTCCTGTCCTGTTACTTGTTTTTTCCTACATCCCATTTGTCTTTCTGAGTGAAGATTGATCATCTTACCCCATGTCCTCTTTCTTTTAGGTGTACAGATTTCAGTATGTTTATCCTATCTGATAGGTCCCCTATCAGTGGACTTGGAAAGGGGCAGGGGGGAGATGAGGGAGGGAGGGTGGGATTGTGAGGGAATGAGGGAAGGGGCTATGGCTAGGATACAAAGTAAATAACCTTGATTAGTATAAAAAATAAAAATTATAAAAAAATCTCTAATTCTAGCTTCCAGCAAGGATGTCAAATAAATATTTTCTACAGGAACCAGGTGGGTATGATTGCAGACATAATTAGAAACGGAAGAAAATTGACAATAATACAGTGGTTTCAACATGGGGGGCATGATCCCTCTGGGCTGGAATGACCACCTTCGCAGGAGTCACAAAGACCTTTGGGAAACACAGGTGTTTACATTACCTGTAAATACACAACAATAGCAAATTTACAGTTATGAAATAGCAGCGAAAATGATTTTATATTTAGAGGCCACCACAACATGCGGAACTGTATGAAAGGGTCACAGAATTAGGAAGGTGGAGAAGCACTGCTATAATAAACAATTGTAGAGCCAGAGATTTAAAATCACTGACTCAGTTGGTAGTCATGTGTTTTTCACGGTCCAGGATTAGCTTGCTCACCTTTGATTTTTAGCTTCGTTTTGTTTTTTTCACCTGTTCCCTCAGTGTCCAGTTTGTCCCCCTGTGCAATCAATGTCCACTTTCCTTCACTGCTAAGTACATCTTAGATACATTTCCAATTTCTAGGCTCATCTTTCTTATTTCAGGGAAAAGTCTTCTGAATTATTATATTCAGAACAATCGCTATCTATCTGGTACCCTTGCCTTAAACTCTCTTACCTCTCCAAACCCACTTGTCACATTACAGTGAGAATAATTATGTTATGAATTGAGAATCTAATTATGTCTCTAGTTTTTTAAATGTCCCTCTACTGCTGGCAGAATGAAATCAAAATTTCTTGACACGATGTTTTAGATTTTTATGATTTATTTATATGCTCAGCCTCATCTTTCATTTCTCTTCCGTATCTTGAACATTATAGCCATGAAATTGTATTTGTTACTTATTGAATAAGCTGTTTCATTGATCGTTTTCTCAGGTTCTCATGCTCTCGCGGTCTGAGTATGTCTTCAGCATTTCTATTTGCCTTTTCTACTTGTCTTTGTTTTCATTATATCTCTGTTTGAACTTTCTGTCTGCACCTTCTCTACAGTGTCCATGTTCTAGCCCTAAACTGATGATATGAATTCAGATACAATTTTTTAAAAAAAACCTACGTGGAGATAGTTTATTCACCTCATAGAACAAGAATTAGTCCCACAGCACTTAGTGTTTATTTTATTTTAGCATAAATTTATAGAAATTACTGATGACATGAACTCAGATAAAATTAGAAAGAACAATATGGAGATGTTCATTCACCTCATAGAACAAGAACTAGTCTCACAGTCAGTGTTTATGTTAGCATCTATTATATTTATAGACATCACCTGTTTCCTTATAAATTCTTTTTATTTTTTTATTTATTTAATGTGTTTAGGTGTTCTGTCTCCATGGACATCTGAATTCTGTGCACATCTGATGGAGGCGGAGTCTAGAAGAGAGCATCAGAGGTTTTGCAAGCCATCATGTGGGTGCTAGGAATTGAACCCAAGGTTGTATGGAAAAGGCAGCCAGTGCTCTTAAGTGCTGAGACATCTTTTTAGCCCAACCCTCTATATTCCATTCACCCATGCTTCACAGTGGCTTACTGATGAATTGCTTTTGCTCATTACTCTTTTAAGAAATAGTTTCTAAATTAATTTTTGTATGAACCAAAGCAATAACAAAACCACAAAGAAAGCCCAGGCATTTCTGAGGGCATAAGTTTATCACATCTGGTTTCTTTGTTAGCTGAGTTACTATCCCAAGAGCATCTTTAAAGGACATGATGGTGTGGTGATGGTTGGACAGTTGCTAAGTATTCACATTTATGTGACTTTACCTTGAAGCTAAGAAATAGTATGATCTCTAGAGATAAAATTCAATGTTTGAGAAACCTCTGACTTTGGTGTAAATGTAATTAATAATGTTATAAGAAAGAAACAAGGAAATGAAAGTAGGTCAAGAAATTGATTTCTTAGAGCCTAAAATATAATGTGGATTACGGCATCTCATTCCTAAGGAATTGTATTTATAAAATATGAATGACTTTACTTACTAACTATGCGTAAGTTGGAAATCAGTTACTTTCTTTTGGCAGTGTTGTATTTGAATTAAAAAATATGGTTCTGGAAAAATGTTAACTGGGGAGCTTAGACATGATCCTTATGTACTTTTTATAAAGTTTGGCAATCAGAACCCTATCTATAGTTATAAACAAAGCGGTTGAAGGTCCCGGAAAAGGAGATCTGGAGGTGCTGATAAATTCCTACCACCAGTTCTTCTGTGACTTACAACAATGGGGTCAGCATTTAGTGTCCTTGGAACTTGGTTGATTACTTTCTCACCACAACATAAAGTTTTCATATTTTTAGCAACCGTAGTTCATTAACTTTGATTGGCAAACATGCTATATTAAAAGTAACAGAAAATACCCCTTCTATCTTTAGGGCACTTTTAGGTTTATTCTGGTCTTTTAAACATCTTTCTTGTAAATACTTTCAGGCACTATAGAAAATAATTGAAGGGATATTAGACATGTGTCAAGATGTCTGCAATTTGCGAATTCTTAGTGATTTTTTAAATATCATGTATGTCTCTCTGGAAATAAGAAAACATGTCACTTCTAATAATTGAGTAAATTCGAGTTTCTCTTTAACCACAGGTTAAAAACAAACAAACAAACAACAGCAGCAAAAAATGGGCAAAAGTTCAGAGGACTCAGGGTATAAGAAGGAGAGAGATACATGCTTGTTAACATAGAGGAGCATGAAGAAAACACAGTATATATACACAATTGAAGGGTTTCTATATGTGTGTTTGTATTCACAAGCAAAAAAAAAATACCTTTGCAAGGAACTACATAAAAAATTGGAGAGAACTATGCTAAATGCAAAAATGCACACATTTGGCAAGAACAGAAAAATACAAAAGGGACCATGATTGTAGGAAGTGACATTAAAGGAGTGAGAAGGAAAAAGAAGGTTATGAAATCCAGTTGACATGAAAACATAGTAGAGAACTATTTGGGAGAATAGAAGGTATCAGCAAGGGGGAGTCAGGGAAAATAGAAGAAGACAGTGGCTGAGAAGGATGAATAAGAACAAATATAAAAGCACATATATATGTGTATATATATATATATAGTGCCATAATAAAAACAAATTATTACAATTAATTTAAAAGTGCCATTCAATCATAGAAAGTTTAAAAAGCTGCATTATACTGTTTAATGAGAAAGGTTAAGCTATCTGGTAGAGAAACCTGGTACTTGTAGGCTTGTAGCAGGGGTATGAGAGTGGTCTTTGAAATATCACAATGTTCACCTTAGGCATCGGAGAAACATTTATTAAACCAGTCATGGAAAAATCAAGCTACTTTAATCTCAATGGCAGCAATCAACTTAGACTAGTTCAAGTTTATAAGGCAATTATCTATTATATTTGGGAGGCCCAAAAGAAGAGCATCTTTCTCATGTTAGGGTCAGCAGGAGCAGGTATTAACTGATACCAGTAAAATATTGCCCTATCCCATTGCTTTGCTTATTTCTGTCGTCGGTAGTTCCTTCGCACTCCTGAAATGTGACTTTAGACCAAGAATATGAATTCCTTAAACCTTATTATTGCTAAAGAAAGAGAAATAATTCATTTCCTGCTAACACTGGCAACGGTTCGAGGAGTTGCTGTCCCTGGTCCAGTTTTGTTGACATGTTAAATCACACACACACACACACACACACACACACACACACACACACACACACACACACCTGTACACAGAGGCTGAGAACAAATTCACATGATCAGATGTGAAACCAGAGGGTAGTGTCAGCTTCCAAGCAGAACCACACAAATCAAGCAGGATTTCGGGGATAAGAGAGTTTATAGCCACTGCAGACCAAGTATATCAGTTACTTTTCTGTTGCTGTAACAAAAGGCCACTACCAAGGCGGTTTATAAAAGATCATGCTTAATTGCACTTTTGGGTCCAAAGACTTATAGTCCATGATGATGGGGCTATCATATAACAGTTGGAAGATCTGAGATCACGCATTTTAAACTGTCAGCAGAAGGTAGTGAGAATACTAGGGACACAAAGAAGCCTTTCAGACCTCAGTCTCCAGTGACATAAATCTTCCAACAAGGAGACACCCCTTAATCCTTCCTCAACAATCCCAGCAATTGGAGAGCAAGCATTGCAACATATGAGTCTACGGGGGCCATGCTCACTCAAACCACCGCACAAGAGCTCACCAGATTTCTGTATGGAGATGACCATGGTCAAGCTGAATTGGTTCACAATCTAATACGAATCAATAGAGACCACTTCCAGGACACTGATTCAAGTATGTCTCAGCTCAGTTCGGCATACACATCTTTGCTTTCAACCCTTCATCTTTTCTCTTTCTTTTTTGAAACATCTTCAATCCTGTGTCCGTATCCCATATAAGAAAATTTATTCAACTTTTCCAGTCATACAGAGGGATTCTTTTAAGAAATGGAAACTACAGAATCTTAGCTATTTCACTTGGTTTTACTGATGCTAGGTAATAAATCATAACTAGCTATTTTTATAAACTTTATCATAATGATCAAACATTACTATATTTAAGAAAATTTGATTTTTAAGTTTATTTTAAGGTGTTTATTAGCATATATTAAATATACAGAATAATTTATAACATCCTTATACTTGTAAATCATATTCATTTGCTGTTATCCTTTCTTGCCCTCTCTCAACTCTGATTAGCCTGCTCTCACTTCTCAACTAGCTCTCCCTTCTGACTGTGTGTGTGCGTCCCCTATTATTTTATTAAAGTCATTACAGAAACATAGGTTTTAGCTTGTTTACAGAAACCTATGTACTTCACTAGTGGCTATACCATTGAAGAAAATGTCTCTCTTTACCACTAACTTTTAACTGTATATAAATACATAGTGATGCCTTGAACCACATGAACCCTAATAACTTCCATGACGGGACAATGGCAGACTCTGTACTGAGGTGATCTTGTATGGTTAAAACTCCTGTGAGTTCAAGAGTTCAATAGCTTCATCATTCTAAACTACTTCCCCATCCCATTGGACTATATTCTGTTCTACCCTTCTTCCTCCTTGGTGTATTCTGAGCCTAGGAGTTGGTGTTAGAGATATGATGTTTATGACTGGACATTTAGTAGGCATTTATACTCCATATTTAGAAAAATTCTGAGTGTGCGAGTTCACTACCTACTACTGCAAAGTTTCTTGGAGCAAAGCTGACAGCAGTATTAGTATTTGAAGATAAACGTATTAATGATTGTTAGGTTGTTTGTCAGACATTTCGTATTTATTTAGCAAAACCATAGTAATAGCTTCTACTTTGAGTTTATGATCATCCAAGAAATAGCCTTTTGACTTAGAGTCTTAGTATTGTATTCCTGTGAAGAGACACTTTAACTAAAGGATTTTTTTAAAAGAAGTCATTTAACTTAATTGATTACAGTTTCAGAAGTGTAGCTCATTATTATTACTATTAAAATCATAGCAGGAAGGTGTGATGTGGGAGAGTACTTCAGAGGCACATCCTCAAGCAGAAGGAGAGAACTGGACTTGGCATGGGCTGTTCAAGTCTGAAAGTCCACTCCCAGTGACACAGGAATGCCATCAAAGCCTCGCCTCCTAATCTTTGTCAAGTAGTGTCATTCTCTGATGACTGAGCATTCAAATATATAAGTCTTTGGAGGCCATTATTATTCAAACTACCATACTGTTTTTTTTTAACTTTTTATTGACTCTTTGTGAATTTCATATCATGCACCTCAATCCTACTAATCTCCCGTCCCTTTATATCTTCACTCTGCCCTTGCAACCTTCCCCCTAGAAAGAAAATAAAAATAAAACAACAGCAACTTCTTCTAATGGAAGCTGTGGCATGTAATAGTGTGTCACACAGTATACCCTTTTGCCCAAACAGCTTTACTTTGGAAATGTTTGTTGCAATGAGCTTTTGGTCTGTTTCAAGCCTTCTGTCTTCCTCTACAATAGTGGATCCTCATGACGGGGGCGGGGGGGTGGGGCAAAAGGTTCTTCTCTGGGATATCCTCTGCCGCCCTGTGATGTAGAGATCCTGTAGCTTTGGATCGGCAGGGCAGCCCCTTCACATGCTCCAGTAGTTCATAGATGGAGTAGATTTTGGGGTGGGTGAACTCAGACACCTGGGTCTGGGTCTGAGTGGAAGCTGAGTTGGTCAGCCTTCCAGTGCCTGCTCTCCTGTTTGTGCCCAGGCGACGGGCAGGGCCAACCTGCCCACTCTCATCCCCGTTGGGCTCTCCTGTATTTATGCCACCAGAGCCAGCTCTACTATTTGGTAGTAGGGGTTGGGGCCCTCTCCAGAGTGCATTACTGTAGTCAGCAAGGGGCAAGACCACCCTTCCTTTACATGCCTATGTCCCAGCTTACCTGCCACCTGCAGGTAGAGGGCATCTCTCCCATGTAAGAGGTGGGGCTGGCTCACCCAGAGCCAAGCCACCACAGGTAGTTCTACAGTACACATTAGTTTTTTAACAACTGACGTAAAAATTCCTTTCTGTGGAGCAGACATCAAGCCCATCAGAAAATGGCTAGTTAACATCACAATAGACTTGCCACAATTGCACCAATGGAATCTCCTTGCCTGGTCATTGACATTACTTCAATGGCTAAATAAAAATTTTGATGATAATTTTCTCCTAGCCGCCTGCAGGGTGCCTTCCAGAATTATGGGGTCTAAGGAACAAAGAGGAAGTTTACAACACAACTCCTTTTGGTTTTTAGTTTGATTCTCAAGACTAAAGCACATGGAATCTTAGGCAATAGAGTCTTACCAACTAGTTCTAGTGGGTAATTAGAGCATTGGTTGCTATCTATATTGTTCAGGGGTTTCAGGGGCCTTACTGACCAACAACTGATCCAGAGAGTGTCCTTCCCCTAGTTCTGGGATATTTACTTAATTTCATTGGATTCTGGGAGCAGCTTTGTCCATCTACACAGCGTACCTGCACACAAATGAATTTATTCATTTATTTATTTTCTGATTAGCATACCATGCATCATATCAGATTTCTTTAGGACTTTCGCATACATCATTCATTTCTGTTAACCATTTTCTGCCCTTGGAAATCTCTCCTCAATACAATATAAATGGCTAAATTAGTTATGATTGCCTTGACATTTGTGGATAGTGTCTGTGACTGTAGATCTGAGGGGGGTGTATTACTTTTGTATAATGGAACAAAATGAACTCAATTAATTCTAATTTGAAAGTCTCCTAAAGTTTAATATGAATTTATTGGTTCCACTTGCTACTATACACTCCCAATTTAAGTAGGATTTATAAACAAGTTGACTAAGTTCCAAGATGCTTTAAATTTTTATCATTAAGCAAGAATAAGCAGCAAACATTTGGTGAATGTCCCAGCACATATTTACCTCTCTTTCTCATAATTGGGATAAAATGTTGTTGTTCCTTATACTGGCATAGATTATTATATAATTTGTAAAGCAACAATAATTAAAACATTTCAAGGTGGAGTATCAGTTATCTTTATATGAACTTCCAAATGTTGGTACCTTCTCTTTGAATTTCCATATGACGTGGGTGTACAGATTCATTAGACAGACAGATAGTAGAGGAACATAAATATAGCATTCTATTCCATTTGGCAGAAACAAAGAGACCTAAATTTTAAATTGGTTTATTTTATTTAACCAAAGGCTGTGACATGAATGTTTGAGCATATGAAAAATTATTTTTTCTTGCTTTTTCTACTGAAAACAGTAGATACAATATTTTCTTGTTATAGTTTTTCTTCCCCCAATTTCTCCCAGATCATCTCTAATTCAAATCCATATCTGCTTTTTAACCTGTCAAAAAACAACTGGGCATCTAAAATATAATGATAATTATTAAATAAGATAACAAACAAGCAAACCAGAATAGGACAAAACAAACAAAACTGGAAAAATTTTACTAAGAAAAAGATTAAGACATATATACAAACACTGTGATACATATATTTGCACACACAGAAATCTCAAAAAAAAATCAAAACCAGAAACAAAAAACCTGTAAAGTTAAAAAAACAAGCACCGTTTTGGAGAGAGAGCTCAGCAGTTAAGAGCAATGGCTGCTCTTTCAGAGAACCTACATTCAATTCCCAGCACTCACATGGTGGCTCACAACCATCTATAAGGTGATTTGATTCCTTCTTTTGTCACAGGCATACATGCATGTCATATGTATAAATAAATAAATCTTAAAAAAATAAATACCAAGACAACTCATTATGAGACAAAAAAAAACCTCTCAAAAGATAGTTGAGTTTGTTTTGTGTTGACCAGCAATGGCTGGGCATGGGGTCTGCCCTTATATGTGGTTTGTATATCCATTGAGATTTTGTTGGAGCAAACTAACCTTTGTGAGTAGTTTCCAATGGGAGATAACACATAGAGGATCTCATTGGACACACTCCTAGGCTTCAGGATTTATAATCACAGATCACTGAGCACAGAGGCAACTTGAGGTTGTCTGAGAAAACAACACCAAAGCACCCCTTCATCTTTCCAGTAGCAGAGGCTTCCAGACCATTGTTCCTGATGACCTTGGCATCTTGTTTGGCTGACCTGTGTGGGGATCAGGTCTAGCACGACCTTCCAAAAACAGCATGGAAAGGGCTCAACTGTCTTCTGCTCCTGCCGTTCCATTCAAAGGTAACCAGAAGCAACCATGCAAGTACACTTGAAGGTTGACTTCACCATCATGGATGGCATATTATCTTTCCTCACTCAGCATGATTTTTTTTCTAGTTCCATCCATTTGCCTGCAAATTGATGATGATATTGTTTTTAAAAGTTTTTTCACGTGGGGTGCTTCCTGGGATTTGGATCTGGGACAAAGCAACAAGTGTAGAAAGGAAGTGTAGAATGGGTATGAAGATCTGTGGGTCCCATTTAAACAGCCGGTGTGATAGGGAAGGTTTGTGTGGTATCTACAGGAGATACTACCAGCAGGGAATGTTGCCAGGGGTGTTCTGCTGCAGAGCTGGGAATAAGACTTGGGGGTTGGATCTGGAGGAAGGGAGAAGAAGAGATATAACGGCAGTCTTCCTAGTTTTCTGGTAGGCATGACTGGTAGGTTAACCTTGGGGTGTCTGCTGGAGTTGGGGGCTGCTTCCTTGTTCTGCTAGACTGGTGCATTCTCAGTGAATGTCTGCTGGTATTGAAGCCTGAGATAATGGGTTGCGTTGAGGGAAGGAGAATTTGGGGAAAAGATCTTTGTGATCTAGTAAGGGTGGAGTCAGAGAGAGAAGGGAGACTCCAGTATGTTTCCTGCTACAGAGCTCGTATCCATTTTAAAATTTTCTAATTATTATTTTCACGAGACTCACAGTTGCGAATACTGATCCATTTATTTGGGTTTCTCATCTTTGTTTCCCTGCAAACAAGCTGGTTTTATTTCTTGTGATGTGACATCACTCCCTAATTGTTAGTAAACAGAGGACATAATTATCCAGCACTCATACTGATAAGATAAATAGCACCAATTCTTTCCAAAGAGCAAATAAAAACTTTAGCATAACCTTTGATTTAGTATCATAGTGATTCCCTGAAGTGGGACTAGAGACAAGTATTTAGACACCTTTAGTAACATTATTGAGCATTCTGAAATACTGAGCTTTGCAGAGAGAAAATACTCTTTAAAATTATAAATAGCAATGCATTCATGATAATAAATGATAATGCACATATCCTGGGCAGTTCCTTGTCCCTATGTTGGCTATTGACTAAACGTTAAGTAATAACATAAAAAATGAGGATTATTATTTGTTAAAACTTATTACTTCTTATCATGCAAAATACCGTATTTCTATGGTAAAGCTGCTGGATGAAACTCTGATGAGGAACAAGATAGTTACACAGTCTCAAGAGAATTCTTGGGTAACTGCACAGATATATACTCTAACTGACAAAAGAAAATCCTGTGGACCTCCACCTATGTAGATGACCAAAGACCACATCATTAGTAATCTAGCAAATGGACATCTGGAGTTTTCTGATGGGCTGGACTAAAGCACAGTTTATGTGACATTCCTACCCAAAATGCATTACCTCAATCTCAACAAGAGGAAATGTTACATAAATTCACACTGGGAGCTGGTCTATAAAGCAGCTCTGTTGATCCTTCACAAAAGGTTTAAGGTCATGAAGTTGAAGAGAAGGAACAGGATAAGAGATGGAGTGGTGAGGGAAATGAGGGTGAGGATCAGATGTGGGGAGAGCAGGAATGGGAGGACAGGGGGCTTGCAGAGGAAAGAGAAACCAAGGGCAGGCAGTGGCATCTCTGGGAAAAGCTGGAGACCTAAGACAGGGTAGGCTCGTGGGAGGACATGAGGGTGACTCCAGCTGAGCCCTCTAATAGCAGGGGTCATGGAGACTGAAGAAACTACCCTCTAACCAAACAAGACTCCTACTGGAGGGAGGGAAACACCAAACCATCTACAAAAACTTCCATCCGAAATTGACCCTGTCTGCAAGATGTGCAGAGATAAAACTAGAACAGAGATTAAAGGAACTGTCTAATTCCTGGCCCAACCTGAGACCCATACTATGGGAGAGAGCCAACCCCTGATACTATTAATGATACTCTGCTGTACTTGCAGATAGGAGCATAGGATGTCTGTCCTGTGTGAGACTCCACCCAGCAATGGACCAAAACAGATGCTGAGACACACAGCCAAACACTAGGCAGAGTGCAGCAAGCCTTATAGAAGAGAGGTAGAAGGACCCAGAGAAGACAGGAGCCAACAAAAAGACCAACTACCCTGGGTCCAGGGAGCTTGAGGAAACCAAAGCACCAACCAAGGACCATGTATTGACTGGTCCTAGGCCCCCTACACTAATGCACTGGACAGGCAGCTTGGTCTTCATGTGGGTTCCTTAGCAAGAAGAGTGGGTGCTGTTTTTGACAAGGATTTTTGTTGCTTGCCTTTATATGACTTCCTCCTGGCAGGGTTGCCTCATCAGGCCATCATGGAAAAAAGATTTGGTCAGTCCTGATGTGACTTGATGGGTTGGCATGGGTTGGTAGGGGAGGGTGCTCCCTTTTATGAGAGGTAGGGGAAAAGGAATAAAAGAGGGAAGGAGATAAGAGAGGGAGAGTGGGACTGGGAGGAGAGGAGAGAGAGTGCTATGATTGGGATGTAAAGTGAATAAATCAATTAATTAAAATATTTTTATAAAAGACTGATAGGCTGTTTTCTATTAAAAGGACATGATCACAGAGCATACTTTTTGAGCCTAGGTTAAATGTTGCAGTAAAAATAACAGATACTGAAGGTTTTATTTTTTTATTTTTATTTTTTTTGTGTGTGATTTTATTTTATTTTATTTTATTTTTTTAATAAATTTATTTATTTTTATATCAATCACAGGTTAGGTACTTTGAATCCCAGGCGTAGCCCCCTCCTTCATTCCCTCCCACCTTCCCTCTCCCTCATCTCCCTCCTCCCCGCCCCCTCCAAGTCAGGGGAGGACCTCCTCCCCTTCCATCCAACCCCAGCTCATCCCGTCTCCTCAGGGCTGGCTGCAATGTCCTACCCTGGGATCTAGCCAGTCTGTCACTCCCCATCCAACCCCAGCTTATCCTGTCTCTTCAGGGCTGGCTGCAATGTCCTCCCCTGGGATCTAGCCAGTCTGTCACTCCCCAGCTTGTATGGGGGAAGGTCAAAGAGTCAGCCATCAAGTTCATGACTGAAACAGTCCCTGTTTCCCTCACTAG
>CM053743.1:35974399-35988448 GCA_028658305.1 Pachyuromys duprasi
CCCCCCCCCCCAGAGGTCCTCCTTGGCATGCTCCTGTCCTGTTGCTTGTTTTCTCCTCCACTCAATGTTCATCCCATTTGTTCATCCAAACGAGCATTGATCATACCAACAATAGTGAGATATAGGAAAATTTGGATGCAAACCTTGGGACTGAAAAAAAGCAACACATCTGTCCTAAGTGCCCCAATGTTGATAACTGTCCTCTGACCGTGTAATTGTTGCTCTTAAGAGCTGATCATGAAAGGTTTATGGATGAAAGAGCAAATCTACAATCATATTCTCAAACAATTCAGAAAAGGAGGAGATCCAAAGGAATGGCGCAAAAGGAAAAAATGAGATTAAATTGGGAGTTCTTCCTCCTGTTCTTAGGAGTTTCTAGAAGTTTGCATTCACATCTGGTTAAAAAGTAAGCATACATTCTTTTTTTTTTCTTTTTTTACCTTTTCTTTGATTGGAAAGGAATTTATTAATTCTAATAAAGTTAGTGCCTATTTCACTTAAAGAAAAAATTTACTTCATGTTTTTTATTCTTTACCAGAAGAAATTATATATACTATTTTAAAAAAAGTAAAATAATAAGGAAAAAAATTCCCTTCTCTGCATCATCCCAAATCTTAACTACTTCTAGTTCTGCTGGAAGTTTTTATGGTGGTGAGTAATATCCTATGTTCTATTCTTGCTTATTAAACCAAACAATGTTTAATATCATTTATGTTCTATGTTCATTGATGTTTTTCCTATATGTGTGAGGGTGTCAAAAGCCCTGAATTTGGAAATACGGACAAGTGTGAGCTGTCACGTGAGTGCTGGGAATTGAACCCAGGTCCTCTGGAAGAGCATCCAGTGCTCTTAAACACTGAACCATCTTCACAGCCCCAGGATGTCTACCAATGTAGAATGAGAAGCAGCAATACAATTTCCCTCCCTCCCAACGTAATTGTGGTATCATTTTGTTCTATTATTCTAATCATCATTATCATCATTATGTTTCTAATTTTCCTATTACATATTTAATTTAAGGCATTTGTTCACTATCCACCTCGAAAAATAATTTGTTTCTGTCCCATTTCTTCATAGGCTACAAGGCTTTAGGAAGTCCTAGGGGATGTTTCTAGTACTGACCAGATGTTTAAAAAATGCATTAAGTTTTAGATTGCTGTATTTGAAATGAATCTTTTTCATTTCAACAAATGTGTAGATATGTGATGTGTGTGTGTGCTTAGAAAATGAAGGGAAAATAAAGAAAAAGCTATGCTCTTTTTTTTATATCGGCTGGTTTATTGATTACTCAGAATTTTAAATATTGTAGTAAGAAAGCAAGAAATTAGTCAAGGTTCACATATACATGCTCATATTCTCATCAATTGTTTTTTTTTCCACTAGGTCAACTTAAAGATATATGCTGATAATCTGAATTTCCTCTTTGTATTTTGCACTATATACTCAATGTGCTAGGGAATGGAAGAGTTAAGAAAATATAAATGTTTTTCCCCCCTTTGGAATGTTGTTTTCTTTTGCAAGGCAGAGACTGAACAAAACAAAGCATAAATGCATAGCTGTGTTGGTATTATACAAAAGGTAAAGCATTGTAGAATAGATTAGAAAAGAGACTTTTGGAGGACAGGGGAGGGACAGTTACCACATTAACTACACACGTTCATCAATTCCTCTTTGACAGAGTGCCATTTAAGCAGAGGCTTGAACACAACGAGGTAGAAGACATGGAGATACTAGTGAGTGTGGCACAAAATGGTTCATTCTAAAGGGATTCTGGATGCCCTGGGTTCTCTGAAGCATATCAGATGCTTAGATATTTTTTGGAAGGTGACCATTGTGGTCCTGGTTCATGAGATATCATTAGTCTGCTTGCCTATGCTTCAAAACGTGTCTGATATTTTTTTAGCCTACTTACACACACCCCACAGGTTTTCATTTCATCGCTCTACAACTTTATCAAGGACATTATCAAAATGTTTATATTAATGGATTCATCAGCAGAGAACTTAAGTAAGTAGATGCAGGTTGCCAACCTGAACTCAAAACAACAACAAAAACATAAACAAAAAAACAAAACCCCAAACTGTTCTGAAATCACCTTTAAAATGTTCCATTAAGCAATGGAAGTGAAAACCAAGAATGATGGGACTCTGATAGACTTTAAGCAAGCCTAAGGGCACTGGCAGCTTTTGACAGTGAGATGAATGTTAAGATCAGCATCTGTGTGCATCTGTGATTTTTCACATCAACAGAAGAGCAGAGTTAGCATACATTACAGTCATACATCCACACAAGAACAGAAGCTACAAAATAGAAGAAGAAAAACAACACTTACTTTACTTTCTTAGTAAAATTAACCCAATGTGATGATTTCTGTATTGATTTTTATTCCTCCTCAACACCCCATAGCTTAATATCAAATAAACAATCTAATAAGTAAGTTCAAATAAAATTTTAAGCTTAAAATTATAAAACCCTGTCAAACTACTCCTCCTTCTGAAGCAGTTGCCAAGAGATTATCAAATGGGGTTTTACATTTAAAGAAAAGAGAGCATTTTACACATATGTAATATTCTGATTCAATGAACTATAAATATATATTTCAGAAACACCAGAAGATTCTTGGGTATTATATTTGTGAACCAGAAAGAAAAGTTTCTAAATTCCTTCTGATAGTGACACAGGTCCAGTACTTTGACATGTCTGTGCTCATTTAGCAAAGGAATAAACATATAAACTGAGCTATTAGCAGGCTCCAGACACTTTCTTTCAGTATATTTTGGTATTGTATCTTACATCCTACTCTTTGGCAAAGTTACTCACTGCTTCCCTACCATTATAGAGATAGACAGTGACAAAACTTACAACAAAGACTGCATTAAGCAAAACTGACTTGCACTCAGAAACATAAATAGGGGAAGAGAGAAAGGTTGGTTGCTTTTTAAAGGTGTAAAAAAAGACTTTCAGTAGTTGTCTTTTCTATTACTACACAAACACCAACAGACATGCTCTTTCTACCAAGGCCTTTAATGAATTTCTTTGCAACTAACTTTGATACAAGACTAATTCAAGGCATTCTCAAAAGGAAAGAGAACTTGAAGAAAGTGACAGGTAAAACACAGTTAAGGATGCGCAGCTTTAAGCTGAGGGGCACTTGAGGAAGGTCTGTGTGTGGAGCAGAGAACTCTGGGTTCTCCATGAACTGAAAGGAAAAAGCGTGGGAGCTGCTGCCAGGATTCCATGAGAAGATACGTGTGTGAGCAGCCACATGGGGCTACAGGGTGAGCAGCAGCTGCTCAGGAGAGCGATTGCTCTGTGATCTTTTTCTTGAGGGCAATGGGAAGGGCGTGAAGGATTTAAGCATAAATGAAGACCAGTGGCTTGATGTGATGTAGAGGTTTAGCAGGGAGCGGGGGAAGCTAGGAGTTTGGAAGAGCATTAGAAGATTATTCCAGGTTGCCTTCATCCAGGCAACAGCCGAGTGGACATTGATTCCCTTAGAGATCTTTAGCAGACTTTTCCGCACACTTTGAAAAAATAAAATGTTTAACACAGATTAGTACATTTAAAGCTACCTACAGCGTATTCTTATTGCAAATTACCTACGGCGTGTGTATTTCTTTGTCTATGTAGATGCATATTTACATAGAGGTTATTTTGGTTTTCTTCTGAACTATTTTAAAGGTAGAGACTTTCTCCTTCTCTGAGATCTTTGCAGAACTGATGTCTTCTCTTTTGGGAAATACTCTTCCTTGCCCAAATTTTTTCATTCCTTGCACTTAATTTAAGCATCTGTTTCCTAGGAAGCTTTAATTGACTCTTAAAATTTGGGAATGCTACCTTGAAATACAGCTCATAGCTATGGCCATTTACTAACCATCACTGATTCCTCAGTTAATTATGTTTCTCACACTCAATTCTTAAGTAACTTGTAGGCATTAACTGTTCTATCTTGTTTCCATTCTATGTTAGGCATCAAAAGCCTGGTTCATTAAATGGAAGAGATTTTCAATGAAATAAAAGTATTAGAATGTAGCATGTTTGATAGTATATTATACAGATGTATCATTGAAGTGTCTGATTATAGTAAGGAGACATTGCCCAATTCACATTTGGTTAATGATATTGTGAGGAGCCCATCTCAATAATGTCATGTTTGAGCTTACTTTGTTAGTGGTGTCAATCATGCCAACGTTATGGTGGATGTGGATAATGGCTATTTGACACAACAGAAATTTATGAACAGCATATCAGCTTTAATTATCAAAATATATACAGTGTTGAGTTTATATGAAGACATTCCATCTTTTATTGTAACACATTAGGACTGTTGCTGTGCTGTGTTCTCATATAGCAAAGGATGCTGATGCTGAGTTGACACTCAACTCCAGAGCTCCGAGGACCAGCCTGCAGTACAATGAAACATTCTTCAGTCATACCAGTTTCTTGTTAAAATATGGGAAGGAAGGAATTTTTATTTACTATAAAAAACCACCAGAGTAACACTGAATAAATAAGAATAAATAGTTATGGTGAGAGTAATAGACTGATATCTGAGGTACTCATTAAAGCACATTCTGGGACCAGCTCAATCAGGGAGTCATTCATTCACAGGCTGATCTGAGTGTGATGAGAAGAAACACTCACAGAAGCAATGTGGTGTCACATTTGTATGTTATGCTGTATGTGTTTACTTTGAAGTTTTTATAGTTTTCACATATTTTATTAACAGTATTTGTTTTGGAAACAGGGTTTTCTGTGTAGCCGTGACTGTCTTGGATCTCTCTGTAGAACACGCTGGCCTTGAACTCAGAGATCTGCCTTCCTCTGCCCCCAAGTATTGGAAATAAAGGCATGCGCCAGCACCCAGCCTAGGAATATCTCTTTTATAATTGTTTTATTATAAGTACTAAGTTATAGAGTAATGTTTTTCATTGTGGTATATCCACATATATACTTATATATGTAAATAATTATATAAATAAATGTATATGTAAATATATTTACATATATATGTATATATAGTGTTCTTTTTCTGTACTTGCTCTGACTCTTCTTCATTCCTTCTGTCTCCCTCTTACTAGTACTCTGTTTTTTCCCAAATAACCATCCTGCCTTTACATGACAGGTATAATTCATTACTTTTTTTCTCTTGTCACCATTTTTCCTTTTTCTTCTTCCTTGATCACTTGACCTGCACACATAGAGAAGCAAATTTTAATCTAGAGTCTACATACAAGAGAATAAAATTGGTATCTGTCTTTCTGCATCTTTGTTTGCCTAAGATGATGATGCTCAGTTGCAATCATTTTCTGGAAAATGTCACAATTTCATTTTTTTCGATGAAAGCTGAAAAGTGTCATCTTGTATTTAAGCAATTTACCCAATCAAGTCAATATAAACAGGCCCATGGTGGCCCAACACAAACTCAGTGACATTAAATACTAGTCCCTTCCAACACTCCCTCTTCCAAGAACTGAAGTTCTTAGTTTGCTTGCCCATATATCTAAACATTCCAGAACGGAGAAGACAGAAACACTGTAACTCTTCAAAATAGGAATGAAACAAAAACCCTGAAGTGCGCAAAATTGTTCCTGTGAGATTCTGTCTGTACTCCAGGTGAATTTGTTCTTCCTCTATGTAAGTGGAGTTCTGCTGTTTTCATCCTTTGTGTGTTGAGGCTGCTACTTTGCAAAATGCTTTAGAGAGGAAGCTATGGTTCTTTAATTCATGAGACTGGTAATTGTTTCCTACCTTTCTATTTCCATGATCTAGCACATTCATCTATAAAGAGGAGTCTTTTCTTTCCTTGATTTTTAAAAAATATAATTTCCATTTCTTCCTGTCTTCCCCTTATTCGGTTTAATTATCTCCTCTAGGGCTCGTAAAATGGAGTCTAAATAATTGATGTGAAATATTTATTCTATTTTAGGCCAACATTTAAAGCTTTAAATTTTCCTCTTACTACTTTGTCTGTGCTCCATATTTCCATCTGTGGATTGCCGTTTAATTTGGTCCAAACATAACTATCATAGATTCTTATAACAGTTGTACATTTTTATGTCCTGTTGCCCCAATCTCTCTATACTTTTATACTTCACATTTTTATGTCCTGTTGCCCCAATCTCTCTATACTTTTATACTTCACATGGATTACTTAGAGCTTGTCATTCTTGTTACTGGATTATATGTATATATATATATGCATATATATACACATACAATTTTTTAAAAAGTTTTTATATTAATCACAGGTTATGTACTTTGTATCCCAGCCTTAGCCCCCTCCCGCATTCCCTTCCTATCCCCCCCATCCCTCCCTCATCTCCTCCATGCCCCTTTCCAAGTCCACTGATAGGGGAGGACTCCTCCCCTTCCATCTAACCCTAGCTTATCAGGTCTCTTCAGGACTGATTGCAATGTTCTCTTCTGTGGCCTAGTGTATATATATATATATATATATATATATATATCTTTTATTTAATATAATACGTTCTGCTAATTTCATATCCACCTTATTTCTGTTTTTTTTCTTATTTTTTCTTTCTCCTCTCTTACTTTACATAAATTTTTAATATTTTTACATGATGGACCTCTTTGACTACTAATGGTCTTTACTTAATATATTTTAGTGAGCTCTTACTAGGCAAACTTCACTTATTATAATAAGAGAAAATATTTAAATCTTGTGTCAGTAAAACTGTTGTACTTTCCCCAACATTACACCATTTGTATGAGACAAACGTGACACTGAGCAAAAGGAGCAAAAGGAGCTCAGTCTAGATGGGATAGGTAAGGGCAGGAGATCAGCATATGTACAAACAGGAAATGGTGGTTCATTAATGAAAGGCAGTGCAAGGAAAACTATGTATCAAATTACATCAGTGGAAAACAATTTACAAATAAAAGGGGCAAGTACTCATATTTTCCCATGTATGTCATAGGCATTAATGGCCATTGAAAATAACTGAAGCACAGTGATTTAATTTATGCGTGCAGAATTATAATATTAAGTAATTTTAACAACATATATGTCTTAGGGTTTTATTATTGTGAAGAGACACCATGACTACAGCAACTCTTATAAAGGAAAATATTTAACTGGGAATGGCTTACAGTTTCAGAAGTTTAGTTTATTATTGTCATAGCCGAAAGCATGACAACGTGTAAGCCAGACTTGGTGCTGGAGAAGGGGCCGAGAGCTCTACCTCTTGATCCTCCAGCAACAGGAGATTGTGTGCTCCACTGGGCACAGTCTGAGCATAGGAATCCTCAAAGCCATGCCTCCACAGTGACAGCCTTGCTCCAAAATGTCCTGCTCCAACAAGACCACACCTCCTAATAGTGTCACTCCCTATAGGTAAAGAATTCAAACCACGAGTCTATGGGAGCCATTCTTCCTCAAATTACCACAACATATATATATATACATATATATATACATATATATATGTATATATATGTATATATATGCACATTGCATATACAGTTTTGTCAGTCTCTTTAAAAGTTTCGTAAACAATGAGTACGTTGATATTGTTTCAATGTGCTTCACATTAACACAGAGCTTTAATCCACTACTCACATTATCAATGTTATAAATATTTAATCTACACATGATACTATAATGAGAAAATGAGACTTAATATAAGGAGATATAAGGTTTTTTTCCTATTCAAACTGTAACTGATTCGGACATACTTTTATAATTCTTAAAAATAACATGGAGAGGGACGGCTGTATTGTGAGCATGGAAGCAGAGGCTAACCACCCACACAGGAAACGTTTTGAGCACCCCATGCGTCTTATACAGAGATGGAAGGCTGGTGGCAGAAGCATAAAAACAGGAAAAAGAATGTATACTCTATTCAGGTCCCTTCCTCCCTCCCCTTTCTCTACCTTCATTTCGTCACTGGTCCTCCTTCAATGTCTGCCAGTGTGTTTCATCTTGTCTGACTTAACCTGTGTACAGTCATTAGCTTCATCTTATGAAGCTTTCTACCTATTTGCTTATCCACTAAATAAATGACAAGTTCCCTGGTACAACGTTAAAAGACTGCATAGTCTGATTCTCAGTCTTCTTTGCAGAATTCTCTCTCAACATTCTCTTATGACAGCACTGTCTGTGTAAATATGGTTGTTTGGGGGATTTTAAAATACACGTTTTTTTTCTGTTAGCTGAGTCATTTTTCTGGCTTTCTGGGAGCACACAGGACAAATAAATAATGTATTTAAAGTATAATATATGATGTTTTGATTACATATAATATTGTGAAATGATTCCTACAATCAAGCCAATCAACACAGGTACAATCTCAGATAGCTATGATATTTGTGTGTGGTGAAAATAGTCACGAGGGACTCTTACCTTATTGTGTGTGTGCTGTGTAATTTAGTTAACTACAATCATGATGCAGTACATTTATATTACATAGCTGAGTCTAAATGAACTCTGACCACCATTCTTCTATTCTCCCCCAACCCCTGACAACTATTATTTGCTCTCTGGTTTTTAAAAGTCAGCGTTTTGAGATTCCACAAAAGCGAGACTTTGTAATATTTACCTTTTGAGTGTTAGTTCCCATTGGACTTTAGTTCCCACCCAGTTTGTTTCAAATGCTATAGTATCTCTTTTAAGACATCTTCCTGTGCACATGTGTGTCACACACTACACTTTCCATTTCTATTCAGCATCTCCAGAGTTTGAAGCTTTTCTCCACTTTTTTTTTGTTATTTTGAGTGAAGTTTGAGTGAACTTGAAAGTATTCTTTCCAATGTATACTCAGAAGTAGGGCTGTTGCTTCATAAAATAGTTATGTGATTAGTGTTTTGAGAAATCTCCCTTTGCTTCTCATCATGGCTATACCGGTGAGCAGTTCACTCAACAGTATACTTGGGTTACTTTTTGTCAATATTATCATTAAAATCTGTATCCTAGCCATAGCCCCCTCCCTCATTCCCTCACAATCCCACCATCCCTCCCTTATCTCCTCCCTGCCCCTTTCCAAGTCCACTGATAGGGGACCTATCAGATAGGACCAACATACTGAAATCTGTACACCTAAAGAAGATAAACAAGAAAGAGGACCCGGGGTAAGATGATCAATCCTCACTCAGAAAGACAAATGGAATGTAGGAGAAAACAAGTAACAGGACAGGAGCCTACCATAGAGGGCCTCTGAAAGACTCTACCTAGCAGTGTATCAAAGCAGATGCTGATACTCATAACCAAACCTTTGGCAGAGTGCAGGGAATCATAAGAAAGAAAGGGGAGTTAGTATGACCTAGAGAGGATAGGAGCTCCACAAGGACCTAATATATCTGGTTACAGGGGTCTTTTATGTGACTGTTTCTCCAAACAAGGACCATGAATGGATATAACCTAGAACCTACTCAGATGTAGCCATGGTAGCTCAGTATCTAAGTGGGTACCCTAGCAAGGGGAACAGGGACTATTTCTGACATAAACTCAATGGCTGGCTCTTTGACACCATTCCTCCCCCCCCCCCCCCGGAGAGAGGAGCAGCCTTGTTGGGCCACAGAGGTGGACATTGCAGCCAGTCCTGAAGAAACCTGATAAGCTAGGATCAGATGAAAGGGGAGGAGGCCTCCCTTTTCCGTGGACTTGGAAAGGGGCAGGGAGGAGATGAAGGAGGAAGGGTGGGATTGGGAGGGAATGAGGGAGTGGGATACAGCTGGGATAAAAAGTTAATAAACTGTATCTAATATTTTAAAAAAATTTAAAAGGCAAAATATAACAAAAAAGAGTGCTGATAAAATGAACATTGATGTATTGAATCTCAGAGGGATGTCAGGATGCTGATAAAGTACTGGAAATTTTCATGAGAACCTGATCTGTACATCCACTTGTTTGCTGACCACTGAGGAATGAGTCTCCTATTTTTATATGTTAATGGTTTAACAGGACAGCTCCAAACCTTTTGGTTTCAGAATTCTAGTCCTAACCTTATATGCTTTGATGTTCGGGATGGAACTCCACCAAATTCACTTACTCTTGGCCAAGTCATTCCTTTAAGGACCTGCTGTGGAGGGAGCTGGAAAGAGGATGCAAGTCTGGAGGAAGATGAAGGTGCTTGCTCCTTTATGATCTCCTAGGGATCCTGTAGCCTCACTTAAATAAGGCTGTCAGTAGACTGGGGGATGGCCATGAGATAGGAGGGAAGGGACAAAGAAAGAGGTTACAGTTGGGATACAAAGTGAATAAAATGTAATGAAAAATAAATTTAAAAAATCAAATAAAAAGAAGAAAAGGGGTCTTTCCCCTCCAGAAGTACCAAGATTTTTTTTCTTATGAAAATTGCAGGGTTGTTTGTTTTAAACTTCAGAATAGATCTATCATCAATTTCTCCCCCGCCCCCACCAGACTGCTAGCAATACCAACTTATTCCTCTGGAGTCTGAGTTTTGCCCCCTACCACCCGTATCTGGCCATCTTCTAAATGTCCCAACTTTACCAAAATTAATCTTTTCCTTGTTTTATTAGCAAGAAGTAGCAACTGTTTCCTGAAGTTTTACTTTCTTATGGTTTCAGTTGCTTAATTTAAAAACTTTATAACTTCTTAATAATTCTTTTTCTTCAGTCAAGTTCCTAATTGTCCATCTCTTGAGTGAACCCTCACAGATAACTATGAGGGACTTACCAGAGGTCTAAACAAACACTTTCTTATAAAAATGAAGTGCCAGGAACATCAAAAGCTACTCCACCAAGAACAATATCAACAAACTGAAATTAAACAGCATCAACTAGCATGGTGAACCTCACTGCAGCAAAACATTTTACTTTATTTTTTTATTAATTACAGTTTATTCACTTTGTATCCCTGCTGTGTCCCCCCCCATCTCCTCCCAACCTCATCCTCCCTCCCTCTTCTCCCCCCTCTGCCCCTCCCCTAATCCACTGATAGGAGAGGTCCTCCTCCCCTTTTATTTGACCCTAGACTATCAGGTCTCATCAGGACTGGTTGCATTGTCTTCCTCTGTGGCCTGGCAAGGCTGCACCCACCTCCAGCCCCCAGAGGGAGGTGATCAGAGAGCCTGTCACTGAGTTCATGCCAGAGAAAGTCCCTGCTCCCCTTAATTAAGAACTTCACCTGGAGACTGAATCTATGGGCTACATCTGAGCTAGGGGTTTAGGTCCTCTCCATGCATTGTCCTTGGTTGGGGTATCAGTCTCTGCAAGGCACCCCCAAGCTCAGTAATTTTTTGGTGCTGTTGGTCTCTCTTTGGAGCTCCTGTCCCCTCCAGGTCTATCTCCCCCCTTTTTTCATAAGATTCCCTGCACTCTTCCCAAAGTTTGGCTATGAGTCTCAGCCTCTGCTTTGAAACCTCGATCAGTAGAGTCTTTCAGAGGTCCTCTCTGGTAGGCTCCTGTCCTGTTTCCTGTCTTCTCCTTCTTCCAATGTCTACCACGTTTGTCCTTCTGAATAAGGATTGAACATCATCCCTAGCGTCTTCCTTGTTGTTTAGCTTCTTCAGGAGCATAGATTTTAGTATGTTTAGCCTATACTATATAGCTAATATCCTCTTATAAGTGAGTATATGTCATATGTGTCTTTCTGCTTCTGGGTTACCTTACTGAAAATGATCATTTCTAGTTCCCACAATTTGCCTGCAAATTTCATAATTTCCTTGTTTTTAATTGCTGAGTAGTATTCCATTGTGCAATGTACCACAATTACTGTATCCATTCCTCAGCTGAGGGACGTCTGGTTTGTTTCCAGACTGGGGAAGAGCCCTGAACTCCTTGGCACAGGAGACAACTTCCTGAACAGAAAACCAACAGCACAGGCTCTAAGATCAATAAACAAGAAATGGGACCTCATGAAACTGAAAAGCTTCTGTAAAGCAAAGGACACTGTCCTCAGAACAAACCAACTGCCTACGGATTGGGAAAGGATCTTCACCAATCCTATATCTTACAGAGGGCTAATACCCAGAATATATATAAAGAACACAAGAAGTTAAAAAAGCAACAAATCAAGTAATCCAATTAAAAATGGGTACAGGGCTAACCAGAGAATTCTCTGTAGAGGAATATCGAATGGCAGAGAGACACTTAAAGAAATGCTCAACATCCTTAGTCATCAGGGAAAGGCAAAACATTTTCTTGGCTACTGTTTTAAGGTTCCTTTTGCTATTATAAAACTCCATAACCAAAAGGAAACTTCTGGAGGAAGCAATTTATTTAATTTTGTATTTCCTAGTCCATCCTACAGGGAATTTAGGGCAGGAAATCAGGGCAGAGGCCATTGGGAAGTGTCATTTTTAAATTTGTCCCAAATGACTTGCTCAGACTGTTTCTTATATCACCTAGGACCACCAGCCCAGGGCACCATCCACAATTAGTTCAGTCCTCCTTACATCAATCATCAATCAAGAAAATGCACCACAGGCTTTCCCACAGGCCAAATGGTGAGGGTATTTTTCATCTCCTAGAATGACTGTAGCTTGTGTCAAACTGACATAAAACTAGCCAGCACAGCCACTCATGGGTACAAGTGTTCAGCCATAAATCCAGTTATGTGACTTTGGAGGTTCAGGCTCAAGGCACTGTTACAGGATAGGATAGTCATATATTAAATGGTGAAAAACCTTGCCTTGCCTGGAGTACAGTGTTCCATAGCAGAGTTAGGAGTACAGAAATCGTGGGCATGTATGAAGGAATCAGGAAATTTAAGTGTCTTTTTCTTTTCTTACTCTGTGTCACAGAAAATCATGTTTAAGAGATTCATAGCATCTAATGATCAAAAATAACACTTCAAAAATATTTGAAGATTTATTGTAGTCAAAGGACTTTTCTGTTTGTGCATATTTTTCATTTATTCATTTCACAAATATCATTTATTAAGTCTCCAATATTTCTAATTAATGTTGTCTTTCAAAAATATTAAATGATTTGAATTTGACTCAATTAATGAAAATTAATGCATGTATTTTTCCTTGAGATGGAATGTAATTCTCTATGGGAGTTAATGAATAATAGCTTCGGTACATCCCAGTTTAGTATCAACTGTACTGCCTATGTTTATATATTTGTATGAGTCTATTTAGAAAAAAACACATTTATTTTAAAACATCTGTGCAACATTGTTTCTAGAAACATAAAATAAGCTTTTCTTAAAATGTTGAATTTTCACTTACATTTAACATTTTTGCTATTAAAGTCACTGTTATTTTGAAGTGATTTGGATTTGACCACTCATTGACACGGCACTCATGTAGACGCTGAAGAACTACTTTTGGGAGTCAGGTTTCTTTCAACAGTGTGATTCCAGAGATCATCACTTTTACCTCCTGAACTCTCCTGTCAGCTGACAGTTAACTGTTTTTAAAGTCACAGAGGATTACAGTGGTTAAAGGACAAAGAGGACTTATTCGTTTTGCTAAATACTAATAACTTTCAACATTTAACAATGAATACTTATAGTGAAGAAATGATTATAATTCTACCGATCCATGAGCACGGGAAAGCTTTCCATCTTCTGATACCTTCTTCAGTTTCTTTCTTCAGAGACTCAAAGTTTTTTTTTTGAACAGGTCTTTCCCTTGCTTGGTTAGAGTCACAACAAGGTATTTTATGTTATTTGTGGCTATTGTGAAGAGTGTTGTTGCCCTAATTTCTTTCTCAGCCCATTTGTCTTTTATATACATGAGGACTTCAGATTTTTTTGGTTAATTTTGTATCCAGCCACTTTGCTGAAGGCATTTATCAGCTGAAAGAGTTCTCTGGTAGAATTTTTGGGGCCACTCCTGTACACTATCATGTCATCTGCAAATAGTGATACTTTGACATCTTCTTTTCAGATTTGAATCCCTTTGATCTCCTTTAGTTGTCTTATTGTTCTAGCTAGGACTTCAAGTACTACATTAAAGAGATATGGAGAGAGTGGACAGCCTTGCCTTGTCCCTGATTTCTGCAACCATTTTGTTAGTCTGTGTCTCTTTATTGCAGAGTTGAGTCCATTGATGTTGATAGATAATAGTGACCAATGACTGTTACTTCCTTTTACTGTGGAGTTGGTGGTCTTACTAT
>CM053743.1:35988548-35999646 GCA_028658305.1 Pachyuromys duprasi
GGTCTAGTCTATTTGGTGTTCTGTAGGCTTCTTGTATGTTTATGGACATTTCTTTTTTTAAGTTGGGAAAATTTTCTTCTATGATTTTCTTAAAAATATTTTCCGGTCCTTGGAGCCTGGAGTTTTCTTTTTCATCTATTCCTATTATTCTTAGGTTTCGTCTTTTCATGGCATCCTTGATTTCTTGGATGTTTTGTGTTTGGGACTTTTCTGATTTTATTTTTTCTTTGAATGAGGAATCAATTTCAGCAAGTGTATCTTCAGCTCCCGAGATTCTCTCTTCCATCCCTTGTATTCTATTGGTGATGCTTACCTTTGTGGTTCCTGATCTTTTCTCCAAGTTTTCCAGTTCCAGGTTTTTCTCTGTTTGTGTTTTCTTTATAGATTCTAATTCTCTTTTCATGTTTTGTACCATTTCCTTCATCTGATTGAATGTGGCTCCTATTTTTGTTTCCTCTCTGTATGTCTTTAATTGTTCTTCTACATGGGCAGTTATATTCTTCTGTATTTCTTTGAGGACATTGTTCATTTCCTCTTTTTGTTCCTCTAGTAACTGCATGAGCATAGCTTTAATATTATTTTCCTGTGTCTCCGCTGAATTAAAATCTCCATTGCTTTTGGGTGTTTCTGGTGGTGCAATGGTGTCCTGATTTTTGTTGGGTGAGTTCTTACGTCAACCTCTGGCCATTTGTTTATATATAATCAAGGAGCTGTTTGTTCCTTGAAGCTGAACTTCAGATTGGAACTGTCAGTCTCTGGTGTCTGGAGTATTCTTCAAGAAGATCAGGGAGTTCCAGTGGTTTGATAGTGTGTTGTTGCTTCAGTTGTCCCTGAAGGAGGAAAGGCCGCTGGCACAGTTTCATTGTTGGGGAGGGGAAGTAAGTGTGTGTGTGTGCGCTTGCCCTCGGAAGGTGTCTCGAAGGGGAGTGCTAGGGGAGTGTATATGGTTGAGCTATGGGATTTGGGAGCAAGCGCAGGAGAGGATGAGGGTGCTAGCGCGTTTAGCAAGCACAGACTGCGGGCAAGCACCTGCACAGGTTTCCTGAATTCCCAGTGTTCTTCAGTCTGTGGGGGGTTTCTCAGGCTGGACTCTGAGGTCAGTGGGTGGCGATGCAGGTGGGGCATGTACTCTATTGTGAGCTCTGTATGCCGGGCTCTATTCTCTGTGCTAGAAGCTGTGAGCACTGCAGGCAGCTCTCCACTCTGGTCTGGAGGCTTGGCACCTCACTCTCTGCCAGAGGCTGAGTGTCCTGGTTTGAGATGGCAGCTGGGGACGCTCTTCTGGTCTGGAGTCTGCACGTTCTGACCTGGGCTTGCTGCTAAGGGCTCCCCTCTGGTCTGGGGACTTGGCGCCTCCTTCTGAGCTAGGGGTTGTGCACCCCAGTCTGGGATGGTATCTAGGGACACCTTAGTGTGGACCAGATACTGTATGTCCTGGTCCTGGGTGGTGGCTGGCTGCACTGGCACTGTGGGAGGCACATGGCGTGTTCAGCTCAAGGCTAGCAGATGTGCGCTTGCCATTTCTCCTAGGTCTGGAATGGTATCTGAGGTGCCTCAGTCTGGTTCGGAAACTATGTGTCCCTGTCAGAGATGGTGGCTGGCGGGGTGGCAGGAGGCTGGCGGTGTGGTGGGAGACTGCACAGTCGGATCAGGGCTAGCAGATGTGCACCGTCAATGCACCTGGACTGAAATGGTGTCTGGGGTGCTTCAGCCTGGCTGGGAGACTGTATTACCATTCAGGTGGCTGGCAGCACCAAGGGAAGCTGCGCATTCAGATCAGGGCTATGTGCAGCTGGTCACCTGGAGTTTTTCCAGGGATTAACTGGGTACCCCTAGGACTTTCCCAGTTGATTTCCTCACTGTAGGATTTCCTCTCACCTGGTAATCACAAACACTGGTGTTTTAGGTCCCAGATTTCAGTCTCCTGGTCGCTGCACCTACACTGCTGTCCTACTCCTCAGACAGTGTCATCCCGGGGGCACCATCTTGGATCCTGGCCTTGTCCCTGATTTCAGTGGGATTGATTTAAGTTTCTCTCCATTGAGTTTGGTGCTGGCTATAGGCTTTCTGTATATTACGTTTTACTATGTTAGTTATGTGCCTTGTATATCAAAAGATGTTCTACCATTAAATAAGGACATTTGCTCAACTATGTTCATAGCAGCTTTATTTGTAATAACCAGAATCTGGAAACAACCTAGATGTCCCTCAATGGAAAAATGGATATAGACGTTGTGGTACATTTCACAATGGAATACTACTCACCAATTAAAAACAAGGAAATCATGAAATTTGCAGGCAAATGGTGGGAACTAGAAAAGATCATCTTGAGTAAGGTATCCCAAAAGCATAAAGACACATATGACATATACTCACTTATAAGTGGGTATTAGCTATATAATATAGGCTAAACATACTAAATTCTATACTCCTGAAGAAGCTAAACAACAAGGAGGACCCTAGGGAAGATGCTTAATTCTCATTCAGAAGGGCAAACAGGATACCCATCTGAAGTAGAAGAAGACAAGGAACAGGACAGGAACCTGCCACAGAGGACCCCTGAAAGACTCTACCCACCAGGGTACAGAAGGAGATACTAAGACTCATAGCCAGACTTCGGGCAGAGTGCAGGAATCCTATGGAAGAAGAGGGAGACAGAAAGATCTGGAAGGGAAAGGAACTCCACAAGAACAACAGAGCCAAAATACATTTGCCCAGGGGGGCAATCAGAGACCATTACTAAATCAAGGACCATGCATGGAGAGTACCTAGACCCCCTGTTCAAAGGAAACCCATTGGCTCCTCAGTTTCCAAGTGGGTTCTCTAGTAAAGGGTACTGGGGTTCAGAGATACAGAGTTCTCTGACATGAACTCAGTGGCTGGCTCTTTGATTACCTTCCCCTGGGGAGTTCAGCCTTGCCAGGCCACAGAGGAAGACAATGCAGCCAACCTTGACGAGACTGATAAGGTACGGTCAGATAGAAGGGGAGGAGGTCCTCCCCTATCAGTGCACTAGAGAAAAGGCACAGGGGGAAAAGAAGGAGGGTGGGTAGGACTGGGAGGAGATGAGGCTGGAGGCTGCAGTGGGGATACAAAGTGAAAAATTGTAATAAATAAATATATAAATAAGATTAAATTTGTACAGGATAAAAGAGAAATGATTATAAACTTAATGAAGCTTGCATACCCCAGAATCCATTTCAATTTTTTTACCCAAACCAAAAATGAGTTTTTTAACATAGTTTCATTGTGTTATTTCATAGGCTTATAATATAAAGTACAGGCATATATTCCTTTGAAACATTTCAAATACTATGCAAACTATATCATGCATTAGTTATAATTCTTTGATATGTCCCCAATATTAAATTCCTGATACCCATTTTGATATATGGCAGCTCTAATTCATTCCAAGTAGCCTCATGTAATATATTCATTTTGAATATATCACAATTTTCTAATTGGAGTGAGCTTACAATTTCTACCTAGATAATGGGTATTTAGTGGTATTTCACTATTTTGTTTTTCATGTCTCTGATTATTAATTACAGTGAATTCACTTTTAGATATTTATTGGCATTATTTTTTATTCAAATAACCTTTTACAATAATTCCTATCTTCTACTCTCTCTCTCTTTCTATTTGTACTTATCGTGTACTTATTGTGAATGTATAAATAATAGCTGTGAGTTTATATGCACTGACAATATTCAGTTGGACTGAAATTTGGGTTTATATCTTACTCATGGGTTTCAGAATAAAGTGAAAAAATGTCATTTTAATATGGTCAAATTTAGCAATTGTTTGTATTGATTTTTGTCCTCCATTAACAACTAAACTACTTTGCTCCTGGTGATATCTGTACTTGTCTATCTTTTCTTAAAAATGTGAACACTCCCGTTTGATTGCCTATATATCTAGATCTTGCTGTGAGGTAAAGTGAATGAAATTAGAATTTTATTTTATGCTATGTTTATCACCAATTTCCAAAACATGTATTCAACAGTAAGTCTTTTTTTTCTGCTGATCAGTATAGCTTTCCCTAGCATACACTAAACTTTCGTGTGGGTGTAGACAGATATGCTTATATATACACAAATATCGTGCTCCTTTGGGTGTCTCTTACTGGATTCATATCATATTGCCTTGAATAGAGTGCTTTATAAATATGCTTCAGAATCTGGTAAAGCACATTTTCATATGCATGTACTACTTGCTTGTGTGTTGCTGGAAAAGAGAAGCTTTATATTGTTCAATTATGCTTTAAGACAGAATTTTGCTATACACTCAAGACTGAACAGAAATTCACATTTTTTTTCTGCCTCAATCTCCCAAGTGCTGAGATTAGAGAAGAAAGCCATCCTTCTCAGGCTTCACATGTCTTTTTCAATTGACTCATAATCACATATATATATATGTATATATATATGTGTGTGTGTGTGTGTGTTTACATATATATGATCATACACACACACACGCACACAAAACAGCATGATAACCAAATACAAGTATAATGATCAAATACAAAATTATCAAATGAGGGTAATTATCATTTTTATCTTAAACATTCCTCATTTCTCTGGGTTAATTATGGATTATGACTATTGAAATATTTTATCAAACATCTTATAGTACCTTTCAACATTTATGATTTCTTTGGCTTTAAATTTATCAAACTCCTTTTTCTAGTTCTTTTAAAATATAAGCTGTATGCTTTGGCCTCCTACTGTGCTGAAAATTATTGAACTCTTCTTCAACCACAGAGGGCCTCTGAAAGGCTCTACCCTGCAGGGTATCAGAGCAGATGTTGAGACTTACGGCCAACCTTTGAGCAGAGTGCAAGGAATTTCATAAAAGAAGTGAGAAAGAGTAAGACCTGGAGAGGACAGGAGCTCCACAAGGAGAACAACAAAACCAAAATTCCTGAGCACAGGGGTCTTTCCTGAGACTGATACTCCAATAAAGTACCATGCATAGAGGTATCCTAGAACCCCTTCACAGAGATAACCCATGGCAGTTCAGTGTCCAAGTGGGTTCCATAGTAATGGTAACAGGAAATATCTCTGACATGAACTGATTGGCCTGCTTTTTGATCTACTCCTGAGGGGGGAGCAGCCTTACCAGGCCACAGAGGAAGACAATGCAGCCACTCCTGATGAGAACGGATAGACTAGGGTCAGAAGGAAGGGAGGAAGACCTCCCCTATCAGTGGACTGGGGGAGGGACATGGATGGAGACAGGGGAGGGAGGGGAGAAAGGAAGGAGCTACAGGGAGGATACAAAGTGAATAAACTGTAATTAATAAAAAAATTAAGACTTAAAACATTGCTGTATACTTTGACCTCCCAACTGTGCTATAGAATGCTAGGTGAGTTCATCCTGTGTAACTGTATGTTGGTATCAATTATCTAGTAATAGAGAATATATGAGAAGTTAAAGGAAACTTTGAAACTTTATCTCATTTCAAAAACTTTTCTGAACAATAAGCATTATTGTATCACTTAAGAGACAAAGAAGTTACATTGTAACCTAGATTCTTAGGATTGGGCTGACTCTTGGTAACACTTAATCACTCATTGAGTCCCATCAATGTTGGCTGTCTAGTTATACTCAGGGAATTCGGAAGGCAAATGTGAGAGCAGGTAAAACTCTAGGTCTTGATTACTGAGATTATTCTTTATTGCTATGAACTCAACTGCATCATTGGGAACACAGTTTTAAATATCTACACTAAATTCTAAATAATTCTTTTGCAACCAAGCCATCAGTCCATAGAAGAAAATTAATACTTTCATATTATATTATGTTTATGAAGTATTATCCAGATGAAAGATTTTATTTCAGGTACTGGTCATACAGAAGTGAATGAGACATACTTTGATTAAAGAATTTCATAAAACAAGCAAATATTTAGAAAGACTATGCAATAAATGGCTTTACAATAATGGCCATTCACATATAATTTTTTATATTAATTACAGTTTATTCACTTTGTATCCCAGCTGTAGCCCCCTTCCTCATTCCCGTCCAATCCCACCCTCCTTTCCTCTTCTCCTCCCATGCCCCCTCCCCAGTCCACTGATAGGGGAGGTCTTCTTCCCCTTCCATCTGACCCTAGCCTATCAGGTCTCACCAGGACTGGCTTCTTTGTCATCCTCTGTGGACTCTAAGGCTGCTACCCCCTCAGGGGGAGGTGATCAAAGAGCCAGCCACTGCGTTCATGTCAGAGACAGTCCCTGTTCCCATTAGTAGGGCACCCACTTGGAGACTGAGCTGTCATGGGCTACATCTCAGCAGGGGTTCTAGGTTTTCTTCATGCATGGTCCTTGTTTGGAGTATCAGTCTCTGAAAAGACCCCTGGATCCAGGTTTCTTCATTCTGTTGCTTTCCTTGTAGAACTCCTGTCCCTTCCAGGTCTTTCTAGCTTCCTCTTCTTTCATAAGATTCTCTGCACTCTGCCCAAAGTTTGGGTATAAATCTCAGCATCTGCTTCAATACCCTGCTGGATAGAGTCTTTCAGAGGCCAGAAAGACACACACACACACACACACACACACACACATATATACCCACTTATAAGTGGATATTAGAATATAATATAGGATAAACATACTAAAATCTGTACACAGATAATTTTTGTGTGCTATGTGGTTTAAAACATGCTTTTCCAGTACTCTGGAGGATGCTTCAGAAAGATCATAGGTTTGAAGACATAATGGGCTGTATAATGAGACCCATCCCTCCAACAAAACTATTTGCAAGGAGCAACAAAGGAGGGTATGGTGGAAGGAGTATGAATGGGAGCAAAGCCTAGCACACCTGTATAAAATGGCATGATGACACCCATTGTCATGTAAAACATACAGTATAAATGTTACCTAAAATGAAGAAAATAAAATCAGTAAATATTATTGCAATTATTGCAAAAAATATGAGTATGCTTCTGGTATACAAATGAAGAAACTAACTCAGCCATGCCATATCATTTACCCACTGTGTTTCAATAACAATTTCATTATGGAAGGCAATTTCCAGTCTATTCCTGATTAATAATGTTTCGTAAAGTGTGACCCAAGTGTAGCCCAGTAAGTACCGTCAATTCTGTTACATAGTAGGATGAGACATAGTAGAAAACTGTTTTTCTCTGTGAGCACCAAAGGGCTCTCAGGAGAATATTGGGTAAGAGTTGGGAGCCAAAAGATATCAATTATGAAGAGATACTGCCCAGACTCAGCTTTAACAAATAGCTCACTTAGAAACCAGCACCCCAACTCAGATCAGATGGGTTTACTCATACAAAGACCTGCAATGTAGGAGCCCTATGCATCTTGCATTGATACATAATGATACACACAGTGCTAATGTTTATTTATTCGTACACACAACTTTTTTTTAAATTCAGAGAGCCTTCTTTTCACAGCTTAAAAATATAACAGTTTGTTATGACCCTGCTTACATGCAAACGTGGTAGTCCCCAAGTATCCTAAGAACTTGCTTATTGTGTGATTATGCCTGCACAAAGAAAAGTATCAGTGATCACCAACATCACAATGAAAAATAGAGGGCCAATGTATCATAGACACTAATGAGTAATGAAATAGGAAAGTTAGGGAACATGTTCCTTTTAGAATCCTGCCTAATGTGACAGCTGATCTGATTTACCACCACAGTCCCCAAAGATTTACCAGTGAACGTCAGCTGGCTTTGGAGGCCAGATAAGTACAACATTTATGTAGGTCTGGAGACAATTTTAAATGGTCTTCACACAGCTTTGCTGCCAGGTTGAGCACTAGCAGATGTCTGTGGCAACTATCTCATAAGTGAATGATATTCCATATTAAGGGGTATCTGCGGGGAGCCAATTCAAATAATTGAGATGAATGTCTTGGGCTAGGAATACACTTCAAGATACCTCAAGAGTAGAATGAAAAAATTACTCCCAGGAAAATACAAAACAAACCTTTCTCTTGTGAAGCCTATAAATACTACTTATATCACTAGCCATGGTGTACTTCAACACTCGCAAAACCATTTTGTTATGAAATGCTCAAATAAATCTAACATTTAAATCTCAAACGGTATTTTTAAAATTGCTTTTCGCTCCTTCTTCTCCCCCAGACCAAAACCCCCATGACATTCCCAGCTCTGTAGCATTAAACCTGCTGCAGTCTCCCATTCCTCTCTAACCCATTTCCAACATAACACAAAGATTTTATTCTCCAACTCTCCTAAGCCCAAATCATTGTAGTGTTCCAACCTTCAACACTGGTAGACATTCACTATAACAATGCCAGCTGAGAAGGGACACTCTCCCACCCCAGCTCTGCAGCAGAAAACTGCAGGGTCTGCCCCCAACTCATGATCCCATCTTCTGTGGATTCCACAGATCTTCCTCTTCTAGCCTCTCTCCCTTCCTTGACTTTGTTGCTTTGTCCCTGTCCTCTGTGTCAGCAGATACACCTTGCTAACCCAAGGACCACTCCAGTTAGAGCAACAAGTAGGCTCAAGGCAGACCTACATCTCTCCTTCTCCCCAAGAGCCAATCTTCCACTCTCATCCCCAACTCTAAAACGGAAACTTTGCTGCAGTTTCCTCTTTACTCTGACCCTATTCCCAACAGATTACACAGATCTTCTCCAACTTTCCATTCTCCCATCCCTTCCAGTATTTCAGCCTCCAACACAGGCTAGTTTTCACTTTGAAAACACCATTTGGGCAGGGCAGTGAAAATAGGCAGCACACAAGCATCACACTCTCCAAAAATCCAGATAGGGAACAGAAACTAAGGAACAAAAGATTTACCCCATGAAGACAAATTCAGAAATCATCACGTAGGACTAAAATCAATCCAATCCCACAGTACTGAAACATAATCAGTAACAGTCGGGGCAATATGACTTCCCTAGAGCCCAGCTATCCTCCCACAGCAGGCCTTGAATAGCACAAAATAGCAGAAGCACAAGTAAAAGACTTTAAAGCCATCTATAAGATAATAGGGGTCCTTAAAAAGAAAATGAATTAATCTCTTAAAGAAGCCTGAAAAAGCACAGCATAAGGAAATGAACATAACTGTTCAAAAACCTGAAAATGAAAATAGAACCAATAAAGAAAAGAAACTGAGGGAGTTCTGGAAATAAAAAAATTAGGAATTGGAACAGAAACTAGTGTCAAGCTTCATGACCAGAAAACAAAAATGGAAGAGAAAATGTCAGGGGATAAAGACACATAGAAAAAATATCAGTCAAAGAAAATGTTAAATACAAGAAACTCTAGACACAAAACATCCAAGAAGTCTGGACACTATAAAAAGACCAAATCAAAATAAACAAACAAAAACAGTAGAAGAAGAAACTCAGCTAAAAAGCCCAGAAAATGTTTTCAACAAATTCATAGGAAAAAATGTTCTTAATCTGAAGAAACTCATATAAAGACACAAGGAGCATACAGAAAACGAAGTAGAATAAAGCAGAAAAAGAAAGTTTCATTGGCACATAATAATCACAACATTAAATGTACAGAATAAATAATATTAAAATATGCAAAGGAAAAGACAAAGTAACATATAAAGAAAGACCTATTAGAATTATATCCAATTTCTCAATGGAGACTTTAAAAGCCAAAAGGGCCTGGAGAGACATCTTGCAGAGTCTAAGAGACCACAAATGGCAAGCTAGACTGCTATATAAAGCAAAATTTTAGTCTCCATAGATGGAGAAAATAAGATATTCTATAATAAAGTCAATTTTAAACACTATACATCTATAAATCTAGCCCCACATAAGTGCTAAAAATTAAATTCCAACCTATGGAGGTTAACTACTCCCATGAAAACACAGGGAATAAATTATCTCACACCAGCAATATCAGAAGAAGGGAAGCAAACACACACACACACACACACATACACCACCACCACCACCACCACGACCACCACCACCACCACCACGACCACCACTACCAGCAACAAAATAACAAGAATAAAAATCATCAATCACGCTGATATCTCACAATATCAATGACTTTAATTCCTTAATAAATAGACTCAAACAAATGGAATGGATGTGAAAACAGGATCCATCCTTTGCTGAATTTAAGATATACACCTTAATATCAAGAATAGGTTAGGCATTACCTCAGGGTAAAGGGTTGAAAAAATATTCTGAGTAAATGCACTTAAGGAGGAAACTAGTGTAACCCTCTTAATATTTAACAAAATATGCTTAAACCAAAACTAACCAAAAGAGATGGGGAAAGACATTACATACTCATCAAAGGAAAAAAAAAACTACCTATATTACAATTAAATTTTAACATCTATGCTCCCAACACAAGGGTACCTATGTTTGTTTAAAAAAACAAACAAACAACAATTTAAATTACATATTGAACACACACCCTATTAATGGGAGACTTCAATACCCTACTCTTATCAATGGACAGATCATCCAGACAAAAACTAAACAAAGACATACTGGAACTTATGTTATTAGTGGCTATTGTGAAGGGTGTTGTTCCCCTAATTTCCTACTCGGCCCTTTTGTCTTTGGTGTACAGAAGGGTTCCTGATTTTTTGAGTTGATTTTGGATCCAGCCACTTTACTGAAGGTGTTTATCAGTTGAAGGAGTTCTCTGGTTGAATTTTTGGGGTCACTCATGTATGCTGGAGAGGTTGTGGAGAAAGAGGAACCCTACTACATTGCTGGTGGGAATGCAAACTTGTACAACCACTCTGGAAATCAATTTGGCACCTTCTTAGACAATTAGGAATAGTGATTCCTCAAGACCCAGCTTTACCACTCTTAGGCATATATCCAAAAGATGCTCAAGTACACAACAAGGACATTTGCTCAACTACGTTCATAGTTGCTTTATTTGTAATAGCCAGAACCTGGAAACAACCCAGATGTCCCTCAGTTGAGGAATGGATACAGAAATTATGGTACTTTTACACAATGGAATACTACTCAGCAATTAAAAAGGAGGAAATCATGAAATTTGCAGGCAAATGGTGGGACCTGGAAACGATCATCCTAGGTGAGGTATCTCAAAAGCAGAAAGAAACATATAGTATATACTCACTTATGTAGTCCTATAGGAT
>CM053743.1:36000146-36018735 GCA_028658305.1 Pachyuromys duprasi
GGGGACATAACAACAGAAACTGAGGAAATCCAAGGAATCATTAGGTCGTACTTCAAAAACCTGTTCTCCACAAAAATGGAAAATCTAAAAGAAATGGATAGCTTTCATGACAGTTACCACATACCAAAGTTAAATCATGGTCAGATACACAATAAGAATAGATACATAACTCCTAGTGAAAAAGAAACATACAATCAAAAAGTCTCCTAACCAAAAGACACCCATGGATAGATGGTTTTAGTGCAGAATTCTACCACACTTTCAAAGAAGAGCTAATATCAATGCTCCACAAATAGAAACAGAAGGAACACTGCCAAATTTATTTTATGAAGCCGTAGTTACCCTGATATCCAAACCACATAAAGACTCAACAAAGAAAAGGAATTATAGACCAATTCCCTTCTGAACATAGATGCAAAAATACTCAATAAAATACTTGCAAACTGAGTCCAAGAACACATCAAAAAAATCATCCTCCATGATCAAGTATGCTTCATTCCAGTGATGCACAGATGGTTCAGTATATCTAAATCAATAAATGTAATCAATTGTATAAATAAACTAAAAGAAAAGGAACACATTATCATCTTATTAGATGCTGAAAGCTTTTGACAAACATATCTCCATGATGAAAGTCTTGGAGAGATCAGGGATGCAAGGAATATAACTAAACATCATAAAGGCTATGTACAGCAAGCTGATAGCCAATATCAAATTAAATGGAGAGAAACTCAAAGCAATCCCACTAATATCAGAAACAAGATAAGGCTGTTCACTCTTTCAATACCTATTCCACCTATTTAATATAGTACTTGAAGTTCTAGCTAGAGCAATGAGACAACTAAAGGAGACTAAGGGTATACAAATTATAAAGGAAGAAGCTAAAGTACTGCCAATTTGCAGATAATATGATAATATACATAAGCAGCCCACAAAATACCAGAGAACTCCTGTAGAAAAGTGATTGGATACAAGATTAACTAAAAAAAAAATTAGTAGCCCTACAAATGATAAACAGATTCAGAAAGCAATCAGGGAAACAGCACCCTTCAAAATAGCCACAAATAATATACAATATCTTGGTCAAATTCTAACCAAGCAAGTGAAAGAGCTGTATCATAAGAACTTCAAGTCTTCAAAGAAAGAATTTGGAAAAGATATCAGAATACAGAAAGATCTCCTATATTCATGGATTGGTAGAATTAACTTAATAAAACTGGCCATCTTACCAAACAGAATCTACAGATTCAACATCATCAAAATTCCAACAAAATTCTTCACAGACTTCACAAAATTTACAAGGAAAATTGTAAATTCACATGGGAAAAAAATCCAAGAACTAAGAAAATCCTGATCAATAAAAGAAGTGCTGGAAGTCTCACCATTCCTGATTTCAAATTGTAATACAGAGCTATCGTAATTAAAACTGCATGGAATTGGCTTTAAAACAGACACATTGATCAACAGAATTGAGAACCCAGACACAAATTCATGCATACCTATTTTTTCTAAAGAAGATAGAAATACACACTGGAAAAATACAGTATCTTCAACAAATGGCAAAATTGGATGTAAGTAGAATAATGCAAATAGATCCATACTTACCACCCTGCAGAGAACTTGACCTTAACATAAAACCAGACACACTGAATCTGATAGATGAGGAAGCATGGAATGCTTTGAACTCACTAAACACAAGAAGGCTTTCTAGACAGAATACTTATAGTATAGATACTAAGATCGAATTAATAATATTGAAACTTTTGTAAGGCAAAGGTCACTGTCATTTGGACAAAGCAGCAGCCTATAAAACAGAAAAAATCTTTGCCAGCTCTGCATCTGATACAGGGCTAATATTCAAAATATATAAAGAACTCAAGAAACCACACTTCAAAGAAACCAAACAATCCATTTACAAATGGAGTATAAATCTAAACAGAATTCTCAATAGAGGAAACTCAAATGGCGAGACACATGAAGAAATGTTTAACATGCTTAGCCATAAGGAAAATGCAAATCAAATCTGCTTTGAGATTTCATTTTATACCTTTCAGAATAACTAAGATCAATCACACAAGTGACAATTCTGGTGAGGATGTGGAATAAGGCAAACATGCCTCCATTGATGGTGAGAGTGTAAATTTAAACAGTATCTACGGAAATCAATATGACAAATGGCAATTCCTCAAAAAGTTGGAAAAATCAATCTACTTCAAAATCCAGCAATACTACTCTTGTACATATTCCCAAAGGAGGCTTTTTCCTACTACAAGGACACTTAATCAGAGCCATGTTCATTGCTGTTCTATTTATAGTAGACAGAAATTGGAAACAACCTAGATATCCCTCAATAAATGAACAGGTATAGAAAATGTGACACATTTACAAATAATTGAGGTATTACTCAGTTATTACAAATATGACATAATGAACTTGGCAGGCAAATGAGTGGAACTAGAAAAAAAATCATCCTTAGTGAGGCCCCAGAAAGGTAAATGTGGTGTGTATTCACTTATATATAAATATTAGCCATTAAATAGATGATAACGAAGCTACAATCCATACATCCAGAAGGGTTAGGTATAGAGGAAGGGACTAGGGGGGACACATGGATCTCTCCAGGAGTGGAAATAGGATGGATTTTATCGGTGAATGAGTGACAGGGTGGAATGACAATAAGAGAATCAGGAGGGGAGAGAGAAGGGATATAGGGTTGAGGAAGCAAATGCAGGGAGAGACAGAATTGACGTGCACTTGAGGGATCGTTTGAAACCTACTGTTATAAAAAAATCCTCCAAATATATGAAGACATCGCTAATGAGGTCTCCTAATAACGTGAGGGGCAGAGTCACTTCTGGCCATCTCTTATCATCAAAAGAGTCTTCAGGTAACAGGAATGGGTTGTATGAAATTGAGTTTCTGGCCAAGTGGGTCCTGTGGATATTCCCAAACAAACGGGCTATTGCCTTCACCCCTACATTTCAGTGTCTTTGGTGAAAGACACTCTGCAGGCTGTGAAAAGAGAAACGTAAACACAAACCCAGCTACAAAACCTTTCACGGACAATGTGTCCCTTCTACAAGATATTTTAAGGGTATGATGGCACAGAACTTGTAGGAATAGACAGCTAATGTCTGACTGGATTTAGGCCCTCTCTACAAAACCAAACCCCACACCTATTTGGATCCCTAAGAACCACAGACTATGTAGCCCAGAATCTAGAGTAAAGTCAAGTAATACTTGTCTAAAACAACAACAAACAAACAAAAACAAAAACAATAAAATGACTCCTAATGATATGCTGCTACAGTTACACATGAGTGTCTTGTCCAGCCATCATAGAGAAGCTTCCTCCTGCAATAGATGGGCACAAATATACTGACCCACAGCCAGATGTTATGCAAAGAGAGAGATGGTGGAAAACACAGCTCTGGGAAGCAGAGAACTAAACCATAAATGAAAGCATAGTGTTACATACATTATATTTTCTTTCTATTATATTATTTGGGTGCATGTATGTGCATGTACAACACAGTTTGTAAATCAGAGAACAACTTGAGAAAATATAGGGAAACATTTCTGTTTTAATAACTAGAGAAATATCTGATTGTTTTAACCATTCCATGGAATCTTTTGAAAAATGTTTTTCATTTTATTAAAAATAACCCAAAACCTTTTTCTCTCATTTATCATTACTATTATTATTTACAGTTTATTCACTTTGTATTCCAGTTGTAGCCTCCTCCCTCATCTCCTCCTGGTCCCACTCTCCCTCACGGCCCCCTATATCTTTTCCCTAGTCCACTGATAGGGAAGACCTCCTCCCTTATTGTCTGAGCCTAGCCTATCAAGTCCCATCAAGACTGCCTAGATCCTCTTCCTCTGTGGGCTGGCTAGGTCACCCTGCCATGGAGAAGTGATCAAGGAGCAGGTAACTGAGTTCATGTCAGAGACTTTCTCTTCTCCTCTTACTAAGGAAGCCATATGGAGACTGAGCTGTCTATGAGCAACATCTGAGAAGGGGTTCTAAGTCCTTTCTATATATGGTCTTTGGTTGATGCATCAGTCTCTGCAGTCCCCGGGCCCTGCTTTTTTTGGATTTGTTGGTCTCCTTGCTGCTGAACTATCTCTTTAGCCCTATTTTCTAAATTTTAACACTGAAAATGAAAAAAAAAAATCACAGTTATCACCCATGTTTCAAAGATAACATAAATGAAATAAATCTCTAAGGTAATCATTATTACTTAATTTATTTTAATTTATGTCATCATATTATTTACTTAGAGTCTTTTTAAAATAGTAAAATGCTTTTTATATTAATACACTATGATAGAATATAATAAAAGTATCTGGAAAATATTAAGATTAGCATTCAAAATTTAACAAGATGTGGGGGTTTATTTATATTTGTGAAGTCAACCAGGACAAATGGTCCAAAAGACCAGGAAACATCAGTCAGAAATACACAAAGATTCCACTTTAGGCCTGTCAGCTGTTAGTGTAAATCTCCATTCATGATTATAAACTTGTGTGTCACTCTTCTGAAGACCATGAAGGATTGAGATATTAAAATTCAAATCATTGTCAGAAAGAAAGGGCTGAGATCATGAAATTATTTGTGTCTCTTTACAATTAATTACACGGGGGTGCAGGGATGTTGGACTCACCAGTATTTACAAAGCTTAAGGGGAAAATAATAAAGGAACAAAGATGTGCTCAGAGAAAGAGAAAGTGTTCAGGAGCAACAGATATATCAGTCCTGAAGCTGAAGAGAGCTCCAGGTGGGGTGGCTCCCTGGCTGTCAAAAAGGTACACTTAGACAACTTGCTGTTTGGTTAAGTAGTCTGTTTTAGTTTTCTTTAACATTGCATTAACTCTTTAGGAGTTACACACAATGTATTTTGATAATATTCAACCCCAGATTCTCCCCTTAAGTCTTCCAAGATTCACCCTCTCTTGCTGCTTTCCCTAGCTTTGTATATTTATTTATTTATTGCAATAACCATCAACTTAATTTATGCAATCCGTATACTCCCAGGTGTGTCGCTATCTACTGGACATCCATCAGGAGTGACACCCTTAAAGAAGATTGACTCTCCTTTTCAGAAGCCTTCAACTGTCCCTAACTTCTCAGCTCAGGGTGGGCTCTCATGAAGCCCTTCCCACTATATGCTAGAATATTTACTGGCTAGAGCTCTTGTCGGTCTTGTGTAGATAACCACAGCTCCTGTGAACTCATGAGTCATGTTCAGAAGACACTGTTTTGCACTCTTCTTCCCTGTTCTCGGGCTTTTCTAAACTCCACTCCCTCTTCCACATGGTCCTTGAGCATTGGAAAGGCATGTGACATTGGTGTCCCATTTGTGGCTCAACACACCACTGATAGTCTTTGCATTCTGACCGGTTGTGAACTTAGACATTTACCACCAGCCAAGACACAAAGAAACTTCTCTGGTGTGGTCTGAGAAACATGCTAATCTGTAGGTAGAGAGATGAGAATTTGGAAGACAGTTTGATATTGTGTCTACTTAACAAAGGAATAGTAGAGGATTTACATGTGAGGCCTACGAGTCCCCCCAACCAGGGGTTCTCAGACAGATGTAGAGTGCCTCCTGTGGTTCCTCTTGTGGTATGTGCCTTAAATGCAATCAAAAAGCAGTTGCTTACCTCCATAACATGTGTACTATTGATCCCACAGCTGTCATTATTATGGTTCACAGGTTTCATAGGAGAGTAAGACTGTTGACATCCTACATCTCTCGGCAGCCTACACAGCATCTTCCAGCACTATGAAAGTAAGCCATCAGGAAGGACACATCCTGGTCAGTACTGGCTTTAATTTCGCCATGCTCTATGATCAGTACATGTGGTGTCTTCAGCAACAGGGCATTTCATAAAGTTTTAGTTTGGCACCAAGAACACTGATAGCAGCCTGCACTGTTTTGGAAGTCTTAGTACAGCTCTGACAAACTACCTGAGAGGAGGTATCCAATACACTGCACAGGGCCTTTTATTTGGTAATCTTTATGTGCCCCTGCCTTAGAAGGTTTTTAACAAGCGTGAGGTAGGATATAAAGACAGAAAACAAAGATGTGAGAATGGAGAAAAGCTTCTCTCTGTGATATCTGGTTAAATTCTCTTGTCAGCAGTAAAGCAAGAACTCTATCACAATTAAATAATGTTTAAGATTCTGTTTTATGTTATAGCTACAAACCTGCATTTTTTGATATCAAAGAAAAAGCATTTATAGAGATATTTCATGTATCTATCTCCTGCCTTACTTTACTTGCTTCTGATTTTACCACATCAGATCACTGTCCTGTCCAACTCACCTTGGATATATCCTGCCATCTCACTTATCAGAATAAAGAAAAGTTGAAAGGAAAGTTTGTTAGCAGCCTTTTGAGGGGTTACTTTAAGCCACCAAAATGGTATCTATAGCTAGCACTAAGACAGTCAAGCTATCTGTAAGCACACTTTGGTATGAATTATTGTCTCTATTAATCCTTAGGAAGACCCAACCACACATGGGAATGCCTTACTTCTACACCCCACTTAGGACTTTCTCCTAACCCTTATGTTTAAAGCCTGTATTAAAATATCTTTATTAAAATCTCCAACTCTGCTTCAAACTCACTATACCTAAAATTCTTTTCTGTGTTGAATCTAGGAGTCCTAATCTGGCCTGACTCTAGGTCCCTAAAAGATTGAGGGAAATCCTCAGGGTGTCAAGGTGACAGTGTTGTGGTGTGTCACTGTCTTCTCATTGCTGATGAGATGATCTACACTTTCATCTTGCACTAGGCCCTTCAAACCATGTAAGTAGGTCATGATTTCAAAATGAAACTTAAAGACAGCATGGAGGAGGACTAAAAAGCATGTCTCAGGAGTCTTATTAAAATATCATGACTGCATGAAAAGAGACAAAAATCTGTCCCTAATGTCACAAACTAATAGGAAAAGAGAAGTCACACGCCAGAAATCTAGGCAGAAATTCAATTATGTGTCTCCATAATGAAGATAAATGGAAAAGCGCATACTTGGATAAAATATCTATTGTTGCATGCCCAGATTCACAATCAAGCAGATGGTCTTGCAACATGCACACAGGTGGAGGGATAGACTTTGATTCACGGGTATGAAAAAGACCTAGCCAAACTATGAAGCAACCACCAAGATCAGAAGAAATAAGCACGTTGTCCTATGAATATTTAAGAATCACCTCTGAAGTGGAGCAAATCCTCAGTCCAACACTACCAGAGCAAATGAGTTCTTATAATGTGTGAACACACCCAGAAAGTGAAATGGCCTAAGCAAGATATAGGCTCTGAGGAGGTTTAGCCTCTTCTCTCAGGACACACGAGGAAGCTCAGCTACCTGAAGTCAACCATCCTAAATAGGAAGAGAAGTAGATGGCAGCAAGCCATGCATGCAGCTGGAATGAAACTGGTGGATCAAGAACCAAAGAAGAAATAAAACCTTCATCCATTTTTTTTCTACTCAGCCAGAAAAGGGGACCCATCAAAGTACCAAGGCCAAGGGAGCTTAACAAACTGTCCTAAGCTGTGTAAGCATGTCTCACTTCCAGCTGTGGACAGAACCTTCTGTCTACAGGCTATCTCAGGCTTTGTGCACTCTGCCTACATACAAACCAAACCGTGGTAATAGCATCTCATTTATGACAGGATAAGTCGAAAAATATGACATGATATCTGGGAAATATGAGCTTATTGGTGGAGCCGATAGAAACGTTTTGTCCCCAGGTCATGTCATGTTGATCTGACAATCTGAAACCTGGAGAAATGATTGTAATGATACTAATTAAAGATACGAACATAAGGAGAATCAAACCTCGCTTCAGGTGATTCTTTCTCTCTCTGTATGTATACTATACTTTTCCTTTAAAAATGGGCTGACTCCTGTTTAGCTTTTGAATTTTCTTTGACAGTTACTATTGACTTATTTTTCTTTTCTCTGAAATCTTATTGGATATATAACCATTCATAATTAAACACATGACTATATATTAATATGCACATACTTTGCTTCATTTAACAAATAATTATACATTCACAATCATGTGATTTATTTCTCATATAACATGTGAATACAAGTTCATAATTCAATTTTTCTGTCCTCACTTAGACATTCAGAATCTTATGGGATAAAAATTCACTTTTTTGTGAATCTTTATTTCCCTACTCTTTAGCTCCTTTCTAAGCTGAATATAGTGGTTGACATATAAAAAAGTATTATAATTAGAAGATAAAACAGAAAGTGTTAAAGGAAGGAAATAAAGACATAAAAGAAAGATAAATTTAGAGATAAGATTTTTTTAGCTTAGAGAAGATAATTTTATAATTATACATATTTATAATTTTAGAGGCACACTCTTAACCAGACTATAATCTTATCTCATGGATAAGAATATGAACTCCATAAGACAGGGTTTATTTTATCTCACTGTTCTATCCCAGTGCCTGTTGCAGTGTTTCGAATAATGTATGTGCTCAATAAAAAAATGATGAATAAACAAATTAGTGGATAAAAGACAGATACTGGGTGTCCAACCTGGAAGAAGAAAAGAGCTGATAGACACCATATATTTCTTAACATAAAATCCTTAACCCCCAGGTTTATCTCTTTCAGTAATGCAGAAAGGAAGGCTCTAGAGTCTAAATGAATAAGAGAAGATGACATAACATAAAGGTAGGTCTTGGAAAGTCAAACCAGTTCATGTTGGACTCCCTCTTAAGCTCATGGACTTTCTGATACACATTAACAAAAAATTACTACATTTTATTCATGGAGGAAAGCATGGGAAAAATAAGACCACCAATAACATATTAGCTTTAAAACGAGAGATAGGAAATTTATGCATTATGCTTATTGGAGTGCACTGGATTGTTAATAGGTGTCACTTTTTTAAAATTTATTTATTTTTATCTCAATCACAGGTTAGGTACTTTGAATCCCAGGCTTAGCCCCCTCCCCCATTCCCTCCTACCCTCCCACTCCCTCCCTCATCTCCCTCTTCCCCGTCCCCTCCAAGTCCACCATAGGTGTCACTTTTAATGAGAAGCTGAATGGCATCACTGTCCTCTGCCCTTCAAATACCATATGATGAAATTAACCTTAATTTTAAATCAGCCTTCATCCACATCTCTAAGATATGTGTTTGTCACACTGAGAGATCCCCATTCCCACTAGGCTCCCTAATTGCTGTTATAATTCTTTGTTGGATACAGATGCTTCTGTAGACTCTTCCACCTAGAAAGCAAAGTAATGCCAGAGATTTGGCAGAAGTTGTAAAAACCACCTTTAACTGCCAAGCAATAGGACCATGAAATGAAGTGCCCAAACTGTAACTAATCTTCATTTCAAAGTGCTTCCAGCTTAGAGCTCACAGACACAGTCTTCTGAGGAACAACTGAAAACGAATGCATCATCTTCTCCAAGCCACACTGAAATTCTGTAACTAGATCCAATTTTTTTTTCTTTCTTTCCCTCTCTCTCTCTCTTTCTTTTTTTTTTTTTGTGATCACAGTCACTAAATTCTTGGCCTTGTGCTATGCCTCCTCATTGTAAACCTTATTTACAATTATAATCTGAATTGATCTGTCTCACAGAAATATAGGTTAAAAGTATCTGGCATATGGGGAGAATTCAATAAATACTCATGAGATGAATTGCAGCTCACATATTTTTGTGATTTTGCAATTAGTTTTCTAAATGCAGGACTAAAGTTACTGCATCATTATTACATTTTCAATGGCAAATATGTTCTGATTTCTCAAACTTGACTTTTATCAATACATCAAACATATCCAAAGAGAGTGAAAATTGCGACCCAAATCATTTACCAGGAACAAAAAAATATTTCACACTTACATAACAGATTCTTCTCAGTGCGTCATTACTATAATAAACTTACATAGCTTCTTGTGAAAAAAAACACATGATAAAATGAAAGATATTCACTCATGGCCTATGTATGTTTCCTACTATGCTTTAATCAATATACAGAAAAGAAAACTGTGGTTATGTTTTGGAAAATGTATTTCTGCTACTTACATTTCTTACCATAAGATGTCCAATATCTTCAGATAGCGATCCAATGACTTGGCTGTGTTCTTAAAAACTATCTGATTACTCAACCACAGTACACTGACCCCTCAGATTTTAATCTTAAGTAATTTATTTTAGTTCATATCCTTTTTAAAAACTCAGCTTGCTCCACCAGATTTGCTAAATAATATCATATACATGTATAACCAACGCTTAAGCTTAATTCTTTTTTATTGAAAATAATTTTTCATGTAATATATTCTGATCATGATTTCCACTCAGTATATGATCTCAGATACTTCCCCCTTCCATGTCCTTCCAATTCCATGACTTCTTTCTTTCTCTCCTTTAGAAAATGAACAGGCAAATTAAAAAATGAACAAACAAGAATAAAAGAACAGAAGACTTAGAAATTTAAAGAAACAGTTACATGAATATCAGGAAGCTTTCAAAAAATTCTTTATTAATTACAATTTATTCGCTTTATAGCCCTCCTGTAATTCCCTCCTTCCTCCCCTCCCAATCCCGCATTCCCTCACCCTTCTCCACCCATGCCCCTCCCTAAGTCCACTGATAGGGTAGGTCTTCTTTTCCTTATGATTCTTGTCTATTAGGACTCATCAGGAGTGGCTGCATTGTCTTCCTCTGTGACCTGGTAAGGCTGCTCCCCCCTCAAGGGGAGGTGATCAAAGAGCAAGCCAATCAGTTCATGTCAGAGACAGTCCCTGTACCCATCACTATGGCACCCACTTAGGCACTGAACTGTCATGGGTTACATCTGTGCAGGGGCTCTAGGTTTTCTCCATGTACTTGGTTGGATTATCAGTCTCAGGAAAGACCCCTGTGCTCAGATTTTTTGGTTCTGTTGCTTTCCTTGTGGAGTTCCTGTTCTCTTCAGAGCTCACTATTCCCCACTTCTTTCATAAGATTCCCTGCACTCTGCCCAATGGTTGGCCATAAGTCTCAGCATCTACTTTGATATCCTTCAGGGCAGAGCCTTTCAGAGGCTTCCAGAATGATCTTTTCCAGTTCCCACTATTTACCTGCAAATTTCATGATATCCTTGTTTTTTTATTGCTGAGTAATATTCCATTGTGTAGATGTACCACAATTTCTGTATTCATTCTTCAATTGAGGGGCATCTGGGTTGTTTCCAGCTTCTGGCTATTACAAATAAAGCTGCTACAAACATGGTTGAGCAAATGTCCTTATTGTGTACTTGAGCCTCTTTGGATATGTACCTAGGAGTGGTATAACTGGATCTTGAGGAAGCACTATTCCTAATTGTCTGAGAGATCATCCTGAATGAGCTATCCCAGAAGCAGAAAGACACACACGGTATATACTCACGTATACAGAAATATAATAGAGGATAAACTTACTAAAATCTGTACATCTAAAGAAACTAATCAAGAGGGAGGACTCTGGTTAAAATGCTCAATCCCCATCCAGAAAGGCAAAGAGGATGGACATCAGAAGAAGGAGAAAACAGGGAACAAGTCAGGAGCCTGTCACAGAGGGCCTCTGAAAGGCTCTGCCCTGAAGGATATCAAAGTAGATGCTGAGACTTATGGCCAACCATTGGGCAGAGTGCAGGGAATCTTATGAAAGAAGTGGGGAATAGTGAGCTCTGAAGAGAACAGGAGCTCCACAAGGAGAGCAACAAAACCAAAAAATCTGAGCACAGGGTTCTCTCCTGAGACTGATACTCCAACCAAGTACCGTGCATGGAGATAACCTAGAACCCCTGCACAGATGTAGCCCATGGCAGTTCAGTGCCTAAGTGGGTGCCATAGTAATGGGAACAGGGACTGTCTCTGAACTGAACTGATTGGTCTGGTCTTTGATCACCTCTCCTTGAGGGGAGTTAGCCTTACCAGGCCACAGAGGGAGACAATGCAGCCATTCCTGATGAGACCTAATAGACTAGGATCAGAAGGAAAGGAAGGAAGACCTCCCCTATCAGTGGACTAGGGGAGGGGTATGAGTGGAGAAGGGGGAGGAAGGCAGGAATTGAGAGGGGAGGAGGGAGGGAGCTATAGGGGGTATACAAAGTGAATAAAGTGCAATTAATAAAAATCCCAATGAACTTTCTCAGGCAACTTCACCTTGATTTTCACAACAGCCTGAACATACAAAGTTGCTCAGCACTGCTCAGACCCAGCACTTCAAATGGTAAACTTGGAAAACAGATCTGTGTTTTTTTTTTCTCCAGTGGTAGAGCTAATCTTGCCAGATCATAGATGAATCATAGACTCTGATCTCTGTAGGAAATTACTGTAATTTCTACATAACTATTGTAGTGTTCTGGTTTTTAGAAATTCATGCGTTTTTATTTGCCAGAAAGAAACACTATTAAAAAGATATCTATGATGTAGTTAAGTAACATTGTAAAGACTAAGGGAGTAATAGAACTTAATGAAAAATAAAGGGCATGACTTTGAAAAACAGCAAGGAAGGTTATATGGCAAGGCTTAGGAAAGGGGAAGAGAAGTAAGAAATGATATAATTTTTAATTTTAAGTATTAAAGGAAAAAATAATAAAAATCTACTACTCACTAAAGTTCTTTTCATATAACTAAAAGCAATTGTTACAATCATTATACTGTATCTAAACTAATAAATCTTATATGATGACTGTAAAGAAATACATCTGCAGGTCAACAGTATAGACATCAGAAGTAGGATAAAAGAGGGACACAGCAGGAGCCTACCACAGAGGACCTCTGAAAGAATCTACCCAGCAAGGTATCGAAGCAGATGCTGAGATTCATAGCCAAACTTTGGGCAGAGTGCAGGGAATCTTTTGAAAGAAGGGGGAGATATAAACACGTGAAGGGGACAAGAACTCCACAAGGGAAATCTGGGCCCTAGGGGTCCTACAGAGACTGATGAATCAGCCAATGACAATGCATGGAGAGGATCTAGAACCCCTGTTCAGATGTAGCCTGTGGCAGCTCAGTCTCCAAGTGGGTTCCCTAGTTAAGGGTATCATGGGCTATTTCTGACATGAACTCAGTTGTGACTCTTTGATCACCTCCCCTCTGGGGGTGCAGCCTTGCCAAGCCACAGAGGAAGACAATGTAGCCAGTCATGATGAGACCTAGTAGGCTAGGGTCAGATAATAAGGTAGAATAGTAGAGTATCAGTGGACTAGGGGAGGGGCAGAGGAGGGGGGAAGGAGGAAGAGAGAATAGCAGTGGGAGGAGATGAGGGAGGAGGTTACAACTAGGATACAAAGTGAATAAATTATAACAAAAAATAACAATAATGTAAAAAGAAATACATCATTGATTAAAAATCTAATAGATGAAAAAATTACCCTAGCTATTTCTTTGTTACAAATAGTTGTTAGTGTAGATGGGCATTTGACTAGTAATACCCTAAAAACTCAGGGTACAGTCTACTACTCCATGATTCTTATCAGACTCAGCTTTTCCTGATGATACTGGGTCAGTTGCAGTCCATTGCCGTAAGACATGGTAGACCCTCAAAGAGCTTTTTAAAGTTTCTTGTCTACTGATACTTTTCTGTTTTTCTTCGGGGATTCCCTTACTATTCCATACATAAGCCTGGATATGTGACTTCATATTGTGACCGAGGTCCAAGCTAAAGCTGTGCTTTAAGTCCAATGGCCTCAGTCTTTTGCAAAATTAATTTTCAAGTGTCTGTGAAATTTATCTGAGGATATTCTGATTGCCAGGAGGAATGAGGACATCTCAGGGAAGATGAAGACAAATCATGAATATAAAATTATAAAGTCATGCATGTGCAATGGACTTAAAGTCAACTCATTTAAATTTTAGAAGGGAGGCAAACTGGGTCATTGTAAACCTAACTGCTAGTTTCCAGATAATAGAAAGTGAAAAAAAACAAATTCATACAAGTTTCTCAGTTTTTAGCTGCTTTTTATTAATGATTCATAGTTCCTTTATCATTCTTGAAATCAAATAAACATTGCCATAAACTTTTTGTGGGAAACTTGAGTTCTTCCAAATTTTATAAAATTCTGTTTAGGTAACACCCCACAGATATTTGGGGTCAGTGATAGCTGCTTTTGTCTCTAGACTGAGTTTTCCCCTTTCACTCTAAAATATCAGTTGTGTGTGTATGTGTGTGGGTAGTATGCTGTATGCTGAACACTGTTCTTAAAGTTTTGCATATCCTGACTAATTAATCAGATATTTTTAGATGATATTGTTGATTCCATTTCATAGATAAAAACAGAAGAATAGAGAGGTAGAGGAACTTTCCTAGGTATTACATAACTGGACAATATAGCAAAAGGTCATTGTTTTTATATTTGAAACAATCGTACCTAAGGAAAATATTTTTATAAATAACTTTCTAAAATTCTGAGTGAAGTCCATATTTTTAGAAAATATTAATGGAATATAAACATGAATTCATCATAAGAAGCTAAACAAGTTAGTTAATAGTTGGGAAATGCTGACATTAAATGCATTAGAAAAGTTTTGGTAAGGAGTGCAGAGCTCCTTCCAGCTTATGAATCTAGAACTATATTTATGTGAATAAATGCTGATGGCAGTTCACAGGCTGATGGAATCTATGGGGTACCTGTATATCTTTATCATGATGCCATGCCTTAGAAGTATAAACTTAGCTGATTCTACTTAGGAGATGTCTTAATGCTATCTCTTGATAATGTCCTGAAAAGGTGAGAAGGAGCTCATATTCCTGCTCCAAGGATACTTTTTTCAGTGAACCATTTAGCTAGAAAAGTTTGCTATATACTAAAGTCTATTCGGATTCACTATGGTAGGAAAATGTCAGAGAAAAGGCAGGAAAACAGCTACCAAAAGAACAGTGCTTGAGAGTAAAGAGAAAATCATGTAGAGAAAGAGATAAATGAAAGGGAGATAAACATGACATGCACCTTTGTAGGATTTACTGCAGGACCTCTGTGCTTCTTTAACCTCAGTCAACGTATACTGAAAAACTAAAAAGACATAGGACACTTTGTAATTGACAGAATTGAGAGAAAAAGAGAGGGGAGAAAGAAAGAGAGTGAGAGAGACAGAGAGGAAGAAAGAGAATGAGATACAAGGTAGACATAGATCAAATAATGTGCAAAGCAAAGGAGTTGTCCAATTGACGAGCATGGGTAAATATTCATATGAATATAAAAGGAAACAATATACAATGTGACTGAAAACCTCATTGAAGCAGATTGTCAAACCCTTGTTATAAATAACCTTTTTCACATACAGTGAAGCTTATGATGACTATTCCGTGTACAACTTAGATGTTATGCTATAACATAGAAATTTATTCCAAAAACCCTGAGATTATTGTTAAAGATTGACATGAAAAGCTTGTTGAAAGTTCCTTATCCTCTTTCTAGAATTAGAAAAAACACAAAGACCAGACACTTGGTTCTTTTTTTTTTTTTATCTTGAGCAAATTAACTAGCCACTTCAAACTTTCAAGTCTTCATTTGTGAATCAGGCACAAAAATAGAAGAATTCAAAACGTTGCTGTAAAGATCAAAGAAAAGCTATTTGGCATATAAAAAAGCTACAGAGAATATCATACCCAAGTATACGATCACAAAAACTCAATAAAAATTACAACTTTTTGAATCAATAAGAAAACTGAGGTTAGAAGAAAACCAATTACCCTAAAATTTAATGAAAAGTGGTCATCTCCAAGGAGATAACATTCAGTAATTGCTTAACTGTGGCAGATGCACCACTTCACACAAGTCAATTTTGGGCAACACTTCCATATTATCCCCACATCCCTCCCTCCAAAATGTTTCAATGACCCATTAAGGTTGAAACTGGAATTAGCACAAAAGCTCAGCGATGAAAAAACAAAGGACATTTTCTTTGGCTTACAGACAGGCTAGGTCTCCAGTTCTTAGTAGAACAAAGACTGGGCATGAGAGAAGTTTAAGGCCTAGAGACAGGCTAGGTCTCAGTTCTTAGAACAACAACTGGGCAAGAAAGAAGTTTACAAAAGGCTTTCTACCTAGACAAGCCCCTTGTAGGTTATTCAGTCCCAAGTGATCATCATTAAACATATGTACAGCTCTAAATGTTCTCAGTAGGTTTCTATACACATACACAGAGACACATGCATATCAAAAATAATTTCAAAAAGAAAAGGGTTGACTTCAAAGGGCAGTATTAGGTTGCACAGGAAGAGTTGTAGCAAGGAGAAGAAGAGGTGCAAATGCTGTAATTGTGGTATCCATTTTCGAAGGAGGGAAATGCAATGAAACAGAAAAACTTTTCCCAGCGGCGCAAACACGAAATGAACAAAGAGTGGTGGGGAGCAGCAGCAAATGCGACACAGATTATTTGTAAGGGGCTCCTCCATTCAGCTTAAGCTTCTGCAGGAAAGGAAGCAAAATTATTTTACAAAGGGCACTGTTAATAACCAACCAGGCCATAGAAGAAGAGGATCCAAACAGTTCCTGGTGAGCCTTAACAAATTATAGGAAGAAGGCAATAGTGGAGAACTCCACCTTTCAGTGGACTAGGGGAGGAGGTTTGGCGCTGGGGAGAATTGAGGGAGAGGGCTTCAATTGAGATATGTGATGAATAAATTGTGAAGAAGAAATTAAAAATAAAAAAAATCAACACGAAAGAAAACAGAAAATAAACTCTCTTAGTAGGAATGGTGGAGAAATGCTTCCTGGATGAGACAATTAGAGATACCTGCAGCTGAAAGAGATAGTGGGATTCTCAAGAATACTTCACCCTCAAGAAGCAGAGGCAATACTTGCTGAGTGTATTGAAGACAGGGATGGCATCTTTATCCTAAACATGAGTTTAGCAAAAGTTGAGTAACATTGACTAGAAACCTACAGCTGACAGAGATGAAACGAAAAGAAAGAAGTAATGAAAGAGGTAGAGAAAGAGTCTCCAAAGTTCAGACATGAAAGGCAACTGAAATGGGAGAAAAGTGAGTGTTCAAAGCAGTACCCACCCCAAGGTGAGGCAAAATTAGAGAAATAAGCCATGGAAAACTAAGGTGTCTGTGGCATCAATAGAAGGGGACACAAGTTAGATTGACTGTACCTTCTGCACAGAAAACCTAGAAGAGAAGAATGTTTACTCTAGAGTAAATACTCTCAAATCCATTTCTCCTACACCGCCTAAAATGTCTGCTTTTCAACCGGATAGTAAAAGGTGGGAAGTAAACAGGAAAACTAAGTGTGCAGACAAGAGATAACAACAGAAACAATAACAAAACAGAAGCTCATATTTGAATATAGTATACATAATTTAAAATAGCTGGAATTAATATTTGAGAGTAACTAATAGAAAAGCTAGAGAGTTCCAGATCAGATAGGCATAACTTTAAAGAAAAATGCAAACAGTCAATATTCCTGTCAAAATAGTAAAGCTAAAATTAGGTTTTATTGGATTATTAGATTTCTATGTGCTTTTCTGTGGCTGTAATTAGCATAGGGCAATGATCAGAAGCAGCTTGAGAATAAAGGGTTTATTTCACATTGCAGGTCTGTATTCCATCCATAAGGGAAGCAGATGCTGGAAATCAAGGCAGAACCACGAAGCAGAAACTACAGAGCTAAACACAGTGAAGGCAACATACAGCAAGCCTATAGCCAACACCAAACTCAATGGAGAGAAACTGAAATCAGGGACAAGGCAAGGCTGCCCACTCTCTCCATATCTCTTCAACATAGTATTTGAAGTACTAGCTAGAGCAATAAGATAACTAAAGGAGATCAAGGGGATACAAATCAGGAAGGAAGAGGTCAAAGTTTCACTATTTGCAGATTATATGATACTATACATGAGCAACCCCCAAAATTCAACCAGAGAACTCTTTCAACTGATAAACACCTTCAGCAAAGTGGCTGGATACAAAATCAACGAAAAAAAAAATTCAGAAACCCTCCTGTATACCAAAGACAAAAGGGCTGAGAAAGAAATCAGGGAAACAACACCCTTCACAATAGCCACTAATAACATAAAGTACCTTGGGGTGACTATAACCAAGCAAGTGAAAGACCTGTTTGAGAAAAACTTCAAGTCTCTGAAGAAAGAAATTGAAGAAGACATCAGAAGATGGAAAGATCTGCCGTGCTCATAGATTGGTAGGATTAACATAGTGAAAATGGCCATCCTACCAAAAGCAATCTACAGTTTCAATGCAATTCCCATCGAAATACCAACACAATTCTTTGCAGACCTTGAAAGAAAGATTCTCAGTTACATATGGAGAAACAAAAAACCCAGAATTTGCAAAATTATCCTGTACAACAACAGATCATCTGGAGGTATCTCCATCCCTGGCCTCAAGCTCTACTACAGAGCAATAGTAATAAAAACTGCATGGTATTGGCATAGAAACAGAATAGTGGATCAATGGAACTGAATAGAAGACCCAGAAATAAACCCACACACCTATGAATACTTGATTTGTGACAAAGAAGCCAAAACCATCCAATGGAAAAAAGACAGCATCTTCAACAAATGGTAATGCTGGTCCAACTGGATGTCTACATGCAGAAAAATGCAAA
>CM053743.1:36018835-36043235 GCA_028658305.1 Pachyuromys duprasi
CTGAAAAGCTTCTGTAAAGCAAAAGATGCTGTTGTCAGAACAAAACCACAGCTTACAGACTGGGAAAGGATCTTCACCAACCCTATATCTGACAGGGGGGCGATATCCAGAATATATAAAGAACTAAAGAAGTTAAAAAGCAACAAATCAAGCAATCCAATTAAAAAATGGGGTATGGAGCTAAACAGAGAATTCTCTGTAGAGGAATATAGAGGAATGGCAGAGAAACACTTAAAGAGATGCTCAATGTCCTTAGCCACCAGAGAGATGCAAAACAAAATGACTCTGAGATTTCACCTTACACCCATCAGAATGGCCAAGATCAAAAACTCAAGTGACAACACATGTTGGAGAGGTTGTGGAGCAAAGGTAACCCTCCTCCACTGCTGGTGGGAATGCAAATTGGTACAACCACTTTGGAAATCAATTTGGTGTTTTCTCAGACAATTAGGAATAGTGATTCCTCAAGATCCAGCTATATCACTCTTAGGCATATATCCAAAAGATGCTCAAGTACACAACAAGGACATTTGCTCAACCATGTTCATAGCAGCTTTATTTGTAATAGGCAGAACCTGGAAACAACCAATATGTCCATCAGTGGAGGAAGGGATACAGAAATTGTGGTATTTTTACACAATGGAATACTACTCAGCAATTAAATGCAAGAAAATCATGAAATTTGCAGGCAAATGGTTGGATCTAGAAAAGATCATTCTGAGTGAGGTATCCCAGAAGGAGAAAGATACACATGGTATATACTCACTTATATAGACCTATAAGATATGATAAATATACTGAAATCTTTACACCTAAAGAAGATAAACAAGAAAGAGGACCTGGGGTAAGATGATCAATCTTCACTCAGAAAGACAAATGGGATGTAGGAGAAAACAAGTAACAGGACAGGAGCCTACCACAGAGGGCCTCTGAAAGACTCTACATAGCAATGTATCAAAGCAGATATTAAGACTCATAACCAAACATTTGGCAGAGTGCAGAAAGTCATATGAAAGGAGGGGGAGTTAGTATGATCTGGAGAGGACAGGAGCTCCAGAAGGACCAAATATAACTGGGCACAGGGGTCTTTTATGAGACTGTTTCTCCATCCAAGGACTATGTATGGATATGACCTAGAACCCCTGCTCAGATATAGCCCATAGTAGCTCAGTATCCAAGTGGGTACCTTAGTAAGGGGAACAGGAACTATTTCTGACATGAGGTAAATGGCAGGCTTTTTTACCTCTCCCCACCCCTCGAGGGAGGAGCAGCACTGCTAGGCCACAGAGGAGGACTCTGCAGCTAGTCCCTTAACATACCTGATAAACAAGGATCAGTGGACTTGGAGTGGGGCAGGGAGGAGATGAGGGCGGGTGGAATTGGAAGGGAATGAGGGATGTAATACAGCTGGGATACAAAGTTAATAAACTGTAACTAATATTAAAAAATAAAAGAATATATCACTGATTTAAAAAGTAACTACAGAGCAATGCTGCTTAATTGCTTATTCCAAAATTCACATTCAGCTACCTTTCTTATACAACCCTAGGGCAACTGGCCTAAAAATGGTCCAATGTACAGTAGACTGAGCCCTCCTATACCAATGAACTATTAGAAAAACATTTCCACAGACATGCTCCATAAAAGCAATACTTGAACTATTCTTCCTTCTTAGAGGTGTCTATCTGAACATGAAGATTAGGAAATATAATAGTAGCTTCATTAACTTGGACGTGAGCTAATAGAATTTATATAAACTTATAAAGAGAGACAGAATGAGATAATACACAAAGATAAATGGAATATCTTTGAATTACATGATTATATCAAATGGTCTAACATTCTTGAGACTGAAAGCAAAAAGAAAGTATAAAATGAAGCATAAATAATATGTAATGGATAGTTGTTATAATGATATTTTTCAAAGCTCAAAGATGTCATGTACATGAACAAAATCAATTCAAAACAAAGCAAATTAAAAATATATAAATATAGTTTTCAACTTAAAACTAAACCAAAGAAAGAATCCTGAAGGCAAGATATTATACACAGAAAAAGTATGGAAATAATAGTGTAGTGTTTGTAGGTAACCATACAAATAAGAAGAAAATGGAATGAGTCACATTGCTAAAAGGAAAAAAAAAATATTGCCAAGGTAGAATCCTATGTCGACTAAAGTACATTTCAATAGCAGTGAGGCAATAAGACCTTTTGTATAATATAAATGGAGAGAATGAATCAGTAGTATTACTTTGTACAAAATGATTTTTACAAAAGAAAATTTTAACATTAGTTCTTGCTGAGAAAATTCAGAAAGCTTTAGCAGAGTTACTGCAGAAAAAATACAGATAAGAACGTAAAACATAAAAATGAAAATGTGCTAGAGTAAGTCAGTGCCAGTAAATGTTTTATTATTTTATATTTCTTTATTTCTATCTTTTATAGTATTTTTAAACTTTAAGAAAAATCACGTGTTTTTTAATTAAATGGAAGCTTTTTATTATTAGTTTTTATGGCTACAGGTCACCAGTCATAGAAGTCACCCAGGGAAAATGAGTGATGTAGCAGTTTTTGTACAATATTCACGGATAAGCAACACTATTACCACAGTCAGTTTCTGAAACGTGAATAAGTCAAGAAGGCTGTTTGTTTGCTCGATGGTACTGCTTGACACTCTGAGCCTTTCCACATGGTTCAGTGCTTTGCATTGAGCTATGTTTCTAGCCTGGAATATGAATATGCTTGTTATCTACAAAGGAATATCTGTGCTATTCACTCAAGTCATCTCATCCTTCTTTTTCTCTTGCATCCTACTCCATCCTCGACCTAAGTAACCACTGAACTACAAATCCCCCTGCATAATTGTTATATTTCTTTATTGTGGACATTTTACAAGAACAGATAACATACTGCATAATCTTCTGTCATTGGCTGCTATTAATCAGACAGATTTAGCTTAGTAAATTCATATATTTTCTATTAAAGACTTCCTAAAATTCAATGAAAATGAGACACAACTTACCCAAATTTATGGGATACTGTTGGTATAATGTTCTTGTGGAATGAAAACAATTTACCTTTGTTCATTCACGTCGATTTCTCGACCCCACTATCTGGTTTCAATCCAGACATTGCATTGTGATGCTTATTCTAAGCATCACGTCTCAACTGTGTGTAAACATGATATCATTAGTTCTCTGCCAAGAAAACAACCAGCCAGTGCTGAGCAATGGAGAGAATAAGGTGGGTCATCCTGGTCCAGAGGGGAGGAGAAAGAAGTAAATGAGAGGAGTGGGACAGGAAAGATCTGAGAAGAGAGGACTTGTAAACACCGGGAGAGATGAACCGGACATGTGATTAAAAAGCAAGTATGCACTGCATCCAGTCCTGGTGAGACCTGATAAGTTAGGGTCAGATGGAAGGGAAGGAGGACCTTCCCTAGGACAGGGAGGAAAAGGGGGCGGGGGTGCAGCTTAGATACAGAGTGAATAAACTGTAATTAATATAACAAATAAAAATAAAAAGAGTGTAAAACAAAGCAAGTATAATGTATGATATCTGAATGGGGGGAAGATTTGTGGGCTTAGAAATTTATTTGTGGGCTTAGAAGTTTAGGATGGAGTAACTATTGCCCAGCATTGTATTCTAGGTTAATTAAATAAATCCTAGTCTCTGTGTGGTGATTTGGGTATACAGCTGGTTTAGGAATAACTGCTGTTTCACTACAAGATAAATCAATAATAAATATTAATAATTGTTAACAGGACACAATGAAAGCACTGCTAAGAGGAAAGTTCATAGCACTAAGTGCCTTCATAAAGAATTTTGAGACATCTTATACAAGCAACTTAATGGCATACATGAGAGCCTTAGAAATAAAGAAGCAAACACACCTTATAGGAGGAGACAGCAGGAAATAATCAAACCCAGGGCTGAAATCAATGAATTAGAAATTCTCCTAGAATAAATAAAATATATCAAAAACATATCTTAAATGTAAATAAACAGATGAAGTCAAAATTTTTGTAGCAAAGCTCTTTAAACTGTCTTAAGATATTTTTCATTTGACACTCTAATACAACTAATAATAAAGACTCCAGGACATAAAACCAGAGTGATTTCCCCCTACATAAACCGTTTTGTAGAAAATCAATGTCTTGGAAATCTTCACGAATAGTCTAGAAATCCCTCAAACTCAACTTATCTTCTCCCCTGTGCCCTCCTCACCCTAGTCTACTTTCTTCAGTCTGGCACTGGCACTGTCTATGTTCCAGATTCCTTCACCCCAAAGAAAAACATCCTGGTTGTCTACATTAAAAACTAGAAATAACCATTAACCCTTGTTCCTCAAAGGAGCCAATCACTAGACTGCGTTAACTTTGCCCCCTTAGATATCATGAGCTGTGTCTACCATTGCGAAGACTACCTGCCATCTTTCCTCAACTAGACTATTCAAATGACATCATTACTTTCTAGCTCCATGTGTTTCTTTTTCAGTTCAATCTGATGGAGCTCACATTCTAATCCTCTTATCCCACACATATTAAGTTCTACATCCTCCACATCCAGCATCTGTTTCTTTTCTTCCTCTTTCTCTCATATTACCTTCTGGCTCTTGTACAGTTTGGAGTTCCCAGAGCTTCCCTTTTGCTCGCTTATCTCTGGGGGAATCGCTCTAACTGTTCTCCAGCTGAGCAGTGTCTCCCTTCCCTTTAGAATGAAGTTTAGGCCTTACCTCTCCAAAGGTCTGCATTGGCCTCGTAATCTTAAATCAAAGAAGTCAGTCAACACTTATACCTATTTCCATGGTTCTATCTGTTCCTTCTGGTTTTTAATATAATTTATTAATATATCCATTGCCATTTTTACTTTGTCCCTTTCTCTTAATGTATACGAACACTGCATTGCATTTTCCTAGCTACAATTTCTTATACTCCCTAAACGCAGGTGCAAAATGTTCATTCCTTGTTTCAAAGTTCTTAAAGGGTATATAGTGGACTACATTATTATTAACTATCATTAATGTTTTCTGCTGACTAACACAACAAACACATGCTATATAAGCCAAGGGACCTTAGTGTTGTTATGGAGGAACAGAGTTCACATCCAAGCACCTACATCAGGTAGCTAATAGCATCCTGCAACTCCAGCTCTGGAGGATTTGACACCCTGTTTTGGCCTCCAGAGGCACATGCACACATGTATACATAAACATAAATAAAATTTTATTTGCTGTACTTCAAATCATAACTTATGCCAGATTTTTTTTTCTAAATGGATGCCTTAACTGTTGCCCCTTTTTTGAAAATACAGATTTGCCAGTTTTTGAAATTGGAACACCTTCATCCTGCATGTTCAGAGCCAAGTTTTTATGACCACTTGCCAAGACTGAGTCATGGTCATTGTCAATTTCTGAAGTAGAAGCTAGGCTTTATGATAATTAAAATGAGAGTAGAGTTTATCCAAGGTCTTAGGATGAGCAGCTTTCTCTTTCCTAGAAATACACTCAGAGATGAAGGAGATATTCTTGTAAAAATGCATTGCTAACTTTGATGGAAAATAGACACATCTTTAGTTTTTATTACCTTTCTGTAATAACCATCCAATATCTAAGGACCAAATGTTCAAAATCAGGGTCCAGCACTTTCCAGTTTTGTGTCTTCCCATCATTTACTTGGTTGCCTTGTCCCCTAAAGGAGAGGTGTTTTCTTTTTTTCTTTTGCAATTAATTTATTTTTAATTACAGTTTATGCACTTTGTATCCCAGCTATAGCCCCTTCCCTTCTCCACCCCCATTCCCACCCACCCTCCCTCATCTCCTCCCTGCCCCACCCCAAGTACACTGATTGGGGAGGTCCTCCACCCATTCCCTCTGACCCTATCCTATCAGGTCTCATCAGGACTGGCTGCATTGTCTTCCTTTGTAACCTGGTACGGCTGTTCCTCCATCAGGGGAAGGTGATAAAAGAGCCAGCCATTGAGTTCATGCCAGAGACAGCCCTTGTTCCCATTACTAGGGAACCCATTGGAGACTGAGCTGTTAAGGGCTATATCTGAGCGGGTTCTAGTTTATCTCCATGCATGGTCCTTGGTTGGAGTATCAGTCTCACAAAAGACCCCAGTGCCCAGATTTTTGTGCCGTTGCTCTCCTTGTGGAGCTCCTGTCCCCTTCAGGTATTTCTATCTCTTCCCTTCTTTCATAAGATTCTGTGCACTCAGCCCAAAGTTTGGCTATGAGTCTCAGCATCTGCTCTGACACCTTTCTGGGTAGTCTCTCAAACACCCTTTGTGGTAGGCTCCTGTCCTGTTCAGTGTTTTCTCTCTCTTCCGATGTCTGTCCCATTTGCCTTTCTGAGTAAGGATTGTACATCTTACCCAGGGTCCTCCTTCTTGCTTAGCTTCTTTAGGTGTACAGATTTTAGTATGTTTATTATATGTCTAATATCCACTTATAAGTGAGTATATACCATGTATGTCTTTCTGCTTCTGGGATACCTTACTCAAGATGATCTTTTCTAGTTCCCACCATTTGCCTGAAAATTTCATGATTTCCTTGTTTTTTTAATTACATTTTTATTTTTATATTAATTACAATTTATTCACTTTGTATCCCAGCTGTGGCCCCCTTCCTCATTTCCTCTGAATCCATCTCTCCCTCATCTCCTCCCATTCCCTGCTCCAAGTCCACTGATAAGGGAAGTCCTCCTTCCCTTTCCTCTGACCCTGGCTTATCAGGTCTCATCAGGACTGGATACATTGTCATCCTGTGGCTGGGCAAGGCTGCTCCTACTCAGGAGGTGTGGGTCAAAGAGCCAGCCACTGAGTTCATGTCAGAGACAGTCTCTGTTCCCCTTACTAGGCAACCCACTTGGATGCTGAGCTGCCATGGACTACATATGAGCAGGGGTTCTAAGTTATATCTAAGAATGGTCCTTGGTTGGAGTACCAGTCTCAGAAAAGACCTGTGTGCCCAGATATTTTGGTGGAACTACTGTCCTGTCCAGGTCCCACTATCTCCCCTTCTTTCATAAGATTCCCTGCACTCTGCCCAAATTGGTCAAATTCTCAGCATTGTCCAACCATGTTCATATCTGCTTTATTCATAATAGCTAGGACCTGGAAACAACCCAGATGTCCCTTAAAGGAGGAATGGATACAGTAATTGTGGTACATTTACACAATGGAATACTCAGCAATTAAAAAAAAGGAAATCATGAAATTTGCAAATAAATGGTGGGATCTAGAAAAGATCATCCTGAGTGAGGTATCCCAGAAGCAGAAAGACACACATGGTATATACTCACTAATAAGTGGATATTATACATATGATATAGGATAATCATACTAAAATCTGTATACCTAAAGAAGATAAGCAAGAAGGAGGTCCTTGGGTAAGATGATCAATCCTCACTCAGAAAGACAAACGGGATAAACATTGGGAGAAAACAGGGAACAGGACAGGGGCTTACCACAGAGGGCTTCTGAAAGACTATACCCAGCAGTGTATCAAAGCAGATTTCCTTGTTTTGATTTGCATTTCCCTGATGACTAAGGAGGTTGAGCATTTCCTTAAGTGTTTCTCTGCCATTTGGTACTCCTCTATTGAGAATTCTCTGTTTAGCTCTGTACTACATATTTTAACTGGATTACTTGGTTTGTTGGTATTTAACTTCTTAATTTCCTTATATATTTTGGATATTAGCCCTCTCTCAGATATAGGGTTGATGAAGATCCTTTCCCAATCTGTAGGCTGTCGTTTTGATCTGATGACAGTATCCTCCTCTTCTGCCTTACAGAAGATTTTCATTTTCATGAGGTCCCATATATTCATTGTTGATCTTAGAACCTGTGCTGTTGTTGTTCTGTTCAGTAAGTTTTCTCCTGTGCCAATGAGTTCAAGGCTCTTCCCCAATTTTTCTTCTAACAGGTTTAGTGTGTTTGTTTTTATTTTGAGGTCTTTGATCCACTTGGACTTTAGTTTTGTGCAGGGAGATTAATCTGGATTCATTTTCATTTTTCTACATGTAGACATCCGACTAGACCAGCACCATTTGTTGAAGATGCTGTCTTTTTTCCATTGTATGGTTTTGGCTTCTTTGTAAAAAATCAAATATCAGTAGGTATGTGGGGAGAGGTGTGTTTTCATCTTGAGATGTTTCTTGCCATGACAGCTCTATGGGACTACACACACACACTTAAAAAGTCAAACATAAACAATAGACACTACGTATCAAAGGGGCATGCTGGTGTAGATGATTACAGGCATGTATGATGTTTGTTCTCTTCAATTCTGTTATTGAAAGGATCTGTTGGTTGCTGTGTTGGGGAAGGATGCAGATGAAAGAATGGGTATTAAAACAAAGTTGTTCTATTCTCTCTTCCAAAATAGAAATCTGCAGAGGGAGATCTCTGGGTCAGGGGAGGCTCCTAGGAGTTTATAGGAGTAACCCTAGCTGAGACTCCAAGCAACTGATGTCAAGGAGCATGAAGTTGGTACTTCCTGTAGACAGGTGGAATTTCCAGAGGAGAGAGGGGAACTTTTGATTCAAAATGTGTCTTGTGTACAAAAAATTTAAGGGTAATGATGGATCAGAGATACAGGGAATGGCAAACCAGTAACGTTATTAACATAATACTTCATTCACCAATTACGTGTAGGACACTGCTGTGCACTGCATATTAATTATAAAAGAAATTAATGCAATTAGACTTTGTCCAAATATATATATATATATCTGAAGGAAAACTCATACAGTTTCTTACATATGGCACAATGTTGTTGCCAGTTGACTTTTGGGTCATTCATATCTTCCAACCAGATGTTAAATTCTGTGCCATTTTCTGATGCTTCTCAATATATTTCTATGTGTCTCATTTATCTCAGCACACACATTAGTATCTACACTTACTGTTACTACTTAGATGGTGCTTTTCCTTTTTACTGTGATAAAGTTGGCCTTTCCGTGGGTGTCTTCATCATTAAAGTGTGGAGGTTGTTGGTCTCTTCCCTCCCACTATATGCATCACCCTGCACTTTAATTACAAGTCGATCCCAACTCCCTAAAACTAGCAAGCAAAAGCAGCATTGTCTTTAGCTGTCCATGAAGTCTTTAAAGCCATGAAAATTTAAAAATCTTAAGTATATATGTATACTCATATAGTATAAGTATATATGTAATCTCATATTCTTTTCTAAAATAACCTTAGAGGGTAATTTCTAGATTAAAATAGAAAATAAATATCTTTAAACCAAATCATGGAAGCAAATTTACAACTGAATGGCCTTTTTTTTTCAATCAGTAAATAAGACATTTAAGAAGTTTGTTTACAGAAACATGCTCCACTGGCTTTTCAGAAGTGACTTTAACATTCATTAAGGCAGAGCCTGATGATAGTAAAATGTTCAGACGTGGGCACAGTTGCAGTAACACACAGAGTTGGCACAGTTTGTTCTCCACTGGGCACTGCTTCTATTTAACTTTCCTGTGTGGAGCTGCCCAGCCTCCCCAGAGAGAGCTTCCTGCAGGGAGGATGGAGTGAAGAAGTTAGCAAGCAAACAAACAAAAGCCCTGAAATGTTATTTAGTTCTCCAGCCTTTAAAGGAGCAGCATGGGGCTAGAGAGCAAAGACAATAAGTAATCAACCCACTCAAAAACTCTTATTCAATTTTTTTCAATTATAAACTTTGTCATTTGTGTCTAGGAAGAGAATTACAGTTTTAATTGTTACCACAGGTTTCCAGGAACAGGTCACCGTGAACTCCTAAGATGAGACCAAGGAACAAAGTGACAACCTCTTGCCTTTAAGGCATTCGGAAGTTGTCTCTCAAACAGCTAAAAAAAAAAATAAAGCAGTAAAGAATGCAGTCTAAATGTTACGTTATCCTTGGAGAGTGAAATTTGTCTGCTACTGCACTGCACCTCTTTTCTGGTTTGCCCCTGAGAAACATGACTACTCCTACCTCCCACCAGACACAATGGCTTTCTGCCTTCTGCTGCCAGTTTGTTCCTGCTGTTTGAAATGGACTGGCCTATGGCTTGTTAGAATGCTTGTTCTTTGGTGGTCTTGTCAAACACACGAAAGAGCTTCGTTCCCATAGCTAGGCCTATAGTCATAACACCTGCGTTTTCACTTGTGAAGGTGAGTAGAGGCTAGCTTATATTGTCCTGTAAGTCAGAACCATGAGCACTGAAAATAAATCATCAGAAAGGTGAAGTGTCTGCCTGAATATAAGAGCTTAGACGAATGGCTTCTGAAGTTGTGACTTTTTAAACAGCAGCAACTAGGTGGTGTCTTCTGGGGGTAACTATAGACTAAGGACATGTTCGTTGGCAGAACTTTGGAGTCGCATTGCCGTTATAAGCAGCAACCACACTCTCTCACCCCGGCTTTAGTTAGTATAATGGTTAAACTTCGCTTCCTACCTAACAGATTTAAAATCAGCATGGAAATTCACCTTGGGAGTGCCTAGGAAGGATTTCCCACAGGATAGAAGTAAAGGATTAAATAAAAGGGGGAAGCATGTGGAATGCCAGCATTTGATGCTCTCTGCTTCTGAGACTACATAAGGCCAGTTCCTCAAGTTCCTAATGCCTTCCCACCCTCAGTGCCTCTTGCTTCCTTGTGATAGCCACACTTTTGAGGAACTGTTACTTTCAAATTGTGAGCCAAATACTTGATCTGTTAGGTCACAACAATTAAGTAGTTAACTAATTCAAATAGCTATTTATCCTTAGGCAGCTTGTATAAGCCTGAATTATAGTAGTTGCCAACTTCATTGTATATGCCTCCATACTGTTGTGAAACCTAAAAATAGATACAGGATAGATTTATGCTATAAATCAGTATGGGGAGTGTCCAAGATGGCGGCGACCAGTGTGCACCATATCTGAGAAGAAAATAATCCGAAACTCTGAAATTGGTGGGTGGAGGGACAGCTGAAGCCAGAACATCAATATTCAGGCTTCCTGGGCGAGAGGGGACAATCCATGAACTGGGACAGTTTGGATCCAGGACACCAGTGAACCTCTCTGGGTACTGAGAGTGGCGAATATTCAACACCCACCCCCGTACTTTCCTTTTCCCCAAGCATGGGCCTCCTTGTTCAACAGAGGAGGCAGTGGCTGCCCTGAGCAGGAGTGTCCCTTCTCAGTGACCAAGAAGGCAGAGGTGGCTGCTGTATAGGCCTCCCAGGTCTGCAGCTGCGGTGGACGGTGGTTGCCCCAAGGAAGAGCCACTGTGCTCAGTAACTGAGATAGCAGAAGCAGCTGCCCCAATTAGGAGCCTCCCTTTCTGGCAGACAAACAGTGGACACCACTGAGAAGACTGATCTCCTACACTCCTATTTTCCCCTGCGTCCCTAAATCTGTGAGTAGAGAACAGGGGGAACCCATGTACTTTGTGATGAGGCCTGGGGGCAAGTGAGTGTGCCTTCAAGTGGGTGCATGCAGAGCCCAGATCCCTATGTGGGCAACATAGGGATTCTTGGGACAGCATTCTCAACATTGAAGCTCCTGTTCTATGGGTCTTCCAGTGGAGTCCAAGCAAACAATTCCTGGAGCCCAAATAGATTTGAATACCAGGAGGACAGTATGACAGGCCCTGTAGTCCACTGAGGCATTCAGGGCACCTGTGCATATGCGTGTGCATTGTACCCACAAATAGTACCAGCAAAACCTCCTGCCCTTACAATTTCACCCTTCCAAGTATCTACAAGCTCTAGCACCCTATCCTTCAAGGCACACTTCCACACACCTTCCTGTGCTTGCACACATGTGGCTGCGACCTTCCTCCCTTATATCTAAGGGAGCTGAAACACCATCATCCACTCTCTGAACAGTAGATCTCCCTTATCTTCCTGAAGAATACTCCAGACACCAGAGACAGATGGACTCAGTCTGAAGTACAGACTCCAGGAACAAACACGAAGGCTACAGATAAGCAGATGGCTAGAGGTTGGTGTAAGAACATACCCAACAAAAATCAGGACATCATGGCATCCCTAGCAACACCAAAAATCAGTCGATATTCTAATTCATCCGAAACACAGGAAAATGATCTCAAATCTGTGCTTATCCAGTTATTAGAGACACATAAAGAAGAAATGAACAAAGATGTCAAAGAAATACAGGCAAATACAGCCAAACACATAAAGGTAAAATTAGTGGCATACAGAGAGGATACGAACAACAACAACAAAATAGAGGCCATCATGGAAGGACAGGAATCCACACTCAAAGAAATGAAGGAAGTGGTGCAAGACATGAAAACAAAATTAGAATCAACAAAGAGAACACAGAGAAAACCTTGGAACTGGAGAACTTGGAGAAAGGATCAGGAACCACAAAGGTAAGCATCACCAATAGACTACAAGAAATTGAGTAGAGAATCTCAGATGCTGAAGATACAATTGCAGAAATTGATAAATCTCTCAAAGAAAAAAATAAAATCTGAAATGTCCCAAACCAAAAATATCCAAGAAATCAAGGATTCCATGAAAAGATGAAATTTAGGAATAATAGGAATAGATGAAAAGGAAGACTCCAGGCTCCAAGGACCGGAAAATATTTTCAAGAAAATCATAGAAGAAAAATTTCCCAACTTAACAAAAGAGATGTCCATAAACATACAAAAGGCCTACAGAACACCAAATAAATGGGACCAGAAAAGAAACTCCTCAAGTCACCTAATAGTCAAAGCACTAAATCTACAGAACACATTAAAAATATTAAAAGTATCAAGGGTAAGTGTCAAGTAACATATAAAGGTAGACCTATCAGAATCACACCAGTCATCTCAACAGAAACTATGAAAGCCAGAAGGACCTAGGCAGAGGTCATGCAGGCTCTAAGAGAACACACATGCTAACCCAGACTACAATGACCAGCAAAGTTTTCAATCAAGACAGATGGAAAAAACAAAATATTCCATGACAAAACTAAGCTTAAACAATATCTACATGGAAACCCAGCCCTACAGAGATTCTAGAATAAAAAGTCCAATCTAACGAAATCAACTACACCCAAGAAAACACAGGATGTAGATGACTTTACAACAACAAGAAAAAATAAAATAAAAGAAAACAAGCAGAGAAACATAGCAATAACACCAACTCTACAATAAAAGAAACTAACATTCAATGGTCACAATTATCTATCAACATCAATGGACTCAACTCTCAAAAAGACACAGACTAACAGAGTAATCGCTGAAATAGAATCCGACATTTTGCTGCATCCAAGAAACACACCTTTGCAACAAATATAAACACTACCTCAAAGTAATGGGCTGGAAAATATTTTTCAAGCAAACAGACACAGAAAACAAGCTGGAGTACCTATCCTAATATCTAATAAAATAGGCTTTCAATCATAATCATAAAAGATGAAGAGGGTCACCTTATGCTCATCACAGGAAAAATTCACCAGGAAGACATCACAATCCTGAACATCTATGTCCCTAATACAAGTGTACATGCATTTGTAAATGAAATATTATTAAAGCTTAAACCATAGATGGATGTCAATGCCTTAATAGTTGAAGACTTCAACACTACACTCTTACCAAGGGACAAATCATCTAGACAGAAGATAAATAGGGAAATAATGGCACTTAGAGAGGTCCTAATTCAAAAGGACCTAATAGATGTCTACAGAACTTTTTACCCAAACTCAAAAGATTATACCTTCTTTTCAGCACCTCACAGACCCTCTCAAAACTTGACCATATAGTTGGGCACAATGCAAGCCTCAACAGATACAAGAAGACTGAAAAAATACCTTGTATCTTATCAGACCACCATGGCCTAAAATTAGACTTCAACAACATCAGAAATAACGAAAAACCTACATACACATGGAAATTAAACAACTCCTCAGTGACAGGCAGATACACACAAGAGGAGTAGATGATTGGAAATCATCAAACTTAGAGCCAAAATCAATGAATTAAAAACAAAGAAAATAATTCAAAGAATCAATGAGACCAAGAGCTGGGTCTTTGAGAAAAAAAATAAGATAGACAAACCATTAGCCAAACTTACTAAAAAACAGAGAGAAACTATCCAAATCAGCAAAATCAGAAACAAAAAAAGGGGACATAAGGACAGACACCGAAGAAATACAAACAATCATTAGGTCTTACTACAAAAACTTATATGACACAAAATCTAAATGAAATGGACAATTTCCTTGATAGATTCCATATACCAAAATTAAATCAAGATCAGGTAAATAAATTAAATAGTCCTATATCCCAGAAGGAAATAGAAGCAGTCACCAAAAGTCTCCCTTCAAAAAAAAAATCTCAGGGCCAGATGGTATCAGTGCAGAATTCTACCAGACCTTCAAATAAGATCAAAGTCCAAGTCTCTTCAAACACTTCCACAAAGTAGAAACAGAAGGAATATTCTCAAACTCATTCTATGAGGCCACAGTCATCTTGATACCTAAACCACACAAAGACTCAACCTATCTCAAAAGAGAACCTCAGACCTATCTCTCTTATGAACATTAATGCAAAAATACTCAATAAAATACTTGCAAACCAAATCCAAGAATGCATAAAAGATATCATCCACCATGACCAAGTAGGCTTCATTCCAGGTATGCAGGGTGGTTCAATATAAGGAAATCAATTAATGTAATCCACCATATAAACAAACTAAAGGAGAAAAGTCACATGATCATCTTCTTAGTTGCTGAAAAAGCATTTGACAAAATCAACACCCATTTATGTTTAAAGTCTTGGAGAAATCAAGGATACAAGGCACATACCTAAACATAGTAAAGGCAATATACAGCAAGCCTATAGCCAACATCAAACTCAATGGAGAGAAACTTAAATCAATCCCACTGATTGATTTAAATTAGGGACAAGGCAAGGCTACCTACTCTCTCTTTATCTCCTCAACACTTAAAGCCCTAGCTAAAGCAATAAGAAAACTAAACGAGATCAAGGCAATAAAATTCAGAAAGGAAGAAGTGAAAATATCACTATTTGCAGAAGATATGATAGTTAAATGAGTGACCCCAAAAATTCATCCGTAGAACTACTGCAGCTAATAAACACCTTCAGCAAAGTGGCGGAATACAAAATTAACTAAAAAAAAAAATCCATTGCCCTCCTGTATATGAAAGACAAAAGGGCTGAGAAAGAAATCAGGGAAACTACACCCTTCACAATAGCGACAAATAACATAAAGCACCTTGGTGTGACTAACCAAGCAAGAGAAAGACGTGTTCGAGAAAAAAAAATTAAAGCCATGTCTCAGCAAAAGAAATTGAAGAAGATACCAGAAGATGGAAAGACTCCCATGCTTATGGATCTGTAGGATTAACATAGTGAAAATGGCCATCCTGGCAAAAGCAATCTACAGATGCAATGCAATTCCAATCAAATCATCAACACAATTCTTTATAGGCTTTGAAAGAACTATTCTCAATTTCATATGGAAAAACAAAAATAACCCAGAATTGCTAAAACCATTCTGTACAACAACAGATCTGGAGATATCTCCTCCCCTGATCCTAAGCTGTACTACAGAGCAATAGTACTAAAAACTGCATGGCACTGGTATAGTACCAGAATGGTGGATCAATAGAATAGAATAGAAGACCCAGAAATAAACCCACACACTTATGGATACTTGATTTTTGACAAAGAAGCTAAAACCATACAATTGAAAACAGACAGCATCTGAAACAAATGATGCTAGTCTAACTGGATGTCCACATGTAGAAAATACAAATAGACCCATATTTAACACTCTGTAAAAAAATAAAGTCCAAGTGTGTAAAAGACCTCAACATAAAACACTAAATCTGTTAGAAGAAAAATTGAGGAAAAGCCTTGAGTTCACTGGCACAGGATACAACTTCTTGGACAGAACACCAACAGTACAGGCTCTAAGATCAGCAATCAATGAATGGGACCTCTTGAAACTGAAAATCTTCTGTAAAGCAAATGACACTGTCATCAGAACAAAATAACCCATACAGATTGGAAAAGGATCTTCACCAACCCTATATCTGAGAGAGGGCTAATATCCAGAATGTATAAAGAACTCAAGAAGTTAAGCAGCAACAAACCAAGTAAATCCAATTAAAATATGGGGTACAGAGCTAAACAGAGGATTCTCAAGAGAGTAATATCGAATAGCAGAGAAAAACGTAAAGAAATGCTCAATGTCCTTAGCCATTAGTGAAATGCAAATCAACACAACCCTGAGGTTTCAGTTTATACTCTTCAGAATAGATAAGATAAAAACTCAAGTGACAACACATGCTAGAGAAGATGTAGAGAAAGGGGAACACTCCTCTATTGCTGGAGGGAATGTAAACCTGTCCAACCACTTTGGAAATCAATCTGGCTCTTTCTCAGAAAATTAGGTACAGTGCTACCTCAAGATCCAGCTCTACCACTCTTAGGCATATATGCAAAATATGCTCAAGTATACAACAAGGACATTTGTTAAGCCATGTTCGTAGCAGCTTTATTTGTAATAGACAGAATTTGGAAACAACCAGGATGTCCCTCAACTGAAGAATGGATACAGAAATTATGGTACATTTACAAAATGGAGTGCTACTCAGTAGTTAAAAACAAGGAAATCATGAAATTGGCAGGCAAATGGTGGGAACTAGAAAAGGTCATCCTGAGAGGTATCCCAGAAGCAGAAAGACACACATGGCACAAACTCACTCATAAGTGGATATTTCCCATATAGTAAAAGATAAATATACTGAAATCTATAGCCCTAAAGAACCTAAACAACAAGGAAGACCCTAGGAAAGATGTTCATTCCTCATTCAGAACGGCAAACAGGACAGAAATCAGAAGAGGGAGAAAACAGAGAATAGGACAGGAGCCTACCAAAGAGGGCCTCTGAAAGACTGTAGTCAGCAGGGTATCAAAGCAGATGCTGAGACTCATAGTCAAACTTTGGGCAGAGTGCAGGGAATCGTATGATAGAAGAGGGAGATAAAAGACCTGGAGGGGGCAGGAGCTCCACAAGGACGGCAAAAGAACCAAAAAATGTAGGCACAGGGGTCTTTTCTGAGACAACACTCAAACCAAAGACTTCGCATGGAGATAGCCTAGAACCCCTGCACAGAGGTAGACAATTGCAACTCAGTCTCCACATTGATTCTAGTAAGGGGAACAAGGGCTGTGTCTTATATGAACTCAGTGGTTGACTCTTTTATCACCTTCCTCTGAAGGGGGAGCAGCCTTACCAGGCCACAGAGGAAGACTGTGCAGCCAGTCCTGATGAGACCTGAGAGGCTAGGGTCAGATAGAAGGGGAGGAGGCCTGCCCCTATCAGTGGATTTGGGGAGGGGGAAAGGAGAAGAAGAGAAAGGCAGAGTGGGATTGGAAGGAGATGAGGGAGGGGGCTATAGCTTGGATACAAAGCGACTAATTTGTAATTAATAAAAACTAATTTAATAAAAATAAAATAAAATAACATGTAAAAGAAAGGAATACCCTGCTGCTCAGATACAGCCTATAGGCTGCTCAGTCTCTATGTGTGTTCCTGAGCAAGGGGAACAGGGCCTCTGTGATGAACTCAGTTACCTGCTCAATGAGGCCTTGTGAGGCCACAGATAAAGAGTATCCAGGAAATGATGATGAGACTTGATAAGCTTAGGGCACATGGCAGAGGAGGAGAAATCCCCCTTTCAGTGGACTAGCAGAAAGGGATAGGAGAGAAGAGAGAGGGAGGGTAGGACTGGGGGTTGAGGGAGAGGCTTAAAAATCAGGATATACAATGAATAAATAATAAAATAATAATAATAATAATAATGGAAAAATAAAATGACCATTTAAAAATAAATTAATATTGGGTACCTTATTAGAATAACAGTAACAATAAAGGCAATAGGAAGATTTAATAGAAACCCTTACCAAGAATTGAGGGAAGCAATTCTAAATGACAGATAATAGAAAGTCTTCAAATTCCCTCGTGAGAATGACAATGTTCACTTATAAAGTTTCGTGATAAAATGCCCGACATAGTAATGAGCTCTTTAAACCAGGTATAGTGAATCAATAAAGTCCCCAAAGCAAATGGTACACATATTGATTTGAAGTGGGCTGGGAGGCTTAACTCAGAAAAGACTTGACAAATTAATGAAGTTGAAATGGAAACAAAGGGACAAAGAAGAGAGAAGTTCGATTGAAAAGTACTTTTTGTGTGCACAGACAAGCTAGGTTCCAGGAAATCTTGCTAATGGTTCAGGGTATCAAAATGAATGACAGGACCAACTTGCATCAAATATGCTTAAGCATAAGAAGAGTCAGGAGAAATGGAGCACACACACTCCCAGCAAAGCACGTTCAGTTCCACTTGGCCCAGTGGATGACATACACTGGGTATTAAGTCAATTTCATAGTCAAAAAGGCTCATAGCTTATACCTGAACTGATGTTTGAGTTCATTTAATCATATATATTGCTAATTACCTTTCATTTGTTTGGAATATAAAACCTACTGATACGGCAGACTGAGAATGAGAGACATTGAAGACTTCTGTGACAACCTCTTACCCCTCCCAAAAGAAACAATGTAGAAAGGAAGCTATTGAAGAGAGTCCTTGAAATGTGTAATGAAGATGCTGAAGTGTAGCTCTCACAGTTGTTGGCATCAGTTTCCTTTAAGGGGCTGACCACTGGGAGTTTGAGGATACTCCGGTAAGTATATGGATAACACAAATTGGACTTGGTGTGTTTTCCTTTCTTGGGGGGAGGGGGGTGGCGCAAGGATGGGAGGGTGGATCTGGGAGAAATAAGAGTGAGTGTGATCAAGATGTATTGTATGAAATTCTCAAATAATTAATACAAATATTATGCTGAAAAAATAAAAATAACACCTACTAATAAATTTTAGGAGGCCTACAAAAGTGTTGTGGCCCTCCTGTTAAAGTAGAGGCTTATTGGAGGTGGTTCATAGAGTCTGTCTGAAGAAGGCCTAAGTATGCACACACGTATACACACACACATTGGCATATGTATAGATATAGAAGATATAGATATTCTGGAACTAGGAATAACCACAGGATTAAATTGGAGACCTACTGGGCCATCTTGAATTGGATTTCAGACAAAACTCCATTAATCACCTACCTCCCATAAGCCTCTAATTTAACATGAGGACCACAATGCTTCGGGTGGGGGTCCTAAAACTTATTAATGGGTTTTATATCCTAAAAGAAAGATAAAGATGATTATCAATATAAAAGTGTTGTAAAAAGTAAAACAAGAAAACCATGGTCCTCTACCTTCCTGGTCCTCTACCTCTTATAATCTTGCTGCACTTTTTCTTCTGCAACATTCCTTAAACCTTAGTGTAAGGGTTGCACTGTGGATGCCTCAAGTGGGAATGGGCTCCCCAAGTCACTTCTATGCTGCAGTGTGACCACTTGTGTTTTTCTGTAGTAGTCCCCATCTTCTGTAAAATGAAGCTTCTTTGATGAGGGATGAAAGTTATGCTCACCTGAAAGCATAAGTATAGAGAATGCAGTTGTATGTGTTACTGTCTTAGGGAAATGGCAATGACTGATTCTTTTCTATTTCTTATGACACCTACGATCATGGGGTGTTGTCTAGGTTTACCATAGTAGGGATTCATTGCATCCTGTTGAGCAGGACTTACATCTAATTAGATAGCTGTTGGTTACCCCCCCCCGCCAAGATAAATGTGCCAGTACTGCACTATTAGAAATTTCATGCCAGGCTGGCCCTTGCTGTGGTTCATAAATTGCACAACTGGGGAGAACTATCAATTGCTCTTGTCTCTTGGTAGCTTGCATAGCACCCACCAATTCTGTGAGAGCTAGTTCTCAGTGGGGGGTAAAATAGGTCAGGTAGAGCTCACGTTCTTCAATTCCTATACCTGAGGTGTGGTAAGATACCTGAGGTGAAGATAAGACTCCAGAATAGAGTCTTATCTTCAAGTTTTGAAAGACAATTACAATAGCCCATATTGCTTTGGGAGTTTCTTGGACCTCTCTACCCCTTGACTAAACAACTTGAAGGGAAATTACCCATGCCTGTAACAGGTATAAGACCTTTCAATACTATGAGAGCTAGTCCTCTCTCTCTGTATCTGTATGTGTGTATGTATATAGATGTGTTTATATGTTATATGTGTGTGCGTGTATACACATATCCATTACATATGCATTTTCAAGTATGTTTATAAAACACTGTGCTTCCTTATAGCTTTTACCAACATCCTTATTGTTATTTTTCTCTTCACCTTCTATTTTCCTTGGTTTAATCTCTTTTCCACTTCTGAGTTAATGTTTGTCTCCTCCATCTCTCCTCTCTCCCTATTCATAACACCTGTGACCTATTATCTCTCTACTGACTCTACTTCTCTCTCATCCTTCCCTCCATGCCCTCTGTCCTCTTTCCCGACTTCTGTGTTCCATCAGGATACTGCTACATTGTGTTTTCTAGACGTGACAGGTATGTTGCATGTAGACATGCCAATGTAGATGGGCGAATTTTCATGAGACATCACCCCTAGATGAAAAACTATGTTTATATGTCTTCACATACACATATAGGCACACAGTTAAGAGAACAAAAGGAAGAGATCACAGAAGTATGTTAAGGGTCTCTGTGTGAAGGAAGAAAAACCATCTGAGATATTTGGGTATATGTCCAGCTCCATTACTCATGATAAAACTATTTTAAACAGAATTAAGATGGAACCCTAAGCAAAGTAAATTATTCATTATTATCATTTGGAACTATTTTGCATTGTTCCTCAAACATATGAGTCCTTTAATCAGATTTTTCCCCAAGATGAAAGTTAAAGTTTATATAGTGATTCTCATTCAAATTCCAGGTAAGGATGGCCTCTGGCTTATGGGACCTGATGCACATGACTGATCTCTGGAATAAAAGTTCTCATTAAGTTATCAAAGATAATAGTCACTTCCATTGAAGAATAAGTACAATATGCAGAGAACGCGTTAACATCCTCATCTGTGATGTTTCCAGAGAGAATAACTCTGTAGTGACAGCTAATGAAAGTGACTGAAGAATGTGAAGATTAAAAGATCAGTATGAATCAGGAACCAATCTGTGAAATCCGTGAGTCACAAACGCGCCTGCTGTTCCCCTCAGATCTCTCCAGGCTGTGGGTACAAATGGTACCATGTTCAATGCTGGTACCCTGTTCTGACAATGCTTACTCCCCATCTGCATATGCGAGATACCAGCCACTTTGTTCATAAGTTCTTGCTTGTTCATAGGAACCAGGCTGAAGCCACTGTCTGTCCATTTGTTCTCAGAATTGCAGCAGCATTTATATGTCTGTGCACACACATTCTTGTCAGGTACACACAGGTCTGCATGGCAATCCTTGTATTTCTGCTTACTCTGGCACATCCCTTTGAATCTACCTGATACCACTGTCATTTTGGTCAGACTCCAGTTGATAGAGAGAATAGGGCTTCTACCCATCAGTTGCATGAATCCCTTACCCATATATAGTGTACGTGTGATTCACTTATTGGAGACTTCTAAAGCATCACACCCTGCATGTCTTACTACATTTTAACAGGTGGTTTTGAAATTTGCGTTTAAGTGTACTATTACTCACACAAGCTTTCAGGCATCATGTGCTGTAACAGAGTCCCCCAAGATCATCCTGAGTGAGGTATCCCAGAAGCAGAAAGACACACATGGTACATACTCACTTATAAGTGAATATTAGACATATAATATAGGATAATCAATCTTACTAAAATCTAAAGAAACTAAGCAAGAAGGAGGACCCTGGGTAAGATGCACAATCTTCATTTAGAAAGGGAATCCGGATAGACATTGGGAAAGGGAGAAAACAGGGAAACGGACAAGAGCCTACCACAGAAGATCTCTGAAGACTCTACCCAGCAGAGTATCAAAGCAGAAGCTGAGATTCATAGTCAAACTTTGGACAAAGTGCAGGGAATCTTATGAAAGAAGGGGGAGATAGAAAGACCTGGAGAGGACAGAAGCTCGACAAGGAGAGCAATAGAACCAAAAAATCTAGGCCCAGGGGTCTTTCCTGAGACTGATACTCCAACCAAGGACCATTCATGGAGATAACCTAGAAACCCTCCACAGATGTAGCCCATGGCCACTCAGTCTCCAAGTGGGTTCACTAATAAGGGAAACAGGGACTGTCTCTGACATGAACTGTTTGGCTGGCTCTTTGATCACCTCTCCGTGGTAAGACTCCCCCATATTCTTACCAGGCCACAGAGGAAGACTATGCATTCAGTCCTGATGAGACCTGATAGGCTAAGGTCAGATGATAGTGAAGGAGCATCTCCTGTTATCAGTGGGCTGGGAGATGTGCATAGGGAGAGAAGAGGGTGGGTGGGATTGGGAGGAGATGAAGGAGGGGGCTACAGCTGGGATACAAAGTGAATAAATTGTAATAAGTTTAAAAAATAAATAATAAGAAGAAAAAAGATAAGCTTTCTATCTAACTTTTTCTTTCTTGGGTTGTCTCTTCAAGTTCTCATTTAAGTCCTTCACCAGCCCAACAAATACACTATAAAGGTGTCCATATAAAGGGTCATATGATTTACTCCAGTTAAAGCTTAGATGCCTCTACACTTGTAAAAACTATTTTTAAAACTTAGGCAAGACAGGCATTAAAGCTCAGTACTTACCTGAAATACTTTTATACTTTTACTTTCTCTTGAAAAGCATGATTTAATTTTTTTCCTTTTTTTAGTGTCTTTTTTATAATTTTCATTTTTTATATTAATCACAGGTTATTTACTTTGTATCCCAGCCATAGCCTCCTCCCTCATTCCCTCCCAACCCCACCATCCCTCCCTCGTCTCCTCCTTGCCCCTTTCCAAGTCCACTGATAGGGGAGGACCTCCTCCCCTTCCATCTGACCCTGGTTTATCAGGTATCTTCAGGACTGGCTGCAATGTCCTCTTCTGTGGCCTAGCAAGGTTGCTCCTCCCTTGGGGCAGGGCGGTCAAACAGCCAGCCTTTAAGTTCATGTCAGAAATACTCCCTGTACCACTTACTAGGGTCTTCAGTTGGATACTGAGCTACCATGGGCTATATCCAAGCAGGGGTTCTAGGTTATATCCATACATGGTCTTTGGATGGAGAAACAGTCTCATAAAAGACTCCTGTGCCCTGATATATTTGGTCATGTGGAGCTCCTATCCTCTGTAGGTCTTACTAACTCCCCCTTCTTTCATATGATTCCCTGTACTCTGCTGAAGGTTTGGTTATGAGTCTTAGTATCTGCTTTGATACACTGCTAGGCAGAGTCTTTCAGAGGCCCTCTGTGGTAGGCTCCTGTCCTGTTACTTGTTTTCTCCTACCTCCAATGTCCATCCCATTTGTCTTTCTAAGCGAGGACTGATCATCTTACCCCGGGGTCCTCTTTCTTGTTTATCTTCTTTAGGTGTATAGATTTCAGTATGTTTATCCTATCTTACAGGTCTATATAAGTGAGTATATACCATGTGTGTCTTTCTGCTTTGGGGCTACCTCACTCAGGATGATCGTTTCTAGGTCCCACTATTTGCCTGCAAATTTCATGATTTCCTCGTTTTTAATTGCTGAGTAGTATTCCATTATGTAAAAGTACCACAATTTCAGTATCCATTCCTCAACTGAGGGACATCTGGGTTGTTTTGATATTTTGCTTTTGAAACAACCAAAGTGAGGTGGATTGAATGAGTTATTCTAGAAGGAGTGTCTTCTGAGATTCATTATTAGTTCTTTGCACACTCTTTGTAAGTCTACCTACACTACCTTGAGGGAGAATCATAGAACTCAAAGAGCTGGTAGAAGACAGAAGGGAAAAAAAAATCACTTTTCAGCAGTTTTCTGTGAGGATAGACAAAATGGCAACTATAAAACTATTCCTATCATAGGGACAGATGTCATTAATGGTGCTTCAGAATGATTTCATTTTGAGTTTTTGCCATTATCATATCATTTTGCATATTTGGAACATGGCATATGGCTTATCAACTCTTGTTTCCAAAACAATTATTACAAAGTAGAAGTTACTTTTGCTTTCAAATTTACTACTTATTTTCTATATTAGAAAGTTCCTTTTCACGGTTTCTACAACCAAGGACCACGAGTGGATGTGTCCTGGAACCCCTGTGCAGATGGGACCCAGGATAGCTTGGTGTAGGACTGGAGGGCCTAGTGAGGGATCATGATCTTGATGACTGACTCTTTGACCTTCCCCCATACAAGCCGGGGAGTGACACACTGGCTAGATCCCAGGGGAGGACATTGCAGCCAGCCCTGAGGAGACAGGATGAGCTGGGGTTGGATGAAAGGGGAGGAGGTCCTCCCCCATTGGTGGACTTGGAGTGGGCGGGGAGGAGATGAGGGAGGGTTGGGGAGGGTTG
>CM053743.1:36043735-36058919 GCA_028658305.1 Pachyuromys duprasi
TGAGAGTGTCAAACCCAGCCACAAAGGCAATAAACTATAGGTAAGGTACTGGACCAGGCCTGGAATGGGCATTTGGCCAGACAAACAGATGAATAGACAGATGGCAATTCGACAAGGTAGTGTCAGTCCATGGGAGACTTGCTGAGCTGAAGCCTTGGGGACCATCAGTAGTCCTCTTGATAAATGTACACACCTAGTGGTTGGCTGGCAAGTGGTAGGGTTGCTACTACATTGTGTTAGGTACCCTTCCTTTTTTTTTAATGAAGTCTAAGTGAGAATGGTGCATTTTTCATTGGCTTGGTGTGTGCAGTATGTCATCATGTCTGTTTCTGTTTGTTCTTGATATAGTTTTACTACACCTGTATGTTACCAGTCTAAATTGATACAATTTGATAAGTGGTACTATTTTACTTGCATAGATGTTAGCCTGTATCTACATGCACACATAAGTTATGCAAACACTCTGCCATTATCTTTGCACCCACATTAGAGTCAAATGCTGCTTTGTAATCAGTCTCCCAGGAATATTTCACATCTATGCAGTATCTCAGTAGAGCATAGAAGAACCTCATCCTCTCTATGGCCAGAGAGGGAACTACCACTCACAGGACCTACTAAGCTTCATAAACTGCAAAGTGTAAGAGTCCTTGTATCATAAACCTGCTTTGTCGTAGTGGAAGCATACAAGCTTCCTTCTCCTCATTTCCTAGTTTGTTCCTCTGTAATTCTACAGAAGAATTATATTCTCATTTTGTTGCTGAAGGAAAAAAATAGCTCTTGAACTCATGATGCTATTTCATGACTGTGCTGGGATTTCAATTCATATCTAAGTTCTTTCCACTATGGTATTCTGTTTCAATTAAAAAATTTCATAGGTACATGTCCTGTTTGCCATTCTGAATGAGATTTAAGCATCCTATCTAGGGTCCTCCTTGTTGTTTAGCATCTTTATGTCTGTAGCTTTTAGTATAGCTAGCCTATATTATATGGCTAATATCTGCTTATAAGTGAGTGTATACTATGAGTGTTTTTCTGTTTTGGGGTTACCTCACTCAAGATGATCTTTTCTAGTTCTATCCATTTGCCTACAAATTTCACATGCTTTTTTGATTACTTGCCCCTGGTGATGAGGCCTTGCCAGGCCACAGAAGAAGAGGATCCAGGCAGTCTTGATGAGATATGATAAGCTATGGGTAGATGGCAGAGGAAAAGAATTCACCCTTTCAATGGACTAGGAGAAGGGGATGGGGGGAAGAGGGAAGGAGGGTGGGAATTGGAGGAGTTGCGGGAGGGGGCTTCAATCAGGTTGTATGATGGATAAACTGTGACAAAAATAAAATGAAATGAAAAAAATGAAAAACAAAGTTTCATAGGGTTAGGGGATAATATATAAGTATACATTAATTATGCAACATGAGTTCTATTATGGCATTTTTGTACACATGTATCATGTATTTTGTTCAGATTAACTCCCTTCATCTTCTCTTGTGACTCGATTTCCCTCTGATGGTCTCCATTCTCTTCCTAAATAAAGCTGCCTTTTTCATGTTTTTTAAACGTTTTTTTTTTCAAGTCTAGTTTGTGAATAAGAAATAAAATGTGATATTTGTCTTTCTAAGTCTGGCTAATTTAACCGAATATTATGATCTTTGATTTTATTAATTTTTCTTCAGGTGACATGACTGTGGTTTTTATAATTGGATAAAGTTCATATATATAAATACCCATATGTATATATTTCTTCACCCACTTATCTGTCCCATTGGCATCTAGATTGGTTCTATATTGGTTACTGTTTTTTTAATTTTTATTAATTACCTGACAGATGAAAATATAGACACAGACACAAACAATATAGTCCTCATTTCCTCCAAACTGAGTCTTTTAAAAAATTATTAATTACATTTTATTCACTTTGTAGCCCCCCCCCTGTAGCATCCTCTCTCCTCCCCTCCCAAGCTCTCCCTTCCTCCCCCTTTTCCACGCATGCCCCTCCCCAAGTCCACTGATAGGGTAGGTCTTCTTTTCCTTCTGATCCTAGTCTATTAGGTCTCATCAGGAATGGTTGCATTGTCTTCTTCTGTGTGTGTCTATATTGGCTATTGTGAACAACACTGTAACAAACATGGGAAATAGTGACCTTACAAGACTTCCATCTGTTCTGAATATGTGGAGTTTAGTTAATTATTTAATTAATTAATTACAATTTATTCACTTTGTATCCCTGCTGCAGCCCTCTCCCTTGTCTCTACCCAAGTCCCACCCACCCTCCCTTTTCTCCCCCTATGCCCTTTCCCTAGTCTCCTGAAAGTGGAGGAACTCTTCCCCTTCTATCTGACCGCAGCTTATCAAGTCTCATTATGGCTGGCTGCATCATCTTCCTCTGTGGCCTAGTAAGGCTGCACCTCCCAGATGGAGGTGATCAAAGAGCTGGCCACTGAGTTCATGTCAGAGATAGCCCCTGTACCCTTTCTAGGAAACACACTTAAAGACTGAGCAGCCTATGGACTTCTTTTGAATGGGGGATCTAGGTCTTCTCCATGCACGGTCCTTAGTTGGAGTATTGATTTTTGCAGGCCCCTCTGAACTCAGGTATTTTGGTTCTCCTTGTGGAGTTCACATCCCCTCCAGGTCTTTCTGTCTCCCTTTTCTTCCGTAAGATGTCTGGCACTCTGCCCAAAGTTTGGCTATGCATCTCAGTATGTATTTCGATACTCTGGTGGATAGAGTATTTCAGAGGTTCTCTGTGGAAGGCTCCTGTCCTGTTCCTGTCTTCTACTTCAGATGTCTATCCTGTTTGCCTATCTGAATGAGGATTAAGCATCTTCCCTAGAGTCCTCCTTGTTGTTTAGCTTCTTTAGGGATGTAGATTTTAGTATGTTTATCCTATATTAAATGTCTAATATTTACTAATAAGTGAGTATATACCATGTGTGTCTTTCTGCTTCTGGGATAGCTTACCCAGGATGATCTTTTCTAGTTCCCACCATTAGCCTGCAAATTTCATGATTTTCTTGTTTTTAGTTGTCAAGTAGTGTTCCATTGTGTAAATGTAACACAGTTTCTGTATCTATTCCTCTGTTGAGAAACATCTAGGTTGTTTCCATATTCTGGTTATTATCAATAAAACTGCTATGGGCATAGTTGAACAAACGTCTTATTGAAAGGTGGGTCATTTTGGGGTATATGCCTAGGAGTAGTACAGCTGGATCTTGAGGAAGCACTATTTTTTATTTCTGAGAAAGCACCAGATTGATTTCCAAAGTGGTTGTACAAGGTTTCATTCTCACCAGCAATGGAGGAGGGTTTCCCTTTCTCCACATCCTTTCCAGCATGTGTTGTCATTTGAGTTTTTTATCTTAGCCATTCTGATGGGTGTGAGGTGAAATCTCAGGGTCATTTTGATTTGCATTTCCCAAATGACTAAGGACATTCAGCATTTCTTTAAGTATTTCTCTGCCATTTGACATTCCTCTACAGAGAATTCTCTGCTTGGCTCTGTACCTTATTTTTAACTGGATTATTTGCTTTGTTGGTGTTTAACTCCTTCAATTCTTTATATATTCTGGAGATTAGCCCTCTTTCAGATATAGGGTTGGTGAAGATATTTTTTAAAAAATTTAATATTTATTTTATTATCATTTATTACAATTGTTTGAATTTGTATCCTGGCTCTGACCACCTCCCTTGTCTCTTCCCAACCCCATTCCTTTCCTTTTCTACCCCTATGCCTCTCCCCTAATCCACTTATAGAGGAGGTCTTCCTCCCCTTCTATTTGACCCTACTGTTTGCATTTTCTTCCTCTGTGGCCCAGGAAGGCTGCACCCCCCCAGGTGGAGGTTTTGGATCCTTTCCATGCTTTGTCCTTGTTTGGCATATCATTTTCTTCAAGGCCTCCAGGGCTCAGTTTTGATGGCTCTGTTGGTCTCCTTTAGGAGCTCCTGTCCCCTCCAGGTCTTTCTCTCTCCCTCTCCTTTCATAAGATTTCCTGCACTCTGCCCAAAGTTTGGCTATGAGTCTCAGCCTCTGCTTTGATACCTTGATAAGTAGTGTCTTTCAGAGGCCATCTGTGATAGGCTCCTGTTCCCTATATTCTCCTGCTTCCAATGTCTATCACATTTGTCCTTCTGAATGAGGATTGCACATCTTTCCTAGGGTCTTCCTTGTTGTTTATCTTCTTTAGGGGTATAGATTTTAGTATGTTTATCCTATATTATACGGTAAATATCCACTTATGAGTGAGTATATGCCATGTGTGTCTTTCTGCTTCTGGGTTACTTCACTCAGGATGATCTTTTTTAGTTCCCACCATTTGCCTGAAATTTTCATGATTTTCTTGTTTTTAATAGATGAGTAGTATTCTATTATGTAAATGTACCACAATTTCTGTATCCATTCCTCTGTTGAGGGACATCTAGTTTGTTCCAGCTTCTGGCTATTACAAATAAAGCTGCTATGACCATGGTTGAGCAAATGTCCTTGTTATATAGTTGAACATATTTTGGATGTGTGCCTAGGAGTGGTATAGCTGGATCTTGAAGTAACACTATTCTTAATTTTCTGAGAAAGTACCGGATGAAGAACTTTTCCCAGTCTGTAGGCTGTTATTTTGTTCTGTTGATAGTGTCCTTTGCTTTACAGAAGCTTTTCAGTTTCATGAGGTCCCATTTATTAGTTGTTGATCTTAGAGCCTGTGATGTTGGTGTTCTGTTCAGGAAGCTGCATCCTATGCCAATGAAGATCTCCTTCTTTTTAAACATAGAGATGCTCAGACTATTGGAATACATGTTTCTGCAAGTGATCAATATGAAAAGGCTCCATGGATATGGCAAATTGCTAAAGGCACTCACTCCTCTCAGTCCCCTGTCCTGTTGTAATGTAGCATTGTTACCTTTGTCATCAATAGGTGGAGAATATTTCTTTAATTTCTCACCCTAGGAATAGCTTTCTGACCTGCTTGTAGGCAGGCAGATGAAGAGCCAATGATGCAATCACAACACAGTGAAGGTTAGCAGATTCTTTTCTTTTCTGCTTGGAACTTTTCATCACCACACAGTGAATGTTAGCGACCATCTGGGGTGACAGGGCATAGTCCCATGAATTAAAAATAGTGAATATTTCTGCCCAGAGGACTGGAGTTTAGTTAATTATAAGACCTGATCCACTTTTTTGCAGTCATCTAAGCAACTCCAGGTACTACCAACAAAAGAACTGCCAGATTCCAGAGGGAAAATTACAAGAAATAAATTTTAGGTATGTTATTGTCCTAAGATCTCATGTTTAAATTTTTTTCCATTGAATAATTATCGCTAAACATAACCTGATGTTCTTTCCTTTGCCTGAAAAACAGATTTGCTAAGAAATGATTTTTCTCTTTTGCAAGAATCCCAGCATGCTAAACTTCATGTTTACACTAATTCAATATACTCTTTTGGTCCCTGTGTAGAATGCCAATACTGACAGTACTTTTATTGTCATAGGCAATCTGTGAATTGATTTTAAAGATTAAGTGCTATGCCAATACACAGTGATTTCAGTTCTTAGGCTTCTTTTGAAAGAAAGAAAGATGCTGTGTAGATTAAAATAGAGACAGAAGTCATGGAATCTAAAGAAGATATGTGCACTTCAAATTCTTTTCATTAAATGTTCAAAGTTCCAATGCTATGCATCACATTGCACACTGTCACAGCAGGCATATGCCTTTGTGTGCAAATTCAGCAGTGACTCAAATTTTTACCACTGGATGGAACTGAGCAGCTTATAAAGAACAAGCTGCCTCACTCTGTTTTAGAGTTGAAAAAAACTGTGAGTGCGAGATAGTATCTTAAGCAATGTCATGTGATATGTTAGAGCAAACCTTAGGAAAAAATATATGCAATCTCCAGTTGCCTTTATGGCACCTGCAACCCAATGGCTCCAAAGAAAGATGCTTTTTGTGTTTTAAATGAGGTTGTTCAAGAAGTTTCTTTCTTTGTTTTTATTTTTATTTTTCAAAAGACCAGATCTGTTTGGCCTAGAGCTAACTATGTAGATCAGGCTGTCCTCAGACTCACAGAAATCCACCTGCCTCTGTCTCCCAAGTGGTGGGATTAAAGGAGTGCATCACTATGAGACCTAGACATGAGTTTTTCTGTCATGAGTTGGATGTGCCCAGGGCTGTGCAAATGGAGTGATTGGGAAGGTTCCTAGATTCTTGTATTCTAAACGATCTTATTCTCATTCTGCTGGAAAACATGATGAGGCCTTTATGTTTCATTCTAAGTGACTTAGGGCCTAAGTCAGAGATGAGCCCAGGAAAGGGGAAGTAAAAATCAGCTGGACAGTTACAGAAACACAAAGGGAATCTTACCTACCACTGTAGAAAAACAAAACAAAACAAAAAACCCAAAAAAACAAAAACTTCTTCTAAACATCTTGTAGATGCTGTAGAAACTGATTCTAGATTCTTCTGAGCTCACAGACTCCTGGACATACTGATACTTCATGTGTGAGAGGGAGGTGGATATCAACCATGGAGGTGCTTCTGTACCTTGAACCATCTCATTTTAATTAAAACACAGATATATGTAAGTCTAGTTTGAGGGAATTTGTGAGACTAGACAATAGTTATTCTTATCCAATGTATAGTGATAAGTTATAATGATTACCATTTGATGATTTAAAAGACAATAAATAACTTCTATGTTTGCTTTTCAAAGCCCAAACCACATATTGGCAGAAGCATTTGCACAGAAGGTTGAAATAGAAATGGAGTGACATTTCATCTCAACACATTCTGTTTATTTAAGCTGTTATTGATGTTTGTCCTTGAGATGTTCAATTTAATTTATCCTCTGTGAAAGAAACCATAGCTACTCTGCATCCATATTGATGACTTATTCTGAGAATTCTTTTTCATTAAAAAGTGATCAGTTTTAGTGTCAAGCAAGCAAGCTGTACTTTTTTTTCTTTAGTTTTGGTTTAAATATATCTTTATTCCTATAAAATGCATACCCACTGTCTGTCTGGATTTACGAGAAAAACAAACTACCTAGGATCCTAAAGCTGCTTTACAGACCTTTTCACATCACAGAGTATTTCTGATTCAAAAATAATATCTGATGAATTAAGGCCAACATAAAGTAGGGAACAATTTGGAGAAGAAGCCATAGGTATGAAGCTAGGTGATAATTACTAACACATTCAGGTGTCTCAGAGTTGGAATTATAATGTCAAAAGTTAAGTAAGACAGGTAAATAGGCACTAATATGGAACAAGGAGGTGTGAGGAGTCTTGGGAAACTCAATGATAAGAGGCAATGTGATAGTATCATATTGACAAACATTGGTGTGCCTGACCAAAACACAAAGAGGCTCTCAGGTAGGATGATGGCACATTAATTCTTGATCAATTCTGCTTGCTTGATACTAAAACTGTATTCTAATTCAAGCCTTTATCAGTGAACATTTTGGTGCACATTCATTGTGCTGTTATTATAATCAATGAGAAAACTGAATACAGTATGTAGCAATTGGCTTTAGGTTAACATTTTATATAACTATATATCTATTTTTGTATTTATAGTTATTTCATACAACAGACTTTAAGAAAAGCTGTAAGTCAGAGAAACTCAGGGAATATTTGCCCACCTTATGCTAATGTGATATGTGTGACTACACAGGTGTATTGAAGTCTTCAGAAACAGAGTTCTGTAAGATACAGTAAAAAGCATGGGTCAGTATCATCCACCAAATTGAATGACCTGTTTTGTAGAGCAGGGAACATTACCAAGGCCTGAATTTCAAGTCATGAGTAGATCACTGAGAATCCATTGATTCCAAGACTGATTACCTCCAAAGTCCATCTAATGATACATTTATTCTCATGTACTTGTAAAAACTTTGTTGGAAGTGGGTTAATCTATCCTTTTTTCTTTCTTATTGTAGCAGCACACTATCAAGGAAAACAATGACCAAAGGAGGTCAGAGTGCCTGAATATAAATTAATATCTGATCATTTCACATACAGTTATAGACAGCATCGATGTGAATTTGATGGTTTTCTATACACCTAAAATATTCTTGAACTGGTAATGTCAACGGAAGTTCAGAACTACTTTAGTAAAATAGTGAGACAGCTATTCTGTAATGGGTATCTGAGTATTCTTAGATTTTTTTACTAAATATTCTGTACATATAGAGGAAATGGAGAACACAATGTGTCAGGGACCAAAGTCCCTGGACTTTATCCCAATGCCCATAGTTAAAATTAAAAATCTAAAGCTCATGAATATTAGTGATATGCCAAGATACTAAAATCCCAGCCCATTACATTTCTATGCTACAGCCAATTTTCTCCAAATGGTAGGCATTTCTGACAGATGGAAAGCAAGATAATTTTAAGTAATTTTAAAAAATAGCAGAGAATGACATAGTAAGAAAGTTATTCTCTTTTTAAATACCATTCAATACTTCTGATTTACATCTCATAGAAAGCCTTAGTGTAAAGCTGGTGCTGTTTCTTAGTGTCTTTGTAGCATCTATTCATTTCTAGTTTTAACTAAAAGAATAAAATCAGAGCAGATGCATAGCAAGCAGCAGGATCTAGCTAGAATTTGAAGACATATTTTTTTATTGAATTTGCTTTTAAAGCCTCCTATTTTCCAAAGAAACATTTGTTTTTACAGTGATATAGGGCCTTTTAAACAATTAATTTGGTTAATAAACTAAAGTTGATAGAAACATTACATGAATTCTAGCGCAGATGAGTCCTAACTATTAAAAAAAACATGAAGTGGGTTATAAGATGGCTAAATCTGAATGAATTTGGAAACAGCTGTATCATCTACATCAAGAATTACAGGTTTTCAGATTCTTGTATTGGTATAATGTCACATATTATCTGATATTCTTCAGTTATTTAATAATAGTAATGCAAAAATATGCCAATCAAGAATTGCTATCTCTTTTTTTCCAGTGGAAGGATCTAAAATTTAAAGTAATGAATTGAATGTGTGTGTGATCATAGAATAATTGATAGAACCTTAAACAAATCTGGGCTTAATTTCCTCAGAATTTATTCTATCTTGTTTTAAAGTTCACTACTCTAACTATAAGGTTTCCTGATCTATCAATCAATGAAAATAGAAATTATTATACACCGAGTAAAAGGTAGGAATTAACTGGATTTTCATAGTTTTCAGTATCTAAACCTAGGGAAATGTCATTATAATGCTTCATATATAAAATATCTACTATATTAAATTTGGATAAATTGGAAATCAACAAACTTTCAATACAAAGGAAATGAAGAAAAGGGTATATCTTATAAGTGCAGGACTTCAAACTTTAACTTAAAAACCATATATTTTATATGGGTTTTAGAGATTGTAGAAAGAGAACACATCATAGAGCATATAGGGAGTTTAAAAGAAATATAAAATCAAGTATGTATATTGGACATTTGATGCTTTGACAATTTAAAAAATATCTACCACTTGCATTTTGTCAACTTTAGTATAAACTTTATTGATGTATTCCAAATAACAACCACTTTTTTTAATGCAGCAAATATGAACACTAAGGCCCTTGACTGTGAAGACTGGGGTCTCCTGGACAATGCTTGAGTATGTGCATGAACACACACCCTTTGCTCTACCCCCTGAAATGTTTTAAGGATGGTAAAATCTGATCTTGTAGCAAGGCCTGATTCACCACGTTCTTTAGGTCTTAGTTTGGGACAGCTTTCCAGAGATATCAAAGCTTTCATTATGTCATCTTAAGCTGGGATTATTTTTCATTCAGAGTATTCTACTCCTCAGGATCACTGTTCATTGTACGACATAATCTTACAGGATTAGTGTTAAATCCCCTTCTTTTCATCCCAGCTTCTGGATAGTGTTCAAACTATAAAGATCGACTCACCTGATGCACACGCCTTGCATGTTGAGATGCTTTCATAATTTAAAGTATATAGAGAGCAGTTTAGTCCAAAGCTAGGCAGGTCCCCCTTGTCCTTATGCACAAAACCATAAAGCGTATTGAGTTTTTGAGCCACCATGGCCCTTCCTCCCAGCCAAGAAATCTTCCCCAGCAGACAGGCAAAGTGTTAACCAGACCTGCAAGGTTATCATTTTTGATTAAGGGACCTTTTTCTCGGAGGGACTTATTAAAAGAGAACATGAGTTGCCTAGGCTAGGTTACAAAGCACTGCATGCTAATGTGTTAATTTATCATAATATACTATGTATCTACTTAATATTTCATATTAGCTCTTTGTTTTCATCATCCGAACTCCCACATTTCAAAACTGGTAGAATAGTATTATTAGTTCCATTTCATACATGACAAGCAGGAAGTGCACCATTTGATATACTGGCAGAGTTCATTAGTCACATTCAGAACGGTCTCCTCAGTCGAGTGGCCAATATCCACAAGAGGAGGACCCTAAAGAATTAGGACACTGAATACTTAGGGTGGGAAACAAAACTAGGAAGGGAAGGAAGTTCTTGAAAGTCTTTTTTTCCCTTATGAATCATTTTCTAATTATTTTTTAAATAAATTAAATTTATTCACTTTGTATCCCAGTAAAAATGGCCTTCCTGCCAAAATCAATCTACAGATTTAAAGCAATTCCCATCCAAATACCAATACAGTTCTTTACAGACCTTGGAAGAACAATTCTCAATTTCATATGGAAAAACAAAAAAACCCCAGAATTGCTAAAACAATCCTATACAACAACAGATCATCCGGAGGTATCTCCATCCCTGATCTCAAGCTGTACTACAGAGCAATAGTAATAAAAACTGCATGGCATTGGCATAGAAACAGAATGGTGGATCAACGGAATCGAATAGAAGACCCATAAATAAACCCACACACCTATAGATACTTGATTTTTGACAAAGAAACCAAAACCATTCAATGGAAAAGAGACAGCATCTTCAACAAATGGTGCTGGTCTAACTGGATGTCTACACATAGCAAAATGCAAATATTTATCATATTTATCACCCTGCACAAAACTAAAGTCCAAGTTGGAAGTCTGTTTTTGACCAAAAGTAAGAAGCCACTGGGATCACTGCTCTAAGGAAAACTGGATATAAATGTCAGGAAAGAGATTCCAGAGTTAAAATTGCTGATGACAATGTGTTAGAGCCGTATGTCCACAACTGCATGGGTTCAAATCCTCTGTGTTGATGATCAAATAAGACTGAGAAACAGATTAAATGATACATTGTAAGAGGATGATGGTACAGAGATTAAAAAAAAAACAGACTTCCTCATTTCAAGCACTGCTTTGTCCTCCACTCAACTTACATTGCTTACAGATGCTGTTTTGGGATTTTAAACTAAGCTAAAACTGTTTAAATACAAATGATGAAGATCTGGAGGCAATTTTGATGGAAAAGGTAATAAATTGGGTTAAAGGGAAAAGTACAAAGAAAAAAGGAAGGAAAGAACAGTTTATGCATATGCTCAGTCATGCATCTTCTCTAGTAACGAGATATACAGTGATATTTCTAATTATTTATGAGAGGATGTGCTAATGAGACTTTTTGAAAAGCTATTTTGCCAAGTCAGTGATAGGCTAATTTTAGAAAGGGGAGAAAATGGAGCAAAGTATCTCCTATGTTTTTCCTAAAACTTATTTACAAGGGCGTGATATTTTGTAGGCAAACTCTTCCTTGAGTGGTTTTGTTTTTCTTAGCTTGATTGAGAGAATGTGCAGTATTTTTAGGGAGTGTTTTGACAAGATATACTTAGCAATTTGTAAATAATAGAAAACTTGCTGATTGTACATTTCTGCTCCAGATATATTTGCCTCAAAGGCATTTTAAAATTAGTTAGTTCTTTGACAATTTCATACATGTTCATAAGGCACTCAGATTTCTTTTCTCCTCATCCATTCTTAGATTCTCTTTCTAATTCTTGACAATACCCAACCCCTTGTCCTTACCACGACTTTCCCAGATTTTTAACTTTTGATTTTTCTTTGTGATAAGTTTATTTCAACCAGGACCATCTGTGTGAACATTGGATGGGGACTTTCCATTAAAGCCTGTTAGAGTCAGTGCTGGGTACACAACTGAAGGTAATCACCTACTCTTTCCCTGAATCTATTAGTAAGAAATAGATTAGCCATGAATAGTGGGGCTCCCTGTTCCCTCCTCAATGCATGCCTCGCGTTTGATGTGTTAATTCGTGTGTAATCCCAGTGTGGTCATCCACACTTGTTGGAAGTTGGTCGTCACAATATGGTGTATTGATTTCATAATAGGTGGAATTCTGCATCCTTTTATCTCTATCTTTTGGTTCTTGCTTTTTTATATTATTATTCCACTTATTCTGCAACATCCTCTTAGTTTGAAGGAAAGGGTATAAACGTGTTTAGGGCTGAGCACTATCACTTATTCTCAGCATCTTGCACATCAACAAATCTTTTTATTCACCACACAGCTCACTGGCAAGAGAGGGTTCTCTGATTAAGGATAGAAGTAGTTAATTGTTTATAAGTATGCACACAGACACACACAGATACACACACATAGGAGTAGGGAGAGAAAATGAATTGAGTCCATATATTTAACTACTTAGCTAAGTAAAAGAATTAAGGACCCACCACCAGGATTTATGATATTCTCTACCATAGGAGATTGAGATGGCTCACTGCACCAGACAATGAATCACTCCTGTGAAGTGGGCCTCATATCCAATTAGAGATCAGTTGGGTACCCCATAACAGATATGCCTTTTTTTTGCACAGTGGTCAAATAAAAGAAATCACCAAGAAAGGGGCACACAAAGGAATTTCTACAGAAACTAATACAGATGGTGTATAATTAAAATGGAAGGAAATTATTCTTTGGATACTTCATGTTCTCAATTACTTTTCAATTAATTTATTTATTCACTTTACATCCCAATCTTAGCCCCCTCCTCTCCTCTAGGTCTCATCTCCCTACCTCTTTCACCATCCCTCTTTCCTTATCTCTAAGAAAGGGGAGGTTCTTGCCCTTTTATCCATGTCAGATAGAAGCCAAGAAAGTCATCTTTGCCATGTAAAGGCAAACTGTATATTCTGTAAACCTCTTAAAATATTTTATGAGATTAAATCTTCAATGGCTCACCATAACCAAACAGAAATCTAGCTTCCTAGGATAAGGATCAAGCAAGAGAGAACCTTTCTAAGAAACTCAACTTCTCAAGTCACTATCCAGAGATGCCTAAGAACATGTATGACCTTTTGGGATTCAAAGATGATTAGATTTTGGATACACTTCCACTCCCCTTTGGGTTTAATGAAACAATTTTCATGAGAGAAGAATCTATTTTCAATGATACAAAACAAACAAACAAAAGTATTTGCTGAGTTTATGTTTGGGCATTAGATGGTATGAGAAGATGAATATTAGGGGTGGGGAGGAAGCAGGGTTAAGTAAAAGTTTGATTGACTTAACAGTTGGTAATTTTATTGAGAGATTTTATTGCCTAGTTTATGACAAGAAAGGTAGTTAATCTTAGTTTGGTCTCAGGCCTAAAATCCCATCAATGGGCTAATGAAAAAAGGAAAGCTGTCCTCAGTGGGTCTCCTGTTTGCTTTACTTTGCTCTGATTGGTTTAGAAATGGAGCCTAAATGGAAGGTGCTTTTGAATGTGTGCCATTAAGGGGATGCCTTCATAAGGAAAGCAGCAGAGGCATAAATTTTTAGTTTATCAAATCGAACTCTGGTGCCCAAGAACACTAGCCTGCCCCACAGAGTGGACATGGAGCATGAATAGCACCACAACTGATCCCATTTTGTGACAAGGTCGCTGCCTTTTTGATCATTGGCTTCTAACAGTTGGGCTGGAGTGAGACAAAACTCTTGAGACAAAACTCCCACAGGCCAATAGCTATTCCCAGATAAGGCATCAAGGGCATTAGAGCCATTTTTTGGCAGAAGTTCACAATAAGTATCTTTGGAATGAGTTGATGGGTTCTCTGAAATGGGACTGTGCTGATGATCAATATCCCAGACTGTGACTAGTGACTAGTAGGCCAAGCTAACAGTAGGAATAGTTCACAATGGGAGGGTCTAGCAGTACATTTCTGAAAGAACATAGAAAGTTTGCAAGGACAGAGCTGGTATATTTTCCAAGCAGGGTCTAACTTTACAAAAAAAAAGTCCTGGGAAACTTCAAGTAGGAGCTTACTAGACCAAGAGCTTTATGGCTGTAAACATTTTCTAGTAGCCAGAAAAATAAAAAGATAGAGACCAGGTCTGTGAGGGAGGGAAAGGGTTCAACTTATCCCTGACTGAGACTGCAGTATCAGCCTGCTCTGTCCGGAAAGCAGGAGTGGAAATCAACAAACACGAGGAAGGTTTTATCTGACTGGGAAAACAGAGTAGTGGTTTGGAAAGCTTGTGGCATGATGAAACAGAAACAGTTTAGGATAGCCTTACAATAAAACTCCTAGGATGAACCATTTTAATTTTGGAAGTAACATGCTCTAAATGTAGTTCTTCCTTACAATACCTTGGCAAGAGAGTCATGAAATTCTTCCATTTCAGGAACATAGATATTTTAAGTGATTTACCCTCAGAGAGTGAGAGATCCTGAGATTTTCCTAGTACCAAATCTGCTAAAAGTAACCATTGCTTTGGTGTTATACAGAGAAAAAAAATAAGTACATTCAAATTCAGTTAGCAATTGCATCCTTCTTGATAGTTCTAATCCTTTCAGTTTGGGCTGCTTTTAAATTTTTTTCATGGTCTTTCTATCTCCCCCTTCTTCCATAAGATTCTCTGCACTTTGCTCAAAGTTTGGCTATGGGTCTCAGAATCTGCTTTGATACTCTGCACAGTAGAATCTCTCAGACGCCCTCTGTTGTAGGCTCCTGTCCTTTTCCTGGAGGGGACAGGAGCTCTACAAGGAGAGCAACAGAACCAAAAAATCTGGGTACAGAGTGTTTTCTGAGACTGATACCTCAACCATGGATCTTTCATGGAGATAACCTAGAACCCCTGTACAGATGTAACCCATGGCAGCTCAGTGTACAAGTGGGTTCCATAGTAATGGGAACATGGACTGTCTCTGACATAAACTGAGGGGCCTGCTCTTTGATCATCTCTCCCTCAGGGGGGTGCAGTCTTACCAGGCCACAGAGGAATACAATGCAGCCACTCCTGATAGACTAGGATTAGAAGGAAGGGAAGGA
>CM053743.1:36068461-36088871 GCA_028658305.1 Pachyuromys duprasi
AGATGGGGCCCATGATAGCTCGGTATAGGACTAAAGACCCTAGTGAGGGAAACAGGGACTGTTTCAGTCATGAACTTGATGGCTGACTCTTTGACCCTCCCCGATACATGCCAGGGAGTAACAGCCTGGCTAGATCCCAGAGGAGGACATTGCAGCCAGCCTGAGGAGACAGGATGAGCTGGGGTTGGATGGAAGGGGAGGAGGTCCTCCCCTGTTGGTGGACTTGGAGGGGGCGGGGAGGAGATGAGGGAGGGTTGGGAAGGGTGGGAGGGAATGAGGGAGGGGGCTATGCTTGGGATGCAAAGTACCTAACCTGTGATTGATAACAAAAAAATAAATTAATAAAAAAAGAAAGAATACTTCAAATATTGAGTAAAGAAATGGTACAACTTGGAGTTGAGTTGAGAATTATAAACTTGGTTCAATCTTGGATGTATTTAAATGTATGTTTAATAAGATTTCTTAATGGTTGGATGCAAAATGTGAGAGAATTCATAAGTGGCTCCAAGATTTTTGACTTAGAATTTGGAGCAAATGGTAACACTATGCTTTGAAATGGAAAACACTGAGGAAAAGAGGAGGGTTGAATTAAACTCTGAATTTCGTGTACTTAAAATCCCATCCTGATTGAGGTAGTACACACCTTGAATCCCAGCACCTGGGAAACAAAGACAGGCAGACCTCTGATATTTTGAGGCCAGCCTAGCTACATAGTAAGTGTCAAGAAATGTTTTCCACCTGTCTGACTGTAGATGTTAGTTGTCTGTATTTTAAGCATTAATTCCCATTTAAAGGAGTGAAACAATTTAAGGTCTTCGGCATGGCGGGAGTTGAAATCAGAGCTTATGGCACATGTTCAAGGATGCATTGCTCCTTATTGGTACTGAGCTTCCTGACACTGAGAGCAGCTCCTCTGTCACAGCCAGGTTCTGTGAAATTTGGAATGCTAACAAAGAAGTCTTCTGAATATTGTAGAGAAGAGTTGGATTGTTGCTGTGGTTGAGGAAGGAGAGTTGAATGTTTAACCCCCCCCCATAATTCAAATAATTTGTATAAAAGAACCAAGAAGTTAAAACACACCGTCTAATGTGGCTTGCTAAATTTTACAAATTGGCCTTTGCAAACATAAATGTACAAGAAAACATCAGTAAATATGCTAGTAAATTGAATCATCTAGAAAAATGTATACCATCTCTCAAAGTGGAAACAGGATTCCATTGTGCCAGCAAAAGATCTGAGCAATAAATTAATCATTGGCTTGTCACAAAAAGACATTGCTACAAACTTGACCTGAAGGAGTCATTGAAAGTCTGATGAGAATAGCTCAGGACTGGAAAAACCCTTTTGAGAAAATGGCCTTGTCTGGTATCGGCTCTATTCTTAGTGGAATTTGGTACAAATGGCTTACAAGTGCCCTTAACATGATGCAGTTCAAAAGCTATCAGCTGTGTCACATCAGATTGGAAATGGGCTCACTAGGACTTTAGGACCCAAAGATTTTTCAAAGCAGGAAAAACTAAAAGGCCTCATAATGCTAAATAATACAATAAGATCTGCAAGGAAAAGATAAATGTGATTCTGATGCATTTTGGCAGCACCATATCTGTCATTATTACTGAATGCAGAATTCAATGTGGGGAAGAAGAATAAAAATGGATATTACCATTTGAAAGTTGAAAGGCACTAAACTGAAACACGGCTCATGTAATAAATTCACCTGAGGAAAAACAGAATACAGCAAGAGATGGATCAAAAGTGAGTCTTTACAAGGCAGTCACAGCCTGATGAGCAGCATCTCAGGGTGGAGGGAACCATGGGATGATAAATTAAATTCTAAGGTTATCACCCAGAGGGATTGCTTTGAAGATGAGACATCACCCGTGCTCACTTATGTGAAGCTCTGTAGTTTGTTTCTGAATGCAGCAAAGGCTTTAAGACTTTACTCATTGATGTGACTCACTTCTTCAGTTAAATCAGTTTATTCCTCAAAACTGATTTGGCAGCTACAGAAAATCCAACTTGTAGCACAATAAGAGTCTATTTTCCCAGTAGGACTTCCCAAGGAAACCCAACTACTTCAGAATTGCACTCACTTCTTTTCCCCTATACAAATCCCCAGAGCTTTGATCAAGTTTATTCCACAGGGGAAATCAATAATCCAATAAAAACAATGCATAAGATTTGACTTCTTTACCTCCTTAAAAAGAATGGAATAAAGGGGGGAAACTTTTTTTAAAAAATCATTTTCACCAGCTAAAACTGATGTCTCAATTACATGTGTGCATATTTCTAAGCCAAAAGAAAATTCAAATCACATCTCCAAGTCTTTTGGAAAATAGGAATGTGTGTGAAACATTTCTGTGTTCCCAGCAAAAATATTTCTAAATAAAAGAATTGGGGCCAGGAGTGGTGGTACACACTTGCAATCCCTGCACTTGGGGAGGCAGGTGGATCTCTGTGGGCTCAAGGACAGCCTTTTCTGAAAAGGGAGCCCATGACAGCCAAGGCTACAGAGAGAAAATCTGTCTTGAAAAACCAAAAACCAAAAATAAAAAATGATAGAGGGATTGGATAACAATTTTTGTAACTTTATGTTTCATAATGATAGAATGTAAAATTAAATGTTTGTTGTAAAATCACCATGAGATACTAATTCTTTAATTTGAAATTTAAAAATGTATACATCCAGGCGTTTATTTTTAAGAGCAAAATGTTGAAGATGAAAAGGAATTGGATTTATTCAATCAACTATGAATAATGTTATGAAAAATACTAATGAGGTAGTAACAATATGTTTACATCTTGAACTATCATCTTTCTTGTTCAGCTTCTGTGACTCATTTTAATTCCGTTTCCATACTGAAAATTGGCTATTAAAGGAGGAAAAGTCTTTAGGGTAGAGAGTATGGTATTTATTCCAAGGAAGACCACACTTAGTTTGGAACTGCATGTGTAGTCAAAAGAGTAATTTTTCTGGTGTGTTTTGTAAACAACTGCAAATTGTCCTTTAAATTATTTTCTTGTATTTACTGCAATTGCCCATTATACATAATACTTAATTCAAATGAGAAATAAACTTACCAATGCAGGGGCACACATTCTTAATAGTGATTCTGTTACTTTTGGACCATCCTCTAGAACGCAGAAATACTGGCCCTCCCACTTACTAATGCATACAACTTACTTCAATGATAGTCAGCAACTTTAAGAGTGACCTCACATTCCAAGTCTGATAGACCTGTAAATTGTAGTTCTCTTACTTTCTCTGTGTTGCTGTACTATATACCATTCATGGACGGTCACATAGTAAAATATGTTAGAAAATTCCATTTTGGAGATCACTGGTAGTTCTTGAAGTAGGTCAATTGAATCCATTATTGGTAAAAACATATAAAGAGTTTGTGATCCATTTACTGAGGGACTAGCCCTAAAGATTTGTTATTTTATTATTTCTCTTTGAAAGCAGAACAAGGTAGTAGAAGGGACAGGTGGAATAATTTCATATTTTAGTACTTGTATAATGGTTAGTTTAGAAATGCTGAATTTGAAAATGACCATCTTTATTGTTGGCAATCTCCAATAAACAGTTCAATTCAGAACTAGATGTTTGGAAAATTGGTCGTATCTAAACACTAGTATTTGGAAGTTATCAGAACTAAAGTTACATATTACACAAATGATCTACAATGCACATCTAATCTCAAGGTAAGGCATGGCTTTTCATATTATGTCCTGATACTGGGTTCTATATACTCTGCATATTATTTATCATAGAATTTTAAAATATTTTTCAAGGGTTTTAATGTGTCATAAAAATATATTTATGGGGCTGGTGAGATGGCTCAGTGATTAAGAGCACTGTAAATGCTCTTCCAAAGGACCTGGGTTCAATTCCCAGCACCCACATGGCAGCTCACAACTGTCTGTAACTTCAGTTCCAAGGGATCTGACACCTTCACACTAGTGCACATAAAATAAAATTAAATAAATTAAAAATATATATTTATAGCTACAAAAAAATCTACAAAAGATCCTGAAGTATAGGATTCTCACTATTCTTTAAATATGAGGAGCAGAGCAGTATCAACGGAACTTTTCATACTAAATATAGACTTGAAACTACTCTGTCTTAACAGAAGATATCGGACTCCAAAAAAGCAAATGTAAAGGTGTCTAATATGATCTTTCACCCAAGTCACCCATGGGTGAGGAAAACTAGATAGTTGCAAGATAAGGAAGTGATTGTTATAGGTGACGGTCTTAGAACTTCTACATACAGAACTTAACCGTAAGACGACAGCTCATTGCAATGCCTCCTCAGTTTTACTGTGCACACAAAATAGAGGATCATTTGTGCTGACTGAATTAATAATTTCCTCCACAGGAAATGATATTCTGGACCGAAATTGTTATTGTCTTACAATATAACTGACCAATTATTAAGATGAATCTCAGTATTAAGTCATTCTTAGTACATACCACCTTTTTAATTTGTGTCCTAATGAGAAAATATACCATTTATACCACTTTGTTTTAAATCCAATTTTCTTCTGCAAACCCTATCACACATTCTTTCTGGTAGAAGCTTTATGTCTATTGGAACTTACAAATAGTAATAATTGCAGATTCTACATTAAAGCAAAAAAAGGTTTCAAAGACAATGAAATATGGTTATTTATTTATTATTTTGATTAAAGCTTGTTAGGAACTTTAACACACAAAACAAATAGAGAACCTCAGTCTATAGTCAGCTCTCTCCGCCTTGTATAGCACCCAGATGCACTCAAGAAAATCCAAGGGAGCTCTTTGTCACACATTAAAAGCTTTGTTTTTCTTTCATTCATTTTTTTATAATCCAAACTTTCACATGACCTGTAAATTATTTATATTAATGCCCTGGATACCTGGACAGCCAACACTGTGTGAGACCTTTCAGTGACATAACTTGTAAGGTCATACCTTGTCAAAGGCTTTCTCTGTGCCTAATCAGATTACTTCCACTGTTAATTCCTTGCCTACAAGGCAGGTTTTTGGGTTTTTTTTTTCATTCTTCTCTTAAAAGATCTGTGCATGCCTGGGAGAACTCAGGTTGTTTAGTCAGGCATGATTTCCACTAATAAAACCGCATAGACTTTCCCCCAACAGATTCTCCTGGTTGATTTGTTCAATGAACCTGCTTCTACATACAGGTCAGTGATTAATAGTGGTTTTTGAAAGAGAAAGGAGCCATCTGTACAGAAATGAAAGCTTTGTTCTCTAAATAGAAATTCTAGGGACCATCAGAATCTCATGAGTCTTGGTCTTCTTTGATTTCATAGGATCTCTGAAAAAATGTGCTACAAGTGAGTCCACTCATCCTTCATGGCCAAGCTCTCTATGAATGCTCTTCAGAGGGTAGAAGTTGCTATTACATATCCTTGTTCACTGCTGGGTTGTGAATAATGTCACTGGTCTCCTGCTTTGACTTAACTTTTGCTCCTCTTTTATATCTTTGTTGTGATAGCTATCATCATTTTCTACAAGGAATCTATGTAACCACAGATATGTGCTTGAGATTCTGGGTACAGTTGCTGTTAGGTATAATGCTGTAAAAATACAATAATAAAAAAATCACACATTGGTGGCAGTGACCATTATTATTATATTTTTGTGCTCATACTTTGCTAATTTGGACCATTATCAAATCTTAACTCTACTCTTACATAAAAAAAAACATGTCTTCTTCCTGAGTTTATATATAGACTCAAGCCCAACTCAGCTGATGAGGGGAAACATGGATTGATTCTGGTGAGTTCGTTATGAAGTAGTAGAGCACAGGGCATAACGAGAGTGGAGTCAGTGGCAGAGAGTAACAAGCAAGTTTATGGTGCACCTATCTTCAGTTGTACTGCAGGTGTATTGGGCAAGAAACTTTTTCAGAAGAACATACCAGTTTGCTACTGTGTTAAACAAATCACATTTAGCGCAAACACTAAATGTGATAGAAATATTGAATATGAGCTCTTTAAATATCAAATACCTGCATTTTTCTTTTTTTCTTATTGAATATAGATTCTTCTCTCATACAATACATCCCTGCCACAGATTTTCTTTCTTCCACTCCTCCCAGCTTCCTCCCACCTTTCTTACCCCTGAGATTTACTTTCCCAAACTCCATTATCTCTTTAGAAAAGAGCAGGCCTCCAAGAGATGACAGCCAAATAGGACAAAACAAGAGGCAATTAAACAAGGCAAAAGCTCTCATATTGAGGCTGTACAAGGGAATGCAATAGGAAAAAAGGGTCCCAAGAGCAGGCCAAAGAATCAGAGATACACCTGCTCCCATTGTTAGGAGTCCCACAACACCACCAAGTTAATAGCCATATACCTGCAATTTAACAGAAAATTTTGTGCACCAGGACCATAACAAGAATCACATAATTTCTTACAGGATTAAATGATCTATCAGAGACTCAGCGAGAAAGATCTAGATTCCTCAGATCATTTTTCCTCTCATCCTAATTGAACTTCTGATACAAAATTGGAAAGGAAAATCTGTACTCTGAGATCATATTCCACAGTCTAACAAATTATTTTTCAACTATTTCCTTCTTCTTTTCTCCATTTTCTGTTGCTAGTCATTTTAGCCAACACAGAGTTGATGGAGATCACATTGTTAAGATAGCTCAAATCCCTTCTTTCTGTTTCTTTCTATGAGATAATCTGAATAGTAACAGTTGTTTCTATCAATTCATCCATAGTTTTAAGTCTTCAAGGCTGAGGTTCCCTATTAATCTTTCCATTTATGCTCCTCTGATTTTCCTCCTTGGCTATATTTGATATAAATAATATGGCAAGACAGAGACTGGCTACAACTGTCTGTCTTCAGAGGCAACACAACACAGTAACTTCCTTTGTAGTCACCTGACATGTTGGGACCTGATGAGACCAAATACCAACTCAAGTGTGAGAATCTGGGAAATACAGTGTCTATTATTCTAGAAAACTCAAATGAAGCAGAAACACGGACACTGAGGGCTCAATTTTAAGCTTGCTTGGAGAAAGTGTCTTACAAAAGAGAATACTGAAAAAATAGTTCTTTTTTGTTAGGGAAAAAGGACAGCTTCCACAGACCACTGAGATAATGTTTGTTACTATTTTTTTTGTAATTTTAGACTTATGAAATTTAATCTCTGGTTTTCAATAAGAGTAAGACTTAGTTGGAATAAAAAGCTATGACTATTATTTTTTCCTTAGAATATTATTGGCTTAGACTTAGAGCTTAGATGAATCAGTAGACTGTAATGAATGACATTAATGTAAAAGGTACATAACACATTGATCAGTGTTTTCATGCCTTTTTGGTATGAGACTCAATACTAGAAATTTTGTTATATAAGATATTTCATATATATATGCATATATAAGCATACACATGCACACATATATGAACACATGCATGAACACACCACATACACAAACATATAGACATATATGTGCGTATAAATTTGTGCTTATGTTTTTGAAGTTTTTAAGATCAAAATGCCTTTTAAAAGGTTTATAATGTAAATATGATCAGTGGAATTTGAGTGACCTGGCCTATGGCAGGCTTATTTTTCTTTTAATAGAATAATAGATATAAAACTTTAAAGTATTAGGAACCCCAAACAGACTGGAGAAGACAAAGCCTGGCTATGAGTCAGTGTAAGTAAAAAACAACCTTGTGTTAAGAATTCTTGGTCTGTGTGTAGTAATGGTTTTCGGACATGTGCTGCATTGGCCCAACTCTGTGACCATATTTTGCTTTTCTATCTCTGATTATGTTAGTGTGAGTCACTTTTAGCTCCAGATTAGCAGAAAATATGCCATGCCATTTGGGAAATATAATTAATATTCAGAACATTATTTATAGCCAGTGCTTGTGTAAATGGTGTCTGCTCAGTTACTACTTGAGTGTCTTCTATACCATAACAGACATTAAAAAGTCTACTACTGAGTGCTTTCAATCTCAGCTCAACAAATAGTTGCATTAATGGAGAAGATTTCATTCCACATATAATTATATTTGCCAGTCTGAAATTATTTTCTTTTTTTAAATTAGGTTAACCCTTACTTCTGAACATTTTGAAAATCTCCTAAACCATCTATGTTCCAAATTATATGCTATATACATATATGTACAGCTCCTTTCTCCTACAAACAATTAATACTTTTAAATTGTAGATCTCTAAAAGAGTCATCTTAGGTCTTGGTTAATTAAAAAAAATTAATTGGAAAGATGAGTGTTATGGGGTTTAGAACTCAAATATACATTAAGAAACCTCCCACTCTACCCTTCAGTTGAAAAAAAAAACATGATGGTTCTAGTCCATGTCATAGTTTATATTTTATCACTGCATAAAAAAACTGAGCTACGTTTATATTGCTATATAAGGTATAAATTGTGATGTTAATACATTCAAACATTGTCCATCTAATAATTCTAAAAGCAAAACCATGTTTTGGTCTGATTTTCATACCTCAAAAATTATAGGCAGAATTCACTCAGTATTTATCACAGTCTTCACATACAGCACCTACTGCTCTTCAGAAAAGCATAGCAAATCATAGCAAAACTAACCAGTGAATGGAAAAGAAAGCATCCAAGGGGGCTCTGGTGACTCATCCAGGAGACTCATGTGGTGAGCCAGCAGGCACCACGAAATGCAAACCATTCTGCAGCCTGCAGCTGAGTGACTGTCTGCTAAAGTAACCAGAACTCACTTCCACATAAACTCTCCTGCTCTTTCTTATCTTCTCTGTCTTGTTTTCAAGCACCAAGATCATCACTTGTACACTTAGGCATGCTTTATAGGTGTATAGAGAAAGGAAAATAAAGCCAGTAAGTGGAGAATAATTTATATCTCAAATAAATGAAGAAAAGATTTTTTATTGTTTTTTTTAATCACACATGAGGTTTTTTTTTAAAGGACAGGATCTTATTTGGCTCAATTTGACTTCAATCTTGCTATGTCACATAGGATGAGCTTAAACTCCATTTGCCTGTACATACTGAGCTCTGGAATTACACAGGTGTATGATTTCCTATCAGGTTTATATGACACTATAAACCAAATCCAAAGTCTCAATCATGTAAGGCAAGTATTCTGTAGGAATTTTAAATATCAAATTTAAATATGGCCAATTGATCAGCCTCCTTCAGTATAAAAAAATTAACAAAATATGATTCCATTACCCAAGGAGTTTAGTAAGTCACAAAACTGATACACAAGAAGTGAGCAGTAAATAATAGGAGTCTAAATTCTGTAACTGTGAGGGAATTCTAGAACTCCAGGGTCATCAGCTGTGTTTCTGACTCTAGGGTTCTGAAGAATATGCTGTGATGCTGGACTCTATTTCTCCTTCCAGGACACAAAGCCATGAATCTCGAGCTGCCTACAGTGGTAGCTGGTGTCTGTTAGTAATTCCAATTCTAGGAAGCCTCTAGTTGAAAAGATGTCTGTTGTACAGAACCATGCTTCTTTCTCAAAGAAGGCCTAAATCAGAGATGATTCATGGTTGGTTGTAGGAAAAAACAAAAACAAACAAACAAACAAAAACCTACAAAGATTACTGACCGTTGTGCTTTTCAGATCATTCCAAAGGATTGTACTAGCAATAGAGATGCTCTACTACATGGTATTTACCTGTGTGTTTGCAGCCTAAACAGAAGGTTTTGTGGGAAATCAGAATAAGAATTGAGTCTTACTGCCATGATCATGCCAATCAGTGACCTCAAGTGTGTATATGTGTGTGAGTGTGTGTATTTACTTCATTTGCTTATTTGACAAAAAAGAGATCCAAACTTATTTTGCATCTACTGAGAACCCCATCTTCTCTTCCCATATAGTGGTTTTGTTACCTCTTATGTATAACTACCTCTTTGCTACCCTTCTCGAGAATTAAGTTAATTATCTCTACCCATTCACCATGTCCTATCGAAAGTTCAGTGCTTTCTCTGGGGTTGAGGGAGATGACCAGGATGTCACTTCTGGTTCTGATTTTTTGCAGCTTTTGAATTCTATAATTCTCAAGTGGCTACATGGTTGTTCTATTCCCATGCTCTGTGCTCAGCCACATTTGAACTCTCAGAATCCTCAAAACCACGTCATTAAAGTACTTGTGTTAATAACAGACTTCGTGGAAGAAGTGGAGAAATAACAGTTTCTTGGCTCACAGTAATAAAAATTAGATGAAATAATAAGAGCATACTGTGACGTAGCCACTCTAATACTGCAAAACATTTGCTCAGAATCTTAACCTCCTTCCTAGTTTCTCAGCTATAATATCCGTCTGCCTTTTCCCTTGGTTTCTCCTTCTATTTCACTCTCCGTTTCTCTTATATTATTATGCACAGAATTATAGCAGTTTATCCGCTTTAGCATTATGTTGTTTTATATCCACAAGGACTCATATACATTTCTTCCAAACAAAAGGGAAGTTATTCTGCATTTTGTGCTTTGGTAACACTCAACTGGAAGTCATAGAAACCTCAGTCTTTCCTGGCTTCCTCTCTATCAGTCTCAGGAAAAGAAGGGGCAGCCCTAAGGAATGATACAGTAATGTAGTTATATATTATTATACTTTCTGAGAAAAGGAGACACTTCTAGTGAATTCAGATGTCACTGTTTTTCCGTTTTACAGACACACATGAAAATTATCAGAGAGAATACACACAAAGCTGGAGCCAGAACCCATGGTGAGCAAGTGATAGCAAATTTGCTTTTCATCATACTGCTTTGCTAGAGAGGTGAGTAAACTGTGGAATCCAATCAGTACTATGTTAGGGATCCATATGGAATAAGATGGTGGAATGCAAGGGAAATGAAGCCAGGGCAGGAACTGCCCATGATGTCTGACTCAGTGTTGTAACTGGAGTTTTATTTTTCTCTCATTTATGTTAGAAAGAATATGAGAAGTCAGAAGACAGAATGACAGAGTTGACATTTGTTTTCAATTACCTTCAGAATGTAAGGAGAAAATATGAGAAAAGCCATTCTTTCTCACAGTTACATATATCTACATATAGCAGTTCATTAATAAAGAGGGCATCAAACAGAGACAATAATAAAGTAATATAAATTCTATGTGTGAACATTATTTTTGTTTCCTTGAAAGATTTACATTGGCATTTATTTCCCCCCTTTACTTGGAATTTTCACAAACCTTAAAGAATTCTAATTAGAAGTGTGGGGAGTGGATAGAAAGAGAGATAGAAAGAGAGAGACAATCTCTCCACCCATGACTGGCTGATAATGGTCTTTGGTCTATCTATTCTACAAAGCCTTCAATAAGTTCAGGAGCTAAATGAGTTCAGAAGTTACAAAATAATACATTGGTCTGATGATTTCAATTATGAATGTCATTCTGAAATTACAAATTTCTGTACCTCAGCACTGCATTATGCCTAAAATTAGAACTTTCCCTTGAACTCCCTTTATATTATAACCCCTCCATCTCTAAGACCCTAAAATATCTGATCCAAAGGCAATAGAATTCTGAAGTTTCAGATGCATATGTGCCGGGACTTGTGTGGAACTGATCCTCTTAGCTAAATGTGTCCTTGTGAAATCACCAGCTGACAAATGAGAACATGCTACCATCTTCAGCTGTGAGGAAGGAACACAGTGATATCTCTCAGTTAGTATTATGTCAGATTTAGTATCAAAAAGGGGTAAACATAAAAGACTGCAATGGCCTTAGCAGAGTTGACTATGTCTCCAATAACACAACTCTGTATCTTTAAAAATAAATAGCAGTATGTTTCAAGAAAGTTTTATTTTCTTCTTCAGAAATATGGTCTGCTATTGAATTCTACTTTGTAAGTATATTGTTCATTTGCAGTAAATTCGTAGGCCTTTTATCTCTGTAGAATCAAACAAAATGATTGTGAGATTTCTATTGTCATTGTTGTTTCAAGACAAAATGAAGAGATTTTTTTAAATGTATATTCCTATATGAGGTAGGGAAATAAAAAAATATCTGCTATGAACTCCATGAAAGTAATAACCCCCTTTTAACATCAAGATACTATCTGTATTGTATAATAGGACCTTCCCATTCTGAAAGGACAATTAAGAAATGATTGAACCATTACATGCCCTTGCTTTATTTTTCTTGCATTGTGCCATGGAGAAAAGCTAAATATCCCTGGCTCTTCTTCTCTTTTGCCTAGAAATGGCAGATCAGGCCTACATCTTCCCTCAGGATATGGCAGCTATGCCTCTCATGTGCTCTGGTTGTTGAGTGGCCTCCTTAGGGAACTCCAGTGCAGATCACTGGTGGAAATCTTGAGTAAAACAATAATTCACCATACTAATTTCAAATTTTGTATGTCTTTCTCTTGGACTTACACAAATCACTCAAGAAATCAAAACAATCCAGAGAAATTTACTAGTGTTGATTTTATAAACCACAACATCAATACAAAGAGAGAAACTGATGGACCATAGCACACATCCCCTCTTCTGTGAGAGTCTTGTTTTTTTGTTTGTTTGTTTTGTTTTGTTTTGTTGTATGTTTGTTTCATGTGTCGAGTAAAGAAAAGATGAAGACTAAGAGAGAAAGCAACCATAGGACAACACTGGAGCAAGAACAATAAGAGCTCTTTCCTTGCTTATATTTAATCTGCAATCTGAACTTGATTCTTTGGGGTAGTACTACTTGATACTTCATTTTAAAGAAATAATAAATGATCTTGTCTTAAAAGAGTATAATTCAGACAAAAGTGGGCTCTGAAATAGATGAAGAATTACAAACCTGACTCTAAAGTCAGACATGCTAGATAGAGCCTTAAATTCAACCCCATCACAAATCACCCTTTTTGGACTACTTTTGATCTGTGAAAGGAGAATTTAAATATACCTATTGCAGGTGCCTCTCATATCAATTGACATAAAGATATATCCTGATGCCTGATATGTGGAAACATTCACCGTAGTTGAGCAGACATTTCTACTCTAAATATTAAAGGTTGCCTTTTTCTTGTCCTAAATACTGAAGTATGTACAGAGTTGCAGTGACTGTGTCAGATTTAAATTCAGTAAATCTGATTCAGTCCACTCTCTGTGTGAGGCACTTACCAGGCACAGACCCAAGGTATTCTTTCCATCAGGTCCCCATGCCATTTAATTGCTTAATATTGTCTCTGTTTCCTCTAACATAATTACCCTGAGGCTAAGTAAAAGAGCTGTGTCTTTCTCTTAGATATGCTGAGTGGTACGTAATGTAATGTTAAAAGTTGCTTGTTCTAGAAAGAGACTGGCTTAATATGACCAAGCAAATAAGTGCCTAGTCTCTGCCTATGAATATGTGAAAACTGTGGAAAAATAATATACAGCATAGTGTAAGGGATGAAAATGTGTGTATTACTTTTCATTTGTAACTATCAAACAGAACTCTCAGAACTTGATACTTCTCTATTGGAAGCGATGGTAAAGAATTTTTTTTCTGTTCTTGCTTTTGCCTTTGTACAGAACTTCCCTATAAAGCCAAGTAGGACAGATATAATTATCTTTTCTTCTCCCAAAGCTTTCGAAGGACGAACACTTCCCGGGTACTCTTGGTAGCTCCTTCCAGCATTGTCTCATTACAGTCAAGATGCTCTTCCCTGTGCTCAATCTAATCTCTTTCTTCCTTCAAGTAATGGTTTTCTCACAGAGAAGATCAAATCCGTTTTCTTTTCCTGCATCTGACTAACTACTGACACTTTGTATCTTGCACACAATAGGTCCAGGGTGACTTCAATCTGCAAACAGATAAATTATTTCTATAAATTTGAAGACATTGGCAAAGCTACTCTGTAATGGATGTGTTTGATTATTAGCAAAGTATAAACAAACTCTAACTCATTTCCTCCTAGAATCATTTTTTCCCTAAAGGCTCACCATATTTACTGATTTTTAAGACTTCTTTTCTTAAAGGCTTACCTATTCTACGGAACTGTGATATTATTGTATCACCTGAATGTGTCATAAAATGAACAGTCTATGGAGGTATAAGGTAAATCCTACAATTTGCAACAGCCCTTTACAGTTTCTACCAACTGTAACTTCAGCACAGCTTCCAGTAAAAGAAAGTGAACTTATGTTTTATTTGTTTAATAACCTAAAATCTTATATAAAGTTCTCTTAGGTTATACAATCCATTCTACCTCACTTTGTTGTTGATATTTATTTGTATGTAAAATATATTAACAGTGCCTGGCACGCTATAAGCTTTTAGCAAGTGGTAGGATGGTGATAATGATTGTGATAGACTAAATTTGAACTACTCAAAAGTTGTCAAAATGAAGCCCAGTACTCAATGTGGTGGCATTTGGAAGTGAGTCTTTTGAGATATGACGAAGCCATAACTAAAGAGCTCTCACAGACGATACCAAGAGAAACCAGAGATGTTTACTCTTCCCATGCAAGAGAACATAGTGAGAAAGTCAGAAGTTAGAGCTGGATATTTGGTTGCAAAAGCCTCCAAACACTGATGGTGCAGTAATGGTATTGAACTTTATACTTTGGAATAAGCTTTCCCACACTCTAAAATACATCCTCAATAATAAGAGGTTTATGTACTTGCTCCCACTTAGGTCTCAATCATCGCTGAAGAAAACAAATACCACCATTTTCAAGAGAAATCTAGGCTTTAAATGATGCTTGGCAATGAAAGTCTTGGCTACCCCAGGACAGTGCTGGCTCACACATGTTGACCCCCACACAATTCTTAATTGTGTTCACATCATTCTCATTAGTATATATTTGCCTGATAAATTATATAACCACTGTAGAATAAATGCCAATGAAACTGATCTTGCAATAAAAGTGGTATAACTAAAAAAACGATGCTTGACTCAAGGGCTTCAGTCCATAGACTAAGCCCATGAAAAACCATAGTGCATTTCCCCTGCCTATTGGGAAATTATAGAAAATATGAATTTGATAAAAGTATAGGGAGATCCTATACTGATTTAAACTCTGTTTAAGTTTGAGGCTCAAGTTGATTCCCCAGCAAGAACTCAGAGAAAGTCACCAGGAGATAAGATGGAAGAAAGTCTATCCATTCCCCTACTAGGTGTCACTGAGAAGTGTCACAATTAGAGGTGCTGTGAATTCCAATTGGATAATGAAATGACATCATAAAACAAAAATACAATTCAGTATGCCTAATGTGATTTGGTTTTATCCTTGTCCCTACATTTGAAAGAAAGTCATTTCTTATAAGTTTTGGATATAATGATAAAGTGGCAGAACTTATTAATTATAGTGTTTGAAATTTATACAGCACATACATCTAAGCATATATTTGTATATACTGTACATTTCTTGACATTCACAGTTTTCATAAACAGGTGGAACAAATACATTGCCATTTTACAAAACTAAGAATCAAAGGGATTATAAAAGTCAGGAAACTTATACTTAGAGGTATAAATTGGGATAGAATGTCATTCTGAAATGTTAAAGTGATTAAAGCCATTAAAATGAGAGGGCTGAAGATGCTGCTCAGTTCGAGAGCATGTGATTAGCATACACAAGGCACTGGGTTCAATCCCTGACATCACAAAAATGTTTTAAATATAACTTGACAGAAGCACACTGAGTGGAAGATAGTTAAGGGAAATACCAAATTAGAGTGAGAATGTCTAGACTTTAATAATTGATCTAGTGCACTTTCCACTGGCCAATTGATTTAACCATGAGATTAATAATAATTAAAGCTGAAAAATAATATTGGCTACTCACTCAGTCAGGATGGATGACATAGCACAAGGGAACACAGTATGGTTTGGTGAGTTCACATCATGGAATACACAATTCTGACAGCAAGCAATTCTGCCACAGCATACCTCCAGTAATCCTATCCAATTCCTATCAGGTCTGGACTCAGGAAACCACGGATTCTAGGAAAATTTTTCGACTAGGTTGAGCTTCCCTTCTCTCTTTGTGCATCTTTTGAAATCTGTAGCCACAAGCAAAGCTATCCTCTTATTTAATTACTCATACATATTCTGGGATAAAACTGGGATTGGAAAGAAAAATCAGTTGTTTCCCTTTCCCATAGCTATTTGTATTCCATCAGGAATGAAAGCTGAAGACATCCAGGTTGAATGATGATATTTGAAGGCGGTAGCTTCACAATCAGCAAAAAATCATACTCTGTATTTGCCCCTACCTACTTGACCAATAGTTTGCAGTTTGAACCACCACCAAGCTCCACAAAGCACAAATGAACGGGACAAATAGGGCAAAAGAACTCAGGCAACTTCTGTGCTTGAATTTATATGGAAAGTCCCTATGATGGTTATGGAGAGACGTAACTCCTTCAGCTGTATTTGTATCAGGCATATGATAATGCTTTTGAATACAACAGGATAGATGGCCTCCTGAAAATTCCTGAGGCGCACTTCCTTCTACAGTTTCAGAGAACTACATTTTAAATGCTCTTTTAAACTTGATAACAACATAATCTGTTTGCGAGTGCCCCCAAAGTCATGTTCGTGTAGGTGTGAGGGAGAGTTGTAGCACTAAGTCAGCAAAAACTGATTGTGGTTTTTCATATTGTTCCTTCAATTTTTTCATACTACCCTATTTTATTGTTCTAAATTTCAAAACTTGTGAATATCACTTCTCATCACATTAGGCAGAACTTTTCACTTGGCAAGCATTCACCTTTGTAGCTAATACTCTTTCTGGGCTTACCAGTCCATTTAGTTGAAACAGAAACTTTTGTTCTCACCATGATTTCTATGAGATGTGCTGTGTTTTATAGACAATATTGAATGGGAGGGAAATGGACAGGTGGAAATGTTTGGGGTTAGACTCATCAGCACCGAATGTGGTAGTTGCTTTGGTGCATTTAAGGGATATAAGCAATTGCACTCTGGGTATGGAGATATCAGGACAAAATTGATACCTTAAAGCAAACATAAATTTTAGCAAGAGAGATGCAGTTATAGTCAAAATGGATGAGCTATAAATATAAATATATATATACATATACAGATATATAAAGTGCATTTCCTGTGGATTAGATATATATTTTTTTTTGCTTTGTATTCTCATATTTGAAAAAATCCTTGATTGTCTTTTAAAATCTAAGTTTCCTCATTTAAAAACCCCTCCAGGGGAATCCCTTTACATGTACTACCTTTGGTGCTTGATTTTCCCTTTTGCCTAAATGCAGCTCATGCTGTTATCATCAATCAAATTAGTCTTTACAAAAATTTCCTAAATGTGTCAAGAAATATTGATAGTCTAGGTGCCAGAAAAATGACAATTGAAACAATAAAAAGCAGTGATTATTTTTAAAGCATATTAAACCTTTTACAAATACATACATATATGTACGTTGATCTTTGTCATGAAAATATTCTGTATCTACGATTATGGTAATGCCATATGATGAGGCTGTTCCTATGGAAACAGCCCATGATTCATGGTCACTATAAAAGAAAATTACAGATGAAGTTGTAAAATATACCAGACAAACTATTAATTTCCGATTTTAAAACTGTGAATGCTATCATACTAATGATTTTTATGACTAAAAAATTGTTTTACAATTGTAATAAATGTTATCACAAAGTCTTTATGATAGAACAGGAGACTGAGAATATAAAGAATATATTCTGAAATTTCCTGACATTTGTATTATAAGGGAGGAAGAGAAGGCTAAAAATTGTCTCATATGAATGATCTCTAAATTAGATTGAATTTATAAAGTCTTTTAGAACTCCGGATTTTCTCATATGCCCCAGACAGTCTTTCTTCAGCTGAAATCTCTGTAATGGCTGCAGAAATTGTTCTATAGATTAAATGTAATTTGTGTGGGTTTGAAAGTAGATATAGATACATTTGAGTAGGGGAAGATTTACAGGTGGTGAGAGGAAGAGCAAAGCCCCTGACATGAAAGAGTGTACCAGGCACAGGTAAGATTTCAAATGAACTATCTCTATGGAAACAACAAATCCAGTTTTCTTCACTAGAGAACTGTGTACCATGCCCTATAAAACAATAAGTTACACGGCAAAAAAAAAAGAAAAAAGAAAAAAAGAAAAAAAATTCTGTCCTGAGTCACAATGTGTTACAGTAGGAGATGCTATTAAATCTATTCCCCTCCTTTCAGGTCCAATGGAAACTCCTTCCGGTGGTAGTCACTGCTCAAAACATCCCTGACTAATCTGCAACAAGAAAAGAAAAGCACCTAACATCTAATTTTCCCACTTTAGATTAAGGGTTGCCACCCAACACTCACAACGGTTCTCTGTACCGGTAGCTAAGCGCTACCTAGAACCGGTTTTATTTTGATGGATTTCTCCAAGTGTCTCCTCATTTTTTTTTTCCGCTAAGGTAAAAACAATGCAATGTATGAATAAGCCTTTGCTGTCACATATTTACTTTATGAGACCATCTTTGAGGGGTTGTTGGGTTCTTGCTTAAAATCACACCCAGACGTCAGGTCAAATGTTGCCATTGCTCTGAAAAGCTCCAGGAGTCTCTCTCAGTTTTCTGGCAGGTAAGCTTCAATTCTCAGGGCATACAGCCACTCTCACTCGCACTGTCTTTATCCCCGGGCTCGCCTCATCACCAGATGCACTGTCTACGACTCACACTGCTTTCACGAGACTTCACATCGGAGCAAAGTGTTCCAGACAGACTCTGAATCACTTTCAGGATGTGATGGAGAAGAGAGCAGATGCTGTGGAAGTGGCTTTCCTACAATGCCCTCCTCTCTTGCTTTTATAGAGACAACTGAACCAGAATGCAGAGATCTCTTCTCTGGTAGAAGCTAAGAAGTGTATACCAAATTCCACCAGGGCTGTGTTGCTAGGGATAATAAAATTAACTGCATTCCACCTCTCTGTCTTAGCCTGGGACATTTTTCTTAACAACTGTGAACAACTCATTCAGTCACTGTATTCTGGGGCCTGAAACTTTTTTTTCCTATAGAATATGCATGCTTGGGAACACAATAGAAAGACTCACCAAATAATTAGTCCATTTTAGGGAAACTGCAATCTCCAATGTTCTACCTCAATACACAGAAAACTATCTCAAAATGATCCAATGTAGTATTTCCTTACTCTGAAAAAAATGCCATTCCTGGGAGAAGGCAATATTGTGTATGCTTGCTCTACTGGGAAGAAGGTGGTCTTGAAAACCGCTACTCACTAAAGAACCTCAGAGAATATCCTGGACTCTTATCTAATCTCGATTACCTAACTAGTCAGTGAATCCTGCTAATTCTCCTTTATTTCAATGTCGTTGTCTTTATTTTCCATTCCTAAGACAACTGTACTACTCCAGAAATTTATGTTCCATCCTCTACTTTAAAGCAGCCTATTAACTTCTTATCCAGAAATAACACCCTCAACTTTTACTTTCCCTGTTTTACAGCAAGAATTGTCCCTGAAACATAAAAGACATTGCTGGTTAAACTCTTTGGAGGCTTAGAATCCCTTTCCTTTTCCATTTCCCACCATTTACCTGCAAATTTCATGATTTCCTTGTATTTTTTTATTGCTGAGTAATATTCCATTGTGTAGATGTACCACAAGTTCTGTATCCATTCCTCAGTTTGAGGGACATCTGGATTGTTTCCAGCTTCTGGCTATTATAAATAAAGCTGCTATAAACATGGTTGAGCAAATGTCCTTATTGTATACTTGAGCGTCTTTTGGATATATGCCTAGGAGTGGTATAGCTGGATCTTGAGGAAGCTCTATTCCTTGTTGTCTGAGAAAGTGTCAGATTGATTTCCAGAGTGGTTGTAGAAGTTTACATTCCCACCAGCAGTGGAGGAGGGTTCCCCTTTCTCCGCAACCTCTCCAGCATGTGTTGTCACTTGAGTTTTTGAGTGAGCTATCCCAGAAGCAGAAAGATACACATGGTATATACTCTCTCATATAGACATATAATAGAGGATATACCTACTAAAATCTATACACCTAAAGGAACTAATCAAGAGGGAGGACTCTGGCTAAAATGCTCAGTCTCCACCCAGAAAGGCAAAGAGGAAGGACATCAGAAGAAAGAGAGAACAGGGAACAAAGTAGGAGCCTGCTACAGAAGGCCTCTGAAAGGCTCTGCCCTGCAGACTATCAAAGCAGATGCTGAGACTTATGGCCAATGTTTGGGCAGAATGCAGGGAATCTTATGAAAGAAGTGGGAAATAGTAAGATAGGGAGAGGATAGGAGCTCCATAAGGAGAGCAACAAAATCAAAAAATCTGAGCACAGGGGTCTTTCCTGAGACTGATACTCCAACCAAGTACCATGCACGGAGATAACCTAGAACCCCTGCACAGATGTAGCCCATGGCAGTTCAGTATCCAAGTGGGTTCCATAGTAATGGGAACAGGGAATGCCTCTGACATGAACTGATTGGTCTGCTCTTTAATC
>CM053743.1:36095697-36124314 GCA_028658305.1 Pachyuromys duprasi
GCCTGGGATTCAAAGTACCTAACCTGTGATTGAGATAAAAATAAATAAATTAAATTAATAAAAAAAGAGACTAGAGTGAACAATTCAATAACTGTTACAGACAGACAAAATCCTAAAGGAGCCTTGACTAAGCTACTCAGCATATCTAAATTTCTGTTGCTGTATTTTCCGAGTGAAATAAAAATGCCATTTGTTCCTGTAGCTCTAGCTGTTCCCTGCTTGGTGGGTTCTAGAAAAGCAACAGGCATTTCCTTTCTCTTGAACTCAACTAGAAAAACGGCTTCCCAGGAAGGGTGAAACAATCTAAGGCAAAAGCACAGCTATGACTTCAATCCTCTTTAAGACAGCCTTAGAAAAATAGTATGGTATGAATGTGAGTGGAGGCAGGGGATGGGGGGAAGAAGGAAGGAAGGAGAGAAGGGAGGAAGGAAGGAGGAAGGGAGAGAGGGAGGGAAGGAAGGAAGGAAGTCTAGGACAATGGAAGGAGAGAAGCAAGAAGGAAGGAAAGAAGGAGGGAGTGAGGAGGATGGTAAAATGTGGATCCCTTAAAATTAACGACAATTACAATCCACCCCTCCCCCTCCTTAGTCCTTTTAATCACCAGATCCCCCTTTTCTAGAATAAAGCACAACCATATGACTAGACCGACCGATTCTCTTCCAACTTAAAACTTGCAAGCTGCAGAAAGACAAGAGCACGAACAAAAGCAGAGGTACAGAATGCCCAGAAGCAAGCCTGGGCACGTCTATTAGCAGTCCTGACTTGTTCATGGCAGCCTGTTGCTTCTGCCACACACTGCGCTGGATTCTATAGTAGAGGGGGACATTGTGAGCCCTGCCAGCTTGGTGGCTGAGTTGGGTGGGTTGGGGCTCCGACTGCAGGCTGCCTGAGCTGCGGAGACTGGGGGAGGGGGGGCCTTGCCTGACCAGGCTGTGCCTGCGAACCCCTAGTCCAGGGGACTCCAGTGCAGGCCACCTGGCCGCCGGCAGATGGTGCCCTGCCGGTCCCCACAGGCTGGGAGACCCGGCTAAAGTAAGGCTCAGACTCCGCCCCAGCCAATCCTCCGGCGCAACAGTCCCTATTCCTTCCCAAAATAGTGCGGAGTACGTCTCCTTCGGAACACCGCAGTAGCCCCTGTGTGTCTAAAATACAAACTGTGGGGCGACGGACAGCGTGTGTACTGGAGTGGGGTGTACACGCGGAGTGGGACCTTGGAGCCCAGGGCCGAGGTGACCACCAATGAAAAGCAGAGGACGCGGGACAGGTTCATTTCGCATCTGCGTAAGCTCGGCAAGCCGCTGAGCCCATGGGGAGGCCACTCACCATGTTCACTTCCGAGACCATGTCTATGCTGGCAACATCGATCCGCATCCCGACGTCCACCGGGGGCCCTGCCGGGAGGTGGACCACAGCAAAGACAGTCTTTGAGTGGCAGGGGGCTGAAGGGACCTAGGGGGCTTCCCAGCTCTTAGTACAGGCTAAACGGGCTCCCTCCCTACCCCTTTCCTGTGATAGGGGACAGCAGGAGAAAACCAGGTGTGGGCACACGCGTGATGCAGTGACAGTGCAGAGGGTGTGTCGGGTTGAGGAGAGGGACAGCTCAGCCTGAGGATACGTCCACCTGTGATTAGGGATCCTGTGTGTGTGTGTGTGTGTGTGTGTGTGTGTGGCCATGCCCAGGGCGTAGGGCTGCACATTTACAGAAATGGTAAAACGGGGAAGGGGACATTATTTCTGACAGAAAAGGTGAAGTAGGGATGGGTTACAGGTTGAAAAAAAAATATGAAGCATTACCTCCGAAGTCCGGCCGCAAGCGAATGTCATATCCTTTGAGCAGTCGGTCCACTGTCTCTTTCACGTATGACATGTTGCTGGGTTCATTGGAGCTAAAGGGAAGAAGTAGGGAACACATTCAGAATGAGCACAAACTGCAAACAGACATTAAAAAGATGCAGGCACACCTATCCCCCAAATAACAAGATATAGGATCCAGCAGGCACGAAAGAGGAAAAAAGAAAAACACCAACGGAAAAAGAGAGCGATTGAAGCAGGCAGCTCACCTGTGTGCACAACAAACCATGGCAACCATCACAGGAAAAGAGAGAAGCCCCAAACTCTCTCGATTTTGTACTGTCCACATTACTAACTCTGATGAAAGAATTGTCTTTTCGGCGAAGATTCAAGGAATGCAACTTAGTCTGTGGCTGGGCAGTAATTCCCGAATGGACCTGCGCATGCGCAGAGGGCACTCACTACCAAAAGACACCTTGTGCCTTGCAAACAACATTCCTAGTAGAACAGGCAACAGATTTCAATCCGTTTAAAGTTCCTGTCTGAAGTGCTCGGCGTTCTCCGGGTAGTCGGATACAACCTGCTGTCTTTATGCAAGGGGGCCTTGCGTGCCAGTGTGTGCCCAGTTTTCCGAGCTGTGGTTTGCTGTGTTCTTTTCCTCTTATCCTAAAACGTATTTCTTTCTTTTCTTTCCTCCTTTCTTTCTTTCTCTCTCTCTCTCTCTCTCTTTTTCTCTTTTTGCATTCAAAGATCTGACTGTGATTGGCATCTTTTGTTGACAGTTACGGAGGTCCTAGAACAAGAAGTCTGGAGGTGGTTCTCTGATTGCCTGTAGAAGAGGAGGGGAGTGGGCAGCAACAGCAGGAAACAGAGTAAAGGCGGGGGAAGGGGAGACTCGGGTGAGTTTGGGAGTCTGCTAATCCTGTCCTCTTCTGAGGTAACCGGGCAGCTGCAGGCTTGGTGTGTAGTGCTTCTCTGAGTAAGGAGGGGAGGAGGAACCGGCCAACTTTTAAATGTACTCTCTGCTTTAGTCCCCCTCTCCATCAGTAGATTTGTAATTGAAAAGTAAAGTAAACAAGGATGGGACAATCCCGGCAATGAATCCTTTGCTCACAAATCGCATGGTTTTTGGTAGGAAACACTTCTTTCTTATAACTGCCAGCTCCATTTGGTAATCCCTCAATGAACACAGAACATCCTAGGTCTAACAAGCACTAGGCAAGAGGAAGGAGCTGCAGAGCAGGCACTTTCCTTTGAAATAAATTAGTAAATGCAATTCAATAAATATCACTACACACGTTAGGTGGTTGGAGATGCTGGGCTCAACTCATGTTGCTTAACTAGCATTTATCAAGTCTTGATTATTTGCTAGCTACATGGAGACTTGGAGTAAACTTAAGAGTGTTTCTAGCCTAGAGAAAATCACAAACTGTTTATAAACATAAGCATAAAAATGTAATGCATCTTTATATAGTCTGTGTAAACTGAAGAATTATTGTTATACCAAGAAGCATTAGAAATTATTTCAGAGGAGGATAAAACAGAGAGAAGAGATATCTTTTGCCAGATCACAAAGGAGAATTCCTCTTGAGGGAAAACAGTATGTACCAAATCTTACAGACTGCAAAACCTTACTAGTATAACTGAATGCAGAAGAGATCCATTATAAAGACAGGGAAGAAGGAAGTGATGGTGGATGATGGAATGCGAAGGAAAATGGAGGATATCACTTAGACTTTGGGAAGACACTGACCATTTAAGCAAGGATAGGCAGGGTTGGATTTAGGATTTAGAAAAACGTTCTTGTGGAACAATTATAAGGATGGTCAACATTTACCACTTGCTATGTCCTTGTTCTTGTGAATACAACATAGGTTTTCTTATTCAAATCATGGAACAACTGCTCAGTAGAGACAATGCAGAGAGTCCTCTCCCTCCTCTCCTCCCAATCCCACCCTCTCTCCCCATTCTCCACTCATGCCCATCCCCAAGTCCACTGATAGGGGAGGTCTTCCTCTCCTTCCTTCTGATCCTAGTCTATCAGGTCTCATCAGGAGTGATTGCATTGTCTTCTTCTGTGGCCTGGTAAGGCTACTCCCCCCTCAGGGGGAGGTGATCAAAGAGCAGGCCAATCAGTTCATGCTGACATGACCAGGCAGTCCCTGTTTCCATTACTATGGAACCCACTTGGACACTGAACTGCCATGGGCTATATCTGTGTAGAGGTTCTAGGTTATCTCCAAATGGTCTTTGGTTGGAGTATCAGTCTCAGAAAAGACCCCTGTGCCCAGATTTTTTGGTTCTGTTGCTCTCCTGTCCTCTCTATGTCTTACTATTTCCCATTTCTTTCATAAGATTTCCTGCACTGTTTTTTTTTAAGACTGCTAAAACTAGTAGTTAATGTCAAACTGATAATAAGGAGTAGAATTTGCATTTCAAGCTAAAGTGCTTGAGTATGGCCATTCTCCATACTATACCGCACAGACCATAAGGGCAAGAATTAGAGAAGGAAAACAGAAGAAAAGAAGGTTATTGCAGAAGGAAATTAAGTAAGATGCTGGTTAGGTCAATGTGAAGTAAGAGGCAATCATAGGCTTTCTGAAGCATAACAGAGACATAAAGAGATTATAAGAAGCATGAACTACGTACATGTACATATGGCTGTTCCCTAAAGAACTGAACAAACATTTCAACATGTACTGAATTTAACATTCTTTAAAAAGAAAAAAGCCAGTAACATTAATTGCTTATATTTGAGCACTGCAAAAAATCCTCAACCCTCAATCTAAAGTCTCAGATTCCTTAGTTTGCTTGAGAGGATGTCAGCTTGTTTGAAAACACATACCTATCTGCTTTTAATGGGTAAAAGAGAAGATTCATTCACATTTCAAGACCCTCCTGAAATATGCAATTTGTCTGTTCTGCACAACTGTGCAAAATCTGCACTGTGGGAAACAAGCTACTTACAGGTTTACATTTATTTGCTTGCACATTCATGCCTCAAATGTTGGCTGAGCATTTAGTAGGTGCCAGCCTTCCTGCTAGGAGCTGATGGTGCAGCAGTGAGGACAACAGTGTTCAGGGGACCTTCTCACCTGTGAAGGTTGCAAGCATATACAAGTCAGGAAAGACATATTTGGTTGGGTGTTGCCTGTGCTTGTTTATTTAACTTGTGCAGTATTCATTTGAACATGCATCTTTTAATTGGTTATAAATTCCCAGGATCAGTTTTGGGTAGAAAGTATCCTTAACAAGATCTGCTTGAGAGTCACGAGTTTACTTTTGAGTCAAGGTGTGTGTTTGGATACTTTAATCCTAGCGTTAAGCATGCTTCTGCCAGATCAATTGCTTTGAAATGACACTTTCTGGATACATGAAAGGACAGTATAAGAAGTCATGTTAATAGTATTTTTTTCCTTTTTTATTGCCATGTGTTAATGGTATAGAATATTAGTTTATTACAACATTTCATATAATAGTCACTACTTATCATTGGGATGCTGCAGCCTGGCTTATCTCAGTTTATTATGTATGAGGAGGGTCTGTGGGAAAACAGCTTCCCAGACCTTCAGACTCTGGAAATGGTCTGGTTACCTGAGTGGTCTGCATATCAATGATAATAATCTGAAAGCCTATTCAGTCCCTCACTTGTTTGGATCACTGGGCATGTGAGAATCACACATACAGCCTGGCTTTAATAGTTATGCAAGATGTTAATGACCTGCATTTTGATATATTGCATTTCTCCTTGATGCCTTAGGAGTCTAAATTTAATCTCCTCTCTTCACACTTTACTAATTTAAAAACAGATATGTTGCACTGAATATATAGAATTAGTAAGTTGTCTTGGGACTGCGAAATAAATAAACCTTAAATACTGAAAAGAAATAGGTTAATAATTGATACAGACGCTTTGGAGATTTTTTTTCCCCCTCACAGCCTGAAAAAGAGCCAACACTTTCTTCTCTTGTGAAGTTTCTTGTTTCTTCCCAACACCTTTTTTTTCTCTTTAGTGCTCAACCCAATTTGAAAAAAAAAAAAAACCACCACCAACAACAACAACAACAACAAAACAGTCTCTGAAGGCCATTGACAATCCCTATTCTATTTCCTTGTGCTGAACCTTTTAGAAGAAAATGAAAGGACCTTACAGATTAGTGTCTGAGTTAAACAAAGATAATTAAAAACACATTCACAAAACATTCCCAAGTATTCTTAATATTTATTTAGATAAAGAACAACAAGGAAACATAAGAAAAATTACTGGATTACAATAAATTCAAAAATCCCAAATGGACCTGAAAAAAAAACTAGAAAAAAGGAAAAGAAAATAGAGGAGAAGAAATGTGAGAACTCAAAATGGCAACATTTTATCTAGGCTTAAAAAGTGCAATTTAAATAAAAATCCTTACAATTCAAATGGAAATTTAGAATCTGGTTCTAAAATTCAAATGCAACAGCAGGAGGTCAGAAAAACCAACGAAAGTTTGGGTGACAAAAAAAATAATAGGAAGATTTGGAGAAATTTGTTTTTGAGATTTCAAAACACATTTAACTTATAAAAATGATAATATTTTGATGTTTTGTTTGAGATTTTTGTAAAGATAAGAAAAACTTTGATCTGGTAAACAGGGAAAAAAATGAAACACAATTAAAGTCTCAAAGACAATTTGTTCTCCATCAGAATATTTTACCTTTTTACATGCAGAAAGTCTTAAGACAGGTAGAGATAAAAATAAAAGATAAAATACAAACTTCAGAATGCTATAAAAGCAGAGTAGAACCTACTTTTTATCTTGTTTCATATGATGAAGTTTAGTGTGCAGTATTAGCTGAAGAATGAAATATTGCAATCAAGTTGTTGGATATCTGGTAAATATTATTGTGTTTAACATAAAAGATCATATTTACTCCTTTCCCCACTCATTTACTAACTATGTGGGGGGGGGGTTGAAATTATACAAAAATAAACCATGGAAGTGTAAAAGCACCATATTAACCAGTACATGAAATAAAGGAAATACTGGGAAAGAACATCTATTCTTTTTCATGTGGCCTTGGAATGTAAAGAAGACACTTCAAAAGAGCCAAAGCCTTCTTTTAAATGTTGCAATTCACTGGAATGTGATTTGGGGAGGGGCTAAGCCAGGTGAGAAGCATCCTCACAGGTGTTGAAGAAGTTACAGTAAGTGGAACTATGAAGGGAACTTGTACCTGCTGCAGAGGCAGGTGTGCACAGTGGAGGACTGGGAGAGAGGAAGCTGATGAGGAATATCTCACTCGTGGATGGTCAGGCATGAACACTGAGGTAGAGGAGTGATTCAGACTGAAGAGAACCTTATGCAAACCAACCTTCTTTATTTTTCTCCCTCTGATGGATCTTAAATGCCTATTTCTGATTTCTTGCCTTTTCTATCTAATTGTCATTCAAATTGCCCAATTTTTTTCAAATAAAAAATTGAGAATCTACTCATTTGTACTGATCCCTGAAATGATACAGCAAAAATATTTCTTTAAAGATACATTATTTTTTTTAATATTGAGAGATCTATTTGCGTGTACACCTGCATACCACATGAGGGCACAGATCACATTATGGACAGTTGTGAGACATGTGGGTGCCAGGAATTGAACTCAGGACCTCTGGAAGAGCAGAGCTCTTAACTACTGAGCTATCTCTCCAGCCCCTAAAACTGTTACTACTTGAAAAAGTACCTAGTTTTGGGGGGGAGGGGAGAAGAAATCAAAACTAAGAAACCAATATTCCTTTGGAAGCTAAAGAAAAGTCATCAAACACTTCAAAGAGCAATGTGCCCTTTACTCGTGTGCCAGTCTTATACTAAGGCTGAATGAATATTGGAGAAAGGGCTTGGTGGGTTGCCTTCTTTGGAATTACAAATGTTTTAAGCATTGGCATAGAGAGGTTAAACATTGGTCCTAAAAAGATAAATACTATTTAATATGAAGTCTCAAATGAAAATGTGGATTTATAATAACTGGTCATCAAGAAATAAGGACAAAGCTGATGCCGAGACTCATAGCCAAACTTTGGGCAGAGTGCATGCAGGTAATCTTATGAAAGAAGGGATAGAAAGACCTGGAGGGGACAGGACCTCCACAAGGAGAGCAACAGAACCAAAATAAAACTGAGCACAGGGGTCTTTACTGAGACTGATAATATTCCAAAAAAGGACCATGAATGGAGATAACCTAGAACCCAGGCAGAGATGTAGCCCTTGGCAGCTCAGTCTCTAAGTGGGTTCCCTAGTAAGGGGAACAGTAGCTGTCTTTGACATGAACTTAGTGGCTGGCTCTTTGATCACCATCCCCTGAAGGGGGAGCAGCCTTACCAGGCCATAGAGAAAGACAATACAGCCATTCCTGATGAGAGCTGATAGGCTAGGGTCAGATGGAAGGGAAGGAGGACCTCCCTTGTCAGTGAACTTGGAGAGCAGAATGGGAGGAGATGAGGAAAGGGGGGTGGGATTGGTAGAGGATGAGGGAAGCAGTTACAGCTGGAATACAGAGTGAATAAACTGTAATTAATAAAAATATAAATAAATTTAAAAAGAAATAAGGACAATAATGACAAAGAAGAAAAGATAAATATCTTAAAAATAAAAAGTAAGAGATTACAGAAAGTAAGAGGACTTTAAAGTGAGTCTACTTGAGTGACAGAATGCATAATATAAAGGACACATTGCTTGGAGAAGACATGCACAAAACAGTCCATGTCACCAAAATGCAATGGCAAGTCAGGGAGATAAATTTTACATAAAAAGTAAATGAAATAGAGATTTTATTAGTACAGTAGATAATCAAAACAATCTAGTAATTATTGACATGGCATAGAGAAAATGAAAAAAGAAAAAGCAGAAGAAGGGAAAAAGAGGAAAAAAGAAAGAGGAAGAAGGAGGAGGAAAAGGAGAAAGATCAGGAGGAAGAAGAAAGAGTGGGAAGGGGAGGAGGAAGAGGAGGACATAAAACATTGAACATGGAGATGGGAAGAGTACTAGATGTTCTAATAGGAATTATATAAGAAGGAAGCAGGAGAAAAAAGAGGTGAGAAAATAATTTATAAATTAGAAATGTCCCAGAAACGACAAAAGCTATTAGTTTTATGATTGAACAGGCTCATTGAATGTTAAACAGTATTAGTTAGACATAGTCTAGTGAAATTTCAGACTATCTTGGACACACAAAAATATTCAAGATGCTTTGAGAAAAAAAAATCATCTACAAAGAAAAGGAAGTAACTTGACCTTCTTTGTATCAGCAAAGTCAACACCAGAAGATAGTAAAGCAAGTATACAAGTGTGAACTCTTTGCTCTAATCAACTAGCATTCCACTAGTGTTAACACTATAAAGTCACTTCCAAACATAGAAGAACTGAGAAAGTGTTGGCCAAACAGATTGTTCCAGCAGGAAAGATGATTCGAGAAAAGGAATATATATATATATATATATATATATATATATATATATATATATAATTTTGACACAGAATGAAATAAGTAAATAGACATTTAAGGCAAATTTTATGTGAAGTGGTAGAAAATTTAAAACATAAATCAAGAATTTATTCTGAATATGTAGGCCAGAGGTATAGATCAAAATACTATCAATTAGAGAAAATGTCATAAAGATAACAGGTTGTGAAGATGAAAGGAACAGATACTTTGAGTATCATATCCTTCTTAGGTGTGTGTTGAGTTTATTATTTGCCGTGAGCCAAGAACTGTTTTAAGTTTTCTTCATATATACCTAACATCTCTAAAAATGTATTGATTTTCTTTGAAGTCTGAAAAGAAGATCAGATAAGAGCTACTTCCTATGAGCAACAAGCTCAGAAGCAAAGGGTCCCATAAGCTTTAGCTGCCCTAGTCTACAGTTTCTGAACGAAAAACAAGAGGTCATGGGGAGGGCACTACAAATGCTGGGAAAGGAAACAGAGAACTCCTCCTAGGTATAAGAAAGGGCTGTATCTGCTTTAATACCCTGCAGGGTAGTGTCTTTCAGAGACTCTCCGTGGTAGGCTCCTGTCCTGTTTCCTGTTTTCTCCCTCTTCTGATGTCCATCCTATTTGTCTTTTTGAATGAAGATTGAGCATCTTACCCAGAGTCCTCCTTCTTGATTAGCTTCTTTAGGTATACAGATTTTAGTATGTTCATCCTTTATTATATTTCTAATATCCACTTCTGAGTGAATATATCATGTGTGCCTTTCTGCTTCTGGGATTCAGGATGATCTTTTCCAGTTCCCATCATTTGCCTGCAAATTTCACGATTTCCTTGTTTTTAATTGCTGAGTAGTATTCCATTGTGTAAATGTACCACAACTTCTGTATCTATTCCTCAACTGAGGGGCACCTAGGTTGTTTCCAGCTTCTGGCTATTACAAATAAAGCTGCTATGAACATGGTTGAACAAATGTCCTTGTTGTATATTTGAGCCTCTTTTGGATATATGCTTCGGAGTGGTAGAGATGGATCTTGAGGTAGCGCTTTTCCTAATTGTCTGAGAAAGCACCAGATTGATTTCCAAACTCTGGGCAGAGTGCAGGGAATCTTATGAAAGAAGGGGGAGATAGAAAGACCTGGAGGGGACAGGAGCTCTACAAGGAGAACAACAGAACCAAAAAATCTGGACATGGGGTCTTTTCTGAGACTGATAATCCAACCAAGGTCCATTCATGATATAACCTAGAACCCCTGCACAGATGTAGCCCATGGCAGCTCAGTGTCCAAGTGGGTTGCAGCGACTGTCAACATAAACTGATTGGCCAGCTCTTTGATCACCTCCCCCTCAGGGGGTTACAGCCTTACCAGGCCACAGAGGAGGATAGTGCAACCAGTCCTGATGAGGCTAGGGTCAGATGGAATGGGAGGAGGATCTCCCCTATCATAGACTGGGGGAGGGACATGGGTGGAGAAGAGGGAGGGAGCTTGGGATTGGGAGGGGGAAGGGGAGGGAGCTACATGTGGGATACAAAGTGAATAAAATGTAATTAATAAAAATAAAATTAAAAAAAGCAAAAAGGAAGGACTGTAATAGTAAGTCAATGTCGCTGTGTTATAAAAAAGGAAGAGGGAGAGAGGAAGGGAGAAAGAGAGAAAAAGACTCACTCCATATAAATGTTGGTGTTCCTGCTCTGATGGAAAAGTATCCAGTGACTTAGAAGCCCAGGAACCACACAGCTCTGAGGCAGGGCAGTTTCCCAGTGGAAAGGTATACATCTCTGAGAGAAATTCTCCTTTGCAGAGGCATTGCAACCCTGGGAGAGGATATCCCTAGCTTAGCTGGAATGCTGCAGTGCACCAGCTCTTTTTAGTTGCTCCTCTTCAGCATTGCAGCTCCCTTGAAAGGGTATCCCCAGCTGAGCTGGGATGCTCTGGATCCTAAGCCCTGCCCCACTTCTTGGCTATTTCCTTTCTTCCCATCTTTGCTTCTTGGCTTCTTCCAAAGAGAGAGATGCTGAGACTCATAGCCAAAATTTGGACAGAGTGCAGGGAGTCTTACAAAAGAGGGGTTTGGAGATAGAAGGAGCTGGAGGGGAAGGAGCCCCACAAGGACACCAACAAAACTAAAAATTCTGAGTCCAGGGAGTCCTGGAGAGACTGATGCATCAACCAAGAACCATGCCTGGAGAGGACCTAGATCCCCTGCTCAGATGTAGACAACTGGCAGCTCAGTCTCCATGTGGAAACCTGAGTAAGGAGAGCAGGGGCTGTCTCTGTCATAAAATCATTTGCATGCTCTTTGATCATTTGCCCCTGGCAATGAGGCCTTGCCAGGCCACGGAGGAAGAGGATCAAGCAGTCCTGATGAGACTTGACAAGCTATGGGTAGATGGCAGAGGAGTAGAATTTCCCTTTTCCATGGACTAGGGAAAGCAGATAGGGGGAAATCAGGACTGGGAAGAGTTGAGGGAGGGGGCATCAACAGGGATATATAATGAATAAATTGTGAAAAACTTAAAATTAAAAAAAAAACAGAGAGATTCACACAGGGCAGCATATCTCATAAAGGAGATTTATTGGGAGGGATGGATCAAGGGGTTGCTGCTTTTGCTCCCAAGAAAAGACAGCAGGGAACCTAATAATAGGCAGGGCTTATGTAGGATTTCTCAGGGGTTGGAGAGTTTATAGGGTGAGGATTGGTTGGATTTAAAATCCTGAGGTTGGGGAAGCTCAAGGACTATTTATTTTTTTATTTTTATTTTTATTTTTTTGCTGTTTTTTTTTTCTTGTAGGATCCAGGCAGTCTCCCGCCTCCAGGCTGGAAAAGACACAGCCATTTGAAAATTACAAGTCAAACTAACTAAAACACAGAGGAAGAGTATCCAAATTAACAAAATTAGAACTGCATAGGGGGACATAACAACGGACAACGAGGAAATCCAAACAATCATTAGATCTTACTCCACAAGCTTGTACATCAAAAAATTAGAAAATCAAATGAAATGGATGATTTTCTTGATAGATGCCACTTACCAATGTTAAACCAAGATCAGGTAAACAATTTAAGTAGAACTATAATTCCTAAAAATATAGAAGTAGTCATTAAAATCTCCCAACCAATACAAACAAACAAAAACATAAATAAAAAAAACCAAGAAAAAAGAAAGATAGGTAGAAAGAAAGAAAAAAGCTCCAGGTCAGAGTCAGAAGATTTCAGTGCAGAACTCTGCCAGACTTTCAAAGAAGGGCTCATTCCAATATGACTCAAAATATCCTTCAAAACAGAAACATAAAGAAAATTGCCAAACTCACTCTATGAGGCCACAGTCTGATACCTAAACCACACAAAGACCCAACAAAGAAAGAGAATTTCAGACCAATTTCCCTATGAACATTGAAAAAAAATATTCAATAGAATATTCACAAACCAAATCCAAATACAAGGATGTTTCAACATACAAAAAGAAATCCACCATATACACAAACTGAAAGAAAAAAATACATGACCATCTCTTTAGATACTGAAAAAGCTTCTGACAAAACCCAACAGCACTTCATGTTCGAAGTCTTGGATAGATCAGTGATACAAGGATACCTCAACACAATAAGCAATAAAGCAAATCAATAGCCAACACCAACTTAAAGAGAGAGAAATTAAAGCAATTCAACTACAATTAGAGACAAGACAAAGCTGCTCACTCTCTCTGTATCTCTTCAATAAACTGCTTGACCTCCTAGTTAAATATATAAGACAACTAAAGGAGATCAAGGGGGTACAAATAGGAAAGAAAGAAGTCAAAGTATTGCTATGCCCAGATGATATGAGAGTATACATAAGTGATATCCAAAATTTTACCAGGGAACCCCTACATCTGATAAGTGTTTTCAGCAAAGTGGATACAAAATTAACTGAAAAAAAATCAGTACCCCTCCTGTAATCAAATGACAAAAGTCCTGAGAAAGAAATTAGAGAAACAACACCTTTCACAATAGCCGCAAATAATATAAAGTATCTTGGTGTAACTCTAACCAAACAAGGATAAGACCTGCATGACAAGAACTTCAAGCCTCTGAAAAAAGAAACTGAGGAAGACATCTGAAGATGGAAAGATCTCCCATGCTCAGATCAGTAGGATTAGCATAGTAAAAATGGTCACCTTACCAAAAGCAATCTACAGTTTCAATGTAATTCCCATCAAAATACCACCACAATTCTTTACAGACCATAAAAAACCAATTCTCAATTTCATATGGAAAAACAAAACACCCAGAATAGCTAAAACAAATTTGTATAATAAAAGAACTTATGGAGATATCTCCATTTCTGACTGCAAGCTGTACTACAGAAACACATTACTAAAAACTACATGGTACTGACATAAAAACAGATTGGTCAATCAATGGAATTGAATGGAAGACCCAGAAATAAACCCAAAGATCTATGGACACTTAATTCTTGACAATGAAACTAAACCATACAGTTGAACAAAGGTGACATCTTCAACAAATGATGCTGGTCTAACTGGATGTTTACATGTAGAAAAATGCAAATAGATCCATATTTATTATAATGCACAAAACACAAGTCCAAGTGGATCAAGGACCTTAACATAAAACCAGAAACACTAAATCTATTAGAAGAGAATGTGAGAAAAAGCCTTGAATTCATTGGCAAATGAAGACAGCTTCTTGAACAGAACACCAACAGCTCAGGCTCTAAGATCAACAGTTAATAAATGGGACCCCTTGCAACCAAGAAGCTTCTGTAAGGCAAAGGACTCTATCAATAGAACAAAATGACAGTCTACGGATTGGGAAAAGAGCTTCAGCAACTCTGAATCAGAAAGAAGGCTAATATCTAGAATATATAAAGAACTCAAGATATTAAACACCAACAAACCAAATAATTCAATTAAAAATAGGGTACAAAGCTAAACAGAGACTTCTCAACACAGGAAGTGGCAGAGAAGCACTTAATAAAATGCTCAATGTCCTTAGTCATCATAGAAATGCAAATTCAAATGACTTCAAGATTCTACCTTACACCCATCAGACTGGCTAAGAGCAAAACTCAAGTGACGGCACATGCTGGCAAGGATGTGGAGAAAGAGGAACACTGATCCCTCGCTGGTGGGAGTGCAAACTTGTATGACCACTTTGAAAATCAATCTGGAGATTTCTCAGAAAATTGGAAATATCTCTACTTCAAGATCCAGTTATACTACTGCTGGGCATATACCCAAAAGATTCTGTTCAAGCTGGAGGCCTATGACAGAGTAGGCTCCTAGGAGGATACGGGGGTGACTACAGCAGAGACCCCACTAGAATGGGCCTTGGAGACTGAAGAGGCCACCCAGTAACAGGACAAGACTCCTAGTAGAGGGAGGGGAACACCAACCCATCCACAAAAAAATATTTACCCTAACTACAGGAATAATGATAGAGCAAAGATTTAGGGAATGTCCAACCAATGCTTGACCATAACATGGAATAGAGCCAACCTCTGAAACTATTAAGGACACATTGCTATGCTTGCAGATGGGAGATGTCCTCTGTGAGGCCCCACCTAGCAATGGATCGAAACAAATGCAGACTCATGGACAAACTTTGGGCTGAGCACAGGGGGCCCTGTGGAAGAGCGGGAGGAAGGACAGAAAGACTTGGAGGGGACAGAAGCCCTACAAGAAGACCAACAGGACACAATGATGCATGCCTGTAATCCCAGCACTCTGGGAGACAGAGGCAGCAGGATCTCTGTGAATTTGAGGCCAGTCTGGTCTGCAAAGTGAGTCCAGGGCAGCCAAGGCTACACCGAGAAACTCTGTCTCGAAATTAAAGAGAGAGAAGCAAGCAAGCAAGCAAGCAAGCAAGCAAGCAAGCAAGCAAGCAAGAACATCAACAAAGCCAATTAACCTGGGTGCCCAGTGGGTCTCTCGGAGACTAAAGCACTTACCAAGGACCATGTACTGACTGGACTTAGACCCCCCACCGCCCACATATGTATCTGGTAGACAGCTTGGTCTTCATTTGGGTGCCCTAGCAAGGGGAGCGGGAGCTGTCTGTGACAAGGACTCTCTTGCCTGCTTGTTGATAACTTCCCGCTGGCAGCACTGCCTTGCCAGGCCACCATGGTAGAGGATATGCTCAGTCCTGAGAGAACCTGATATGGTGGAATCGGTGTGAGGAGGGTCCCCTTATCTGAAGGGAAGAGGAATAGGGATACAGGGAAGAGGGAAGAAGAATGGGACCAGGAGAAAAAGAGGGAGGAGACCACGATTGAGATGTAAAGTGAATAAACAGAGAAACAAAGTAATTTTTAAAAAGTCAGAAAAAATTAAAAAGAAAACAAAAATGCCTTTTAGGGCCATTAGGGAAGTCTGGGAGGTGGGCCTGGCTGCTGGAGCTCTTCAGGTGGTGGTGGGGGGACAGTCTGGCCACTTTCCTGCCTTGAGCGTATATAAAGTTTACAAAGTTTACAAAAGGAGTCCATAGCTGGGAAGGCTTTCCCTGCCCATGTGTGAATGGGCACCAGTAACCAACAATAAAGGTTTGCCTGCACAGATGAGATAAAAATGCGGGTGTGTTTGTAGAACACTTTCAGTACTTTCCACGTTCAAATTATTTTCATTCCTGCTGCCAAGATTTTTAAACTCTGCCAATATTAGAATGAAAGATCTTGAAAATATAAAATACTTTCAGGGAAAATAAATTCCCCTTCTTAAAATTTAGTAATTCTTATGCTTTTGATAAAACATTAAGAAAGAGAAGAGAGAAGAAGCAAAGAATCCAGATTCCATAATTTTAAATCTACATTATTAGTAACATTTTAATGATGGCTTTTGTCTAAATATTAAGAACCATATACATTACGAATTCAAAAATTAATCAAATGTAAGATGATCGTTTGCTAGAAAGAATTATGCCATTAATTTTTAAAACAGAACAGGTTTTTTATTGTTTATCGGTAAATAATAAAAGGAATAATTTCTATTACTGAAAATTAAAATGTTTGATGCAAATATTTGAATTTAAAAACAAATGAATCACTTGAATTCGAAAAAAGAATAACCAACCAGTTCAAGCATATTTTGACCCTCTTTAAAAAAACAATTTGTGGGTTAACTCCTTCAGCGTTTCAAAACATTACACAAAAGCTGTAAAAACTCAAAGTGGGTTGGTAATAGCTTAGTGGTATAACATTTGCCCAGCAGGTGCTGGGCCATACATTCAATTTCCAGCATCGGGGGAAAAGCTAAGGTTCTGGACAATATTCCATAGACAATAATTAAAGTGAGAGACGTGTGTGTGTATATATGTGTGTGTGTGTGTTTTATGTGTGCATTTAAGTATTAGAAATGAATATTTCTATATTTTTTTCTTGATGACAATTATTCTTTCCTGTTTCATATATTACTTTTAGTTTCCAATGTGTTTCTTGTTTCAATCTTTGAGTTTAGTCTTAGCCAACACAGTCTCTGAACACAACAGTTGTGGAAGTCTATAGAACATAATTTTTCATACTGCCCTGAGAGGCCACACAGCATACAGTTCTCAGTTAAGAAAAACATTCATTTACAGTCCTGTCCCTAATGACTAATGTGGTCCTTGGCTAGGTATCATGCGAAGGGAGTGAAATTTCACATAGTTGCAAGAATCTATTTTTCCCTCACATTTATGACCTCTCAAATGAACGAACCCTTTAACAAGAACAGGGAATTTAACAATCTGACAACACCGCATTCCTCTCATTTAACTTGAGAAATAGCAAGAAATATGGAAACTATACAACATGCAAATGGCACTACTCAGTTGACACTTGGCCCCTCTACATCATAGTATCCAGAACCCTCACCAATCTCTTCTAGATTTATTAGAGCATTCCATTCACTCTGCTGTTCTCAACTTTATCCATAAAAGTAGTTCATATTATTTATTAAAAGTGTTTCTAACAGGTTAGAGACAACATCATATTGTTTAAAATATGGCCTGTTCTCACAGGAACCATGAAACAGTTTTTGCATGTTAAATTGAGGCCCCCATAGAAATGTTTTCATCACAGGAAAGAAAGAAGACTTTGGGATTTTATTTTTCTTTTCTTCAATAATATATTAATGATTCCATAACATACTGAAGTGTTAGCATAACACTTTAGTGACTAAGTGACAATATTAAAAGAAATGAGAGGGGGATGAGCATATTGACACATGTTTGTAATCTTAGACTTCAATAAGCAGAAGCAGAAGGATCCTGACTTTGTGGCCAGCCTGAGTTACACAGTGAGGTCCTTTCTCATATTTTTTTTTAATTATACGAATTACAAGGATAGAAATAGTTGGCTTGGTTTGTCATTTAGTAGTCAACAACATGCTTTTGTGGGGCAAAGAATAAAAGGATAATACTTTGTAAAGTATTGTAAAGACTGTCCTTTTGTCTTTTAAGGGGGTAGGGATATAGCTCAGGGTTAGAGAAGTAGTTTAGTGTATGCAGCAATAGAATATGAACCCCAGTTCTACAAAACCCCCAAGAATGTTTGATTTTGCATTCTGGTTGAGTTTGGTTTAAGGTGCCATGCTGTGCTGATAGCTGTAAGAAAATATGTCCATGTCCTTCGTGTAGTTATAGGGTTTTGATTTAATTGGTTAGGTATTTTGCTTTGTTTTATTTTGTTTTATGAACTCTTCCCATCTTGCCAGTAACTGCTTACTAACTAGCACTGAGTTTCTCTCATGACCAGAAGTAGCCTCTCTGTCCACGTCACTGCTATAACTGGAATATGTAGTCTTGCCTTACTCACAAGCTAGCTAAAACTTCTATTTGACCAAACACTTTTTTCTATAGCTTTACAGTTAACTCAACATATAATTTCCCACTAAATTATGATCCCTAGGAATAATTTCTATGACAGAATCTAGCAAAAATTATGGAACAGTATAAAAGCTCAGATATATGTATTAAATAAAATAAGAATGGAATACACAAATAAAAATATCCATGTACAATGGAAGAGAAAAACCTCAAAATGTTCCAGTCTTTTTTAATTAAATTTTTATTTTTTATATTAATTACAGTTTATTCACTTTGTATCCCCTCTGTAGCACCCTCCCTCACACCCTCCCAACCCCACCCTCCTTCCCTCACCTCCTCCCATTCCCCTCTCCAAGTCCACTGACAGGGAGGTCCTCCTCCCCTTCCATCTGACCCTAGCGTATCAGGTCTCATCAGGACTGGCTGCATTGTACTCCTCTGTGGCCTGGCAAGTCTGATTCCCCCTCGGGGTGTGTGTGTGTGTGTGTGTGTGTGTGTGTGTCAAAGAGTCCACCATGGAGTTCATGTCAGAGACAGTCCGGATTCCCCTTACTAAGGTACCCACTTGGATACTGAGCTGCCATGGGCTACATCTGAGCAGGGGTCCTAGGTTATATCCATAAACTGTCCTTGGTTGGAGTATCAGTCTCAGAAAAGATCCCTGTGCCTAGACTTTTGGCTTCTGTTGCTCTCCTTCTGCAGTTCCTGACCTCTCCAGGTCCCACTATTCTCTCCCTCTTAATCACAGAAATTCAACATGTTTTAGAACTACCATTTGTCTATTGCTATTATAATATGTTGAACAGCAAATAAATCTTTGTAAATTAAGATAGACCTATCAACTCTTTCTCATCAATGTCTTTAAAAAGTGTATAATATCCATTTTGAGTCTCAGTGATGAAAATTTTCATGCTGAAATATTACTTGCACATAGGGGTTGTACAAGATGAAATTCAGTTAAGGTTTTGCTTTTTAATGTAGAAAGTCACCAAAATCAAAAGTTTTATTTGGACAATTTCATTTGGTACTTTTATAGTGTTAGGGTGACATTGTAGAAAGTGTGTGTGTTGTATGCATGTGTGCATGCATGCATATGTGTGGTGATCTCTACACACAAAACCCAAATACAAGTACTGCTAAGGCTTTTAGAACCTGTAAAGGGATTTGTATTTTATATTCTAGTGAGATCATTTATGGCCAGAGCTCCTGGATAGCTTCAGGAGAGTGGCTGGTTTCCAAGGGAACCTATTGTTAATTAGAAGGTTGAAAAGTTCAGTCTGACTGCTCACATCCTCCCATTAGGAAAGAAGGCCAAATGTTAGGTGATCACCAATGGTTATTGATTAAGTCAATCATAGGTCCAAAAGGACTTTTCCAGAAATTCTCCAAAGGACAATTGCACAGCTCCTGGTTTGGTAACCATATGGGAATGCTGGTGGGTGCCTGGTAACTTGTGGGACCTGATTCTCTCTTTAATTAAACAGTTGTAGAGTTAAGTTATAGAAACCCATTTGGTATCCACTGAGGAGAATGATTTTATTTTTGTGGGATAAGGACGACCTTCAAATGTTGTAAAAGAATACAGATGAATATTTTACCTAAACATAAGAAGTCATAGAGATAAAGCCATAAATTTTATTATTGATAGAAAGTCAATATAATATGAATATTCACTAGTTTTTCAGTTTAAATAGCAGTGTAATCCCATTAAAATAGCAACAGCTTCTTTGAAAACATGGTATGTTAAAAATTAATAATGACAAATTTATAACAAAAAACAGCTAAGAGAATATATGGAAAAGCAAAATGGATGATTCTTCCATCATAGGCCTCAATAGAAATCACAAAATCTATGGAAGTTTAAAACTTTAGAATGAAAAAACAAAAATTTGATCTAATAATATATGCTATCATTACAGATTATGGAGACAACTTTAAGAGATAATAAGATTTTCAGTGCCTGTAGACTTGATTAACGAATAAGAAAAAAATTCCTAGATACATCCATACACAAAGAATATGGACTAGCATGAGAAGGTTCATATACTTAACTACTCCTGAGCTTAAGTCTTCTATGTAATACAATAAAACATTAAACAGTTAAATTTGCCTTATATCCTGTCATATATTTGCATCTGTACATTTAGGAAATGGAGTTAGGGGGTCAAACTTGAAGCCTTCTTGGTATACACAGTCAGCTGCTGTCCAGATGAACTGTAAGGCAAGACATGTCTTAAACATAAACTAGTAAAAATGTTGTATGATGAAAGTATTTTTTCAAAACATAAAAAAATTAATGGCACAGCTCAAATCTCAAATTAACAAAGTAGATCCATAATAAATATAAAGAATATGGATAAATCAATAAAAGAATAAGCAATGTATCAGCTCTTTGAACTTAAAGAAAAGAAAAATAAATGCCATTTAAACACATGAAAAGGTCATAACACAACACATGTAAATATTAATTCTTAGACTTATAAGGCCCAGGGGTCTTTTCTGAGACTGATACTCCAAACAAGGACAATGGATGGAAATAACCTAGAACCCCTGCACAGACGTAGCTCATGGCAGCTCAGTGTCCAAGAGGGTTTCCCAATATTGGAAACAGGGACTCTCTCCGACATGAACTCAAGGCCTGGCTCTTTGATTACCTCCCCTGGGAGAGGGGAGCAGCCTTACCAGGCCACAGAGGAAGACAGTGCAGCTATTCCTCATGAGACCTGATAGGCTAAGATCAGATGGAAGGGAAGGAGGACCTCCCTATCACTGGACTGGGGGGGGCATAGGAGAAGAAGAGGGAGAGGGTGAGATTGGGAGGGGAAAAGGGAGGGGACTACAGCTGGGATACAAGCCAATAAACTGTAATAAATAAATACATTAATTAACTAATTAAAATAAAATATGAAAATACTTTGATAATTCAACTATTCTTAAGAATTTGAATGAATAGGGATACCTAAATTAATTATCTAGACCGAAAATTAAGCTTCTCCAGCACTGAGACTAGGCGTAGCTTTTCACATACTAGAAATGTCATTCTTTAGAATATAAGTTTGCTGCTCTACTGAAAAAAAGCTACATGTTCATGAATGAGTTTTGTGTGTGTGTATATGTGTGTGTGTGTGTGTGTGTGTGTGAGAGAGAGAGAGAGAGAGAGAGAGAGAGAGAGAGAGAGAGAGAATATTTTAGCAAGGTCTAAGCCCTTGAAGAGAAGATTAATAAATCATAGTGCATTCTTATAGTGTTTTGTAGTGGTAAAATGCATGTAATAAAGTGATAATTTCATAACACACTCTTAATCATTCCTACATCCTTTCTAGATAGAGTGACCTATAGCATGTTTTGAGCCATAAAACATGAAAAAACATGGTATGGGAAATTTTGTAGCCAAGATGACTAAATCTCTAGTGTAAATCTCACTGCTTTTTTAAAAAAATTCTGCTTCTATGAAGCACAAATGAAGGAAGGAGAAACCATGGGATGGGAGAAGCTTAGATTTGCAGGTAACCACCAATATAAAAGCTATTCAGAATAGCCTTACATGAGAAAGAGTAAGTTATTATTTAATAAACTTGCTTGTTATAGAAACTAGAGTTTTTATGAAAACCAATAAAATAAAACAAATGGGCCCAAAATGTAATATTAATTAAAAAGCAAATATTCAATAGCACATATAAAAATCTGATAATAGAAAATTATTTCACACGTGATGCATGTAATAATAACATAAATGCCCATGGGATGATGGATAATAAATTAATATGATAGTTCCATTTCAAAGATGAAATCACAGTGTGGTGTGATTCTTGGAGACCTTTATTTATGCTTATAATGCTTTATTTTATTTTTGCAATTCAGAGTAAATTTTGTCAAAATTGTAGCATGTGCCTCTAAATGTCTAGTGTTTCTGGACAGCTGTCATTTCATTCTCTATTGTGAGAAGAACTTTTCATTTAAAAACATTTTAGGGACTTCAGAGGTAACTCAAGTAGTAAAGATGTTGCACAATCAGGAGGAAAGTGGATTCCAACACCTTTATTACAAGGTAGGTCTGAACATGCAGTAACCATAGCTTCAAAGAAGACAGAGACAAGATCGCTGGTGATTACTTGATTCTAACCTTCCAAGAATATATGAACCTTGGGTTTAGTCAATGATCGTGATTCAAAGGAATAGGTATATAGTGTCAGAAGACACACACACATGCACGCACTCAGGCAGGCACGCACACATGCAGGCATATACCCACATACACAGACATAAAAAACAAGGATTTTTGAAGAAGTCATATGGAAATATATTAATGTAGAAGCTCCCAAAGACATAGAAATATTATATATATCATCACACATGCACACACATTAATATATATGTGTGTATGTAATACATTATACATATATGTGATTACATGTTTGCATGTGTAAAATGGAATTACTCTACAACAAGATGACAACTCTGTTACTAGACAACATAGAGTAATATACAAACAACAAAACAAAAGAAAAGTCCTCCCAAAGCAGTGGTAGAAATAGGTTACCTTTATTGGAGCTGTTGGCTAGTAAGGTCTCATAGATCCCAACATTATTGGCATTACCAATGGTTTTTTTTTTTTTTTTTTTTTTTGCCTACATCCTAGAATGTAACAGTAAGATATCACTGTTGAAGACACCATATTCTTAAATTATAGAACATAAATACATCAATCTAATACTCACTTGGATGCTTCATCCCTTCTGAGTAGCTGTCACAGCACTGGAAATGTAATCATTAATATTTCACAGGTGTGAACTCTAAGTACTACAGTAATGATTGGCCTGGAAAATATGGTCACTGGTTTAATAACAGCATGAATGTCTTTGGAGTAGCGAACAACTTTCTAATTAGATATAATGCCAAATTCACAAGATGAAACAACCTACCTTCATTTCTCAGGCCAAGAACCTGTGGCTAAACAGTTCATAGTCCTTAGGGGAGGATCTATTATTATTATTATTATTATTATTATTATTACTATTATTATTCTGCTAAGTTGGCACAGGGTTAAGCTAATTACTTCTTCATAGATTAGTGTATCTTTCAACTCTTGTATGGAAATGCCTTTTTTCAATAAATGGTGATTAATACAGAAACCCACAATTGGGGGTCACTTATGTATACTATATCATCTGTGACTAGAGATACTTTGACTTCTCTCATTCCAATTTGTATTCCCTATATCTTTTTTAGTTGTCTTATCACTCTAGGTAGAACTTCAAGTACTATGTTGAAGAGATTTGGCAAGAGTGGTCAGCCTTGTCTTCTTCCTGAATTTAATGGGATTGCTTTGAGTTTCTCTCCATTTAAGTTGATGTTGGATATTGGCTTACTGTATATTGTCTTCTATATTGTATACTATGTTTAGCTATCAGGCTTGTATCCCTGATCTCTCCAAGACTTTTATCATGAAGGCTTTTTTAGCATCTAATAAGATGATCATGTGATTTATTTTATTTCAGTTTGTTTATATGGTAGATTATGTTGATGGATTTTCATATATTGAAAATCCATTTCATGTATCCTTGCCTTCCTGGTATGAAGTCTACTTGATCATGGTGGATGATGTATTTGATATGTTCTTGAATTTGGTTTGCAGGTATTTTATTGAGCATTTTTGCATCAATGTTCATGAGGGAGACTAGCCTGAAAATTTCTTCCTTTGCTGAATCTTTGTGAGGTTTAGGTATCAGGGTGACTGTGGCTTCATAGGATGAGTTAGGCAATGTTCGTACTGTTTCTATTTTGTGGAATATTTTGAGGAGTACTGGTATTAGCTCTTCTTTGAAAGTCTGGTACAATTCTGTGATAAAACCATCTGGCCTTGAGCTTTTTTTTTTTTTTTTTTTGGTTGGGAGACTTTTGATGTCTGCTTCTATTTCCTTAGGGGTTATAGGAGTGGTTAACACTGTCTACATGATCTTGATTTAGCTTTGGTAAGTAAAATCTATCCTGAAAAATCATCCATTACCTTTAGGTTTTCCAGTTTTCTAGTCTTCTGACGTAAGACCTAATGATTCTTTGGACTTTCTTGGGGTTTGTTGTTATGTCTCCTCTTTATTTCTGCTTCTGTTAATTTGGGTATTATCTCTATACATTTTAGAAGTTTGTCTGGGTGTTTGTTGATCTTGTTGGTTTTCTCAAAGAACCAGCTTTTTTTTTTTGATTCTTTATATTATTCTCTTTGTTTCTAAGTTATTGATTTTATCCCTGAGTTTGATTATTGAAAACCTCTTGGGTGTGTTTGCTTCTTTTTGGTCTAGAGCTTTTTAGATGTGCTTTTAAACTGCTAGTATGAGAAATCTCCAATTTTTTTAAGAAGGCATTTAGTGCTATGGACTTTCCCCTCAGCATTGCTTTTATTGTGTCCCATAAGTTCGGGTATGTTGTGCCTTCATTTTCACTGAGTTATAAAAAGGTTTTCATTTCTTTCTTTATTTCATCCCTGACATAGTGGTCATTGAGTAGGGAGTTGTTCAGTTTCCCTAAGTTAGTAGGCTTTCTGTTGTTTCAGTTGTTGTTGAGTGCCAGGTATAATTCATGATGGGTTGATAATGTACAAGGGGTTATTTCAATCTTCTTGCATCCATTGAGGCCTGCTTTGTGACAGATTATATGGTTAATTTTGGAGAAGGTTCCATGAGTTGCTGAACAGAATGTATATTTCTTCTTATTTGGGTGAAATGTTCTGTGGATATCTTTTAGGTCCATTTGATTCATGGCATCTCTTAGTTTCATTATTTTTCTTTTTAGTTTCTGTCTCAATAAACACCTTCAACAAAGTGGCTGGATATAAAATTAACAGCAACAAGTCAGTAACACACTTGTATGCAAAGGACAAATAGGCTGAGAAAAAGTTAGGAAAACAATACCTTTCACAATAGCTACAAATAATATAAAATATCTGGGTGTTACTCTAACCAAGTAAGTAAAAGACCTGTATGACAGGAACTTCAAGTCTCTGGAGAAAGAAATAGAAGAAGATATCAGAAAATCGAAAGCTCTCCCATGCTCTTGGATCAGTAGGATTAACATAGTGAAAGTGGCCATCCTGCCAAAAGCAATCTACAGATTCAATGCAATTTCCATCAACATATCAACACAGTTCTTTACAGACCTTGAAAGAACAATAAAGAATGGATAACCAAATGGATAAAGAAACTGTGGCTCATTTACATAAGAAATACTACTCAGCTATTTAAAAGAAGGAAATCATGAAATTTGCAGGTAAATGGATGGGACTGGAAAACACCGTCTGAGTGAAGTGACCCAGACCCCAAAATACACATCTGACATATACTCACTTATAAGCAGATATTAGCCACATAGTATAAGATAGACATACTACAGTTCACAGACTAAAAGAAGCTAAATAAAAAGTAGGTCCTTGTTGTCTCCTGAGAGGCTCCACCCAGTAAACAATTGAAACAGATGCTGAGATTCACAGCCAAGGATTGTGTGGAATGCAGGGAGCCTTGTGGAAGATTTGGGAGAAAGAGAGAAAGGCCCAGAGTGGATAACAGCTTCACAAGAAGACCAACAGAGCCAAATAACCTGGGCCCAGGGAGGCCTGCAGAGACTGAAGCACCAACCAAGGACCATGCATGGACTGGATCTAGGTCCCCTACACATATATACCTGTTGGGCACCTTGGTCTTCTTGTGGATTCCCTAGTAAGGGAAGGGGGGCTATTTTTTGACATAGGCTCTGTTGTGTGCTTTTTTGACCACTTCCCTGTGGTGGGGCTGCCTCGTCAGGCCACTGAAGATATGTTCAGTCCTGATGGGACTTGAAGTGTTAGGGTACATTAGGTGGGTGGGTGGGGCTTTCCTGAGGGCTAGGGGATGGGGAAGAGGGAGGGAGGGTGGTGCCAGGAGGGGAGGAGGATCTGAACTATGATTGGGATGTGAAGTGAACAACTAAATAAATAAAATTAAAAGTTAAAAACAAAACTCACCATTTGTCAAGGTGAGGAAAATATGAGAGTAGGAAATGCTCAGCCCTAATTTGGACATCTATTTAACATTCCGCCCTTGCAGGAGAGGCAGGAGGAAGATTATGAGAGCCAGAGGCACTTGGCGACTACAAATAGGCAATATTTTCTGGATACAGTAGGGCATTTACACATATAAACTTATTGCAAGGGTTGTTCTTAACCTTCCTAGTGCTGAAACACTTTAATACAATTCCTCGTGTTATGATGACCCCCCCAACTATAAATTTATTTTTGTTGCTACTTCATTATTGTATGTTTGCTACTGTTGTGAATCATAATGTAAATATCTGTGTTCTCCAAGGATTTTAGGTTGACCCTGAGAAGGGTTGTTTGATCTCTAAGGGGTCACGACTCATGGGTTGAGCATTGCTTTTATAGATACTGTAACAGCGTGCATCAGACCCGTACAAGCTTAAGCCAGACAAAATCCCAACAAGCAAGGGGAGGTGGGCAGGTTATCCCAGCCCTATTTGAGAAGCTATTGGCAACTAGTGGTTGCTTAGAGGACAGTCGTTTTTCTTTAAAGGTTTGGTTTTTGTTAAGTCAACCACACTCCAGCGGAAGTCCATACATTCTAGGACATGGGAAGCAGAAATTGGACTTGATAGATTTGTGTTGTTGCTGTTGTTCTTTACATTTTAAAATAAAAAATATAGCATACAAAGTTGGGTGGATAAAAAGAGGGCATGGACGTGGGAGGAGTTAATGTAGGGAGTAAATCTGATCAAAACGCATTGTTCAAAATCCTCAAGGAACTAGTTTTGTAACTGCAAAAGTTAAAACAATTAAACCTAAAATATGTTTAAACATCAACTTTAAATGACTAGCAGGAGTTTGGAGGTGGGGGTGAATTTTTCAAATACTTGATGAAAGATTTAAGCACTGTTCATTTAGCAAGCATGTAAAATCAGACTTAGGCATCAATTTTTAAACTTTTAAATGGTCACCTTTCCCCCCTTTCACTAAGAAAATGTATCCTACTTACAGAGTATGACTATACGAGGAGTTTTGATATTGGAATCCCCTGGAAAAATGCAATTAAGTACCAAGTTTAGACAAATTGTTCTCAAGTCTCCCGCCTCCTGGCAGGAGTTTTGAGACTTACCCACCGCAGAGAGCAGGTGTGTGTGCTCAAAAACCATTTACCTGGGAACAATATGATCCTGATGTCTGGTACTTCTTTGCTTCCTTGTCTAACACGGCTGTGTTTGCCACACCTTGGACCTTACCCTTATAATTTCCTGTCTAGTTTTTACCTCCAGGCAAGCAGTATATGAGTACAAAGTTCTTGGATCAGCCCCATAAGCTTCTTGCTGCCAGTTTTTCATAGTGATTCCTGTCCAGACAGTTCACAGTTGGGCTGGGTGCCTACTGGAGGCCATGAATCTTGAAGCAGGATTAGGGATACAAGGCCAGCCACCCCACTGGGCTCATTTCTGTAGCAGCAAAGATAATTGGAAGCCTCAAGCAAAGTCAGAGCCTTTGAAGTTTATCTATGTGCTTTCCCCTCCTGTGTTGTTAATTTTTGTCATTCAGGTACGTTTGTGCTCATCTTTTAGGTACTGTGACCTCTGAACTATCCACTTGATGCATACCTAGAGTGGTCAGATGAAAGTCAGTGTTGGCTGTCACTGTTACATGCTTTTATGCCCTCATTTTCACTTTAAAGAAAACCTATTCACACCAGTGTGTTAATTTCCTAATGTTTTAACATACTTAAGCATTTTACCTCTAACTGATGAAGGACTTTCTCTCCACCAGTGGCAATGAGTTAACAACAACAAAAAAAGTGTCAGGTTTAACAAAACAACAGTCAAATGTGTTAGTTATTAATTAGCTATTCTTAAACAGGGAACACTTTCTTAGTATTTGATATATTCTGGACTCTCTTTAAGCTCTCTTAACATGAATTAGCACATCTCATCCTCACTAACAATTTTAAAAAACAGGTGCTTTTCATTGTCCTTATTTTGCAAATGATGACACTAAGTCCCACAGTGACAAAGCATCGCTTCTAGGCTTTGTAAGACCATAAATAGGTTAAAATATGTGAAAGCATCAATATCCCAGCTTTAGAAGAGATTTTGTGGGGGAAATTGGCTGCATAAATGCAATATACAGTGGTGACCTGATTCCCCAACAATAAATGATAGCAAGGAAATGTGACAAGATTTCAATTGATCATATTTATTTGCACTAATGGAATAAGGAAATCTCTGCTTCTCTTACCAAATTCCCCTCATTAGCATTGTGCAGTCATCTCTCAAACAACCTTGGAGCAGTTGTTAAGAGCTCTTTCCACAGCTATTAACTGGCTACAGGTAATGGTCTTCAACACTTCTATTTAAATTCTCAGAGCTTTGTTTTTCTTACATGTAAATCAAGGCAGAAAATTCAATTCATATTTTTAAAGGTTTAATTGTCCTTTGCAATAATCTTGCTATATCAGAAACATACACAGCCATATTTGCATCTTTTCACAATGGCAGAATTTATTAAGTAATGAATTCTCAAGATACAGCAAGGTTC